>JARFXV010000268.1:665000-1880000 GCA_031761425.1 Cosmopolites sordidus | reverse complement strand
GAGAACAGTTGTACAAGAAAAATGTCTATTATAGATATATAAATTATATTTCTATTAAAAATATTTATTATTATTAATAATCAGCAAATAATTTTCTATGTGGATACTTTAATTAGCACTCTCAGGAAATGGTTTAATCTAGATAAAATCAGCTCCTGATGATGCCCACATGGGCACGAAATATGTGTCGAGAGCTTTAAAAAAAGTGATTTGGTGTTTAATGGTAAAACTCTTTGAGTTTAGTAATTCTAACGCGTTGTTTGGTGGTTAAACGATCCATATTGTAAAATGGCAAACCTTAAACTAAACAAATTACACTTTGGATGATATTTAAGTTTGACATTTATCAAAATACAGGGCTGTATTTTCCGAACCACGAAATGGATAACCCGTAAAGCATTTTGTTTGGACGAAAACGAATAGGGAATTTCAATCGAGAAACGTTAAATCTACTGCAAAACTCGTTGGTGGCAATGTATTGGTTTGGGGATGTATGGGTTGGAATGGTCTTGAAAATTATGCTTCATCGATGATAGAAAAAATGCTTAAAAATGTATTGATATGATATGGGATATAATCTACCTATCAGCCTTGAAAAATTGGAGCTTAATGATTAATTTACCATGCAGAACGATAACGATCCTAAGAATATTGTCACTAAAACAAAAGAACGGATGTTGTTTCTAGGGATTTAAAAACACTCCCTCGGTGTCCGAATATAAATCCAATTGTGTTTGTTAGACTTGAAAGTGAGAAAAAACAAAATTTTATCGAAAAAATTGTTGGTTGAGGAGTGGGAAATGATTGCGCCTGAGATAACTCAGAATCTTGTTTTCTCGATACAAAGGCGATATCGGATAATGGAATGATGAAATATTAAAGTGTTTAAATTGTTTAAACAAAACTTAAAAAGAAAGAAATGGCTATATCAATACTTTTAACCCTCCAATACACGCATCGGATCTCGGACCGTACTTTGCAATAACTCTCTAATCCATTGAGTGGGGGAAATCTACGGCTAAGTATCTTTTCGTTCGCTTAAAGACTTTAGTTAGGCATCGCCGTATGAATGAGCGTTAAGTTTTTAAAATTCTAGTAATAAATCATGTGCGTGAGACCGGTGCGTGTGACCGGTTATACATCTTTAAGGAGTTTGTTTTCTCTCAAACTTAGTTTTTCTTTTTATACGTATATAATATCATTGTATATATTTTTAATTTTAGTCGTAGTTCTAATGGATATAAGGAAACGTAGGGTTTGTTAAAACTCTACGAAGAGGTGGATACTGATGAGTACGATGGTGAAGAAGATGACCCAAAAGTAGATAATATAGAAATTAGAAGTGATGATAGTGAGACGGAGCAAGAATTTGAGGAAAACGAAGATTAAATGGAAATTGAATTAGTTCATCGAGAGAATTAATTCAACCAAGAACTTTCTATGGTATTAGCGTAAGATTATCCGAAACTTCGGATCATTATCAGAAACTTCGGTCAGCAATACCCAGAACTCTAAAAGACCGTTTACGAGAAATATGTGGGGTTACAAAATGAGCCCGTACCAGCGAGAGTTGAAGGACAAAAATGGATGGGTCATTTCTGCGATTATAAGAAAAACAGAAAAAACACAATATTCTTGTACATAATGTAAAAAGTATTTATGTTTGGAACACGTTGTTCCATTATGTCTGGACTGTAGGAGCACAGGCGATTAGCCATTTTAAAAATTATTTCTAAAATACTTCTGTTCAAATATAATTAACGGTTTTTTACTATTTACAACCATTAGACTGTTAGGTCAATGAAATTAATTTCGTTTTTAGTTTATTTTTTTGTTCATTTTTCACCCTTTTATAAAATAACGGAAAAAATAGGCTATACATTTTTGTTACCTATTTTAATAACAACAGTTATTATTATTTTGCATTAAAAAAATTACATGTGGTTTAATGTAATAAATTAATACAATTTCTTATATTAAAAAAAAAAATCAATATGCTCCCTTTTTTACTCTGTCTGCGTGCGCCAATGTTGCAAATTAAGATGCTTGTCCTGGAGGGTTAAGCATTATAAAAGAGGTTTTTATGTTTGTTTAATTATTCTTTTGTAAAAATAAGTTATTTCGTCAATATTATGAAAATTTTGATTTATTGTGCAATAAAATTGTTTTCAGAAAATATTTCGAGTTTATTAGATTTTACTTAAAATAATATTAGGTGTGCCAATATTTTTTGACCCACTGTACATTAAAATATAAACATCTAATTGTAGTTTTCTTTTCAGTCATTGTGCGAAAGAAATCTGCAATATATTTCCAACGAAATGTTTCATTTATAGCTGATCGACCTTTCTTATATTTTATTAAATTAAACGACTTCATAATCTTTATGGGATCTGTGACTGAGTAGAACAAAACTTTTTTGCTGTAGTAAAATTTAGATTATTTTTATCATTTGTATATGTAAATTTGTAACTTTTTTCGACTAAAATATAGAAAAAGTATTCTTAAACTTTTCTTTGGTTTCTTTCTGTTGCCTTTTATTTCTTCAATTTGACCCCTTCTATATAAGATTATTGGATCATTTAGAATGTTATCTCCATTATGATCATGTTCGAGTGCATGTTGGGCAGCACAAGTTTTTTCATCTCTTAAAGCTAATGTAGGTAATATCTGATTAATATGGATCATTTAGTTTGCCTAATATACATTCGATAAGAATCTTGACAACTACTTTTATAAATCCTCGATTTTTTATGTTGATCTTCTTAAAACTTTAAACATAAAACAACAAGAAATTAAAACATTAACTGCAAATTAATATTTTTTGTTATTTAAAATTTTTATCAGAAGTTATTTATTTTTTATGTAAAGAAGTTGTTCCAAAACACCACGTACAAATTTTATAGAAGTTGCAAAATTGTTTAACAGGTCAAGAAACAAGTAATTTTTTTTTGAACTAAGAAAGAAAATAATGTTTGTTGAATGTTTAAGATCAATAATTGTTTTTTTAAGAGCTCTTTGGTTATAACGTTCCTGCACCTTCGAAGCATACTAAATACTAAATAATCAATGTCATTTTGCTTTATTTTTTTTATTATTTTATCTCATTCGGTTAAACGGCATTCAAAAAGTTGTTTTTGCGTTACATCTCACCACAGTATACCTTAATAGCCATTTATCCAACATGTCCTACAAATGTTCGATAGGGTAGAGATCTGGTGATTGCGCACATCATGGCAAAACATCTTTTTTGTGGACTTGGTGATCTTTGAGATATATACGTACGATCATAGCCGAATGAGGACGCGCACTGTCAACCATCTATCGAAATTGGGGATTAACTCATTATGGAAATGGTACCTCAATGGGCTCAAGAATGATATCGCGAGAGTCAGTTGCATTTAAAAATTGTTCTGACATATAGATCGGTCTGACATATAGATGGCATCACTTACGAAAACTCCTTACCTATGGCTGATCGTGCTAACCTTCAAACGGCATGTGTCATAATTTCATCACAATCTGTTTACTAATTTCTGAGTTGTTGTGCTTTAAGCGAAGATTATTGTTATTTTGCTGTTGCACCAAGATAATATATCGTTCGCAGCGATTGTTAAATTGCATGAATTGCAGTTCGAATTGGTTCCTCATCCACCGTATTCTCCGGATCAGGCCCCCAGCGATTATTTCTTGTTCTCAGACTTCAAAACAATGTTCGCTGGAAATAAATCTCGGTGAAATAAAGAGGCAATGCCGAAACTGAAGGATATTTAGAAGGTAAAGAGAACTCGATCTATAAAAAAGGTGTAAAAATGTTAGAAAACCGTTGAGATCATTACATTGACCTTATATCCATTTTTTTATTGTCTTGAATTTATTTTGTTCTGTTCTTTTTGAAAAGTCCAAGATTCTTTCTTACTTATTTAATTCTATGCCTTTATACGGTTAGGTGTCAGTGTGTACTTGAGGTTGAGCTTTTATACACCTCCATTTTTCCTATTTGTGGCAGTTTCTTAATTTCTTCCCATATTATACCCTTTTTTCCAGCCTACTTTCTAATCTGATCGGTCCATGCCCCTTTTGGCTTTCCTTTACAGTTCTTTCCTTGCACTCGTGCTTCGTACACTCTCTTTGTGAGTCTGTTTTTCGACATGCGACACACATGTCCGAACCACGTTAGTTGTCCTGCTATTTTATTATTTATGGGTTCAATCTGTAGGTTTTCTCTAATTATTAGATTTCTGATTTTGTCTATTTGTGTTTTGTTCTCTATTTTCCTCAATTCTTTGTTTTGTTTTCTATTTCCATTGCATTTACACGTGTCTTATGTTTTTCTGTTAGAGTCCATGTCTCGCTATTGTATATTTTTGTTGGTTTTTATGTTATTCAGTATTTCTTTCTTTTTAAGGGAAGTTGTCTTTATCATGTTAAATTTTTTTCCGTTTTTTTCCCAGTCTATCGTTTATTTCTCCTTCCATTACTCCTTTGCTCTCGATTATCGATCCCAGGTATTTGTAGCTCTTCATTTATTTGATTAAATTTCTATTTAATTGTATGTTATGCTCTTCGTTTTATTTCGATATTATCATACTCTTTGTCATGTATATATTAATTTTCATGATTATTTTTGTCAACTCTTCGTTCGAAATTTCTAAGTTGTGTTGAGGGTTCTTTTCTGTATTCGCTACTGTGGTCATATCATCTGCAAAAATTAATTCGGTCAGTTCAATCTGTTCCAATTTCCAATGTCCCAATTTTAATTTTTTCATCCTCTTCTTTCCTTCTTTTAACGCTTCGTCTACTACAATCGAAAATAACAACGGATTCAGCATACATCTTTCTTCTACTCCGATAGTTGTAAATTAATTCGATTCTTCATTGTTTGTCCTCACGAAGTTCTTACTGTCCCTGTGGATAGCCTTTATTACTTTTACTGTCCTATTTATTTCTTGTTTCTCTAGCGTTTTCCATATGCCATGTCTTTTAATTCAATTTCTGGTTCGATTCAATATCTGGGCCTATAAAACAGATATGTATATTTCTGTTCTTTTTTATTAGTTTTTCGCTTGTTTGTCTTATCATGAACGGTAGATCTGATGGGCTCATTCCCCTCGTAAACTCACATTGTGTTTCCTCTTTCGTTAACTCTATTTTGCTCCTTATCCTTTTCTCCAATATTCTAGTCATAACCTTTCCAGATATGCTTGTTAATGTTATTCCCCTATAATTATTGCAATCTTTCTTGTCATCCATTTTATGTATTGGCAATATGATTCCAGAGTTCCATTCCTTTTGGGACTTTTACCTTTCTCGTAATGTCGTTCAATAACACAATCACAAATCAATCCCTTGAGCTTTCGTACTCCTTCCTCTCCCATATATTTTATCATTTTTGATGTTATACTGCCTCTACCAGGAGCTTTTCTCACCTTTCATTTATCTATGGCTTCATATACCTCCTCTTCTTCTAACAAATCTATTTTTTAAATATGATTTTCCTGTTCTGCTATGTTCTTCTGACATACTATAATACTATACAAAGTATTCTCTCCATCTATCCATTATTTCATCTTCTTCCGAAAGTACATTTCCGTTCTTGTTTTTTGTATTCATCATACTGTACTCTTTTTTTCTATTTTAGATGGTTTCAAATTCCGTTGAATAACTTTTCTTTGTAGTTTTCACTCACATATATCTTTTTCATTTTTTATTTTTGTCTTTAATCTTTATTTGTAATTGCTTTGTCCACCATTCGGGTTTCTTCATATTTTTATTTACAATTTCCTCAGCTATCTCTTACGACCTTCAGTATTATATCCTTGAAAAACTACTATTTTTCTTTCACTCCTCTCCCTTCTTCTTGCTCTTCAAATTTCCTCTTTACTATTGGAATTTCCTCTGGTAACTCGTTTCCTTGAACCTATAGCGTTTTATTTTCTCGTTTACTGTATACCAGATAAAAAACCTTTACCTTTACTTCTTTTCATTTTTCTTTATATATTTCGTGATCTTCAAATTTTTTTGTATCCAGATATCTTTTTCATTTTTTCTTTTTGTCTTCATTCTTCATTTGTATTTACTTTGTCCACCATTCGAGTTTTTTCATGTTTTTATTTACAATTTTTGTAGTTCCACAGCTTTCTCTTACGGCCTCCAGTATTATATCCTTGAAAAACTACCATTTTTTTTCACTCCTCTCCCTTCTTGTTGCTCTTCAAATTTCCTCTTTTCGATTGGTATTTTCTCTGGTAACTCGTTTTCTTGAGCCTATAGCGTTTTATTTTCTCGTTTACTCTATACCAGATAAAAGAAGAACTTTTATCTGGTATTTCTTCTTTTGAAAACTGATTTTTCAATAATTGTCTAAACGTCTTTTCTAATTAATATATATACAATATTCTTATTATTAGCATTTATTCGGACTCCTCCCAAATTCATTTTAATCATTTGTTATAATTATCAGTGTGTCAAGAAAAATTCATTAATCTAGCTACCGTAAAATTTAAACTAGCCATCCTATTATACTATATATGAAGCTATAGTTCGAATTATCAGGAATCTAAGTGGTGGTGTTTATACTAAAAATATTTTTTTTAATTTTAACGTAATTTTATTGTCTCTACTTGCTAATACACCAAAAAAGGGTAATTTATCGTTATTCTCGAGTTGACATGAGTGGTTACGAACTCGAGAACAATGATAGTGAATGCTTATTATAAGAATATTGTAAGTATTGCCTGAATGATTGGTACGTGTTCATATATTTTTTTCTTTTTTTGGGTTTTTCGTCACGATCAAAGTCAAAAAAATATTATATATATATATATATATATATATATATATATATATATATATATATATATATATATATATATATATATATATATATATATATATATATAGACATTACATATACACTTATATACATACACATTGGTGTGGACCCAGCTTTAAAAGAAAATCATTCATCAAAATATAAGAATGTTATAAATGTATTAAAGAATCTTCCACTTTTCAAAGAAAAAAATAAAAATAACTTCATAGTAATAATGTTTCATAATTGGCCATGAAGGGGTAAACAAGCGTTTGAAAATAAGGGGACATTAAGATAGTCTACACACTATATAATAAATTAAGAGAAGTTCTGGGTAATCTAAAGGATAAAGTAGATGAATATGGAAAATTGGAAGTTCTTGCAATAGGGTGTCAAGATTCTGATCGAAAGTATATTGGACAAATTATAAGATCCATGTTAACCAAATATAAAAAAAAACACATTGCCCACATTAGACATGGAAGAATGGAAAAATCTTGTGTTGTCTAACATCCACTTGAGCATGACCATAATATAGATATTAGTCATTTAAGACGTGTTAAAAGTGTATATAGTAATAGGACCTTAGATGCGTCTGAAGGCATTCAAATTGGCAAATGTAAGAAAACCGTGAACTAGAATAAAGCATCTATTCCGTTCAGTAAACTTTTCCAATTATTAATGTAACGCTTAGTTAATTTCACGGATCATGATTTTTAAATGCTTCATTAGGTACAGTTGTCCTATAAACAGGTCACAGGTTAGTTTTATAATTAGATTGAATCATCTCCTGATGATGCTAATATGGTTTAGCGAAACGTGCGTCAAGACGATTAAAAAATTATTAGGTGTATTCTGGTAAATCTGTCTACAAAACTACTATTAGGAGGGGAATTTTTTAAATAAGGTTCATTTATGAATGAAATTGAGAATAACCTGCAATCGCGGCAGTGCGCTTGCGCGTCTGCTTCCAACATGTTTGGGCGCGTTCAGGCACCATTTGCAGCTGTATCATCTGTCTGTGCTGAGCTGTAGAAATTTATAATGTTTAAGGATACTGTCTATCTGTTGAGGATAAGATTTGTAATTCGATTTTTGAGGGCAAAAAACTTGGCAGCAGCGGAAATTAACTGTCAGATTTGTGAGATTTACGGTGATAATGCTGAGTGACAGTAAAGTTCGAAAGTGGTTAGTGTGCATGATGAGCCACACCTTGCACGACCTCTGATTTCTCAAGATTTGGTTCGTGATGTGGACAACAAAATTCGAGAGAACCGAGGATTCACGTTATCAAGTGAATTTTCAAAGGTTTTAATGTCAGTTTTGTACACTATTGTTTCGGAGAAACTCCGTTATCGAAAATTATGTTCTCGGTGGATTCCTAGACTGCTTTCTGATGATTACAAAACAAAGAAATTGGGCTGTCGTTCGTTCCGTTTTTAACTCGATACAATCAGGAAGAAGATGAATTGTTAGACCACATTGTTACAGGAGATTAGACTTGGGTGTTTCACATGACTACACATTGTCGCCAATCAGACTGAAAACTAAACAGACAATTTCACGAAAGAACAAGGCAACAGTATTGTGGGACAGGAAAGGGACTTTGTTAGTAGATTTTACGTCGGGAGGTACAACAATCAGTTCTGATGCGTATTGTGTCACCTTGTGAAGACTCCAGCGAGCCATATAAAACAAACGTCGTGGCCTACTGACTTCCGGTGTGATGTTGTTCCATGACAATGCAAGGCCACATGTTTCTGCATAAACACAAGGTCTAATCAGGTGTTTTGGATTGGAAGAACTGGGCTTTTTGCTGGCGGCAGATTTCTTGGACGTCAGGATTCAAAAACTTGTTGAGCGGTATGATAAATGTTTGAATAAAAATGGAAATTATGTAGAAAAGTAGATACAAGGATGTAGAATATGGAAAAAATATATTTTAATGATATTTATAGTCTTTTTCTTCTTACTAAAAAATAAATCAATTACGGTGAAAATGCCGCATTACACTCACTCATGGGAAATGGAAGTTAACTGGAGGATAAACTGAGACGCGAGCTAACAAAATGACATTATATATGATCTAATAATTGTATATTAATTGTAAATTGTATCTTCCTTTACTTAATGCATGGAAAAACCTTCGGTGACTAATTTGCCCAATTATTATTGACATTGTAGTTCTCTGTATATTACTGGTACATCTTTGCTACAGGTACATATGTATAATATTATTTTTTCTTATGAAATGTTCCAAATTTTATTTATTTATTTTAGTGTCGACAGACAGAATATCCATCGATGAAGTCCCTATAGTTTTTTTGGCAGATAAACCATTTTTATATTTTATCAAATATTGTCAAGATATTTTGTTTGTGGGAAAATATAATTACTAGGACTTTTTTAGTTTTATAATACATTTTACTTTGACTTGCTAATAACAGTATTTGAATAAATTTATTTTGATTAATAAGATTGGTTTTTAATTAATTTATTTAAACAATATATATATATATATATATATATATATATATATATATATATATATATATATATATATATATATATATATATATATATATAGGGTGTCCCATACCTTATCCGCCATAGAGCAACTTGTGATAGTGGATTTAGTCAATAAATGTGTTGGTAAATGTTAGTTATTAAAAAAATACAGAGTGCTGAAAGTGAAACCAAATTTTCGACAAATTAAGATAATTTAAAAACGGTTGAAGATTTCAGGTTCAAAATCGGGATAGTTGGGATTTTCAAATGCGACAAATCCGAATTTGGTACTAGCTTGAGCCTAGCTTGAACCTAGTTCCTAGACTTTGTGAGGAATTAACTCGCTCATATTTTTTTACACTATAAATCTGGGAGTCTTTTGACTTCAAAATAAAGAGTAAGAAAGAAAATTTCCACATAAAAAAGGTATCCTTGGTCATTATCGATATCTCACGCCGTTTTGGAAATATTTGTGTTCCAATATTCCATTGCACATGGGCACCCATAATACCCAGACTTAATCAGGTTTCTAACCGTGATTTAAGATATATGCTCTGCGTTTATGCACAAGTAAATTGTAATAGTTGCGCTGCAGTTAGAAAGAGCTCTACCCAACGAGAATCATCCCAAATCGACAAATTCTTCAAATAATTTTCAATCAGTTAAGCGAAACAGGTTCGTTTTATTACAACAATCCTGGCGGACGACCGAAACGTATAACGGTAGACCAAGAAGAGGGCATTTTGGTTAGTAGCGCGCAAAATTCTGAACTACTACTGAACGTTTGGAGGCATCTACAGGAATTAGCAAATCTACCGTTTCAAGAGTTGTCCGTACAGAAAAATTGTTTTCCTACCATTTTTCGCCTGTTCAAAATTTATTACTACAAGATTTGCCGGCTAGATCAGAATTTTGTCAAAATCTGTTACATAAAAAAACGAAGACCCTATTTTCCTGAAAATAATATTGTTACTTGACCAGGCAACTGACCAGGCAACTTTTACCAGACGCGGAATTTTTAACTGGCGAAATAATCATTATTACACCCTGGAAAATCCACACCTACCAAGAAGGCAACATTTCCAGCACGAATTTTCAATTAACATTTGGTGAGGTATCATCCACAATTTTTTAATCCACCCATTTGAGTTTCCGCAAAGACTGAATGGAGATATACCTCTATACTTAAGACAAGACATGTAATGTTGCAGTGCTTTTTACTGTTGCAGTGTGAAATCATTCGAATCAACGTTTTCCACATCGATGGATTGGGGGTGAGTTTCCTTGGCCACCTCGTAGCCCAGACATTAATCCTTTAGAATTTTATTTATGGGGTCATATGAAGTCTTTAGTTTACCATGATAAAATCAATATACAAGACGAACTTTTACACAAAATCAACAAACAGCCAATATTATGAGAAATGAAGAAAATCACACTTTCAACACCTATTGAATCTCAAAAATTCTTTGTGGATTGCAGATTTTTCAGCCATCGACAAGATAAGTAATGGAACATTCGAACACGAATATCTCGTAAATGGCGTGAGATATCGATATTGACCAAGGGTACCTTTTTACCCGGGAATTATGACTCGTGTCTATAAATAGTAATATCTAAAAATTTCCACTAGATTTAAAATTGTATGTATGACAATTGTTTCGACACACAGTGCCTTATTTAAATACAAACTATACTAATGTGAGAAAAGTAACCATAACCTAAAGTGTCCATCGACCTAATAATACCATAATACAGGATAGTGGGAAAATACAGTTTTTGTTAACGTCTAGGACAATATAAGTTTAATAACGGTGAACCATTCAAGTCTAGCTGGTCATTTAACAAAAAATCTTAGTTTTTTCTTTTGTTGCTTTTCTAACATTAAGCGGTTAGCATAATGAGAATTATTGTGTTGTTTAATATAACTTCTTTTATGTTAATTGAGCCCAGTAGAGAAAGAACTTCCTGTTTGTTTGGAAAATTTTTGGAAAATTTTAAGATATTAATCTTTGTTTATTTATTTATAATGAATTTCTATCAAGGTTCGGCTACCTCAGTTAAATTTACTCTTGTCTATTTTGATGTCAAAATATTCTCAGCTTTATAGGGTAAAAAAATATGAGCGAGTTAATTCCTCACAAAGTAGAAAGCAAGCGCCCTCTGTGAACTAGGCTCAAACTAGTACCAAATTTGTCATCTTTGAAAACCCAACTACCCCGATTTTGAATTTGATATCTTCAACCGTTTTTAAATTATCTCAATTATTCGAAAATTTGGTTTCCCTTTCACTACACACCCTGTATCTTTTTAATAACTAACATTTGGCAACACATTTATTGACTAAATCCTCTTATTTTGATCACTACTATCATCAGTTGCTCTATGACCAGATAAGTTATGGGACACCCTGTATATACAGTGTAATTTTTTAAAACCTGACATAGGCTAACTTGTTTATTTGAAGTGATAGACTAGTGCTTCCAAATGCAAAGTTGTAGGAAATAACTGGGCTAAGAAAAATTTACAAACAATGCTTTCCGGCGTTGCCCGATTTATTTAGTAGCTACTAAAACATTTTTTTTAATTACAACACAACTAGTAGTTTTTAACATAATTTACCAAATCTTATATAATACAACGTTATGTCACTTTTTTTTATCGGAGTAGCCATTTTAGAACAATTAGCAAAAACAACTAAAATAATCTGCAGTCGGCAGGAACTAAAAGAAGCTAACATAGCCATAGTAGGCCTTGGAAATTAGACAAAAATTGTGTTGTGTTAAAACGAGGCATCATTATTGTCCTGTCATTGTGTTCTTTGAAAGATGTTATATTTGGATGTGTATAAAAATAACGTTTTAATTCAGTTGCTAAGATGAATCAGTTATTTAATCAAAAAGAGAAAGTTAGAAATTAATTTTTCTTTATGTTGGTGGCTTAAGTTTACGTGATGCGTGCGTGATGAAGAATTGCATGATGATGATTGTGATAGAAAATTGGATTTTGCCACTGATTATTGGACAAGAAGCGTCAGCAAACCAATTTCGAGAAGCACATTTTTTATAGCGACGAAGCAACTTTGTATTTAAATGGCATGATCAATAGACAAAATTACAAATATTGGTCTGACAGTAATCCTTGTTGGGCTGAAGAAAGAAGAAGAAAAATAATCCAAGAGTTAACGTATAGTATGGAATCTACAATAAAAAAAGTGATCGGAATTCATAGAAGAACATTTAAATGGTGAACGTTATTTAGAGTTATTGAGAAATGAACTTGAGTTGTTTATAGATGAACTACCGTTAGCAGAAAGAAGGCTGTTCAACTTCCAACAGGATGGGGCACTACCTTATATTACGCGAAATGTGCGGGATTATCTTCATGAACTGCTGCCAAAAAGATGGATAGGAAGCAGGGGTTTAGTTGAATGGCCTGCTAGATCGCCTGACCTCACACCTTTAGACTTTTTTCTGTGGGATTTTTTAAAAACCAAAGTATACGTGACCGCTCCCAATTCTGTTGATGAACTGAAACAATCAATTCGGCGAGAAATTAATATCATTACGCCCAATATGTTGGAAAATGTTAGTAATAATATTGTTAAAAGAGTTCATTATTGTAGATTACAAGGAGGACACCAGTTTGTTGTGTATTGTTGTTGAATAATATTTGCTTGTTCTAAAACGGTTACTCTAATAAAGATATGTGACAACATTTTTGATTTGGAAATTTAAGATTTGCCAAATTTTGTAAAAAAAATACGGTGTTGCCATTTTTAAGAAAATATTGATTTAGTAGCTACTGAAAAAATCTGGTAACATCGGAAAGCATTATTTGTAAATGTTTCTTAGTCAAGTTATTTCCTACAACTTTGCATTTGAAAGTACTAGTCTATAACTTTAAATAAAAAAGTTGGCTTAATTAAACTGTCATGTCGTGTCAGTGTCAATGTCACTTAATCAAACTGTCACGTACTCTACACTCGGGGTACGGAGAATGGACGATGTGCGGGAAGTGGATTCCTCATTAATGGAAAGCTCAAAGATAATATTGTAAAATTTGAAAGGATATCTGACCGACTACATATTTTTCTGACATACAGTGCAGCTGATATACCCCAGGTGTATCTATTTTATTTATTTTTGTTTTATAATTTTTGATTAACTATTCTAAACTATTTTTTCTTTTGAAAGCTACTTAGATCCTTTTATATACAAATTTTCTCAGACGATTTGCTAAAGTAAGTTAGTGTTTTGAATGAATTGTATTTTTCGTTCTTTTGCGGATATGTTTTAGACAGATTTCTTTTTATATAATGTTATCCATTAGTCTCTCCGAATTATTCAACCCAATTTGTTTTATGATGTTTAATTTCTTACTAAAATTTACATGTTGTTGATATATTGATTTGTTATGTATTGCTTTATCTGTATGAGAAGATTTGTGAAACATTTAGATACTACGTTTGGTTGATACTCGTGAAATTATTAAATTCAGGAAGTTTAAAGAGTTATTTTCTTCTAATTAATTAAATTTGATATTTTTATAGATTGAATTAATATGTTGTTTGTCAATCATTAACAAATTGTTTGTCGAGTCCATTATAGGGAATTAATGTTTCAAGGTTATCCATTATCAACCACTCTTTACTGTTGTAGAAAGTGTTATTCAATGAAAAGTCCGAGGGCTATATGACAAATATCTGGCCTAGGCCAGAAATGGCGCTGCTAGTATTTAAAAAGTGATATTTTTCGAAAATATAACCTTTCACAACAATACTGTCAAGTCGTTGCGTGGTTTAGTTTATGAATGACAGTTATTTAAACAGAACAACTTTTGTCAGTTTAGAACAATGGAAAACATTGAACATCGATAAGCAATAAAATACTTGTTTTTGGAAAAAAAACAAATGGTGAAATTAAAACGGAGCTTAGTGAAGTTTATAGGGATAATTTATAGGGATATTGTCACTATCTTCACTATCAACTATAAAATATTAGACAGCTGAATTCAAACGTGGCTGTACAACGTTTTTGATGAAGATCATTCCAGGTTGTCCAAATGAGGTTACCACTTCAGAAATGATTGAGAAAAATTACGATATTCTGATAAACGATCGGAGAGTGAAAGTGCGTGAGATTGCTGAGACTGTGGACATCTTAATTAAACGGGTGCAGAATATTTTAATAACTCATTTGGATATGAAAAAGCTTTCCGCAAGATGGGTGCCGCGATTGCTCACAATTGACAATAAACACACGCGTCTGTCAACCAGGCTAGGACTTATCATACAGCCCTCGTAATTTGAGGCATATGAACATTTCATAAATTGATACATTCTCAATTGATAATCGCGCTGATATTATTTTTAATTACTAATTCTTCTACGAATTTTATTGTGTCTTGAGGCTGGACTGAAATTCTGATCATCAAAGGATATTAATTTGGCATTTCTTGGAATTATTTTTTTTTTGTATTTTATCAATTAATTTATATGAATTTTTAATACTGTAACTCTATACTATCAGAATTTACAGTAAGATTTAATAATATCTCTGAGGTATGTTGACAAATTATAAACAGCAGCATTTTTGTTACAGTTGAAATTGTGCCAGTATTGGCGATTTTTCCACCTCCAGAAGTGAAGTTCTTCCAGGTCAATCATCCATTTGTATATTTTATTCAACACAGAAACACTGTACTGTGTATCGGAAATATTTCAAAAAAATAAGATTTTCATTATCAGTTTAATAATTTTAATATTGTTTATTATATGCCTCCATTTTTCGTTAATAATTAAACATTCATTGATTGTCTAATATATTTGTTTTTATGTATCCAATTCCTCGTATATATTTGTAATTTTTGAGAAATAATCATAAACTAGTTTACTAAACTTGAAGAGATTTACCACTAAACACCAAATCACTTTTTTGAACTGCTCGACGCACGTTTCGCTAACCATGTTAGCATCATCAGGAGATGATTTAATCTAATTCTAAAACTAAACTATGTTCTATTTATATGAAAAACCCTACCTAACGAAGCGTGTAAAAATTATGAACAGTGAAGTGTACTAAACCTTCCATTAATAATTGAAAAAGTTGACTGAACGGGATAGGTTCTTTATCTCGGTTTATGATTTTCTTACATTTTTCTATTTAAATGCTTTCATATGCATCCAAAGCCCTATTATTATTTACACTTTTAATTAGTCTTAAATTACTAATATCTATACTGTGGTCGTGTTCGATTGCATGTTGGGAAATACAAGATGTTTTCATTTCTCCCATATCTAATGTGGGCAATATGTTCTTTATATCTTGTCAATATGGATCTTTTTGTTTGCCCAATATACCTTCGATCACAGTCTTGACAACTAATTTCGTAAATCCACGAATTTTCATGTTGCTCTACTTTATCGTTTGGATTACCCAGAACTTCTCTTTGTTATATAGCTTGTACACAACCTTAATGTCCACTTTTTTCAAAATTTTGTCTAGCCCTCTTGTTAATTGGGCATAAAATGATATTACCATGAAATTCTTTGTGTTCTGATCCTTCAGTTACTTTCCGAAGGTATGGTTAAGATATGTGGATGACGTTTTTGCCATTTTCGATTCGAAAAATGAAAATTTAAATGATTTTATTAAGAACTTAAATAGCAAATCCCAAAATATAATATTCACGCATGAACTCGAAAACAACGATAGTTTACCACTTCTGGATGTTCTAGTCAGTAGAAACAATAAAAATAGGTTAGATTTTGATATTTTCAGAAAAAACACCACCAGTTCGATATACATTCCTAACGATTCAAATCATAGCTTCCAAAAAAAGATGGCTTGTTTAAATTTTATGGTAAATAGATTAATTAATTTTTCTTTAAATAAAGATAATTATAACAAAGAATTAAAATTAATTAGGGAGGTATCTGAAGTGAATGGTTATAATAAGAACATTGTAGATAAATTAATTAGAAAACATAAGTTCACAAAATTACTGAAAGAATCTTCGACTTTTCAAAAGAATCAGAACACAAAGAAATTCATGGTAATATCACTTTATGCCCAATTAACAAGAAGGCTAGACAAAATTTTGAAAAAAGTGGACATTAAGTTTGGGTACAAACCATATAATAAAATAAGGATAAAGGATAAAGTAGAGCAACATGAAAAGTCGGGGATTTACGAAATTAATTGTCAAGACTGTGATCGAAGGTATATTGGGCAAACAAAAAGATTCATATTGACAAGATATAAAGAACATATTGCCCACATTAGATATGGAAGAAATGACAAATTTTGTGTTGCTCAACGTGCAATCGAACACGACCATAGTATAGATATTAGTAATTTAAGACTAATTAAAAGTGTTAATAATAATAGGGCTTTGGATGCATATGAAAGCATTCAAATAGAAAAGTGTAAGAAAATCATAAACCGAAAACATTAATAATTTTTCAATTATTAATGTAAGGCTTAGTAAACTTCACGTTTCATGATTTTTACACGCTTCGTTTGGTAGGGTTTTTTATATAAATAGAACATGGTTTACTTTTAGAATTAGATTAAATCATCTCCCGATGATGCTAACATTGTTAGCGAAACCTGCGTCGAGCAGTTCAAAAAAAGTGATTTGGTGTTTAGAGATAAATCTCTTCAAGTTTAGTGTTTCACACCAAAGGTTCCAATAGAAGAATTGATCTAAATTAATTTGTCAGTTCACTATTCCAATTTTTTTAATGCATATTGGACATTATGTACAAATACCAGTTTCAATAGTCCAAACTTCTGAAGGTGATGTGTCAATTAATTTCTCACAATTAAGTTTTTCTTCGTTATGATCCGATTCTCATTAATTTCCAAGATATTGGAAATTTTCTGGTCTAAATTTAGTTTTTAACACATATAGTTTCTGACATTCCTTAAAACAACGATTCTCTTCTAGTATTTTTTTATTATATATACATTCTGTCAAAAAGTCCCGGGAATTGATCATTTGAAAAGCCCGCTTAAAGGAATTGCCAAAATTATCTTTATTGCTAAGTTGGCACACCTGTCCTCTATACTGAAGCAAAGTTTGAACGTCATCTGTCATTTAGTTTTACGGTTGTCATTTTAGTTTACGGTGCTCGATTTTGTCAGTTCATCTCAAGTGTGTTTTGCGATTTTTACAATGGATAAAACATCGAAGAGCAAAGAATTTCTCTTCAATTTTGCATTGTAAATGGAATTTCGTGTGCCGAGTCGCTGAAAATGTTGCGATGAATCGACTTTATCAAAAACACGTGTATACGAGAGGTATAGTGCATTCAAAAGCGGCCGAGATGTGATGGAAGATTTGCCTCGCTCTGGTCGTCCATCAACGTCTTCAACTGAAGTTAACATCGCTAAACTAACGGAAATGGTGACTGAAAATCGTCATTTAAGTTTGAGAGAGATAACCGCTGATCTTTGTGTCTCACAAATCAAATCGTACCATTTTAAGCGATTGTTTGGGCATGAAACGCATTGCCGCTCGACTAATGTCGAAAGACCTGAATTTTTTTCAGAAAATTAATCGCGTATAGGTCGCTGAAGACATGCTAGAATGACTCAATTTCGACCCCACATTCATAAAACGCATGGTAACTGGCGATGAGACATGGGTATACGAGTTTGACATACAAACCAGTCAACAAGCTTCAGAATGGCCCCTCCCAACTGAGCCGAAACCGAAAAAAAAACCACGTCAAAGTGGATCAAAAGTTAAGGTGATGTTGACTGTTTTATTTGATTATCGCGGTTGATTACCGCGGTGCAATCGAAATTCTTGCCACAGATCAGGCGGTAAATAAAGAATATTATCTGAGCGTTATGCCGTGTTTGAGAGAGCAAATTCGTCGAAAAAGGCCAGATTTGTGAAAAGAAAACTCTTGAATTTTGCATCACGACAACGCACCGTCTTACAAGGCTATCATTGTGAACGAATTTCGGGGCAAAAACTCAACAAACACCATCGAACAACCACCGTATTTACCTGATATGGCTCCGACTGACTTCTTTCTGTTTCTAAAATTCAAATTACCACTTCTAGGCACCTGGATTATTAGGCAATTGGATTATTCGTTGGCATCAGTGTGTTATTTCGAAAGGGGTCTACTTTGAAGGCGATACAATAAATTTGGATAAATAATAAACATTTTGTGTTTTATTCACCAATTTCCGGTACTTTTTTGATAGAATGTGTATATACACACACACAAGAGGTGGAATACGTTGAGATTTCCCCGACTATAAGAAAACGTACTCGAGAGAAGACTCGCCGGTTCAATATGAAGCTAATTAGCAGTTCAAAAAACACTAAAAAAAACAAGAGAATAAACAAAGCTAACACTAATTTGAGAAATAAAAGAATACAGATGTTTGCCTTAATGCGTGAGAATGGCACAGTCTGCACGGGGCGTATGGAAATGTTAGAGGTTTTATTTAAGATTTTATTTAATATATGAAGATCAGAACCAATCAACAGCCACACCCACGGAAGAACAAATACGAGGTATCTTTGCGAATGAAGTGACAAAGGCTCTACAACCGATGAAAAATGTCAAGGTTTCAAGAAAGAACAATGTAACTGTAGAAATGCTAAAAGCTGGCAGTCAAACTGTACGTAAAATACTAACGAAGGTATGTGATATCATTAGAAGCGTAAATGAATTGAAATGGAGGCGAGCAGACATATAGCGAGGCGATGCGACGATAGATGCCCTAAAGGAATTCTGGAATGGATACCGCTTGATCATAAATGCATTCGAAGAAGACCTAAAACATGATGAACTGACGACATCATCAAGAATATTGAATCCGAATTTTACTGATTGCTTGACCAGGAACAGGCCCCACCCACCCTTGCAATTGGAGGGCATATTTTTCGTCTCTTGATGTTCCTGACTCTTCAGGGTACCGATATATGCTCTCTCGTCAAGAATAGGGAGTATCCATCCACAGTCAACAACCCATAATTTCGCCGACCTCCCGTCGGATGGCGTATATATTCAGTGTTAGAATTCTTTGGATTGTATCCAATGAGACAATAGTGCTGAGTGTAATCAGCACTGCTGGGCTCCACAATCTCATATAGAACCCAGCAATTGTTGTGTGTTCCACATGAGATTGTGGAACCCAACAGTTGGATGTATGTTTACAGTCAGCTGTGGTCTCATTGGACGCAGTCCTAACTCCTATACGGGTTATTGACTGTGGATAGGGACTCCCTATTCTTGATGAGAGAGTATTTGTCGGTACCCTGAAGAGTCTGGTACATCAAGAGACGAAACATATGTGTGTGTGTGTGTGCAGATTCATTACTTTTCGACAAAACTGTGCGGGCGTGGGTCAGCACTTGGTGACCGATTTGTCTCAGAAAGTAAGTTTGAAAAGAACGTAATTCTGAAAATTTGAGCT
The DNA here is from genome assembly GCA_031761425.1 of Cosmopolites sordidus. Taxonomy (NCBI): domain Eukaryota; kingdom Metazoa; phylum Arthropoda; class Insecta; order Coleoptera; family Curculionidae; genus Cosmopolites; species Cosmopolites sordidus. Next base: position 1,860,230 of record JARFXV010000268.1, on the reverse strand, counting down.
CGATATGATCAAATCCGACCAGAATTTTTTTTGAAATAAAAAAAAACGATTGTTTAGTCATTTTCAGACTTTATATCTTATGCTCTATATAGCTTAGAGACTTAAACCAAACGACATTCTTCTCTACTGGTCTTGTGTTTTAGAAGAAAAAATAAATTTTTATTTAAAACTCAAATTCAGCTTGGCTGGGTGCTGACTGACTTTTAGCCGACTCACTTTTGTTAGCGAACTTTTGCCTATTTTTAAAACATTCCCAGATGTTCATTTTTTTGAAGCAGAAGGCCGAACAATGACAAAAGTACTTTTCCTTACCCCCTGTGTATACAGGGTTTAAAAATTTAACCAAAAAAAACACAATTTTTTTATTAAGAGTCTGAAAATAATACTTATGATTTTTTCTATATTTTCTGTTTGTGAGTGAATTTTTGTTTAGTCTTGCATTTATTAATAATGGAGATACATCAATTAGATCGTGACACTTATACATATATATATATATATATATATATATATATATATATATATATATATATATATATATATATATATATATATATATACATATAGCAACCATTATATTACGGTTTTACGGGACGGGATCGCATTATTCCAGCATCGCAATTAGCAAATCAGCTGCGTAGCATAGATCGAGCTAGTCTCGATTTGGACTGGCTCCAGATAGATGTAAAACAAAGGTGTGGAGACAATATGGAAAAATTGTGTTATGAGATGGATTATTGGCGAATACATTCTAAACTTCAAATGATATTAATTTGCCATTGTAATTTTAATTTAATTAAGTAACTTTTTATTTAATCAAATAATTCATATGAGTTTACAATACCGCACCCCAGATCGAATTTGCAGCAATATTTAATAATATCTATTAGGTATGTTGACAATTTATAAACAAGTGTTTTTGTTATAGTTAATGTTGTGCTAGATTCGGAAGTAATACCACAAGTGAAGATCTTTCAGGCTAATCATCTATATTGTATATTTTATTCAATACATCAACATTGTGCTGTTTATTGGACATATTTCAAAAAAATTAGATTTCCATTGTCAGCTTAATCTATTAACATTGTGAATTATGTTATATGCCTGTTTTTCGGTAATAATTAAAAGTTCATTGATTACCTGATAAATATTTCTATATATATATATATATATATATATATATATATATATATATATATATATATATATATATATATATATATATATTTATCCTAAACTAGTTTGTTAGTTAAATATTCCAATCTGTTTAATGTATGCGAGATACTTTATACAAACTATAATATAACACATCGATCAATAGGTGCCCGGTCTTTTCGACAAATGACAAATATCGCCTTTATTCGTCAATATATTCTTATTGATATCTTATATCTTATAATATATTCTTATTAAAGAGCAATACAATCATTCCAACGCTTTTCTACCATTTCTACACCTTTTTTATAGAACGATTTCTCTTTGCCTTTAAAGTACCCTTATGTTTCGACAATTACCTCTTCATTTGAACGAATTTTTTTTCCAGCGAGAATTTTTTTGAGATCCGAGAACAGAAAATAGTCGTTGCGGGCTAGATCTGGTACATACGGTGGATGAGGAAGCAATTCGGAGTGCAATTCGGTCATCGATGCCAACGATTTGTGACTCGGTGCATTGTCTTGGTACAACAGCACTTTTTTGTATATTTGAAGTCTTTTTTTTTGCGATCCCGTGGTTTAAACGCATCAATAACGCTAGGTAATATTCGCTATTGATAGTTTCTGGATATAATTGATTAACAGTATCCCATGCGCATTCCAAAATACAGATGCCATAACTTTGACTGCTGATGGCAGTGTTTGCTACTGTCCACTCAGCTGACTGCCGATTTGACTCCGGAGTGTAGTGCTTGATCCCTGTTTCATTCATTGTCACCGCATGAAATAATCGTTTTATTTCGCAATCAATACTAGAAATTTTAATTAACACTCGAAAATATTTTAATGTTTTTCCATTGTTTTGAAAATCAGAAAAGTAGCGTCGTTTAAAGCGAAACAACTCAGAAACTAGTAGACAGATTGTCATGAAATGTCAGATCGGGAACTATTGATTGGCCGATGACCGATATATATATATATATATATATATATATATATATATATATATATATATATATATATATATATATATATATATATATATATCATGGTATTTCAACATGGTATTTCAGTATGTTGAAATATGACAGTACAACCTCAAACACGGCCCTCATTCCCCGGAGGCCAAGGGGCAACTACCTACGGCAGCGGGAAGACCTGCCCCAAGGCAGAGGGTGCTAAGAATCACCGGGTTAGATCAGGCTGCCATTGGACTTTTGACATTGCAACGTTAAATATACGGACTATGAAAACAGAGGCCCGATTGCAAGAACTGTTAATCGAACTTGACAACATACATTGGGATATTATTGGGCTCTGTGAAACACGAAGGAAGGGTGAAGAGTTAATCAAACTGGAACCAACTGGACACGTACTCTACACTCGAGGTACGGAAAATGGCCGATGTGGCGGAATTGGATTCCTCATTAATCGAAAGCTGAAGGACAGTGTGGTAAAATTTGAAAGTACATCCGACCGACTAGCCCAATGCGTCATTCAGCTGAATAAAAAGTTTAGGCTTCAAATCGTCCAAGCTTATGCACCAACTATAAGCCATAAAGATGAGGAAATTGAGGAATTTTATGATGATGTGGCCCAGCTTTTATACAAGGAGAAATGTAGGTACAAAATCCTGATGGGTGATTTTAATGCCAGAATTGGAACAACAAGAACAGACGAAAATGCAACTGGCCCATATGGAACTGGTGAGCGAGACAATAGAGGTGACAGATTAGTTGATTTTGCTGAAGGACAAGAACTATATATTATGAATTCATTCTATAAGAAAAATATCAGCAGAAAATGGACATGGAAAAGTCCATCTGGGCTCACAAGCGAAATTGACTACATCATGACCAACGATAAAACAATATTTACCAATTGTACTGTCCTTAACAATTTTAATGTTGGAAGTGACCACCGAATTGTACGAGCAAGGGTTCGGATTGACTGTCGAAAAGAGCGCGAAAAAATGGTAAGATCAAAGAAGGGCAAGGTGGATTCTGGAAAACTGCTGGAGAGAGGAAGCGATTTTGAGATTGCTTTGTCAAACCGGTTTGCTGCGTTACAAGATCCAGAGGAGGTGGAAATATCAGTTCAATATGAAGAAATCGCCAACAATGTACTTCAAATGGCTGCTTCAATAGCACCAGAGGAAAAATGTCTCAAACAAACAAAAATCTCCAGTGAGACCATTGATTTAATGAAGAAACGGCGAGCAATGAGAAATGCAGGTAGTCCTTTTGGCAGGGTCGAGTACACTGAGCTCTGCAAAACTATAAGAAAACGTATCAGAGAGGACACGCGCCGATTCAATATGCAGCTAGTGCAAAAAACCCTGGAAGAAAACAAAGGAATTAACAAAGCTAAACAGAAGCTGAGAAACAAAGGAACGCAAATATATGCTTTAAAGCGTGAGGATGGCACAGTGTGCAGGACGCGTACCCAAATGTTAGAGATTGTCAGAAGGTTTTATTCCCAGTTATATGAAGATCAGAGCCAGTCAGGGACAGCAATACCCACGGAAGAACAATATATAATACCAGATATCCTAGTGGAGGAAGTAACAAATGCTATAGAATTGATGAAGAACGGCAAGGCTCCAGGAAAGGATAGTGTAACTGTCGAAATGCTAAAAGCTGGTGGTCGGACGTTACATAAAACACTGGCAAAATTATACTCAAAATGCCTCAAAGAACAAAAAGTACCTGACTTATGGAAAAATGCAGAAGTGATCCTTTTACATAAAAAAGGAGCACAGGAAGATTTAAAGAACTACCGTCCAATAAGCCTCCTATCAGTGATGTACAAAGTTTTCACTAAGATAATTTCTAAAAGAATATTAAAAAAACTGAATGACGCACAACCAAGAGAACAAGCAGGATTCAGAAGTGGATTCAGTACAATGGATCACATCCAGGTTGTACAGCAGGTCATAGAAAGGCACAACGAATACACCATGCCACTGTGCTTGGCTTTTATCGACTACGAAAAAGCATTTGATTCCATCTCAAAGCATGCGATAATGGATGCACTGCTTAGCCAAGGTGTAGAGAGAGCCTATGTAAACCTATTAGAATCGATATATGATGGAGCTACAGCCACAATTCACCTTGATGATCTTGAAGTGGGAATTAATATAGAACGAGGTGTACGGCAGGGTGACGCAATATCGCCTATTCTTTTCTCGGCTGGCCTTGAAGAAGTATTCCGTAAACTGGATTGGGAACAGGATGGGGTAAAGATCAATGGTGCAAACTTAAACCATCTTAGATTTGCAGATGATATTATTCTCATTTCACAATACCCAGAGGAGCTGCAAAGACGCATACAAGAACTGCAAAGGGCTGGCGAACCATTTGGTTTGAAAATAAACCTGAAAAAGAGTCAGGTTATGTTCAATAACTTCGCTCAGGACAGAAGAATTTCAGTTTTAGGAAGGGATTTAGAGATTGTGGACAGCTTTGTATATCTTGGGCAGAGGATTTCCATGGAGGGGAATACCGCCCGGGAGGTGGAACGGCGTGTTAAATGTGGCTGGCAGGCATTTGGTAGGCTCAACATAGTGTTTAAGAGCAGACTCCCACTTTGCCTGAAAAGAAAAGTATTCGATCAGTGCGTTCTACCCGTTATGACATACGGAAGTGAAACCTGGACACTCACATCGCAATCAATTCAAAAACTTCGGGTGGCACAGAGGGGAATGGAAAGATGTATGCTTGGCATTACAAGACGAGACAGAAAGTCCTGCGCATGGATCAGGGAACAAACAAAAGTCTGTGACATCATTGGAAGAGTAAAACAGTTGAAATGGAGATGGGCAGGCCATATAGCGAGGCGATGGGACGACAGATGGACCAAGGCAATCCTGGAGTGGATACCGCTTGATCGCAAACGACCGCGAAGAAGACCGAAAGCACGATGGACTGATGACATCGTTAAGTATATTGGACCCGAGTGGCAGAGGAAAGCCCAGGACCGGGAAGGTTGGAAGCATGCTGAAGAGGCCTTCATCCTGCAGTGGATCGATACGGGCTGATGATGATGATGATGATGATGATGATGGATAGATATACTACAGATTCCTCGGGGCCAGATTTTATGCTGGAAAACTTATGAGGCTACCTGTGTTATACAGTAGAAATCCCGTCAATATTCTTCAGTCAACCGAAGAACAACCAAACCGGTGTAGGTGCGATTGGGCCCCTGTTTTTTTCTCTGATGAATCTCGATTTGGACTGGCTTCAGATACATGTAGAATAAGAGTATGGAGACGATCTGAAAACCCAGATCGGGCGTGTAATGGTTTGGGATGGTATAGATAATTGCGACACAACTGACCCTGTTTACTTTGAACAATTTTTAAATGCAACTGACTATTGCTATATCATTCTTGAGTCCGTTGTGGTACCATTTGCACAACGAGTTGGTCCCTATTGTCGGAAGCATGACAATGCTATCGGGGTACGAACCATATATATATTAAAGATCACAAAGTCCTCAAGAAGATGCCATGGCGTGCACAATTACCAGGTGTCTACCAAATCGAACATTTGTAGAACATGTCGGATAAACGACTTATAAGACATATTGTGGTAAGATGTAATGCGAAAACAACTTTTTAAATATCATTTAACTGAATGAAATGAAATAATAAAAAAAATTAAGCAAAATGACATTGATAATTTAACATTTAGTACGCTCCGAAGGTGCAGGACAGTCATAACCAATAACCAATATTCTTTCTTAATTAAAAAAAAAGACTTGTTTTTTGACCTGTTATTAAATTCTGCAACTTTTATAAAATTTGTACGTGGTGTTTTAGAACAACTTATTTACATAAAAAATAAACAATTTCTGATAAAAATTTGAAATAATAAACAATTATTGATTTGCAGTTAATGTTTTAATTTCTTGTCTTAATCATTATTTTGATGTTTTTAAAATTAATTACAAAACACTCTTCAAGGTGAATAAATTACGAAAAGAATGTTCACATTAAGAACAATAAGATCACATGTTAATAATTATCACGCTTTTAATTGAGTGGAGTGAAACACTGTGTTGATTTTATAATTAAACTAGCTTTGTTTTGTGTTTTATTAAAACTTTTCTATTTTTGAGATCTTATTTTTATTTTTCAGTTATTACTGTAGGAACAGCGGTAATGATATCAATGGGATACTGTATTACCAATCATTCATTTCTGTATTACTAGGATATAACAAAAGTAGCACTTCTCAGGGATTTAATCCAATTTCAACTTTTTGATCCAACAAAAAAACGTTCCTTCCTCAGTATTAATGTTATTCAGTTGCGAAATATTATGTTAGCGCTTTTAACAAAAAACGTTAAAATGAGTGGTATAAGTCAATAAATTAAGGCAACTTCAAGACATTATTTTCGAAAAGTTTCGGAAAGGAGACATGAATCTTGAAGGCGGGGGAAGATCAGATCATCCACGGTCTCTCATTGCCGACGTTTTAAGAGCAACTGTAACTGCAGATCCTAGAACAAGCATTAAAAAACTTTCAGGGGAATTAGGAATATCGGAGACTACCATTAACAGATATTTGTAAGGCATATTATGTACTGTCGCCACAGGAAACCCCACTTCGGGTTGATTTATATAAAATTCTCCTCAAAAATTCTCTTCGTGATTTTCGATTCATCGAAATTCATCAATTCAATTCATTAATTACCTGCGAAGTAAAGGGGGTTTATTTCAACAATCCCAATAACGTAAAGCGATGTACTATGCCCGGGCAACCAGCTCTTTTGTTACCAAGGCGAGAAAGATTTGTCAAAATAGTCATACTGTGTATTTGGTGGACTTTTGTAGTAATGATTCATTCTGAGTTGATTCCTGATGATAGTGCGATAAACTCAAAACTCTACTGTGTCAGCTTGAGAGAGTACAGTCTGTTCTTGCCGAAAAATATCCAGTTTTGGTCAAGCGTAAAAAGCCCTCAAACAAGGCAACGCAAAATCATACACTTTACATCTGACCTCAAAAATTAACGAATTTGACTTAGAACCCCTCCCTCACCCAACATACAGTCTCGATCTCGCTTGTTCCGGTCTTTTGGCGCGGAGTTCATAACTGAAGAAGAAATTAGAAGACTGGCTTCGTTGAAGTCATTATGGTATCGTGGCAATTATAAATTTTAATATTTAAACTGGCCAAAGAACTCATTACGTGCATATTTTATCATTTCCACTCCACCACATATAACTGGCAATGAAAATTATATTCAATAATACAGATGGTGTATCAATTCTATACCATCGCTAACAAAACGCGAAAATCCAAGTTGAAAGATGGTTAGAAGTCAAAGTATCTATCATTAAAGAAAATTAAGATAAATCGGATTGTTCAGATACTTTTGTCGTCTCCACTGTAAACCTTTTCTTGTTATGAAACATGATGAAGCAATATGAGATATTTCATCATAGATATAAGGGCTCTTCCAAATTGAGTGATTTTATAAATTCTAAAATTCTATAAATTTTAAATTCTAAAAATAAAACGCTTATTTAAAAAATAATAATATTGCATTGATTAAATTATTGACTTTTTATTATACGAAATATTTTTTATTATACGAAAGACAATACTTGCCAAATGATCACGTCTTGCAGCTCCACAGACGTCCACTCTTTTGTCCTATTTTTGGATGGCATTTGGCATAACAATGGCGCTCACCAATAACTTGAATAATTTCATCCTGTAGTTCAGGAATCGATTGTTAATTGTTCTTATAGACCTGACTTTCACGTAGTTCCCCAAAGAAAATAGTCCAATGGTGTCAAATCACATGATCTTGGTGGTCAATTATCATCACCGGTTTTTGCAATAACTCGTTCAGGAAATTTTTCTCTCAATAAATGAATTGTTTCATTAGCAGAGTGAGGTGTAGCGCCATCCTATTGGAACTACATATTATCCAGATCAATATTATTCAATTCAGCCCACAAAAATCCAGTTATCATCTCATTATATCGAACACCATTCACAATTACAGTTACAACTTTACCAGTAGCATTCTGAAATAAATACGACGCAATTACACCTCCTGATCATCATGCGCTTACGAGGTATAGGTTTCTCATGAATCAATCGTGGATTTTACTAACCCCAAATGCGGCAAATTTGTTTATTAACATAGCCACAAATTTCGAAATGTACTTCATCTGAAAAGATGATTTTTGTATTGTGTATTGTTTGATCCAGTTGACAAATGCACGACGTTTTAAATGATCCAGTTGCTTTAGTTCCTGTGTTATTTGAAAATTATATGCCTTCATTATTTGCGTGCTTATATGCTCTCTTATTATAGAGCTAAATAATTTCGTAAAATATGCCATGTTCTGGATTCATTGAGTCCAAATTGTTGTGAACGTCGACTAACTGAACTTTTTGGTCTTTAGCAACACTTTCATGCACCAAATCCATATGGTCTTGGAAACGACCATTACGACTATACAAAGTGTTCTCAAAGTTGAGTCATTGATTTTAACAGGTTGTGGAACTCGTAAAATGAAGAAATGTTACCAAAAATCATTTATATAAAAGTGGCAAAATAACGAAGTTATTAACAGTTACAAAATTTGAAAACAGACCTGACTTTTTGATATTCTCGACCACTGTGTTGTAGAACTCACAAAGAAAAGTCAATTTAGCATTTATATAAACGTTCCAGAATAACAAAAACAAAAATGTTACATGTTACAAAAATTGTTAAAAATTGTCACTATTTGTAGAGTTCTTCCACAGTATTTACTTCTCCATCATGATAAACTAACTTTTTTAAATAGCTCCATATAAAGAAATCACTGGGCGTTAAATCCCGGGAGCGTGCAGGCCAAAAAATAGTTCCATTGGGCCCTACCTATCTGCTAGGAAATTCATTATTTAAATTTTCATGAATTTCTCGTCTGAAATGTGGCGTAGCTCCATCATGTAGAAACCACATATTCTGTCTAACATTTAAAGAAACATCTTGTAATAATTGTGGCAGATTATTTTGAAGAAAGTAAATAATTTGCACTTGTCAGTCGACCTGGAAGAAAGAAAAGCTCAACAAGCATACGCCAGCACAAACATTTACTGAACATCTATGCTGAAAATGGCTTTTCACAGCATGCGGATTTTCTACTGCCCAAACATGGTTGTTGTGAGAATTATTTACTACATTACTTGTAAATGTGACCTTGTCGATAGCCAAAATAAATTTGGTAAAATTTTCATTTCTGTTGTACTGTTGTAAAAGCCACTGACAAAACTCAATTCTATAAGGATAATCTTCGGTTTGTAACGTTTGTACCCGTTGATAATGATAGGGATAAAAGTGTTTTTGTTGTACAAACGTACTTTCCGCGTATAAACGACATGCTGCTGCTGCATTTTGTAAGCACTCCCCGTAAGTTGATATTATGTCCACTAGTTCATTGTTTTCATAAACGGGTGGTATTTTAATCGCAGAATAATAAATAAATACCCAAAAATTAAACACGCACTATTAAGGAATTATCACCACTGATCAAATCGAATATCGCACTCAAAAGAAATATACAAGAATACAAAAAAACTAGTTATACCCACTATCAATAGTGAACAAATACTATACAAATTCAAAAAGTCAGCTCTGTTTTCAAATTTTGTAACTGTTATTAATTAGCTTCTTTATTTTGCAACTTTTATATAAATTACTTTTGGTGAAATTACTTGTTGAATGTGAAAATCGTAAATATCCCGTAATTTTTTAAAAATATTTTACTGAATGCTCGTTTTCATAAAATAATTCAACAATTTTAACGCGTTGTATAGTGTACGACTCCATTTATATATATATATATATATATATATATATATATATATATATATATATATATATATATATATATATATATATATATATCATACATTACACTTATGAAATGAGATTAGAACTAAGGAAATTCACAGCACCATCTGTGTTTTATCCAATAATTAAAAAAAAACGCTCAATTTGAAAGACCAGTTATATCACCATTACTTTTTACATAACCTAGTAACTGTAACTTTATCAATATGTTGTTTTCGTTTTGTTTTTGCATGTAAATTAGAAATAAGTATAACAGTCTAAAATTGATTTATATTTTAGTTTTTGGTGTAATGACATCTGCTATAATTGGACCACCTTCTAAGCCATTTAAAGCAAACCATCCTTTCCTCTATTATATTAAACACAAAAAAGTTATTCTATTCGCTGGAAAAATTCGCAGAAATTAATTTTATATAAACAGTGTTTACGTACCTATATATTATCAATATATTGTGAATGTGAATGTGAATGTGAATAAATTAAAACTAATCTATAGTTGTTTCATTCATTTAGGCACGTAAGTTAAAGATTTATCTCTCACGCTTCAATTGAGTGAAGTGAAGCAATGTGTCCATTTTTTTCTGAAATAGCTTTGATTTGTGTTTTATTAAAACTTTTCTGTTTTGGGATATTATAAGACTTTTATTTTTCAGTGATAACTAGAGGAACTGCTGGGATAATACTGACGAGATATTTTATTGGTTGGCAATAAAATATCTATTTCTAATTTAACATTTTTTTGTTTTTTGAAAAAAATATCCAAAAAATAAGATAATAATAATAATGTGTGTAAAATTAATTTAATGTGTATGTATTCTGAAATCATCGTATCATCTCAACTGATTTATTAAAAAGGTTCATAGAATAATATTAGTCATTTGTTAACTTCGGATAAATATGTTTTGGATTGTTTTCATTTAATGTCGTTTAAAACTACATAAATCATATATGACATATCTATTTGTCGGAAAAATAACGAAACTTTTAAATTAAAAAAAAAGACAATTAGTAATTTTGACAAAATTATTTAATTTTATTCAAAATACGCTGGGTACGTTCAACCAATGATAGATTTTTTATGTTGTTTTTCTGTATCGCCTCAATGACCTTGTTCGTGGACAGTTTGAGTTCTGCTAACAGGAAATAATCTCAGGGAGATAAATCAGGCGAATTCAGAGGATGTTGAAGCACATACACTTTTACTAAGTCCCGTCATGAGGGAACTAAACTATCTGAACTCGTCTCATGGTTAGATTGTTAATATTTAGAGCACTATTTTATATACAAATTATAGAGTTTTAATACAGATTACGGGTCTGAGCTTGAAATTAGTCTGAACTTGTCCGAAAAGGCCTGGCGATTTTTCAAATTTATTATTACATTTAGTAACCCCCATCATGAGAGAACTAAACTATCTCAACTCCTCTCACGGTCATACTGTTACTGTTTCGAGCACTATTTTGTAAAAAATTGTAGTATTTATAATGCAGATTGCCTTGCGATTTTTCGCGACGGTCCTATGAGATGCGACATTATCGTGCAATAAAAACCAACTTTCCGGTGCTCCATATTCGGTCCTCACTCGAATGATTCTCTTCCACAAATGCGACAGCGACGGTCCTATGAGATGGCGCATTATCGTGCAATAAAAACCAACTTTCCGGTGCTCCATATTCGGTCCTCACTCGAATGATTCTCTTCCACAAACGCTCCATAACATCCAGATAATATTGACTAGCGACATTTTGACCCTGTGGAACGAATTCCTAAAGTATAATACCTTTAGAGTCGTAAAAACAAATCAACATTGTCTTCTCTCGTGACTTCTGGAAAAACAATTTTTTCGATTTCGGAGAGCCTGGGGACATCCATGTAGCACTTTGACGCTTTGATTGAGGATCGTACTTGAAACATCATCAGTTACAATCGATTTCAGGAATGTGCAATTGTGTCTGGCTGTTTTAATAAGGTCCTTACAATGCTCAATGTGAGCAATTTATTATTACGTTACAGTTAGCGGTACAGTTAGCGTTACAGTTACGGTACAGTTAGCGTGGAGCGGGTTCGAGTCCCGTACTAGATAAGGACTTTGTCTAAAATTCTTGTGAATATTTTTAGGTGCGAGTGTAAAATCTGACAAGGAATCACCCCTCAGCCACGCCAGTTCGAGGCTGGATGGCTTCTGAGAGGTTTTCTACATTGGTCACTCGCCAGTTGATAGGCTTCTTGAGATACTTATAGTTGATAGCCCGAGGGGAGTGCTGACTGTGGTTCGGAACCCACGGTAAGCTGTAGGTCCAGTCGCTAAATAACCTTCTCAGTTGCTGATGAGCCTCTAACCCTAAAACTTTAATTTTACACTTGTACGGGATAAACAATCGTCACCATTAGCATTTTTCATCAATTCAAATGTTTCTGTAAACGTTTTACCGAACTTGAAATAAAATTTAATATTAGCTCTTTGTTCCATCGTGTTTTTGTGACGAGGTAATAAAACGTTTAATCTATAGGTTCCTAACGGGACCCGTACCTCCCGCCAATGGGCGTTGGAGCTTCCTATGGGGGCGGTCGCGGGTCCAGCGGCAAATGGAGGCATTAAGACAGTCAAGGGGGCGGCTGTGATATACCTACCTATTATAGAAATTATTATAATAAATTACTTTGATAATACTTACTGTTTTCATGAATAAATATTTTATCTAGCTATCTAAAATTTAAATTAGCATTAGGTTTAACTATGCCTAACTCGGTTTAGTATTGTCAGTGACAAGCCTTTGTAAGTTGGTAAGCAAAGACGTGATTCACGCAATCAGGCATGTGCAGAGGCATCGCAAACAAGCAAAGGCATACAAGTTGATACCTGCACGAACTCAAAGCTATAAAAGCCAGGGATAGCTCTAGGATAGCTATGTCTTATTATTTTTGTGTACTTCATCAGTAATTGATATTCCTGAGGAATAAGTGATTAGTGAGTTATAATTCATTATAGCCATAATTTTTATAACTATCTATAAATCTATTGAAAAGTTAATTAATTAAAACCGTAGCAAATTTTGTATTTCAAAATGTCTGAATCTAAGAAGAAATGCCGGCAGGACAGTACTGAGTATTTAAAATATAGGTGTATTTTATAATTGTAATAATCATTACCTATGTGTTTAATTTATCAAATGAAGCCATGAAGCCTTCTAGGCAACAAAAGCATTTGAATAAAATGCATTCTGATAAAAAAAGACAAAGATTTATCCTATTTTCAAGAACTGGAAAATAAATATTTAAAATCTGCAACTACATCGAACTTTTTTGCTTCTAAACAAAAAGATGATAAACTACGAGCACTATATAATATATTATTGTTAATCGCAAAACCAGGAAAACAACAAAAAATTGGCGAGAAATTAATCTTGCTGTTAATTAGGGTTATTAAAAACTGTTCTTCATCATAAGACAGCGTCAGATATCATCAGAAAAATTCTCTGAGTAATAATTCAGAGCCGGTCACGTTGGTGACTGAGCCGGTCACGTTGGTGAAACCGCACTGGAGCGGTAGTTGGTTCGATTCCAGCGCTCGGATGGCTGTTTTTCTTTCTTTCTTCTGTCTGTTTATTTCCTAAATGTTTGTGATTGTTTCTAGGCAAGAGTGTAAAATCCGACTACGAATTACCCCTCAGTCACGCCAGTTAAAGGCTGGGTAAGGCCGGATGCCTTCTGATAAGTGTTCTACGTTGGTCACTCGCCAGTCGGTAGGTTTCCTGATAGACTTATGGGTAGGCACATAACCAAGGGTTTATAGCCCGAGGGGGGTGCTGGCCTGGGTTTGTCGGAAGCTGATGACCGTGGTTCGGAACCACGTAGTACGGTCCACGTTGTAGGTCCATAACATAATCCTTTACTTTTTTAATAAGTCTATAAGAATATTCTTTCATTTGTAATATTTTGTCAGCTGCTACTGCTGGTGCTCCAGTAATGATGGCACGTCATAAGGATTTCATAAGGCAATGAAAGCAAACAGTACCAAATGTACTCGCTGTACACTGTTATATATCGTCACCATTTGGTTGCAAAAAATTGTAATGAACTCCTGCGTACGTCGCTCCATTACGATATTAGAGCAGTCAATATGATTAGAAATAATTCATTGAACGACATATTATTTGGTCAACTTTGTATTGAAAATGATGAATATTACCGTTGTTGGCTGCTGCACACAGAAGTTCGTTAGCTCTCAAAAGGTATTTGTCTGAACAGTTTTTTTCAATCAATTTCAATTTAACTCTGTCCTAAAACAACTTCCTTGAAAACAGAGATGACGATTTTATATTTAAAAATGACATCGCTTATTTGACAGACCTATTTATAATATTTAATAAATTCAATTTACAATTGCAAGGTGATGAGTTGAATTTAATTAAAACAAAATAATGTCATAGCTGCTTTTGTGAGAAAACTTCTTTCGTTCAAACGAAATCTAGATAAAGGCGAATACAGCCGCTTTCCCACATTATCAGCAGTCTCTGCAAAACAGGAAGATTTACTTTACTTACTACCCACGTTCTTCATAATTTTACGGAATGATTCCCAGAATATTTTAAACATGAATGTACCGAGTAGTTTTTTTCGTAAATTAGCATCAAATTTAGAAGAGGACCTCGTAGAACTCAAAACTAATGAAGAACTTAAAGTGAAATTCAGAAATGGATACCAAGAGTTCTGGCTTCAAAAATCTATACCAACTTTCTACCCTGGATTGTGGTGATACATGTGGTGATCTGCGATAGTGCAGATATTTTTAGTTGTATTTCCTTCGTCGTATTTTGCTGAGCGTCGATTCAGTAGAGCAGCTAATTTATTGTCTAGGAAAATAAACAGATTGCACTGAGCGTGGCGATTTGCGACTAATGTTAACGAAATTGATACCAGATATTAACAAATGACGAATCACTGGGTAAAAACAAAAACCAAACTTTGCATAAGAACAGGTATTTTTTATATTTTTTGAGTTTTAGATAGTGGCGAAAAACCCAAATAAAGGAAAAAAATATATATGAACACGCCACAATCATTCAGACATTTAATATTTGGTATAATTAGCTATTATGAAAGAGAAAGCCTTGGAATTTTTTTCTTTTAAAGGGGGCGGTGGTCCAAAAAAGATTGGGAACCTCTAGTTTAAGTGCCATAACTTTCAAATGCGTTGATCGAATCGAATGATGGCGGTCTCGTTTTATAGAGGAGATATACAGCTCTCAGATTATACAGGATGTTTTCAAAGTCGAGTCATTTAATTTAACAGCTTGTAGAACTCGTAAAAAGAAGTAATTTGACCAAAAATCATTTAAATAAAAGTTGCAAAAGAAAGAAGTTATTAACAGTTACAAAATTTTAAAACGGACCTGACTTTTTGATATTCTCGACCACTGCGTTGTAAACACATAAACTATTTGTTTACTGCTGATAGTGGGTATGACTAGTTTTTTGTATTCTTGTACGATATTTCTTTTGAGTGCGATATTCGATTTGGCCAGTGCTAATAATAGTGCGTGTTTAATTTTTGGGTACTTTTTGCAATTAAAACGACAAGTTTATGAAAACAATGAACTAGTGGACATAATATTAACTTAAGAGTGCCAACAAAATGCAGACACAGCATGTCGTTTGTACGCAGAATTGATTGCTTTAAAAAATCATTTTATTATTTATTTTGCAACTATTATATAAATGATTTTTGGTTAAAATAAATAACTTTGAAAAACCCCCGTATATTGTTAGATATAGATGGCGCTAATAGTTTTCTTTAAATTTATAAAAAGTTCCGTTATTTTTTTTCTGCGCAATTCTAATGCAGAATGTTATAGCACTCCATGAGGTATGAGTAGCTAAACGCAATAGCAGCTTCGTCCAAAGATGTCCAACTTTTAATGCCTTCGAAAAAGTACGACTTGTCGAACTTTGCGAAGTAGTCCTTTATTTTGACGATGATCTCTTCACTTGGTTTGAATTTATTTCCAATCAACCAGACCGTTATGTTTGAAAAGAGAAAGAATTTGGGAGAGGCCAAGTCCAGAGAACAGGGCGGATGTGCTATCAGTTCGTGAGGCAAATTAATTAATTTCGCTGTTGCAGTTGTGGACGAACAGGCGCGTGTATTGAATTGTCGTGGTGAAACCGTATTGTTTTCTTCGCCAAATGAGGACATTTTTAATTAACTGTTCGTCAATTTTTTTCCATTAATGCACCGTGATACTTTTACGTGGTCGTGTTCTCTTTTTACAAATAGGTGATAATGATAATGCCTTGCAAATTACAGAAGACAGTGGTCAGTTACAGAAGACAGTGATATTCTCGGCCGATGAAAGTCTTTTTTTCTTCGGGGTACGTTCGCCGGGTAACAGTTTTGGCTATTCGTTCATTTTTACTGTGTAGTGATGAATCCAAGTTTCATGAGCAGTCACGAAAGTCCTTCGGCTTGCGCTTACACATATCTAAAGGCCAGCGTAAAGTGGTAACTCGATTCCATTATTAGTCCGCAGTGAGCAAAATTTAATTGAGAAAAACCGCTTTGTTTAAATATTTTTTCTAAAGCTAAATTTTTTTTTTCTTGTTATGAAAGGTGTCTTCATTTTAAATAGTTATCAGTTACTTTTTACATAACTTAATTACAGAAACTATAACTTTATCAAAGTGTTGTTTTCGCTTTGTCTTTTTCTTGTTGTGGAGTGTGTTATAATTTTTGAAATGTATCACTATAATTTTTTAGATTACTTAATAACAGTAACTCTAACTTAACAAAGTGTTTCTTTTTTGGCTTTGCTGTTGTATATAAATAACAAATTAACTATAACATTCTAAAATTTATTTATATTTTAGTTGTTATTAAACTTTCATCTGTTCAAAATCGACCACCTTCTAAGCCGTTTACGGCTGACCATCCCTTCCTCTACTATATTAAACACAAAAAGGTGGTTCTGTTCGCTGGAAAAATTCACAGGAATTAATTTTATAAGAATATGTCTTTACGCATCAATACATTATAATCAATATGAATAAAGTGAAACTAATCTGGAGTTGTTTTATTCATTTAGTGAAATAAGTCAGAGATCTCTCCTCATTTATCTCTATATATCAATACATCATGCTTTAATTGAATGAAGTGAACCACTGTGTTGATTTTTTATTATCACCGGGTTTGATGTGAGTTTTATTAAAACTTTTCTGTTTTGAGTTCTTATACGAATTTTATTTTTCAGTGATAACTATCGAAACTATATTTTTTTTTTAAATAAAAAATTTTCTATATTTTATTAAATACAATAATATTTTATTGTTTTTTGGGGAAAAAAATCAGCACAATGAGATAATAAGAATAAACATTATTTGATACATTGACTTAATGTTTATATTGAAATAATTCTTTCATGTGAACTGATTTATTAAAATTTTAGATTTAGAACTAAATAAATCAGATATGAACTTACATGTGGGATATTAATTGTGCATAATGCTACATGATGTATGAGTTTTAATTGGACGAAATAGTAACCAATCCGTTTTCTCTTGTATGAAATATATTTAGGTATTTTTTCTCCTTTATTTGGGTTTTTCGCCACTGTCTAAAACTCAAAAAATATCAAAAAACCTGTTCTTATTTAAAGAAAGAATCACTGGGTAAAAATAAAAAACGAAACGGAGACAAATTTCAGTTATATGACTAACATCGCCAGCTTGCACCTCAACCAAATGAGTCAGCCCCAGCAGATGATGTCATTGCTGACACAGCCCTTAGTTAACATTAATTTTAATATAAATATTGTAAACTGTAAACAGAAATCAATCTTTAGTTAACTGTTAATAGAACCGTTACTCTTTGTACTACCCAAAAACAAAATAAAGTTTTTAAAAACGCTTCCACGTGATTTCTAACTTTAACTGGCGCAGTCGGAAAACGGATCAGTGTATCGACCACACCTTCATCCCCAAAGCCACAGCATCGAGTCTGATTTGGATTGAAGCCGTCTACTGATCAACCCAGCACAAAGAAACCAACGACTATTGCAGAGCTAGAGGTTCACCCCGATAGAAGGACGAGCGGCTGACGACCCGTGACAGGCTAAAAATACGGTGAGTGTCCAGTACTCCTTTATCGACCCCTTTCGATTTCTCCGGATAAGAGATTGAAAGTAATTTTAAGAAACGTAGGTTAAGAAAAAGCAAAAAGCACAAGCAAACAAGCAAACACGACAAAGAAAAATCACCCTAATTTTAAGAACGCATCAAATCTAATTTTAAGACGAATCATCCCTCATCACTTTTTACTTTTCCACATATCATTAGTTTAAACGATTATCTGGCGCGAACCTTATAATCAATAATTTTATTTAATTATCTAATTTTAGGAATATAACTTTCTCTAATTTAAAAGCGCGAACTTTGAATTAAGAAAGACTATTGCTCGTCTCTTTCAGCAATATCTAGTCACTAAGTAGAAATTTAGTTATTTTTAAAGTTTATATTAACAAATTATGGTTAATATATCCCTTTAATAATTTAATCCCTTTATTTTATTTTATTTTATTATATTTTATTTTTAATCATATAAAAACGCTTTTTAACATTTTACGCATAGCATATTTCAATATTTTATTTTATAATCAAATATTGATCAGTAAATTATTGAATTTATGAGTATTAGCGAAGAAGAACTAATTTCTCAATTTAACAACACCTTGAATATATCAACTAAAATGACCACTCCACAGAATATAAATTATACGTTATTACGTATGTACGTAGACACAATTCCACCCTATGATGGAAACACCTTTAATCTTGCTAGTTTCATCTCAGCAATTGATTACTTATTCAACAAATACGGAAACGACGATACAACTAGTTATTTGACCAGAATAGCTAGAATTAAACTAATAGACAGAGCACAACTATTAGTAGGCAACAGATTGGAATTAGAAAATTGGGTAGACATAAAAACAGCCTTATATAATTGTTTTGGAGACAAAAGAAACTTGGAATGCCTAGAACAAGATTTGTTAGTAGCCTCTCCATTAAAGAACGAGAATCCGCTAGAATTCGGGAAAATAATTCAGATACTGAGAAGTCAACTAACTCAGAAAGTAAATACAATCCCCATCACGCACATGAATGTCACAACAAAGGCTATTTATACGAGACAATATGAACAAGCCAGCTTAAGAACATTCATCAGAGGACTACCAGGATATCTGCAAAGTATCATTAGATTAAAGGCTCCAGATTCATTAGAAAGCGCGATGTCATATGTGACAGAAGAACAAAATTTCCAATATACACAGAATGTATTTAAACATCAGACGCATAATAATATTCCTCATTTAAAAACACAAATCCAACCATTTAAATATCCAAATTTAAATTACCCGAACACACAACTCTATCAGCCATTCCAACAATTTAATTCGCAAACGAAGCCTCAATTTCAAACACCATTCAATGCATCAACGAGACCTCAATTCCAACCATTTCAACAATTTAATTCGCCAATGAGACCCCAATTCCAAACACCAAGATTTAATTCTCATGTTAGACCTCAAATAATCCAGAATTACCAGAATTACAAACCACCCTTTCCACAAGGACCAATTAATGTCCAACCACGACAAATACATCAACATTTCCCAACGAATCTTCAAGTTTTCGGACCACCGAAAAACGTATTTCAACCGACAGGACAAGTACCAACCAATAAACCGGAACCGATGTCTATAACATCTACAATTCCAAGTAAAACAAGACAAAACCAAAATTTCCTTAAACCCACCGGTCAAAGAAATTTTACATCGCAAGAACTATATCAGATGGAAAATGAATCATCAGAAGATACCGAATATGATTCATACTTGACCCCTACATATGATAACGAAGATGGATGGACAGACACGACGACAGATTATAATAACGAGGACTCAGCAGAAATTCTAGAACCGTATGACGAAACACCCAACTACGATTACGACGGAAATTTTCAGACTGCTATAACAAACGAAAACCCGACGTAAAATGCGAAATGCATACGGATATAAATAATAACCTACCATACATAAAAATAAATAACCCACCTTTAAAACTCTTAATCGACACCGGATGTTTTCATTCAATTTTAAAACCTTCAAAGGCAGAAAAATTTTATTCAGATAAAATTTATCATTCACCATCTAAAATAAAAACAGGAATAGGAGAAAAAGAAGTATTATTCAAAGCAGAAATACCAGCCTTCCCTGAACTTCAAGTAAGAGACGAAATACCAGTTATCCTATTTGACTTTCATGAATACTTCGACGGAATTATTGGATTAAAAGAACTTCTAAAACACAAATTCACGATCGACCTATCAAACAATAAATTAATTAACGGAACCACACAGATTCCCTTGTACTTCCGAGAACCCGAAAAAGAAGAATTTAAAATCAGAATTAACGCCCACGAAGTTCACCTAATAAATGTACCAGTGGATCAACAAGATAGTGATATAATTATTCCTGAACAAAATTTCGATAATAAAGCCTTTATACCAGAAACTCTCACTACCTCAAAAAATGGATTTGCATATACCGAAATCTATAATCATACGAACAAACCAGTCACTGTAAAATTACTAAAACCATTGAAGACAATTCCATTCGCAAACACAAAAAAGGAACAGTATCATTTATTCCATTTTGACAATCTTCCAATTAAGGACCAAAATAGAAACAAGAGTGTTTCAAAGTTACTCAGAACAGATCACTTGAACGATGAAGAAAGAACCGAACTAATAAAACTATGTCGAGATTTCACGAACATCTTTCACAAAGAAGAAAATGCACTAACATTTACCAACCAGATTAAACACGAGATCAAAACCAGCGATGAAATTCCAATACATACGAAATCATATAGGTATCCCTTCGTTCATAAAGCAGAAATAAATAGACAGATAACCAAAATGCTAGAAGATGGAATAATAAAACATAGTCAAAGCCCTTGGAGCAGCCCTATTTGGATAGTACCGAAAAAACTTGACGCTAATAGAAAACAGAAATGGAGACTAGTTATCGACTACAGAAAACTAAACGAAAAGACAATCGACGATCGATATCCCTTACCAAACATAACGGATATATTAGATAAACTCGGCAAATGCACTTATTTTTCTACAATAGATTTATCATCAGGATTTCACCAAATCGAAATGAATAAGAACTCAGTAGAAAAGACAGCATTTAATGCAGAAAATGGACATTACGAATTTATTCGAATGCCATTCGGATTAAAAAATGCACCCGCAACGTTCCAAAGAGTTATGGACAACGTTTTGCGAGATGTAGTAGGAAAAATTTGCCTAGTCTACATGGACGACGTCATAATATTTTCTAAAGGTCTAGAAGAACATATGAAACATTTGAAATTGGTATTTACAAGACTACAAGAAGCCCGATTGAAAATTCAACTAGATAAATCTGAATTTTTACAAAAAGAAGTAGAATTTTTAGGTCATGTCATAACACCAGAAGGAATCAGACCAAATCCCAAAAAGATAAATGTAATATTAAAATATCCAATACCAAAAACTGCAAAGGACATTAAAGCCTTTCTAGGATTATTAGGTTACTATAGAAGATCTATTAAAAACTTCGCAAAATTAACCAAACCCCTAACGAAATGTTTAAAAAAGGATCAAAAGATAATACATTCAAAGGAATTTATAGAAACATTCCAAACATGTAAAAATATCCTATGTAACGACCCTATACTTCAATATCCAGATTTTGAAAAGCCCTTCGTATTGACAACAGATGCATCGAACGTATCCATCGGAGCAATTCTAAGCCAAGGAAAAGTTGGTAGCGATTTACCAGTAGCTTATGCATCAAGAACGTTAAACCCAGCTGAATCAAATTATGCAACGATAGAAAAAGAACTCTTAGCTATCGTGTGGGCCACCCAACATTTTAGACCCTATTTATTTGGTCGCAAATTTATAATTGTCACAGATCACAAACCACTACAATATCTATTTAATATGAAAGAACCTAATTCACGTCTAGTCAGATGGAGACTAAAACTAGAAGAATACGATTACAGAATTGAATATAAAAAAGGAAAAGAAAATACAAATGCAGATGCATTATCAAGGATTGAAATTAACGCAATTGAAAACGAATCAATTATTGGAAATCCAGGAGATATAGATAATGAAATTGAACAGTACATTGAAAGAGAAAGACAAATACCAATGACAGACCGAGAACATGAAAGACTTAATGAAATCATAAACACCCCTAAAATCATAGTTCACTCAAATATTCAAATCAAACCCCCTCGAAAACAAGAAAATCGAGAAGACAATGAAACAATTCACACATCACTGGAAGATCCAATTTTAAATATCCCTATTACGGAAAATTGCCTAAACATGTACTCCAACCAATTAATATTTACAAGAAAAACAGGAGGAAATCTACATGTTAAAAGAAGAAAAATATTTGGACATAAGAATAGAATCATCGTCCACTTAACAGAAAACTACGTAGAAGAAATAATACACTTCTTCAAAGAGTATGTAGAACCCAAGAAACTTTATTGTATCTATACAAATTATACAGATGAAAATTTATATCTTGAGATTAGCGTTATATTATCGAGCGTGTTCAAAAACAACTCATACAAATTACTTATATCAAAAATACTATTGAATGATGTCGAAGATAAAGAAAAACAACAGAAATTGATTAACTATCATCATACTAAAACATGCCATAGAGGTATCAATGAAGGTTTACTAGCCTTAAAGAAAATACATTATTGGCCAAAAATGAAAGAAGATCTAACAGAACTAATTAATAATTGCGAGATATGCCAACGATCCAAATATGATCGTAATCCACCGAAAATAAAATTTTCGATATCACCAACACCAACACAACCTTTAGAATCGATACATATAGATACATTTCAAATAAATAACGTAAAATTCCTAACCCTAATAGACGTATTTTCTAGATACGGACAAGCCTATATTTTAGAACCAACTTGTACTGCAAGTACTGTCTTAAATAATTTAATATTATTCATGAACCACCATGGTATCCCAAGCCAAATTACTTGTGACAACGGCACGGAATTTAAATCATCATTATTATTAGAATTCTGCAAATTACATAACATCTCAATACACTTTACTACCCCAGGAAATTCGAATAGCAATAGTCCTGTTGAACGATTTCATTCAACATTAATTGAATTATACCGAGTATTAAAACTAAAAGATCCAAATGCCAATGAAAAGGAATTAATGTTATACGCTGTATTAGGATACAATTTGACAACACATAGTGTCACTAAACAAAGGCCTATAGATGTCATTAACGGAAAATTGAATGCCTTGGATCCATTCGACCTAACAGACGAAATAATAATAAATAAATTCATTGATGACAGAAAGGAACGACTGAAAGAAATATATAAAAATATATATAATATCTCTCTAAAAACAAAGACAAAAATCATTGAAAAACGTAATCAGAATAGAGAAAACCCAATAGATTACGAAGAACAATTAGATACATATGTCATAGATAAAACAGCTAAGCGAACAAAAGATAAACCTCGCTATACAAAAGCTAAAGTAAAACAAGATATAGGAAAAAAGATAATAACAACTAAAGATAAAATTATTCATAAAGCTAATCTACAAAAACCAAAAAAATATTCTTTTTGTCCACAGAAAAACAATGAAGATACTGACAGTATACCTACTTGTAGTGACGATACAAACTATAAGAGCGAAGACTGAAACCGACGTAACTATAACCTCTATAAAAACACCACTTTTTCCCTTTCAACTTGGAAATACACGAATAATAGAAAATAAACATACCTTCATTCACTATATACAAACATCCTCACTTGTCAATCAATTAAACAATATCGAAGACTATTTTAACAACATTAGACTTCAAATAACAGACATACCACTTAATAAAGTCGTAAATTTAAAATCTATGATGAACCAAACTCATTATTTAATACAAGAAACAAAAACCAAGCTAAACAATATTCAACCCCATATTAGAATCAAAAGAGGACTAATAAATCTAGTAGGAAAAGTACAAAAATGGATTTTTGGTACCCTTGATTCAGAAGATGGAGAAAGATATGATAAGGCAATCTATGAACTCCAAACGAACGAAAATTCTTTTCAGAAAGAAATAATGCAACATATATCCTTGACGGAAGAACTCATTCAAAACTACAACGAAACTATTAATATTCTTGATAAAAATCAAAGAACAATCAAAACATCTATTGAAGAACTTAAATTAAACATAATAAACAAATTCTTCAATCTAGACACTTATTTACATACGTATAATATTATTGATCAACTAATTCTTAATTGTCAGAATCTAATCACTTTTCTAGACAATATTGAAGATGCTATCGCTTTCGCTCATTTGAACATTTTACATGGCACCATAATATCGGCTCATGAAATGACAAATCTAATATCTAATTTAACAATGTTATATGGAAAAGATAAAATTCTTAATTTGCAAGAATTAAATAATTACTACCAAATTGCGAGTTTGCAAGTGAAATTTGTCAAAGACAAAATTATTTTTGTAATTCACTTTCCTATTTTTAAGGAAGAAATCTTTCAATCTTTTCATCTATTTCCTATACCTGTAAACAATACCTTGATTGTACCTAATCAACCCTACCTAATTATTGGCACTCATTCGCAACAATTTAGCAACACAGAATGTCCGCAAATAGAAGATAATTATCTTTGCCCAAACGAACTGAAGCCAACAACGAAAGAATGCATTACTACATTAATCCGATACGCAGAAAATCGCCAATGCCAACTGATTAATGTAAAATTAGACCAACCTATTATACAATGGATCAATAACAAGTATATTTTGATTATTCCCAATGAACAACCATTAAGAATATATCAAAACTGTTATAAACAAGAATATACACTAATTAAAGAGCCAAGCCTTATACAAATACCTCACAATTGTGGAATTCAGGCATTGCAAAATCAATATTGGAACAAAGAAGAATTATTAAAAGACAATCCCTACCTGCTACCACCAATCGAATTTGGAACTATAGAAGAACCTCAAAAACAAACCCATCTTCAACTACAATCAATCGATATTAACCAAATAAAACAATTACAAGAAAAAACTAAACTTTTAAAAATTCCAGAATCTTCCCAATTACATATAATGGCACTAAGCTCAACCACCCTTACTACCATCTTTATAGTGGGAACTATAATGAGTATATTCGCATGGAAAATATACAAAAAGAAAAAAAACCCGGTCCAATCCACCAACCCGATCAAGAAAAGAAATGAAGAAATACCCCTACAGGATATGGTCGAAAACAAACATTCACCCCTTTTGTTTTCGTCTTCGGCGGGAGGAGTTATATGACTAACATCGCCAGCTTGCACCTCAACCAAATGAGTCAGCCCCAGCAGATGATGTCATTGCTGACACAGCCCTTAGTTAACATTAATTTTAATATAAATATTGTAAACTGTAAACAGAAATCAATCTTTAGTTAACTGTCAATAGAACCGTTACTCTTTGTACTACCCAAAAACAAAATAAAGTTTTTAAAAACGCTTCCACGTGATTTCTAACTTTAACTTTTCTCAGTGATTCTTTTTTGTAATAAATTTGCCTAACGAACAAAATTTTAAAGATATAAAAATGTTATAAAAAATTTACAAACTTTTAACGTTAACGTTTCGGAGGGTAATCTCGCCCCTTTTTCAAAACTGAACTAAAAAATAAATTATATTAATTTGTAATATATAAAGTAACGAGTGAAAGTAAATATCTTTTTTTGTATGTCAACGATACTTACATTGACAACAATGGATTTTCATGACATTTGATATATATATATATATATATATATATATATATATATATATATATATATATATATATATATATATATATATATATATATATAAGAATTACTAGGTCTCGGGTTTTCGGCCTCCACTTTGCAGCCATTTTCAAGAGCATCTAGCTGATTTACTCCGAGGCCTCAATCTGTCTACTCCCCGGAATTCACAACTAGAAAAGTTTTCTAGTCTCCTATTTTCCTAAAATTCGACTATTTATCTAGTTTTTGCGTTTCTGCCCCATATGACATTCTGGCTTAATAACTGTGTTGTAAAGTCTCAGTTTTTTGTTTTTAGATATGCATTTTTTGTTGTAAATATTTTGTGTAAGTCTCAATGCCGTTTCCATTGTTTGACATCTACCCTTATTGGTTGGTTTTTCCATCCCATTTTCCATGATTATTTCACCCAAATATTTGAATTGAGAGACTCGTCTGATGTTACCATATTTTGTTTTTAGAAATGGTGTTCTTAATCTGTTGCAGGTCATGTATTGTGTCTTTTCAAACGAAATTTGGAGTCCTACCTTTTCTGCTGTTTCTTTTAGGATTTCAACCTGTTTTTGTGCCGTTAATATATCTTGAGCCAAAATTGCTAGATCATCAGCAAACGCCAGACAATCTATTTTGATGTTGGTTCTCCCCAGTTTAATGGGCTGGTCAATATTCCGGGCCGACTTTTTTTCACGCCACTCCTGTATTACTTTTTCTAGAATACAGTTAAATAACAGTGGCGAGAGTCCATCCCCTTGTCTCACTCCAGTTTTAATTTCAAAGGGCTCTGAGATGTCACCCATGAATTTAATTTTTGATCTTGTGCTATTCTTTCAAAATTTGGAATATGCTTTTTTGAAATCCACAAAAATGTACAGACGAGATTTTTATTGTACAGTTTTTGATGCCTTTGGATCAACTTTAGATTTAGGATCTGCTCAGGGCAGGATCTGCCCGGTCGAAAACCTGCTTGATATTCACCAATTTTAGGTTCTAACTGTCCCTGTGCTCTGTCTAGTAGACATTGAGATAGAATCTTGTAACAAACTGGGAGAAGAGATATCCCTCTGTAGTTGTTTACATCCGTTATATCTCCTTTCTTGTGTAGTGGATGGATTAGAGCAACTTTCCAATCTTCCGGAATCCGTTCGGGTCGCCAAACCCCTTGTAGAATTTTGGTTATTTCCTTGATTGACCTGGACCAGCGGCATTCAATATATATATATATATATATATATATATATATATATATATATATATATATATATATATATATATATATGTATATACATATATATGTATATACATATATATGTATATACATATATATGTATATACATATATATGTATATACATATATATGTATATACATATATATGTATATACATATATATGTATATACATATATATGTATATACATATATATGTATATACATATATATCAGCTACACTCAGCTACTGCTGTCTCATTGGACGCAATTCAAGAAAATCTAACACTACATATATACATATATATATATATATATATATATATATATATATATATATATATATATATATATATATATATATATATATATATATATATATATATATATATATATATATATATATATATATATATATATATATATATATATATATATATATATATATGTTTGTGCGTACTGTTTCACGGATGGAAAAACATTGGGTATTGGGTTTTTTCCGGGAGTACATCCGGTTGTTGGGTTGGTTCCTGTCGGGAGCTTGCAGACGTTTCGCCAAAATCTCATTTGGCATCTTCGGTGCTTACTGTCGCGAGGTTCGTGATTGTCTGAGAGATATCGGTTCGCCGTGTAATATTTATGTCTTCTGACCTCGGTCTTAGTCGGTAGCGATTGGCTGGCACTGGCGCTAGCTCCGCCCCCTGAGGCGTTTGCAACGTCTTTGTTTCCAGTCGTGCTCTGGATGTTGTGCTGTCCGGGTCTGCTGGTCTAAGAACGCTTTTCCACGTTGGCGGCAAGTGTAGAGCGTCGTCCCTCTTGTTTAGGCTTCCCTGCTTTTCGATCTCTATGGCTTCTCTGACCAGACGTGTCCGAAAATGGTTTATGTTGGCTATTTCGTTGCAATCATCAAAGTTAATTTTGTGGCCTGTTTCTAGTTGGTGTTGGAATAATGCCGATGTTGTTTGCTTGTTCCGTATGCTTACTTTATGTTCCTCTATTCTGGCAGATGTTTTTCGGTTTGTTTGCCCGATGTAGATTTTGTTACAGCCTGAGCATGGGATGCGGTACACTCCTTGATTTTCTAGCCTGACCTTGTCTTTCGGGTTTCTCAAGGATGCGCCTATTGTTCGGTGAGGTTTGTATGCTGTCCTTATATTGTGTTTTCTTAAAAGTCTTCCGATACGGTCCGTTGTTCCTTTGATGTATGGCAGTATTACGTTGAATGTCTCTTCGGCTTGTTCTGTCGTTTTTTGTGTTTGGTGTTGCCGTATTGCACGGTTGATTGTCTTTTTTGAGTAGCCGTTTTATTTTAGAGTGTTCGTTATGTTGTTGAGTTCTGCCTGCTGTGCATCGTTGTCCGTAAGGCGGATGGATCTTGAGATTAGGGTGTTTGCTACTGCCTGGATTTGAGTGGGGTGGTGGTGTGATTGTGCGTTGAGATATCTGTTTGTGTGTGTTGGTTTTCTGTATATCCTGTGTCGTTGGCGCCCTTCTGTTGTTCTTGTGACTAGAACGTCCAGGAACGGTAGCTTGTTTTGTTCTTCAATTTCGAGTGTGACTGTATTTTTGGGTGTTGGGAGTTCAGATGTTTTAAGAAGTTGTAGAGCTCCGTTTTTCCGAAAGGCCATATGACAAATATGTCATCGACGTATCTTAACCAGATCTTTGGTTTGAGATGGGCCTTTTCAATGGCTTGCCTTTCAAAATAGACCATGAATAGGTTTGCCACAGCGGGAGAGAGGGATGACCCCATTGC
Source organism: Cosmopolites sordidus (assembly GCA_031761425.1). Taxonomy (NCBI): domain Eukaryota; kingdom Metazoa; phylum Arthropoda; class Insecta; order Coleoptera; family Curculionidae; genus Cosmopolites; species Cosmopolites sordidus. The sequence continues at coordinate 1,831,285 of JARFXV010000268.1, read as the reverse complement.
TGCGCCTTCAGTCTGTCGGTAGAATTTGTTGTCGAATATGAAAGAACTCGTATTTCCTATTCGGCGTTCGAGTCTTTCCTATACGAGTTCTTTCTTATATATATACATATATATATATATATATATATATATATATATATATATATATATATATATATATTGTCCGATTGACTGCAATAGACAATAACAACTCCTGTCGTAACGAAACGTAAACAGATCCGACCTAATAAAATAACAGGTAAAAAGATAAAATTAATTTTATATCTGGTTTAGTCGTTTCGAAATATTTTAGTTTAGTTTGCATTATTTTCTTAGGAAGTGCAGTTCTATAATTTCGATCTTATTTTTTGTTATTCCAAACGTGCTATAGATGTGGCCGTTCTTGGCAAGATAATGATTATTTATTTTATATTATTTTATCGCCCGATGCTAAGCAAATTGTTAAAAATGTTTAACTAAATTTATACTATGTATGAAGAGCAAACGATGTCTACATTGCATTCGTTGCAACCGCGACTAAGGAAAGGTGAAACCAACATTTTTTGCAGCAAAACTAGCCTCCGGAGAATATTATCTCAAATGAATTTTGCATATCGGGCCATTAATAACAAACAAATATTAATGGAATCGCAACGATTGCGATTTGACGATGGCTACTTAAACTCTATAAAAAAAATACAGCTTAGAAAATCGTCCTATTATCTACCTTGATGAAACATGGTTTGATACACATGAGACGCCAGAAAAAGGATGGGTAGGTGCATCAAGAAAATGCCAAACCAAAGCCCGAGCGAAAAATGGAAAAATAATTACAATTTTACATACTGGTTCCGAGGATGAATGGGTTTCAAATTGTTTACGGTTGTCCTCCAAAAATATTAAACAATCATCTTTGGACTACCATGATGGCTCCACAATAGAACTTTTTGAGGATTGGTATATGAATAGGCTTTTGCTCAGTGTACCTAAGAAAAGCCTAATTGTAATGGACAATGCTAGTTATCATAACAGCCAAAAAAATAAATTTCCTACTGTACATAACAGTTTATTGGAAATTCCGAAATATATGTTAAAAAACGATATATACTTTGAAAATACATATAAAAATGTGATCTAGAATTATTGAAGACATTTAATATTAAAAAGGAATATGTATGTGATACAATTGATACCGATATGGGACATACGGTTTCAAGAAAGTTTGATAAATTCTATTAACTATGTTATTAAAATAGAAAGTTCCTATATATCATTTAATAATAATAATATAGAACCACTTATTATTAATATAGATCAAAGTGTCAGTGAGAGCGAAACCAAATAAAATGTATAATTGAATTTAAGTTATAATTTTTTTTGTACTAATGGATAAATTTATTTATTTATTTTTATTGTACTAATAACTTCAAAATACACAAACCAATAAATAATGTTTCAGTCATACATAATAATAACAATAATAATTTAATCATAATTTAACCATTATATTTAATCATAACTTAACAATTTTATTTTCCCAAAATTATTCAGAAGTTTAACCACTCCAGTTACGGCGCCTTTTGAGAAACAAGTAATATTTTTATTGAAATTTATTGGGCAATTAACATTTTGCCGTAAGGCAACAAAATATCTTGAAACGGACTATACGTCCATTTTTAAACTCTCTGCACCATTTTCCAACGTTTTTGATGTACATACCCTGTGGTCCATATTCTTCACATAATTGATAATGATGACATAATGATGAATATCTATAGGCGTAGTGCCTCTGGCACAGAAAAAATGATTCACAGAACGTAACTCACATCTGGCGGAAGCGGCGAGTGGAAGGAAGCTCCATCGCGAACGGTTGCCAAATAAAGACTGAGCATCGCAGATAGCTCGGAGTGGTAGTGATTTGTAGACGGGAAACCAAGCCTCATGTCTGTGGTACCGGATCTTTCGTTAAAGCTTCCTCGCGACTCCAACGCCTTGGAGACCTTACTTTACGGCCAGTCCTCGTATATTAGACTATTAGTCTAATATATAAATAATAAGAGTAATATTTAGAAATCATCAGTTAATTTTGTATCAACGAATAAACAAGAACGGGACATTTTATATATACACCAAATGACGTAATCGACTGACATATCAAATAAATATAAAAAATAATGTTAACTAAAATTATAGTGTGCTATTTCTAAAAGTGTTTAGAAATAGTACGCATAAAAAAACAAAAAGGCAGTATAACAAGGACAAACTAGTCAACTTATTAGTTAGTATTTTATTGGAAAACCTTTATTTTCCAAAACTGGAACTGGAATTCCCAATTGCGGCAAACTTCAATCATAATCAATCATAATTTTTTGGTATTTGATGTTTTCCTTAAAGTTATACACGCCTTCAAAATTTTTCACAAATTTTCTATAGGATATCTGGTGACTGAGACATCCAAGGTAAACAAACAACGTTGTGGGTATCCACCTAAGTTTTCACACTTTTGGCGGTGTGTTTGTGATCACTGTCCGTAATAATAAGGCAACGTAATCTGTAAGATGTTTAAGTAAATTTCTTTGGCCACTATTTGATTGATTTGGCCGTTGCTTTGTGATAGTTAATTTTTTAAATCGAATAAAACAATTTTATATTTTGTTATCTATCACTTTTATTTTTAAATTTGTGTGACTATAGTTTCGTAAAACAATTTTACATTCTCAAACACTGTGTGTGTTTGTTTATGTTTGAAATGTTTATCATTTCAATGATCTCTCTAACCCTGACTTTGCGATCACTATGTCATGGAATTTGTTGATCATTATCTCAGTAGATTTTAACGGATTGTCATGTCTATGAACTAAGACTAAGTAAACAACACATATGAAATTCAATAAACCACTCATGAATTATGAAACGTGAATAATCAGAGTCCGCATAATACTTTTTCAACTTTCGTTCGGTTTGTGTTATATTTTTTCACGCAAAAAGTAGTATTTCACTCACGAAATTTGCTTTTTTTCCATGAAAGAAGAAAAATATCAAACTTATATTCTCCCGAAAGCTATCAAGAAAATCTAAATATCATATCGGCTTGAAATTTATCGTTCATTTAGTTTTCAGAAATGAAATCTCCTTTCCGATAGCATTGTCGCCAATCGGAAAAGTATATATGAGTTAAATCAGCAAAACCAACTGTTCAAATACTTTTTTACATTAAAAATCGGTACTTAAAAAACATTTTATTTCACGTCAATGATGAAATAGTTTTGTTGAAGAAAATTGAGGAAAATTGGTTGGTTGAAATACTTTTTCCGAAGGCTTTAAATCTTTGTTATGAAACGTGTTTTCATCTTTGATATTTTTTACCATTACTTTCTACATAAATTACTAACAGTAACTCTAACTCTGTCAAAATGGTGTATTCGTTTTGTCTTTTTCTTGTTGTAAAATGTTTTTCAATTTTTGAAATTTATCACTTTTATTTTTACATTACTTAATAACGGTACCTTTAACTTTATCACATTGCTTTTTTGGCTTTGTTATGTAAATAACAAATAAATTATAACAATATAAAATTGGTTTATATTTTAGTTATTGTTAGTGGAATTACTTCTATTCAAATTCCACCACCTTCTAAACCGTTTAAGGCTGATCATCCCTTCGTCTACTATATTAAACACAAAAAGGTTATTCTATTCGCTGGAAAAATTCGCAGGAACTAATTGTATATGAATATGTCGTTACACTTCAATACATTATAATCTATATGAATAAACTCAAATTAATCGAAAGTTGTTTTATTAATTTAGTGAAATAAGTCAGAAGTCCTATTTAATTGCGCGAAGTGAAACACTGCGTTGATTTTAAAATCGATTTAATTTTAAAAAGATTTATAAAATTATATATATATATATATATATATATATATATATATATATATATATATATATATATATATATATATATATATATATATATATATATATATGATAAGGTGTCATACAATATATATATATATATATATATATATATATATATATATATATATATATATATATATATATATATATATATATAAGCTAAGGAAGTTTACCCGTGCTCCACATCGTGCTTTGCCATTCCTTCATCTGCCATCCAAAGCACCAGCAAGCATCTCCCGGTTTCTGGCCTCGTCGTCATCAGTTGGGCTCAATCTGACCACCTGAAGAGCGGATGAAGGAACGACTAAAGCCATGACCATATAAATTGGCCATGTCGAATGGAGACTGCAATCACATGCAGCCACGCCATCCTTCGGTAAACGGTTGCAGCAGTCAGGCTGTGCGAAACCGTTCGTGATCCGTCTAACCTCGGGTAAGTACCAGGTACGATCAAAAAATTATGAACTGGGCCCGTGGAGAAAAGTATTGAAAAGCTAAGGAAGTTCACCCGTACTCCACGTCGTGCTTTGCGATTCCTTCATCCGCCATCCAAAGCACCAGCAAGGGTCTCCCAAGAGCGGTTTCTGGCCTTAGGCCGTCATCAGTTGGGCTCAAACTGACACCTGAAGAGCGGATGAAGGAACGACTAAAGCCATGATTATATAGATTGGCCATGTCGAATGGAGGCTGCAATCACATGCAGCCACGACATCCTTCGGTAAACGATCGCAGCAGTCAGACTGTGCGAAACCGTTCGTGACCCGTCTAACCTTGGGTAAGTACCAAGTACGATCAAAAAATTGTGAACTGGGCCCGTGGAGAAATGTATTAAAAGCTACGGAAGTTCACCCGTGCTCCACGTCGTGCTTTCCCATCCCTTATTTCCTGGAAACCCCTTATTTCCAAATTCAGATTCAGATTCTTCCAGTCAAATGTCTTCTCTCTGCCATCTACAACCTTATCTATTAATGATGAGGTCGGGTCTCTACGTTCTTTTCTAGTTGTGAGTTGGGAGTAGGCAAATTGAGACATTTGATTTAGAGCAAAACAACTAAATTCTCTTGATTATGGCTTCAAAGTGGAAACTGAACCGTCGAGATTTTACCCGAGAATGTTTCTAAATCATTCCGGCTGTTAATCCGTTCGTTCTGTGAAGAGTCACGACATTTCGTCAAAATCTCATTTTGCATTTCAAGTGTTGTCCGCTTCGAGTGAAGAGTCCAACTGACGTGCACGTGTTGTTATATATATATATATATATATATATATATATATATATATATATATATATATATATATATATATATATATATATATATATATATATCTGTGTGTTCCACGTCGTGCTTTAGCATTCCTTCATTTTTTAATACTTTTCTTCACCGGCCCAGTTCACAATTTTTCAATCATACCTGGTACTTACCCGCGGTTAGACGGGTCACGAATGGTTTCGCACAGTCTGACTGCTCCGACCGTTTAACGCAGGATGGCGTGACTTCATGTGATTGCAGCTTCCATTCGACATGGCCAATTTAAATGGTCATGGCTTTAGTCGTTCTTTAATCTGCTTTTCAGGTGTTCACCTTGAGGCCAACTGATGACGGATCTTGGCGGTCTCGGTCTTGGGAGACGCTTGCTGGCGCTTTGGATGACAGATAAAGGAATGGCAAAGCACGGGTAAACTTCCTTAGCTTTAAACATATATATATATATATATATATATATATATATATATATATATATATATATATATATATATATATATATATATATATATATATATATATTTGCTTCGCGTTAGATATATCGAAAAAAGTTGTTCAGGAGGTTATTCTAACCCCATAGAGCAAGTTTCATGACAAAATTCGCATTTTTAATTTGGTCATTATTTTGGTCTATATACACAAAATTATTATAACAGAATCGAAAAATGTATTCGAATAGACGGAGGACTAATTGTGAGAGATCAGATTTGATAGTTAATTATTTGTCTATTATGAAAATTATTGTATTATGAAAATTATTGTTATATACTACATACTTTTTCCTAAATTTGATCAATTACCAAAAATTGTTTTCCAATAATAATAAAATAATTATTCCTTTGTAAGTACCTTGTTTGTGAATTCGTAGTAGGCCGAGTTTAAAGTTCAGGTTTCAGTTGAGTATCTTAAAAAATGAGACCAAACCACCTGTATGACTGTGCAAAAATTCAAATCTGTATTCCTTCAAATATCGGAGATATGGGGGTGTCTTCATCTTAAATGCGACATATATATATATATATATATATATATATATATATATATATATATATATATATATATATATATATATATATTTATATATACTTTTTAAATGAAATATTATGACATTAAAATATAACTTATGACATTTCCTCAATACTCAATAATTCCCTCAATATGGTGTCATGGGCTTCACTAGTGCTGGTTCGACTTATGAATTCATTAAATACATATGACACTCAGTAAGAAGCGTTAATAGTCCGTTAATAAGCTAATAAGCCATAATAGTTAAGAAGCCATAATAGTCCTCATAATAATTTTTCAATTTTTGTTTGATTTGCGCCATGGCGGTTCCAAAGTAGTACTAAACTTTTCTCATTCCGAAGACTGTCAAAAAATGATTAAACGAAACTAAATCTCATGTCGACGTAAAATGTATGCGTTATTAGAAAAGAATCTACTTTTCAATAATGTTATCACCTTTACGATCACACTGCCCGGAAAATGTATGTGAATTAAATCAGCAATACCAACTGTTCAAGTACTTTTTCCCATGAAAAATCGTGACTTTATTAACTACTTAAAAAAAAGCTTTTTGTTGTGCTTTTATGGTGATTTAAGCCGATATAACGTTACAAAATTTATAACAGTTAAAATAAAGAAAATTGAGGAAAATCGGTTTGTTCAAATACTTTTTTCCAAGGCTGTAAATCTTCTTGTTTTGAAACGGGTTTTCATCTTATCACCATTACTTTTTACATAACTTTGCAACAGTAACTTTAACCTTATCAAAGTGTCGTTTTCGCTTTGTTTTTTTCTTGTTGTGAAACGTGTTTTCATTTTTTAAATGTATTACTATAATTTTTTACATAATATTAGTAACTTAGACTTTATTAAAGTGTTTTTGTTGGCCTTGTTATTGTATGTGAATAACAAATTAACTATAACATTTTAAAATTTATTTATATTTTAGTGGCTATTGAATCTACATCTTTTCAAATTCCACCACCTTCTAAGCCGTTTAAGGCTGACCATCCCTTCCTCTACTATATTAAACACAAAAAGGTGGTTCTGTTCGCTGGAAAAATTCACAGGAATTAATTTTATAAGAATATGTCTACTTATCAATACATTATAACCAATTAGAATAAATGCAAACTAATCTAGAGTTGTTTTATTCATTTAGGGCCGGTTCTACAATGCAAGAATATACCAGGTATAAGCTATACTTAGAATAAAATTTGAAACGCCCGTTCTGTAGAAGATTTTTTTTTTTCAGTGATACTAAATAGAACAGCGGTGATAATGGCAAAGACATACTTAAGTAATGTCTGAATAATTCTGGCGTGTTCATATATTTTTTTCCTTTATTTGGGTTTTTTGGTCAAATAATTGAAACATAGCATTGACGATCTAAATATTTTTTTACAAGATATACATTCTCGAGAGCCTACAATTAAGTTTACTTTAGAGATGGAGAGGGAGAATAAATTGCCTTTCCTCGACACTTTAATATCAAAGCAAAACAACACATTAAAAACTACAGTTTACAGAAAACCGACAAACACATATAGGTATCTCAATTTCTTTTCAAGTCACTCAAAATCGGTCAAAATAGGAGATATATAGACTACAAAAAGAAACAAATCACATAAAAGACATTTTAATAAAAAACAATTACCCAAAAATTTTTATAGATAAATCGTTTAAAAATTTTGATACTAGACAAAACAGACAAGTTATTAATAACAATAATAATAACTCTCAAACAATTAACCTCACAATTCCTTATCCGCGGTATTTCTGACACAATTAAAAGAGTAGGAAAAAAATACAACATAAGATCGATCTTTAAAACAAAAAATACTCTTAGATCTCTATTAACAAAGACTAAACAAAAGATAACAAAGATAACAAAATATAGAAGATTAAAAGAAACCGGTATAATTAATGTAAATAAAAATAACTGTATTGCTATGCCTTCGGTGGATTTAAATTCAATATGGTTCCCGATTCTAAAGAATACAATTAAACACATTTAAATATTTGAATACACAATCAGTACAATAAACAATCACACAGTAAACATTACCTATATATATTGGTAGTATGTCACTGTCATGAAAATCTATTGTTGTCAATGTAAGTATCGTTGACATATACAAAAAATATATTTACTTTCACTCGTTACTTTATATATTACAAATTAATATAATTTATTTTTTAGTTTAGTTTTGAAAACGGGGGGAGAGTACCTTCCGAAACATTAACGTTAAAAGTTTGTAAAATTTTTATAACATTTTTATATCTTTAAAATTTTGTTCGTTAGGCAAATTTATTATTAAAAAGAATCACTGAGAACTTTGTCTCCGTTTGGTTTTTTGTTTTTACCCAGTGATTCTTTCTTTAAATAAGAACAGATATTTTTGATATTTTTTGAGTTTTAGATGTTAGTCGCGAAAAACCCAAATAAAGGAGAAAAAAATATAAAGACATACTTCATTGCCAACCATCCATTTCTATTTTATATTAAATATAAGAAGATTTTGTTGTTTTTCGGAAAACAATCAGGACTAAGTTAATAATAAGAATAATATTTATCTAACTAATTGATTTACTGTGTATTGAAATAAGTCTGAGGGTTTTTTTTCGTGCTCTATTATACACAATAAATTTCAAGTCACAAAAAGTATGACAGTTTATTCCAAACAATAAACGAAAGTAGTTTTCCAATAAGATTGCCAGAATTTAATACAGGCAACACTGCTTGAAATACAAATGTCACACATAGACTGTTGTGTTCAGGACATTTTGTCAATTCACCATGGAAATGTACTTCCTTCCTAATCATACCGATCACCTTCGACCATCGTAACAGCGCACGTGTATATGAACATATGTTAAGCTGGGTCCACATTAGTACACATTTGCGCTGTGCGGGCTATATTTTTTTTCGGTGTGTCTACGCGGCAATGTAGACGCTCTGACACACAAATATTGTCGCCGCACAGCATGCGCACCAACCATCTGTTTTCCACTCAAATTCAAATTTACAAATGTTTCACAAATTCAAAAAAATTCAAATGTTTCACAAATTCAAATAAATTTTTCCAGTAAATTCAACACACACGCATTTGATTGGTGTGGACCCAGCTTTATATGCTGGACCTTGTCTCGTCAATGTTCTTGGTCTTTGGCCGTTCGTATGCATTGATATACAGCGACATTTGTCAACGTAACGTGTGGGTGTTTTTTCTCGAGGCCCTTTTGTCCCAATTTTTTCCTGCACACCATCTTTTCAAGAGAATATTTAACGGAGACAAATTTCTCAGTGATTCTTTTCTGTAATAAATTTTCTGTAAATATATATATATATATATATATATATATATATATATATATATATATATATATATATATATATATATATATACAGCAAACCTCACCTATATATATATATATATATATATATATATATATATATATATAATTTTTTTTTGGTAGTATATCACTGTCATAAAAAACTATTATTGTCAATGTAAGTATCGTTGACATACACAAATATATACTTTATATATAGACATTACTATAATTTATTTTTTAGATTTGTTTTGAAAACAGTGGGGGGGAAGACCCTCTGAAACGGGTAACGTTAAAAGTTTGTATTTTTTAGAACATTTTTAAATTTTTTAAATTTTGTTCGTTAGGCAAATTTATTATAAAAAAAGAATCACTGAGAAATTTGTCTCCGTTTGGTTTTTTGTTTTTACCCAGTGATTCTTTGTTTACATAATAACAGATATTTTTGATATTTTTTGAGTTTTAGATTGTGGTGAAAAACATCAAAAAATATATATGAACATGCCACAATCATTCGGACATTACTAACAGAATAATTATCTATTCAAATACTTCTGTATGGATGTTTAATTGTTTTGCTGAGTCTTTCAGTGATTTTAAGTTCGGCCAAAGTGAATTCATGAGTGCGTTTCTCGGTCTACGAGATCCTGAGCTTCCATGTGAAAATTTCGAAGGCATAATTACGCATCAATGCTATTAGCTATTTTTAGCGTTCGTTAAGACTCGGCGGCATACAAGATGTGGCTTTTAAGTAATAAGACTGACGCTGCTGCAGAATAAGTACGGATGCGCTAAACGCCAGCGACTAACAGCTCTCTAGCGTGAAGCCTTCTCTTTCAAATGCAGTACCTCTCGCTTCTGTAAACAAATTCGTATAACCGTAGCCTTCGTTTGCATTAGAGTTTTTTTTTTGTTTCGAATTGTTGTGAAATTTCACTTCAAACTTGGAAAAACCACTACTGAAACTGATTATTTAATGAAATAAATGTACGACAATGATAGTTTATCGCGTACACGTGTTTTTGAGTGATTTAAGCGTTTTCAAGATGATCGAGAAGACGATGAATATGATTCACGCCTAGGTCGCCCTTTCACGGCACGGATAACAATATCGAAAAAATCGGTAATCTGGTTCGATCTGACCGTCGTTTAAGTATTCGTGCGATTGCTGAAACTGGAGAAATTGACAAAGAATGTGTACGTTAAATTTTACATAACATTTTAACATGCAAAAAGTGTGTGCCAAAATGGTGCCTAAAATTCTCTAGTTTAAAGAACAAGAAACCCGAAAAAATGTTTGTACTGACACTTCAAACACGTCACGTCAAAAAAGCTCTAATGAGCACATCAAATGCTATATTCAAAGTGTTGATAATTTTTTTTCGATATTCATGGGATTGTGTACCTTCGCTTGGTTCCTGAAGGTCAAATTATTAAGCAACATTACTACGATACCTTCAGGTTATTGCTAGACTCCGTGAAAGAATAAGGAAAAAAACGGCCCGGATTGTGGAAGGGCAAGTCATGGATTCTCCACATTGTCCGTTAAGAGGTTTCTACTCAAGTATAACATCTCAGTGTTAGACCATCCACCTTATTCGCCCGATCTTGTGCCCTATGACTTCTCTCTGTTTCCTAAGGTGAAATCTGCATTAAACGGAATAAAATTTGAACCCGTTGAAGCTACGAAAGAGAAAGCGGCACGCGTTCTGAGGGAGCTGGTAGAATGAAGGAGCTGACAGAAGAAGGCTTCCAGCACTGTTCGAACAATGGAAGATTCGCATGGAGCGTTGTAGGGATATAGGAGGGGTGTATATTGAAGGTGATAATAAGTAAATATATATGAAATCAAAATAAAATGTTTTACAGCGTCAGTCTCGTTATCTAATAGTCACATTTTGATATTACAATGGGAAATATGAGTAAAATCAGTACCTTCGTTTTGCAGACTCCACCACACTAATGGCAGGTAGTGATTACTGAAATAACAAAAAGCAGGATGGGGGTCAAAAACTAATTCTGGAAATTAATTGGGAAAAGAGAACATTAATGGTCATCAGTAGAAATCAAGGGGTGCAATTGAACTCGCAGTTAAATGTCCAAAGAGTTAGCCAGTTCACGTATTTGGTAACGTGACAGTAGGTTCTGAAAAGTAGGACAGACTAGTAACTGTGGAAAGTAAATAAAACAACGCATAGTAGTAGGACGCGCGGCTACGGAGAAATTACTGAAAATATGGGCTTATTATCGAGCTTATAATTCTTAACACAAAGAAGGAACTGGTACATTCACTTATATTCTCGATCTCTCTTTACGGCTGTGAAACTTGGAAAGAAAACGTTTCGATGCTTTCGAAATATGGTGCTGACGCAGGATGCTGAAAATTTCATGGCGGGTCAGACGAACAAATGAATTTGTCCCTTGAGGATAATGAAATAATAACCTGGAAAAGTTAATTGTCTAGGGCAAAGTTAATGGCAGAAGACCTCGAGGACGAACAGCAAAAAGATGAATCGATCAAACCCACGACCTCACTGGATTTCCGTTGAGCATAACTGTGCGGATGGCGGAAGAACGCGGTAAATGACGGAAATTGACATCCAGATGCATAACTCTCCTGGTCACGATGCTCAGTCATGAATTCAACAACTGGAAAGAGAGAAAATGCTATAAATTAATAACGTATAATATTTTATTTCCTATCAGTCATAGTTTTCTTTGAACAGACCTTCAGAATTGGGTTGTCAATTTTCATCGCGGTGATTTTTCTGTGTAAGATGATGCCATGCTTCTGGTCTACCAATCAGAATTGATGTTGACAAATTGATAAGATCATTGTCACTGAAAATCTAAATGAATCAAAGACAAGCACTAAAACAGCTTGTTTTCTTAAAAAGACTGACCTTAAAGTACAAGATTTATTTGATTCGTTAGTTGCAAAGTATCTCCCCTGAAACATATACTTCAAAGGTTTGCCTTAAATCCTACTTGCAATGTGCACATTTTTAAAAATTAATTTATGAAATTAGAAAAAATAATTAATATAACAAATAATTTTTTAAAAAATATTCTGCATGGAATTTGTAATTGTGTAACGAGGTGTTTAAATATAATAATGAAACTGGTGGTGTAGCGTTATATCTGGTAACATTGATGGTATTCCTTTTGTGTGTGGAGAACGGGCGCGATAACATCTTGCGCGTCTTCAGTATGACTTTGAACCCCCGTAAACTTTCGTTTGGTGGTCGGGAGCAATTCTCCAGATTTCAAGGATTTGCAAGGTCCAGATTTCCAGGTGGTTTACGGCATTCTCAGAAGGCCGATACTCAATTGAAGATTAACCTCGTAGCAGAAGGCTTTCAAATGCAAGAAGTGATGAAAATGTCCACAGAATCCGAAATCTTGTACGTTCTGATCATCAGTTGATGGACAGGATGATCGGGGAAATGTTGAATTTAGACTCACACAACCATTTGTCAAGTTTTTCCGAATGAACTTTCAGGAAGTACTAGAAAAAGCCGGTTCACGAAAAAAATTGCTACAGACCACCAAGTGACTCTAAGGAGTTCAAACTCGCACGAAAGACGCATCAGATGTTGATTAACTTCCCCTCAAAAGACATACCAACAGTATTGCCAGATGGAACGCTACGACACCAGCACTTTTACTTTATTTACACATTTCGTAGGACTTAAATAATTTCAATTCAAAAATACTAATACATTCAATTCGATAATTAAAAATAAATTTATCTTTCAGTGATTTTACTTCCTACATCTCTTCAGATTCCACAGTCTTCAAAATCTTTTAAGGCAGACCATCCCTATTTCTACTTCATTAAGCATAATGAAGTGGTATTATTCGCTGGAAAACATAGTTCCTAGTGACTTCATATGAATAGATACTTATGAATATGTTAACTATATATTATAAGCCATATAAATAAATGCATTTGTATTATTTACATTTGTTTTTATCACTTGAAAGTTGATTAAATGTGTTACGATAATCACACGGTCTTTCAATAAGGAATTTCTTTAAATTCAGAATTAAATATTTTTTAAAATTTAATTTGAAAGTTGAGTAGTTATTATTTATAATTTGAAAATAATGTCCGCTTCTTGCTGTTATGCAAATTGTTAGTGACTTCGTCCATGATTGACGTTAGCTGTTGTACTAGCTGCTGTTCCTAGCAGTGGCATAACTATAGGGTGGCAGGGCTGGCCAAATGTCACGAGCCCCCGACCCGATGGGGGCCACCGGTTCGAAAGGCCACGAACTCAGAACTAATCTAACATTTTAAACAAAATTTAGTAAAAATTATAACTTTTATATTAGAACTTAAAATCAATTAAAGTTAGACACAACTAAAGACCATATACAAATTCAAATAAATTATTAAGATTTAAACGCATTCATAAGAAAAGGATGTCGATCAATTTTAGAACGGATCCATTGGTTGTTTCATTTTTTTGTCTCGCGACGCACGATGTTAGGGGAATCCCGGATTTCATTTTTTTAAGTACTGAGGGCTCTACTACGCATTCTTCGTTTGATTGTTACGATAATTGGTCATTTGTATCTTTGATTTTTCGTAGTTTTTGTTTTATTGAATCTGCAAATAGAGGCAAAGTAAAGTTAATTGGAAAAGTTAGATATCAACATGTCTAGTTCTAGAAAATAACTAAGTGGGAGCGAAAAACGAAAGAGAAAGAGACACTGACACTTTCACCGTATAATTTAGCTTTTCGTGGCAACAGAAAAAAGGCAGATAGCAATGATCCAAGTTCCCGAGGAAACTTTTTGAGTTTATTGGGTTATTAGCAAAATACGATACGATTTTACAAGAATTGTTAAGTAAACTAAACGGCCAGATAAAATACTTAAGTCCAAAAATACAAAATGAGCTAATTTTTATTCTGGTTCTAAAAATAGAAAATGCATTCATAATTGAAATAAATGCCGCACTATATTACTCTATCATATTCGATACGACTCAAGATATTTCAAAAACAGATCAAATGTGTGAACTTTACCGTTATTGTATGATCGAGAAAGACGAAAATGGAATCCAAAAGGCGCTCGTCATTAAAGAGTCATTTTTAGGATTTCATGAAGTTAAGGACCAATGTCCAACTAAATTATTAAATCCGTAAATGACAAAAATATACCTCTAAATAAGTCTCGACGACAAGGATATGATGGCGCACAATCACCAGGATATGAAAGGCACTTATGGTGTAGTTCAAAAACTCATAAAAGATATCGAGCCAAATCCGTTATATGTTCACTGTGCTGTTCGTAACTTAAATCTGGTACTTAATGATGCAGTAAAAGAGGTTATTGATATGCAACATTTTTTTGAAACAGTTCAACAAATTTATAATTTTTTTGGGCATAGTATCAAAAGATGGAATATCTTATCATGTTTTATATCTGATAAAGAAAGGGAGAACTCAACTTCGATAACATTAAAAACATTAAGCCCTAGTAGATGGGCAGGACGTTATGATGTTATTTTTGCTTTAAAAGTTCGGTTTGTTGAAGTCCAAATAGTGCTAACAAAAACAATTCTGTTAAATTGAAAATCGGATGAAAGAAATGAAGCCATTTGACTCAAGAAGAAGATCGACAACTACAATTGTATTATGTTATTGATTTTTCATTGCAAAATTCTACAAACTCTCGATGCATCCTCTAAAGCACTTCAGTCTAAAGCAACCGATCTTTCAAATGCTTTAAAACCTTTGAAAATTTGTCTGGAAGAATTCGAAAGGCATAGAGATGAATTTAAAACTGTTATAAAGGAAGCAAATAGTGTAGCAGAACAATGATCCATCAACTCTGAATTTTCTAAAACTCGTCAGAGGAAAGTGAAACGCCGTTTTGACGAACTTTGCGAAGATGAGCCTCTCAAAGATCCGGAATATTTGTTCAAGGTGAACATATTTTATCGAGTATTGGACATCATTATTAATCAACTGAAATCGCGTCTCCTTCCAATAAACGAAGACATATCTGAATCATTTGTCAGGGACATTATCAGTTTTCGATCCATCTTCAGAGACGAAATAGAAAAGTAAAACTTGCTGATTTCATAATAATAAAGAATCATTTTATGTCGTGCAGCTTTCCTGAAGTATGTACTGCATTAATGTTATTTGTTACAATTCCTGGGACTACAGCTAGTGCTGAAAGATCATTTTCGAAACTAAAATTAATAAAAACCTATTTAAGAAACTCTATGGGACAAGACAGGACAGGTTTCTTGTTCAAAATAGTGTATCAGAGATGCCACAAACTCTTGAGAACGACTATTTAAATGATTTGGTATTTTACAGGCGGGACTTATGTTTTTAAAGAAACTGTTTTCAATCGCAAGGTAAAAATGAAAATAAACGTTTAGGTACAAATGGAATAACCTCCAAACGTGTCAATAAATATTAAGACAAATTTTAAATTCGACAACGTCGCATATGCTGCCAACCGAACCCAGCCGCTAAATTTGAAATGTATTGAATACATTCCATTTGATTCTTTTATTATTTAATTTTTGTAGTGGTATTTCTGCTGTTCTTTAATAGCGTCCTCGTTGATGTGCAACGGTTTTAGTTTTATATAGGCTAAGTTAATCCGCCAAAAGTTACTCGCATTTAAAAAGTTAACAAAGTCATAATCATTATATAGTTATGTGATATGTTCTGCAGTTAAATAATAAAATAAAGAAGCCAAACTCTAAAATAATTTTGTTAACTAATTTGATTTTTGTACTTTTTATTAAACTTTGTAAAATACCTACGCGCGATCCAGTGGTATTAGCTCCAATCCAGCAAACATCCCGCGGAATTCAAACACTGCTATACTACAATCCCTACTCCAACGCAACTGACGCCACTTGTGATATTTGCGAAGTAGAGGGGGGTGGGGGGTCAATATCAATCCGTATGTCTCAGTTCAGATTTAAAACATTCCCGAAAGGAGACATGAGTCTTGAATATAGGGGATGATCATGTCGCCTAAGGATTTTTAAGTACAGCTGTGAATGCAGATCTTAAAACATGCACTAGGCAACTTTCAGGGGGGATTGATACACCCTGCTATTTGTATATACACAAATATATATATATATATATATATATATATATATATATATATATATATATATATATATATATATATATATATATATTTATATATATATAAATAAAAATTAGTGTAGCACTTGTAATTTGCTTTCACCACCCATGCGCAAAGTTGTCAATTCTTTTTCTGTTATTTCCACTAATCCTTCAATTTTATTTCTGTTTCAGCCAAACTTAAAACCAAATCGCTTCTCGATTCTAGCATCTCTTTTGAGGCCAATCATCCATATTTTCACTTTATCACTCATAATAACATCATTATATTTATGGGAAATGTTCAGTATTAGTACGAAGTTTCCTTTTTCTTCAATTTGGTTGCAATTTTATTATTATAAAACGAATATTAAAACATTATTTTATTAATTGATTGATTTGTCCGGTGCTTTGTAATAGGTCATTTTCAAGTCGAATTAAATAAATATTTACTTTCTTATCTACCACTATTTTTGTTTTTAACTTTGTGTGATTATAGTTTTATAACCAATGTTACATTATCAAACACAACTTTAAAACTAACTATAGAGTGATTTTTTTAGTGCTGTTAATTTTATATGAAATAACATTCAATAGCATTAATGTTTGAAAAGGTAGTACTAAGTGGCGCGACCTAATTCTCAGCAAATAAGGAAAATAAGAAGAATATTTGAAAATAAATAATGAATATACAAGGTGCCCCATAAAAAAGTTTATATTTTATTGGGTCAATGCGCAAACGTAAATGTGAGGGGCGCAGAGTGCATGTCAATTGATAGCCCCGCGTTTGGGAATGTAGTTGGTATGGAGTCCAGTTTGTCGGGAGCAAACCCTGCGTTGTATGTGCGAGAATTTTACAAAAACAATTATACGGCGACTGTAGCGCAGAGAAAGTTCCGCAATCATCGTGGTTTGGGTAACATTAAAGATGCGCCAAGTGATACCTTTATCAAGAAATGGATTAAAAGGTTTGAAGAAACCAGTTCAGTTGTGGACAAACGTAAGTTCGGGCTATCATGGTTATCACGAAGTGAGGAAAATGTGGAAATGGCAAATCAGTCCATTCGTGACGATCCAGACCTTTCCGTTCGTAAGCAAGTGCATGCTTTAATTGTGTCACGATTATCACTGCACTGCATTCTGCGTAGATACTTAAAACTGCACCCATTCAAAATTCAATTGATGCAAGAGATAAAGCCACAAGATGCCGGCGAGAGTAAATTTGTTAATCAAGTAACTGATTTTCAAACGGATTTGAGGCTCATTTTTATCTCAACGGTCATGTAAATAAGCAGAACTGTCGTTATTGGGGTGCTATGAACCGGAAATACAAGCATCAAAAATCCCTACATTCGCCCTAAGTCACTCTATGGGCTGAGGTATCAACGCGAGGAATAATCGTCTCGTATTTTTTTGGTACAGGTGACGCGCAGTTATCGTCAATTCAGAGTGTTATGCAGAAATGTTGGACAATTTTTGGTATCTGAACTGCAAAAACTTTCAAGAACAAGAACAAAAATCATGTTTTCAGCAGGACGAGCAACGTCACACACTTCCAACATGACTATGCCACGAGTTCTTGAAATTTTCCCAAACAAATTGATATCCAGGATATAAATTTGCCTCTACGTAGTCCTGATTTGAGCCCCATGGACTTTTTCTTGTGGGGCTTTATAAAATCAAGACTTTACGTCAATATACCGGGTTCTTTCTTGCAGTTAAAAGAAAATATCCGATACAAAATGGCAGCTATTTCTGAAATAATGTACTGAACTATCCTAAGGAATTTTACTGTTCGTGAAGGTTTAATTTTGGATTTCATTATTTTTAGACAGTAATATCCTAAAATGTGTGTTTCATGAGTTAATAAAGGGGTTTTTGATGGACGTCTCTTTTATTTATATCGCTATATCAAAAAGAAACTTTCTTTTGGGACACCTTGCACATTTTGGAAAAGAAGATGCAATAGTTTCCTTTCTGTACAAGATGTATCGCGTAGGATGGTAATCGACCTAGAATTAAATGAAACCTGGAGTCGAACTCTGTTTTTTTTATAAAGTTTAATTCAGATTGTATTCAAGTAATAACGATGGACGATAGAAGAGTCATACTTTTTCAGATTTAAAGACGAAATTTAATTTTCGTATTAGAAAGGCATGTGCTTATCCCTTTTTACTTTTGGTATGGCGGCCTATGTACAAAGTGACCCAGGTGTTTTGATATAGCGATATCAATAAAAGAGAGACGTCCATCAAAAAGACCTTTATTAATTATTGAAATAAACATTTTAGGGAAATACTATTTAAAAATAATTTCATCCAAATGTAAACTTTCACGCTCACGGCACTCATCTTAGCGAACAGCAAAATTCTTTAGAACGACTCGGATCATAATCTCTGGTATGATTGCTATTTCGTGTCGGATATGCACCAAATAATCTGGTTTATTAACGTAAATTTTCGATTTTAGATACCCTCACAAGAAAAAGTCCATAGGGCTCAAATCAGGACTACGTGGAGGCCAATTTAATTTGTTTGGGAAAATTTCACGAACTCGTGGCAGATACATGTTAGAAGTATGTGACGTTGCTCCGTCCTATTGAAACCATGTTCTTTGAGTATAACCAGAAAAGTTTTGCAGTTCAAGTACGAAAAAATTGTCCAACATTTCAACATAAGGCTCTGAACTGACGGTAGCTGCGCGTCCTCTGCCGTCTTCAAAAAACTACGGGCCTATTATTCCTCACGCTGACATTGCAGCCCATACAGTGACTTTAGGCGAATGTAGGGGTTTTTGATGTTTGTCTTTCGGGTTCGTTGCACTCCTGTAACAACTGTTCTGCTTATTTACATAACTGTTGAAATGAAAATGAGCCTCATCCGAAAAAAATATATGTTGTTGAAAGTTTCAAAACGTTCAGTTATCTGATTAACGAATTGTGGCTTTTGCATCAGTTGAATTTTGAATAGGTGCTATTTTAAGTCCTTGCGGTGCAATGATAATCGAGGCACATTTAAAGCACCCACTCGGCTTCGGATTGTCACGAATGGACTGATTTACCTTTTTCATATTTTCAGAACTTCTTAATGACCTTGGTCGCCCGGATTTACGTTTATCCATAGTTGAACTAGTTTTTTCAAACTCTTTAACCCATTTTCTCATGAGGGGAACACTTGACGCATCTTTAAAATTACGCAAACCACGATGATTGCAAAACTTTTTCTGCGCTACAGTCATCATTGTTTTTGTAAACTTCTCGCACACACAATGCACGGTGTGCTCCCGAGAAACGTCCCATCCCGACAAAATTCCTAAACGCGGGGCGATTGATTAACACGCACTCCTCGCCCCTGAAAAGGCTCACCCAAAAGATATTTCACAGCAGAAAGATTGGCCTGTTCAGCATCAAAGATCAAGGTAAAGATAAGGTAATATAAGGTAATACAAAAATAAGGGTGAGAAAAAAGAAAAACGTGGTCTCGTGGTCTAAGAATATATAAAAGGGTTTCAATACAGCACGGATGTAGTGGTGCACTCTGATGGGGCGACAGTGACCTTCCTTCGAGTTGGTTGTTTTAAATCCTCCCCTAAGGACGTTAATCAAATACTAAACGTACCCTGTCTTATGGATGGGACCTCGACGTGCAAATCCGTAAAAATACGATAAACTAAATTATTACACCGTGGAGGTCTTTTATACCACAGGGCTCAACAGGAAAAGCCACCCTTCACTTCCAGCAGAAGTACTACCAAACCCAGGTAACCTGCCCAAACTGCGACTAAAGATGGTTGAGCAGTAGATCCGAGAGAGATCGGAGGAAAATGGAATTGATCATATGCATTCAATTAGTGGGGACTATATCGATACTTGTCTCGTTCTAACGCATTCCAAAAAACAACTATATTCTGCTCAGAAACACTTTAACAAAAAAAGGGACGGCGCACGGAAAAGGGAAAGGGAAAGCGCCATGATCTGATGCTACAAGTATGACGCTAGAGGTTTAAATTAATAAAATGCTATCTAACTGCTTTTCAAACTTAGAGTTAATTTATACCCGTTACAAATATTGGTAGAACTCTTGATTGCTTCGTTTTATTATGTTATAATGACCATGGTTAATCTTCTTTTACTTCTTTTTCCTCCTGCGGTGCTACAACCCATTCACCTCCAACTAGATCGATCTCCAACAATCCCTTGTCAGTTTTTGACATACATTAGTCCTTCAGCATCTCTTCTTACATTGTCCTGCAATTCGTGTCTTTATCCTAACTCTCTTTCTATTAATCCCTATTCGTCCCTACATGATTTTCCTTGCTATTCGATTATATTACATTCTCGTGTCCTGATCACCTAAGTCGCTGAACTCTCACATAGTCTACAATATCCAAATCTTTGTACAATACCTTGTGTTCAAACCTGATCCTCCAAATTCCATTGTCATTCATAGCACCAACAATTCTCCTTGGTACTCTTCTTTCAAATACTATAAGTATCTCTTCTATTTTCCTTGTGAGGGTTCACATGTCGTAACCATAAGTGACTACAAGTCGAATGAGTGTTTTATACATGCTAATTTTCGTATTCCTTTGAATACGTTTAGATCTTAGACATAGAACTTTGTTACCCTTCATAATACGATTTCTGATATCTAGTGTGATGTTACTTACGTCAATTTTGTATCGTGTGTTTGCATTACGTGTAGTTTGTATGTTATTGTCATCGCCGATCATCCAGTTCTTTTCTCCTCTTGGACTGTATATTTTTCGATCACCTTTGTTTTGTCTACATTTATTTCCGGACCCGGCTCTTTTTTTGGCTTTCCCCTTTATTTCATCATATTTCACTTTTAATATTTGTTTGATGGTCTTAATACTGCTAGTCATCTCATCATCTGCATCTGTTTTTTTTTATTTATCATTGTTCCATTTACGTCTATGTCTGTTTCGCTGATGACTTTGTTGAGTAATATGTTAAACACAACTGGTGTCAATCTATTCCCCTGTTGCAGAACTTATAATAACTTTTTGGTATGAAATGTAAATGGAATTAACTTATTTAATTAGAGTCAAAGCTCGTTATTCGCGGGAGATACGTTCCGTAAATATGCCGCGAATACAGAGACCGTGAAAATGGCAATATGTACGGGATTATAGGGGATATGTTTCAAGGTTACAAAATAATAAATTATAGTTTAAAAAAACTAAAAAATACGTTTTAATGGTAAACCAAAGCACCCCACGCTCTTTTACAATGACACATTAATTGTCTCGTTCATCACGTTATTTTTATATTAAAATTTATTTTTTACTTTTTAGTTCGGTTTATCATTAAAGCGTGTTTTTTAGTTTTTTTAAACAACAATATATTTTTCATTTTTTAGTTCGATCTGCTACTACTACTACTGCTCTCCTGAAGGTTAAGTTGACCCGAAGACCCTGACTTTGGTTCTCTGGCTTTTCCGGATGTCGCGACAATGTCGTTTATCCGGAGGGGTTTAACTGCCGTCCTTTAGGCAGGGATAGTTTGACCGAAGTGATTGGTCATTCAGGGGCAACGGCCGGCAATGAAGCTGTCGTCGCTCTAATTAGTAGATTGTCCGATAATGACGCCGTCGCTAGGAATTTGTCTAGAAGCCTGGACAAGAACGTCTGAATCTCTGGTGTATCTGTTTCCCGATGGATTTGCGCGTTCCTAACAAACCATGGGGCGTTAACTATAGTGCGAAGCGCACGTGATTGGAAAGAATCGCAATCGAAGAGGTTGGGAGGAACGGGAGCCAGGCCTGATATCCGTAAATAAGGATCGATCGGACCATGACTGTATACAGAGTTAGTTGGTTGTTCAGCGAGAGCTTACTTTTTCTGTTCACTAGGGGGAAAAGCAAACAAAGCATGGCTCGTGCTTTCCCGGTTGCCTTCTTGATGTGCGACACCCACGTCAGGGCCTTGTCATATTCAAGGCCGAGGTAGAGCGCCGACTTGGCCCATTTTATAAGGATTCCGTGAATACGGATGGACTGTCTGATTATGCGCTGTCTTCTTGTGAAGAAGACGGCCTGGGTTTTGCTGCGATTTATTGCCAGTCTCCAGTGGACCAGCCATTTAAGGGCTTTCGACGTCTGCCTTTGGAGCCTGGATGTGATCAACCAGGGCCTGTGGGCTGACGTATAAAAGGCCGTATCGTCAGCATAGAAAGCAGTCTCCACGTGCGGAATTCTAGGAAAGTCCGCCATGTAGACATTGAAAATTACTGGGGCAAGAGGGGAACCTTGCGGTACTCCCACTTCGAGTCGCTGGACTGATGAAAGAGCACCATCGACGAGCACTTGGAATGTGCGTCCAGTCAGAAATGATGCCAAAAGCTTTACTAGGTCCGTTGGAAGACCCAGTCTGAGCATCTTGACTACAAGTCCGAGATGCCAGACTCTATGGAAGGCATGCGTGAGGTCTAAAAAGACGGCTCCCGTATGGCGCCTTCTGTCGAAACCCTGTCTGATCACCATGGCGAGCCGCGCCGCCTGATGGACGGCTGCGTGTCCCCTCCGGAAACCAAACTGCTCTTTCGGCAGAATATTTTTATCGACAAGAACACCGTTGAGAGCATGTAAAATGGCTCTCTCGGCGATCTTGCCGAGCGCTAAGCAAGCTGATAGGCCTGTAGTTACTTGGCTCTTTGGGGCTTTTTCCTTTTTTAAAGATTACCATTATTTGGGCGTGTTTCCAGATAGCTGGAAAGTGTTGGAGTCTGAAAATAGCGTTGACAATGGTAGTCAACTGAGCTATTTGCTTATTTGGTAGTCGCTTCAGCTGCATCGGAGAGATACGGTCGCGACCAGGAACTTTTCTAGTTTTCAAGCCTCTGATAATATTGTGTATTATCTTTGGCGAAACGAGATGGCTGATCAAGTAGCCGAGGTTGGGAGTTCCCTGGTAAGAAAGAATTTCTTCTCGGAACTTTTCAATTTTAGTCCTCTTCTCGGCTGAAGGCCGAAGAGAGGTCATCTGTTTTTGGTAGGTCACGGCGAAGAGCTCGGCCTTCTCCTCCCCGGTGACGGCGTGTGTATCACCCGTCCTCAGGGGGGGAATCGGAGCCCTCACCTTTCCCACCAAGGATTTGGCCGTTTTTCGATCTGCTATAAAAGCGTGTTCTTTTATTTTTTTTAACTATTATTTATTTTTCGTCAATCCCTACCCGTGACGGGAGTGGGTAATTTGCGCCCTACTGCCTTCCTTGGGCGTTGTAACCGTGTCTCAGGCTCCCTCTCCAAAAGCAAATCTTTGATCCCGACGATCCTGTTCAGGATAATGGGGCGAAAATGTTAAATTATTGTATTGTCATCGGTCCTTCATAAGTGTGCAAAGTTTCAATTTAATCTGACGTTTTGAAGTGGGCGAAAAGGACATTCAAAACTTCCGTTACATAGATAGATACAGGTGAAGCTAATAAAAGTGTGTTAAAAAGAAAAAATATATAATAAAAGCAATTTAATGAACGATTTTTTAACAATATTAATAATTATTATCAGGCTTAGGTAATGGTTTAAAGAAATTATTTTTTTTTGTTTTGCGACTTTTAAAAGGTCTTTTAATTCGTATTGATACTCGGCTGTGGAATTAACAATTTGCCTTCTAAAAACAAGACTTCTTTCCATAGACGGATCAATTTTTATAAATAAATCACAAAGCTTATTGGCCATTCGTAAATCTTCACTCAGGTTTTTTTTTAAGTTTAATGTCATCTTTTCAGTGCTCGTTGGGGCTTCCTCTTCAATAGAATGGGGATTAAGCATTTGCTACAAGTTGGTTTTAGTCAAATCTTCACCTTGCGATTCAAGCAATTCTTGAATGTCACATGATTCTATCTATTCGAAACCATATCGCCCTATGCCATTCGCCATTTAAGCAATACTTCAGTTAATGTTGCTAGAAATGTGCACGAATTCTTCATCATTTGTCGGTAACGATGAAGATCATTCCCTAGTTAGATTAGATCACATATTTTGTATAGGCTTGTAGTAGGAAGCAAAAATATCACCTTTGTATTTGGATGCATAGCTTCAAGCTCACGCGGGTGACCTGGAGTATTGTCGAAAATAAAGCTGCCTTGAAATCTAAATTATTTTTCTTTAAATTAGTTTCTACTTCATGAACAAAACAATCCAGGAAGCAGTTACAGAAAATGACACTTGTCCCCCACTCTTTCTTGTTTGAACGTCAAAACAATGGTAGGTTATCCTTGTTTTGATTTTTCAAAGCACGAGGAATTAGCGATCTGTAAAGCATAAGTGATTTAATTAAACAATCTCCTGATTCATTAGAACGGAGTATATATTAACACAGGACAGTTTCGTTTGCATTAAAAACTTGTTTAGGTTTGTATCCACCATCAGCAATTAACTTTGAAAATTCATCACGATAATGAAATTCTTCTTCGCCCACACAATGTTGATATTATGCAATTATTGTCGCACCTTGAACTTATGAGACCAACCTTGCCAACCATCCGATGCTTGAAATCCTCCATCCGTATATTCATCATCAGGTTCTTTAAAATGTGCGTAAAGACGCTTAGCTTTCTCAAGGATTATATATATTTTGTCTACAGTCTTCAATCCATAATGTTAATACAGTTTCTATTTTTTCAATTGTTGGTTCACGAATAATTTTTGCTGATAGTGAGGTTAATGATGTGGAATTCCTTATTTTGTCTTCCGATTTCTTGTTGGATCGTACAGTTAATTCATTGACATTAAAAAAAAAACGAGATTTGGAAACAAACGACTTCGCCAAGGCGTAAACGGTCAAGTGTTCCTATTTTTACCTTAAACTGAAACATGATTTTTTTCCGTGTAGAAACTAGTTTTCCTTGCTTTTACTCGATATTATAAATCGCAAACAAAGCAGAAGAAACATGTGCTACTCACTCGAAATTATTGCGACGAATGACAAGATGAAACAATAAAATATGCACTGTTAATTGGCAAATAAATACATATTATTCTAAA
The DNA here is from genome assembly GCA_031761425.1 of Cosmopolites sordidus. Classification (NCBI taxonomy): domain Eukaryota; kingdom Metazoa; phylum Arthropoda; class Insecta; order Coleoptera; family Curculionidae; genus Cosmopolites; species Cosmopolites sordidus. The sequence continues at coordinate 1,805,660 of JARFXV010000268.1, read as the reverse complement.
AATACAATATGTATCATTAGTTTTAGATCCGCGAATAAAGAATTTTTCATCCGCGAATACAAGAAGTGGTCACAATTTTTTAATTTACGAATACTGAAAATGCAAATAACGGAACCGTGAATAAGGAGCTTTGACTGACTATATTACATATTCCAGTATAATATTCCAATATAATGTATATTTTAATATTTTTCATTATATGTTTATTCTACAGCATTTATTAAAGTGGATGTTTAAAATCATCTCTAAATAATATAACAATTAAAAATTAATCCTGCCTATTTTATGGGAGATAGATTAAGAAAATGTACTAAGCATTTTAATTAATTAAAAATAAAAAAAAACTGCTCTGTTAAAAGGCCCAATACTAAGAATGTTATACAGGGTGTTTGGTGCATCGTTTGCCATATCAAAATGGCCGATAGGAGGGATCTTTTGCTACCTCCTCAGCCTCCATAAAGCATTATTGGGCCCACAGGTTTTTTGTTAAATATTTAATTCTTTATTTGAAAAATTCCAAAAGTCAGCATTGAAAATTAAAAAAAAAAAATATTGGTATAACCGCCAAATATTTTTTTATTATAATGTGTAATGTTGTAGGGTTCTATGAAAATGAAAATTAGATGCAAGCGATATCTACTTTTTTTATAGACTCGCAAAGTTTTTGGAAGAAGTAAAAAATAAATGTAAATCTCAATTTTTAATTGCATATTAAAAAAAAACTAAAAGTGATCATGGTCTTCTAGTTCTTAAAAAAAAATTGGTTTATCCTCTTTCTAACGGGATGCATTCATGCCATAAAAACGTTTTTCTAACTTCACTAATTTGCTAACTTTGTGAATCGGAACACATTAGGCTGATATTCGATATGCAGGATAAAAACATGTGCTTTTTGCATGTGCTATGCAAAAACTATGCAGGTAGAATTGCATCATCTGTCTCTCTCTTTCATAAGGTAAAAGGAAAACCGTTCTGACGCGTATTTAATTTGTTGCAGGTCTTGAAAATAACGACTTTTGACAACCGTATCCGATTTTGTCGTGTGATTTTGTTGTATTCTGCGGACGGATGAGTCCAAATTTAAAAAAAGAAGGAATTCTTAATCTACACAACCTTCACCACTAGTCGCCGAGATATGAGAACCCACGGGTCAAAAGACAAAGGTCATTTCAGAGAAGATTCAGTATCAATGTTTGGGCAGGAATAATTGGAAATCTTGTAATTGTACCACATTACTTACCTGATCATCTCAACGGGGATAATTAGTCTGAGTTCCTGCAAAACATCTTACCCGAATTGTTAGCTGAGGTTCCAATAATTACACTGGAGCTTAACAGTCAGGGAGTATTTAAATAATGTTTTCCCAAATTCGTTGATTGGGAGGGATAGCCCTACATGGCCTTCACGGTTCTCAGACCTAACTCCATTGGATTTTTACATCTGAGGACGTGCAAAAGAACTTGTATACGTCTCAGAAGTTGAAACTAGAGAAGATTTATACCAACGCATAGAGGCGGCTTTCGTCATAATTAAAGAAGAAATTCTTTTACGTACTACTACGGTAGAAATGAGACGAAGTTGCGTGTGTGCATACCCAACGGCGGTCAGCAATTCGAGCAAGATTTGTGATTAATTAAAACATTGATTATTAAGATCTTATTTTACTTCAAGTCCAAGGAACGTTAGTACCCTATGTAAGAAAGAAATAGCAGCCAGACTTCACTGTGCTAGAGTGAGATAGCATTTTCTACCTATTTAGCGTAGGTTATTTAGGCAGATAAGTAATATCGAATATCAGCCTAATGCGTCCCAGTACACAAAGTTAGCAAATTAGTGAAGATAGTAAAGCGTTTTTATAGCATGAATGCGCACAGTTAGAAAGAGGATAAACCACAAATTTATTTTAAAGAATTCAAAGACCATGGTCGCTTTTAGTTTTTTTTAATATTCAATTAAAAATTCAGCTTTAAATTTATTTTACTTCTTTCAAAAACTTTGCGAGTCCATAAAAATCTAGATGTCGCTTGCATGTAATTTTGATTTTCATAGAACCCTACAACATTACACATTAAAATAAAAAAAATATTTGGAGGATATACCAATAACTTTTTTGTAAATTCAAGTTTCAATGCTCAATACTTTTGGAATTTTTCAAAACAAGATTTAAAAATTTACATGAAAAAAACCTGTGGGCCCAATAATACTTAATGGAGGCTGAGGAGATAGTAAAAGACCCCTCCTATCGGTCATTTTAATTTGACAAACAATGCACCAAACACCCTGTGTTATTATCATAATTTCTATTTGTAAAGCTTGTCATAAAAGTTGGTGGGCGCATTGTAAACCTATCTCAATTAATGATTCCCTATTTTTAGTGAGCACAAACAGAGTTGCATCCTATACTCCCAAATTAGAGAGAAAAACTGTGAAAGCCGATCATCCGTTTATATACATCGTCGAAGTTGAAGGTGTTATCTTATTTGTCGGAAAAATTGAACAATGAAAATATTATTATTGACAATTTTGAGTTATAACTACTATAATAAACGTTTTAAGCAATATGTTTTCGTTTTTTTTTCTACTAAAGCAATTTTTATTGCGAAATAATATATTTTCATGAAGTAAAAGTGAAGACAGAAATCTTCATCCACACTCTACACTGATGCCATGTTGGGTTTCTTCACGTCATCACCAGACTATCAGCAGTATCTTCCGAGACTAATTTAAGCTCTTATAAACTTCAGCAGTCGTTGTCCGAAGAAAACTGAAGGAATAGAACGTGAGATGGATCATATTTGCTCTCTCCGGAAAAGTATAGTGAAACGTATTGATAAGCCTTATACACCCATGAAATTTCTAATTAGATTGCGAAGTGCGATCTCATCAAAGCGTCATGAAAACCTTAGTACTTCTCAGCACACCAAGCGATGTACACATCCTATATATCCGTCCTCGGTTTAATATACAGATAGCTCATTTACGAAAGATTCTTACCAGTGGTCGATTATGTCAACCTTCAAACGACATGTGCCAAAATGAAGAAAAATACTGTTGAAGCCAAAAAATGGCTTTATAAATGTTACCCGGACTCTGCCACAGGAAAATCAAACGTAATTTATTAATATGCTGAATTCAAATGTGGCCATACAACCACCAATAATGCTGAACATTCTGGACCTCCACACAAGGTGGTTAAACCAGGCAACATCAGAAAAATTCACAAAATTATTTCGCAAAACCGTAAAGTAAAGCTTAGGAATGCGTAAGTTGCTATGGAAATGGGTACCGCGTCTGTTCACAGCAAACCAAAAACGTCAACGTATTGATATTTCGAGTAATATTTGGAGCTGTTTAAACAAAATAAAAAGAATTTTTTTCCATGCGGTATGTGACAATGGATGAAACATAAATCCATCACTATACTCCAGAGTCAAATCGGCAGTCAGTTGAGTGGACAGCAGCCACTCAATTATGGCCTCTGTATTTTGATGCGCATGGAATATTCATCGATTATCTGGAGAGACCTAACACCATCAAAAGCGAATATTATATATAGTTATCCAAAGACTCCAAATGAACAAAAAAATGATGTTTCATCAAGATAAATGTACCGGTTCCACATATTGTTGGCAACGATAGCTAAATTGCATAAATTGCACTTATAATTGCTTCATCTCCATTGTATTCTCCAGTTTGGATCCCAGCGACTATTTCCTGTTTTCAGACCTCAAAAAAGCAGGAAAGAAATTTTGCTCCAATAAAGAGATAATTATCGAAACTGAAGGATATTTTCAAGGCAAAGAGAAATCGTTCTATAAAAAGATGTAGAAATATTAGAAAAGCGTTGGAATCATGGTATTGCTCTTCAAGGAGAATATATTGCAATATAATGAAATAACGAATATAAAGAAAAGACTAATAATATTTCTGTAGAATATATATATATATATATATATATATATATATATATATATATATATATATATATATATATATATATATATATATATTTATGGATTTTTTTTACTTTTTTGGACTGCGTCCAACGAGACAACGTTGTCCGCCATCCGACGAGAAGTCGGCGAAAATATGAGTTGTTTGATTGTGGAGAGGGACTCCCTTTTTTGGCGAGAGAGCATATGTCGGTACCCTGATGAGTCTAACCACAACAGACGAATCATGTGTCCTCCAATGTAAGGAATGGGTGGGGCTTCCTCCCTGTCAAGCAACTAAGCATTGCTCATATATATATATATATATATATATATATATATATATATATATATATATATATATATATATATATATATATCAATTATCAACCCATACCAATCCACTGCAAGATGAAGGCCTCTTCCAACTCTCGCAGTTCTGAGCTCTCCTCTGCCATTCGGGTCCAATATACTTAATAATGTCATCAGTCCATCGTTCGGCCTTCTCCGTGGACGTTTGCGATCAAGCGGTATCGTCATCTTTCGTTCGGTAGCGTCATCTTTCGTCCCACCGCCACGCTACATGCCCACTTCCATTTCAATTGCTTTATTCTTCCAGTGATGTCACTCACTTTCGTTTTCTCCCTGTCCATGTGCAGGTCTTTCTATCCCGTATAGAAATACCAAGCATACATCTTTCCATTCCCCTCTGTGCTACTCAAAGTTTTTGAACTGACTGTGATGTGTGTGTCCAGGTCACTTCCGTATGTCATAACGGGCAGGACACATTGATCAAAGACTTTTCTTTTCAGGCAAAGTGGTAGTTTGCTCTTAAACACTATGTTGAGCCTCCCAAATGCCTGCCAGCCACATTTAACGCGTCGTTACACCTCCCGGACGGTATCCCCCTCCATTGAAACCCTCTGCCCAAGATATATATAGTGATCCACAACTTCCAAATCCGTTCCTAAAATAGAAATTCTTTTGCAGCTCTTGTACGTGTCTTTGCAGATACTCTGGGTCTTGCGAAAGAAGAACTATATCATCTGCGAATCTAAGATGATTTCAGTATGCACCATTAATCCTTATTCCATCCTGTTCCCATTCCAGATTACGGAACAGTTTTTCCAGGCAGGCTGAAAAAAGAAAAGGCAATATTACGTCACCCTGCCGTACGCCCCGCTCTACATTTATTCCAACCTCAAGATCGTCAAGGTCGTCTGTCGCTGTAGCTTCATCATATATCGATCCTAGTAGATTTACATAGGCTTTCCTACACCTTGATTAAGCAATGCATCCATTATAGACCGCTTTGAGATTGAATCAAATGCTTTTTTATAATCGATAAAAGCCAAGCACAGTGGCATGGTGTATTCGTTGTGTCTTTCTATGACCTGCTGTAGGACCTGGATGTGATCCATTGTACTGAATCCACTTCTGAATCCTGCTTGCTCCTTTGTTTGTACGTCGTTAAGTTTTCTTAGTATTCTTTTGGATATTATCTTGGTGAAAACTTTGTAGACCACTGAAAGGAGGTTTATTGGACGGTAGTTCTTTATATCTTCCCGTGCTCCTTTCTTATGTAAAATAATCACTTCTGTATTTTTCCATAAGCTGATTACTTCTTGTTGTTTGAGACATTTTGAATATACTTTTGTTAGTGTTTTATTAAGTCGGACCACCAGCTTTTAACATCTCCACAGTTATACTATCCTTTCCTGGAGTCTTGCCAATTTTCATCGAGTCTATAGCCTTTGTTACTTTCTCCACCAGGATATCCGACACTTGTTCTTCAGTGGACATTGCTGTTCTTGCTTGATTCTGGTCCCTATATAACTTTGAATAAAATCTTCGGTCAACCTCTAACATTTCCGTCCGTTCGCTGCATATTGTACCATCCTCACGCATTAAGGAAAACATGTGTGTCCTTTTCTTTCTTAGCTTCTGCTTAGCTTTGTTAATTCCCCTGTTTTCTTCCAGAGTCTTTTGTACAAGCTGTATGAATCGGCGCGTTTCCTCTCGAATACGTTTTCTTATAGTTTTGCAAAGCTCAACGTACCCGACCCTGCGAAAAGGACTGCCTGCATTCTTCATTGTCCGGCGTTTTTTCATTAAATTAATGGTCTCATTTGAAATTTTTGACTCTTTGAAACATTTATCTTCTGGTGCTATTGAAGCCGCCGTTTTAAGCACATTGTTGGCGATTTCTTCATATTGGTCTGTAATTTCCATCTCCTCCGGGTCTTGTAACACTGCAAAGCGATTCGATAGAGCAATTTCAAAATCTGTGCCTCTCTCCAGCAGCTTCCCAGAATCCACTTTGCCCCTTTTTGATCTTATCATTCTTTTGTGCTCTTTTCGGCAGTTTATCTTAATCTTTGCTCGTACCATTCGGTGGTCACTTCCAACATTAAAGTGGTCAAGGACGGTATAATTGCAAAATATTGCTTTATCGTTTGATATGATGTAATCATTTTCACTTGTCCAGATGGACTTTTTCATTTTCTGTTGATCTTTTTCTTGTAAAACGAATTGATAATATAGAATTCTTGTCCTTCAACAAAGTCAACTAGCCTGTCACCTCTATTGTCCCGCTCACCGTTTCCATATGGGCCTGTTGCATTTTCACCAGTTCTTACTTCTCCGATTCTGGCACTAAAGTCGCCCATCAGGATTTTATACCTACACTTCTCTTTGTCTAAAAGTTGGGCCATATCGTCATAAAATCCTCAATTTCCTCATCTCTATGGCTTATAGTTGGTGCATAAGCTTGGACGATTTGAGCCTTAAACTTTTTATTCAGCTGAATGACACATTGGTCTAATCTGTCGGATATACTTTCAAATTTGACTACACTGTCCTTCAGCTTGCGACTGATGAGGAATCCAATTCCACCATTTCGTTCATTCTCCGTACCTCGGGTGTGGAGTACGTGACTAGTTGGTTCTAATTTGATTAATTCTTCGCCCTTTCTTCGTATTTCACAGAGTCCAATTATTATTGTATGTTGTCCCAACCCAACGTATGTTGTCAAGTTCGATTAACAGTTCTTGCAGTCGGGTCTCCGTTTTCATTGTCCGTATATTAAACGTAGCAATGTCAAAATTCCAATGGCAGCTTGATCGAACCCGGTGATTCTTAGCACTCTCTGCCTTGGGGCAAATCTTCCCTCTGGCGTAGGGAGTTGCCCCTTGGCCTCCGGGGAATGAGGGCTGTGTTTGAGGTTGTACTGTCATGTTGAAGGCATGGACCGTAATCTGCCACGCTGGTCCAATGTGTGTTGGCATATGTTTCTAAATCATTCCGGGTGTCGATCAGTTGATACTGTGAAGAGTCACGACGTTTCGCCAAAATCGCATTTGGCATTTTCAAGTGTTGTCCGCTTCGACTTTTTTTAGAAGGGATTGCCATACTTTTGGAATGTTGCGAGCGTCGTTTAGCGTATTTAGCTCACCTCCTTCTTCTATTTCAAGGACTTCTCTGATTTTTCGGACCTTGTAGTTTTCAATATTCGCTATTTCTTTGACTCCTTCAAAATTGATTTTATGTCTTGTATGTAGATGGTGCTGGAACAGAGCGGAAGTGGTTTGTTAATTTTTTGAGTCGTTTTTATGTTCTTGTATTCTGGCCGATATCCGTCTGTTTGTTTGTCCTATGTATGCTCTGTTGCAGTGGGAACAAGATATACCATACACCCCCTGATTTTCCAGTCTAATTTTGTCCTTGGGGTTTTTTAGGATGTTTGCAACAGTTTTGCGCGGCTTGTAGGCTGTTCTGATCTTATGTTTCCTTAGCAGTCTGCCACTTGTATCTGTGATTCCTGTTACGTATGGTAGCAGGGCCTTTACTGTATTTAGTTCATGATCCTCTATTGCTCTTCGTGTTTGGGTTTCCTGACGGCGAATGGCCTTCCTGATACAATTTTCTGAAACCCATTTTGTCTAAGGGCTGAGGAAATTTTTGCTAGTTCTTTGCATCGTGGATCTGGTAGTCAGTCGGAAGGATCTGGAAATGAAGGTGTTCGCTACTCCTTGGATTTGAGAAGGATGATGATGGGTTTTAGCGTTGAGGTATCGATCGGTGTGAGTTGGTTTCCTATACACTAGGTATTCGAGTTTTCCAGACAGTTTCCTTGTGATGAGGAGATCTAAAAACGGCAGTTTTCTATCCTATTCGACCTCCTGAGTGAACTGTATTCTGGGGTGGATATCATTTAACTGAGTTAGGAAGTTGTTTAGAAGTTCGTTTCCGTGACGCTATATTATAAAGATATCATCTACGTAGCGTTTTCAAAGTTTAGGTTTTAAAGGAGCATTGGCCTTTGTTTCGCAGTCTGTCATGAACAGGTTGGCTATAACGGGCGATAAAGATGATCCCATTGGGGCACCGTCGGTCTATCTGTAGATCTGCTGGTTGAAGGAAAAATATGTATTCTTCAAGCAGTGTTCGGAGAGTTCCCCCAAAAATGGCGGAAAGTCTTCGTTCATCGAAATTAGGTCCAGGGCCTCGTCTATGGGGATACTTGGATACAGTGAGACAATGTCCAGGCTTTCCAGTATGTCTGTATCCTCTAGTTGGAAATCTTTAATCATCCTTATCAAATGTTCTGAGTTTTGAACATAGGACTCGGCAAAATGCCAAATGCGATTTTGGCGAAACGTCGTGACTCTTCACAGCATCAATGGATAGACACCCGGAATGATTTAGAAACATTATCTACCATCCATGAAAATATTAGATATAACATATCTATATGACACAAGATAGATGATTTTTATTTTTAACTGCAAAAAGGCAACCTACAATAGCAGCACCCGAGTTCGTTACAGAGTTACATCGGATGCATAACTTAATTGTTAGTCGAGATACTGTAAGAAATCGTCTTCATGAAGCCAATTTCCATTCTCGAGGATCGCTCAGATGCCCATTTCTCATTCCCATATATTATTAATATTATTAGGTGCGTATAGACCCGGTTGGATCACGCAAAGCATTCTGATTCATTTTCGAGTGTTCTTTCTGATCCTCCACACCTCTCTCATCCTTTCTCCGTGGATTCTTTTTCTCTCCTCCGTCCACTTTGTTCCCAATCTCCTCGAAACTTCGCTCTCTGATGCAACATTCTACATATGTATTTTGTTTCTGTACGTTCTTCTATCCTCAATCTCTGTCGGACCCATTTGTGCCTTTCCCAGATCAGCTCTGACTTGTGTGATCCATGGTATGTTGACTTGACTCCTTGTATGTATGTAAGTATTCTGTTGGTGAGTCTTGTCGGTAGGAGCCACTGATATGTCCATAGAATTTTAATCTAATTTTTCTTATGTCCGCCGCTACATTGGACATTCTCTCTGTTGTCTTTCGAGAATGTAGTCTGTATCCTTCCTGTTAGTTTTTGGCCGAGAATTTTTCTCATAATTTTGCGTTTTTCTTTAAGTATGTTGTCTATGCCGCTTTGTGTGTGGAGTGTAAGTGTCTTGCTTGCGTATAGTACCTCTGATTTGATTACTGTATTGTAGTGTCTTATTTTTGTGTTTGTGGATATTAATTTCTTACTGTAAATATTGTGTGTCTTGCCGAATGCCCTCTTCATCTTCTGTAATCTAGTCTTCTGTGCTATTTTCTCTCCTCCTGTGGGTTCGAGGATCTCGTCCAGGTATTTTAAGTGAGTGACGAAGGCCAGGCATAATATTTCTATGTTGTTTTTGGGTCGTCTGAGTCGTATTGGTTTCCAATGTCCCTGATTTTTCAGCTCTTTTTCCCATTCCCTAATGACTTTGTCGAGGACCAGGTTGAAGAGGAGTGGGGATAACCCATCTTCTTGGCGTACTCCAGTTTTAATCAGGAAGGGTTCGAAAATTTCTCCCATAAATTTCACTTTAGAGGTTGTGTCAGTCAGTGTCTGCTTGATCAATCGTAGTGTTTTGGGGTCGAATCCTTGTTCTTCTGGATGTTGAATAGAGATTTTCGGTCGATGCAGTCGTATGCTTTCTTGAAGTCCACGAACGTGCAGATGATTGGGACGTTTCTGATAGCTTTGTATTTCAGTATTGTTTTTAAGTTAAATATTGGTTAAGTGCATGAGCGACCAGGGTGAAAGCCTGCCTGGTACTCGCCAATTTCGTATTCTAATTGTTCTTGTGTTCTCTGGAGAAGACATGCTGAGAGGATTTTGTAAGTTACTTATAGTAAGGAGATTCCTCTGTAGTTGTTCATATCTGTTCTGTCTCCCTTTTTGTGCAGCGGGTGGATAAGAGCACATTTTCATTCATCTGGAAATTTTTCTGTTTGCCAAATGTTCGTGATAATTTGCGTAAGTTCCTGCACTGAATTTGGTCCGAGGTTTTTCAATAGTTCCGCGGTGATGCCATCTTCACCGGATGACCTGTTATTCTTAAGTTTGCGTATGTGCCTATGGATTTGTTCCTGTATTGGTGGTGGTGATTCTGAGTGGGTATGGATATAATTTTCCTTGGGGAATTTTGTGTCGAGTTCGGGGCAATTGAGGAGATCAGAGAAATAGTGAAATAGAGATATAGAGAAATAGTGTGCTAACTCCTGACAATTCTCCTGATTGATTAGCCTAATCTCCCATTCCGCTTTCTGAAGCAAAGCTTTTGTGGTGTGTATCCACGGATTTCTCTTGCAATAGTCCTATAAAAGGCTCTCGTGTTATAATTGCGGAAATTCTCCTCTATAGAGTCTAGTTGTTCCTTCATGTACTTCTTCTTAGTTTGCCTGATAACCTTTGCGGTCTGTTTTCTAGTTACGTCAAAAAACTGTTGACTTTCTGGGGATTTTTAGTGTTTTACTCCTGAAATACTCGTTTGCGTCGCTACAATACATTTTCGCATTCCGAGTCCCACCAAGGGTGTTTCGTGTTCTTTTTCAATGGGATCAGTTCCTGTGCTTTTTGTATATTTTTTTTGTGGAATTTTTTCAGTGTATCTGCTTGTTCCTTTATCCATTCCTCTGTTATGTTAGATTCCTTGTTCTTTTTTGTGTCGAATTTCTGTAGATGTGCTTTCTTATGATGAACTCTCCTTGGGGTGAACTTGACTTTGATTCGTGTTAGGTAGTAGCCAGAGTCGATGTTCGCTCCCCTGCGGACTTGGACATCTTTGATCTCTCTTTGTTGTGAGTTTGAGATCGCAACGTGGTCTATCTGGTTCTCCAATCTGTTGTATAGGCGATCTCCATGTCTTCTGTTTTCGTAGAGATTTTCTTAGGGATGTTGACATGATCTTAAGGTTATTCTGTTGGCATAGTTCGATGAGTCTTGTGCCGTTCTTATTGGTAAATTTATGAACGGGGAATTTCCCCACTGTTTTGTGATGGATTTTTTCTCTTCCGATTTGTGCGTTAAAGTCGACCAGTAAAATTTTGACGTCATCCTTTGGAACCTTTGCCCTTACCTTCTCTAGTGTTGCCCAGAATTTCTCTGTAGACTTGGGGTTTTTCTTGTTGTCTCCGTTTGTGGGAGCCTGTATGTTGATCATGGTGAATTTTTTATTGGCGCACTGTATGTGCGTTGTCATTAGTCTATTGTTAATGGGCGTGATTTCCTTAATAGAGTGAACTATATATAGGCCATGCCCAGAAGCGGAGCGCCTCGGGCGACTCGTTTGTCTGTCCTGTTTTTGAATATGCGATAGTTCCCATAGTCTACCGTGTCCTCATCCATGATGCGTGTTTCTTGTAGGGCAAGTACAAGTATTTTTTACCTGTCAAGTTTTCCTGGTTGGATCAGCGTGTTGATGTTGAAGGTACCAATATATGTAGCTGTTTTATGTGGAAATTTGCCGGAAAGCTCCGACTTTTTTTGAGATCGTGAAAGTGCAGGTTCCCCAGAATTCGAACACCCCGTTGCCGTCTGCCGACGGGTGGATTGGTTACCACCTGGGGTATCATTATTATTACTGGTACGATTCATGGTTGCATATAAGCTTATAGGGCCAGTGTTTCCACTGGGAGTTTAGAACCAGGGATTGTTAGTTTCTGGAGCGTGGTGTACAGCCGCACCCTCTGGGTGAACAGATGCCGATCAGGTTGCCGGTGGTTGTCACTGCAGACGCGACCTGGGTGTTGTCCACTTTCTGCGACGTGGACGAAGGGTTGGAGCATGGTTGGGCATGGTTGGAGCATTTTTATATTTAACTGCAAAAAGACAACCTACAATTACAGCACCCGAGTTGGTTACGAAGTAACACAATATCAGTCGAGATACTGTAAGAAATCGCCTTCATGAAGCAAATTTCCATTCTCGAGGACCGCGCAGATGCCCATTTCTCTCAAGAGGCAATCGCGGCTCACGATTAACTGGTGTCGAGAATGTCAAAATTGGGATGAAACTGCTTGGTCCACAGTTTTGTTAACTGATGAGTCCAGATTTGGATCATTTTGATTCTCGTCGAATAAGAGGGTGGAAGCGATCCGGAGATTTGGAATGTTTGAGGCACGTTTAGGAGGTGCATACTTACAGAGGCGGTACTGTTATGGTATGGAGTGGAATAATTATTGGCGATAGAACCGAGTTTATTTTTCCAAATGGATTTTTGGCAGCTCAGCAATATTTGGATAATATTTCCAACCCATTGTGCGTCAAGCCGTATTGCCATGGCCAGCATTTAACTCCGGATCTGAATCCAATCGATCATATATTTAAAAGAAGCTTTGTAGCTTGAAAGAAAAATTACCCCACACATGACCAACATTCCAAATGCGTTTAGATTCAGGCGGCTTCTAAACAGAAAATTGACATGTTTACCTCAAGAAGATATAGATCATATCATTTTATCCATGAACAATACGTGTAGAGCTATTATTAACCACCGTGGAGGTCATACTCTGTATTAAAATTTGTTTGATGTTTTGGTTTCTCAAAAATTTTGTATATGCCTAACTAAAAATGTTAAATTAATTTTTTTTTAAATGCACTTTTCAATTATATAAAAAAAGTTTTATTTTGTTATATATAAATATTTTTTAAAATATACCGTTGTGAATATTTTATTCACGCCAACATTTATAGAAAATCCTTAGACGTTCCTTGTGTGTATGTGTGTGTCACATATATATATATATATATATATATATATATATATATATATATATATATATATATATATATATATATATATATATATATATATCATCATCATCATCAGCCTGCATCATCAGCCTCAGCCTGCATCATCAGCCTATCATCATCATCATCGATCCACTGCAGGATGAAGGCCTCTTCAGCATGCTTCCAACTTTCACGGTCCTGGGCTTTCCTCTGCCACTCGGGTCTAATACACTTAACGATGTAATCAATCCATCGTACTTTCGGTCTTCTTCGCGGACGTTTGCGATCAATCGGTATCCACTCCAGGATTCCTTTCGTCCATCTGTCATCCCATCGCCTCGCTATCTGGCCTGCCCATCTCCATTTCAATTGCTTCACTTTTTTAATGATGTCACGGACTTTCGTTTGTTCCCTGATCCATGCCCAGGACTTTCTGTCTCGTCTTGTAACGCCAAGCATACATCTTTCCATTCCCCTCTGTGCTACCTGAAGTTTTTGAATTTATTGCGATATGAGTGTCCAGGTTTCACTTCCGTATATCATAACCAGACCAGCCGAGAAAAGAATAGGTGATATTGTGTTACCCTGCCATTAATTCCCACTTCAAGATCATCAAGGTGAATTGTGGCTGTAGCTCCATCATATATCGATCCTAATAGGTTTTCATATGCTTTATCTACCCCTTGGCTAAGCAGTGCATCCATTATCGCATGCTTTGAGATGGAGTCAAATGCTTTTTTGTAGTCGATAAAAGCCAAGCACAGTGGAATCCACTTCTGAATCCTGCTTGTTCTCTTGGTTGTGCGTCATTCAGTTTTTTTAGTAAACTTTTAGAAATTATCTTAGTGAAAACTTTAAACATTACTGATAGGAGGCTTATTGGACGGTAGTTCTTTAAATTTTCCTGTGCTCCTTTTTTATGTAAAAAGATCACTTCTGCATTTTTCCATAAGTCAGGTTCTTTTTGTTCTTTGAGGCATTTTGAGTAAAATTTTGCAAGTGTTTTATTTCACGTCCGACCACCAGCTTTAAGCATTTCGACAGTTACACTGTCCTTTCCTGGAGCCTTGCTGTTTTCATCGATTCTATGGCATTTGTTATTTCCTCTACTAGGATATCTAGCATTTGTTCTTCCGTGGGTATTGTTGTCTTTGATTGGTTCTGATCTTAATATAAGTAGTGGAATTAAATGAATGAAATATTTCTGTTATCCATGTATATTAATGATATATAAGGTAAGGTGCACATTTAAAAACTATAAATACAGTTAATAAAAGGACGAATTGTGATAATTAATAAACAGTTCCAGAGACAAACTTCAATACATTTATATTTTACATCAAACATTCCAAAACTACAAACAAATAAAGTTATTTTTTTGCTTTCTCTAAAAATAGTAATTGAAACATAAAAACCTTAAATTTTCCGGTTATTTACCGGTATAAAATTATAAGGACAATATAAAAAATCTTTTCAATAATGGGTGTGCCCCCGTTTTTGCTAATAACTCAAAATATTCGGTTTTTCATTGAAAAAAAAACCTTTGGTAGAGCTGAGGATCTGTTTGATACCACTTTTTTCAATTCTGACCTTCAATATAGCAATCGATATTAAATGCTGTTCGTGTGTGTCAACTCTTTTTGCGAGTTCACCTCTTAGTATTTTCAATCCTATAGGGATAAGAGAATAAAAAATTCTGTCGTTGAAAGTAGTTTGTTCGTAAATATTTACTGTGCCCTTATAATTTTTGAATGGATTTATCACTTTTACGCGCATATTTGAATTAACCGAAGGTTCTATGTCAACAATAACAATTCCGCTTTGCCAAACATCCTTTTACAAATTTTATAATGTTAAAGTTTAGCGTAGCTTTTCGATCGTTATATTCATAGTTTTTGGTTACATTTGAATCGAATCGAATTTCAAACAACGAATGAATTGTATAAAATATATGGAGCATTTCAGCCAATCAAGCTTATACGTTCTAATGTACATTTAACGTTATTGTTTTAGCCAAAGTTTTTAAGCCGTGCAATTTTTTACCTCCGACTGCAGTTTTCCACATCAGGCATGGATTTTTATATTTCGTTCAGTTTAACGGAACGACCACACTTTTAATGGGCGGAGTTAAAAGTTTCACTGATATGAATGACCATTTTTATAAGTGCTGCTAAATCATTCGTTATTCGACCAGTGGAAAGAAAATTAAGTACGTTTAAGTATAATGTTAAGAATGTGTGGTATCTGTTTATTCTTTATATATACATTTAAAAACATGATGGTTCGAACTAATAATATAGTGATAAACACTGTATTTGTGACATAACCATATTTAAGTGTTTATGGTGTGCAGTCAAAGCTCCTTATTCGCGGGGGATACGTTCCTTAAATTTGGTATGCCGCGAATACAGAATACCGTGAATACGAAATGGTAATTTGTATGGGATTATGAAAGATTTTCCAACAATATTAATAATTATCAGGCTTAGGCAATGATTTAAAGAATGTAGTATTTGTTTCTTTAAAAGGTCTTTCAATTAGGATTGATAATCGGTTGTGGCATTCATAACTGGCCTTTTAAAAACAAAACTTCTTTTTATTTTAGACGGATTAAATTTTATAAGAAAATAACAAAGCTCATTTGCCATTCGCAAACCTTCACTGCGGGTTTTTTGAAGTTGTACTTCTTATGGCGCGCGCGGGGGACGAGTGCCGATGTAACACATAATGTATTATTTTCTTTTTAAAATTATGGCTCCTTCGCCATTTGTCAAGAGTTGTTTTTTTATTAATTACGCCAAAGAAGTATCACTTCTTACGTGCGTTTTCAGTGCTCGTTGAGGATTTCTCTTCGATGGAATGGGGGTTAAGAATTTTCTCTAGTCAATCAGTTTCAGTTAAATTTTTATCTTGCGATTCAAGCAATTCTTGAATGTTACTTGATTCTATCTGTTCGAAATCTATCTCGTCCTATGCCATTCGCAACTTGAGCAATGTTTTCAGTTAATTTTTGAATTTGCACAGATTCTTTATCATTACCGAAAGTTAGAGCAGATCACTGTTTTTTCCAGCATGATTTCAATGTGTATGGCTTCAGATCTTGCAATTATTTTTTTTTTATGTTAACAAAGCACTTTGCTATATCAAATTTTTTCCAGAACATTCATATCAGGATCATATTTCATGGTATCCAGTATAATTCGAAAAGTTGGTCTAATGTAATAGAGCTTAAGGGCCTGAATTATTCCTTGGCCCATAGGTTGAAGTAAAGCCGTTGTGTTAAGAGGCAAAAATGTCACCTTTATTTTTGGATGCATAGTTTCAAGCTCACGAAGGTGACCTGGAACATTGTCCAAAACTAGAACTGCCTTGAAATCTAAATTATGACCAGTGCAGAATACCTTAACAACTCATTTGGCTGTGAAAACGCTTTCCGCAGGGTGAGTGCCGAGATTGCACAATTTACAATAAGCACACACGTATACCAACTTCAAAATAATGTTTAGCGATGTTAAAACGTAATGCGAATTATTTTTGGCGTAGTGCCGTATAACTGTTAACGAAACATAGATTCATCACAGCACATCAGAGATTAAAGAACAATTACGAATAGTCAATGAACAGTTATTTTGAAGGGTTGGAGCAGTCGTATTTTTTAAAGGAGATGCAAAAGATAGAAAAACGTTCGACTAAGTGAATCGAATTGCAAGGTGAATGACATATTAACCCACGCTATTATGTTTGAACGCCAAAACACTGGTAGGTGGTCCGTTTTTTGATTTTTCAAAATACGAGGATTTAGCGATCTGTAAAGTATAAGTGGCTTATTTAAACAATCTCTTAGTGTATTAAAACAGAGCAGCAAAACCAGAGGCGGACTTTTCACTTTTGGATATAATTTTTTTGGCATTCTTTTCCAAAACAGCGCATTGAACAACGTAAAGTTGCTTAGCTTTCTCACGGATTGTAGCACCACTTAGAGGCACACTCTTCTGGCTACAGTTTTCAGTCTATAATGTTAATGCAGATTCCCTTTTTCAATTGCGCGATCACGAAAAATTTTTGCTATTAGCGAGGTTCAAGTCGTAGAATTCCTTATTTTATCCTCTGATTTTTTGTTGGATTGTCCATTCGATTCATTAAAAAACCCTGATATGGCTGCAAACGACTTGTCAAGACGTAAACGGGCAAGCGTTTCTATTTTTACCTTAAGCGCGAACACGACCTTTTCCCGTGTGAAAAGACGAAATTCACTCGAAATTATTGTTTGTTTATAAATACTTTGATACTTGTTTGTTTTGAAAGGCAACTGGTACAAATACAATATGCATCATTAGTTTTGACCTCAAAAAAAGAAATTTTCAACCATGAATACAAGAAGTAGTCACAATTTTTTTATCTGCGAATACTGAAAAAGTGTATAACAGAACCATGAATAAGCAGCTTTGACTGTAATTTGATATGCTGAACATAACTCTGTAAACACAATGTTTCTCACCCATTGATTTTCTGTAATACGGAAATTTATATTTTGTAAATGTGCAGTATTTACTTCAATTGATGACATGTATCTGCAGTGCCATGCAGCAGTGCACATTGCGTACACTTTCGTAACCAAGTGGTTAAATTACATAGCAAAGGAATGAACTATCGTAAAATAGGTGATAGATTAGGAATTAGTTTCAGTTCAGTTAGGATCATAATAATAAATATTTAAACAAACTTCTGAGCTAAACAAACCAAGACCAGGACGATCTCGGTGATTCACCGAAAGAGAAACGAACGAATCCATCACTTAATTAAAAAAAACCATTTCAACTTCTAACATAACAGAATATATGGCTTCAACATCCGATACTCTATTCAATCTTCGAACTGTAATAAATGTCATACATGGCTTCAGTTATTACGGTAGAGCTCAGACTAAAAATCTTTCAATAGTGGGGTCAGCCGTAAAACAGAATTGAGTTTGTAAAAATGTATTTAAATAAACCAAGAGCTTTTTGGTATATTGGAATAGGTTTGAAAAACTGGAGCTTAAGAATACGTTTATTATCCAGCAAGAGAACGATCCTAAGCATATTGCCAACGGAACAGAAGAATTTTTGTTGTAAAGGGCGTTACAACAACATCGCAAGATGTGAATTTTAAATAAAATATGGTTTTCTGTAGCAAAGTATTCAAATAAGTATTGATTTATAATATAAACATTATGGAACAACACATCTAGTGAATGGCACCACGGCTTTGGTGGCACACGCGTATTTTTCAGTAACAGTTTTGCATAAATGTGGCGGTATTTTGTTGATACATCGTTCAATTTTGGCCTTCAGTACTTGGGTGGCCGTGGGCTTGTTGGCGTAAACCTGAGACTTCCGAAAAACCCACAAAAAAGTTCATAGCTGTTAAATCGCGAGATTGTAACAACCAATTGTGGTCATCAAAACGGGAGATAACACGACCAGGAAAAGACTCGTGCAAGACCATCAATATTCCAAGGGCGGTATAGCTAGTGTCACCATCCTGCTGAAACCAAATGCCTTCAAGAGCAATATCTTCCAGTTGATGGACAAAGAACTGGGTTAGCAAGGCACGATAACGTTCGTCACTTACCGTTAATGGTTCGCTTTCAAAGAAATATGGTCCAATGATTCCTTCAGATCACAATGCACACCAAACAGTGACACATTGGGGATGCATTTATTTTTCATGAATTATTCGTGCAAATTATTCATTGATTTGTCCGTTACTTTGTGATTGTGACAAAACAATTTTTGACTTTGTTATCTATCACTTTTATTTTTAAACAAAATTGGTGTGACATGATAGTTTCGTAAAACGACTTTACATTGTTTGAGTAGTAGTTGTTTGAGAATGTAAAGTCGTTTTACGAAACCATAGTCACACCAATTTTGTTAAAAAATAAAAGTGATAGATAACAATGTAAAACAATTGTTTTATTCCTTTTTTTTTTAATTATTCATGCATTTTCTGAGCCCAATTGTGGCAATTGTGCCTATTAACGAGACCATCGAGCTGCAAATCTTTACTGGGAATACGGTAAAGAGTGGATGTTGAAATATCCAATTCTTGTGCACGATGATGAATCGAGGACCTTGGACTCTCGGCCACACTCTCAGGAACCGTCGTGATGTTTTGTTCTGCATAAGCATTACGAGCTCCTGCCGTATGTATCACATTAATAACTGAATCAGTACGTTCGAATTTTTTGAATATTCTTTTTACAGTTGATAAATATGGAACATTATTTCTACGAATCGCACCTACCAAACTTACACCATTTTGATAGTAATGTTTAACAATAAGGACTCGTTAGTGTAACATGCAGCGCTCCATATTTCTTAACTCCTATCTGTCTCATATCGACCTGTCACAATTCTTAAGCGCAATTCAAATCTTGCACCTTATTGTAACACCCTTTATAATGTTCCTAGGCCAGAGGTTCCCAAACGGTACTCCGCGGCGCCTTGGAGTCCTCTCTTCCCCCGCAGTTCCCGCGCTCGGCCCGTCTGCTATCGTCATTTTAGTTAGATTCATTACGAAACACATGCACGAAATAAGAGGTTTTGCTTTTTTGCTTTGTTTTCATTGTGTCGCTTTGTATTTTCGTAAAAAGTCGGTCGCAAAATGGAGAGATTTTTATTAAATAAGCAAGTTGACAGTTTAAATGAGAGTGATCAAGTATCGACAAGTGCCGGGGGTGCAAAAAAAAACGGAAATATTGTAAAGACGATGATAGTTATTTGGATTTTAGTTTTACTTCAGTAAAAGTAAACAATGAAGAAAGACCGCAGTGTGTACTCTGATTAAAAGTTGTAGCTCCCGAAAATATGCTCCCAAATAAGCTAAAGCGAGATCTCGTGACCATTCACCCTACCATGGTAGAAAAATCTTTCGAATTTTTTAGTAGGAAGTTACAAAATTTTTATAAGCAAAAGAAATGCGTTTCCTCCACAAGCCTCAGTACCTAACAACGCACTGCTATCATCTTTCAAGGTAGTATACAGAGTGACAAAGTGCAAAAAACCTCACACCATCGCAGAATGCAGAATGCAGAATGCTTAATATTATGTTGGAAGAGTCAGCGCGAAAACTAATTTCATAGATACCTTTGTCTAACAACACTATTAGTCGAAGAATCCATCATATAGCTGAGGATGATGATTAATATTAAGGATTGATCTCAATGATCAATTAATAGAGAAAATGAAAGGCAAGGAATTTGGCTTGCAACTTGATGAGGCTAACGACAGTAATAAAGATGCGCATCGTATTTGTTATGTACGCTTTCTGGATTATAATATTATCGTTGAAGACCTTCTGTTGTGCAAATGTATCGTTGACAGCGCAAAGGCTCAAGACTTCTTTGAGATGCTTCACAAATTTATAACAGAAAATTATTTGGATTCGGAAAAATTGAAAAATTGCATTCTTCGCAGCAAAGCACCGCATGCCCATTGCATCATCCATAGAGAAGCACTTGCATCGAAGTCGATGAGTTCTCAATTCAATTTGATATTAGAACGTGTCATAGACGGAGTAAACTACATAAAAACTAGACCACTGAAAGCCAGATTGTTCAAAAAACTATGCCTAGATATGGGAGCTGAATACATGGCCCTGCTGTACTACTGCAGTTGACGATGGCTTTCACGTGGAAACGTCTTATCCCGTGTATTCGAGTTACGACAAGAAATTCACATTTTTCTGCAAGAGGAAGGTAATGACTTTTTTGAACCGGACTTTTTGCTGAACTACCATATTTGTGAAACTGAATACCTTGAATCTATCTCTGTTAGGCAATAACATGCACACCTTGAAACTTTTGGAGAAGATTGCGGCGTTTAAAAAAGCTGCAGTTATGGATAAGAAAAATTAATAGGGATGGCGGTCAACATTGTTTCCCCAAATTGCATTAATACGCGGCCTCTATTGAGTTTGTTGTTTCACAAGAGTTTTTACAGATCACATCACCTTTCACTGCTCTCTGTCTGGTTTGCAAAATGCTTTGCCGAAGATAATGTCGAAATATTCGCATGGATCCAAGATCCTTTCGGTACTTAAGCTTCACCAGAATTCACTTCGCAAGAAGAAGAAAGTCTCATTGAACTCTCATGCGACAAACAAAAATTGCTTGTTCCGATTTGGTGGAGTGATGAATATCCAAGTCTAACTTCTTATTTCCTTTGCAACATCCTATAATCCATAATATTGATGAAAATAGGTGTATATGAAGTATTTTGTAGTCCTAAATCCGAAAATGATAAGCTAATTGCAGTAATACGCACAGTTTTTTGTTACAGGGGATTAGTGGTGGGGAAAAAACGAGAAGACATATGTTTACAATCCAATATTTATTTAATAAGAACATGTAAAACGTTTCAAATCTGTGCAAATACATTATTGGGGATTATGTTGTTATGTTATTCACTTTTTCCTATTGTGTTCTATAGCATCATCTCTTTTTAAAAACCAGCAGTGGTTATCCAACATAGGTGGGTTCCAGCAACTCTGGTATCTTGCTTCCATCATACTAATGTCCTGATAATACCTCTCTCTTTGTTCGTCGCTTACTACACTCAAATTTTCTAAAAAAAAAATCCAAATGGGAGTGTAAAAAATGCATTTTTAAGGACATAGTATTTTATAGGCTTTCAAGAGTTCATCTATGAGGTTTTTTTAGCTTTCATCTTCCTTGTTGCCCAGAAATTCTTTCATTACATTTTCAAAACACTTCCAAGCTGTCAATTCCTTTTCATTTAATTATTATTGAAAACGGAAATCACCTAGAAGTTTCTTTATTTGTGGTTTAATTTTGCATTTTGAGAAAATATTTCTTTTAGTTACTTTAAACCATTACGTTCTTCGTTCATGGCTTTCACAAAGGGTTTGATTAGCCCAAGCTTAATATAGAGAGGCGGAAGAAGGACCTTTTTTGAGTTAACAAGGGGGGATATCTTTTATGTTTGAACTAACAGGCTCAAAAGAAGTTCCATAAGGCCTATCTTTCTTACTTTAATGCTATTTTGTTACCTTACTGTCCCATAGACGCAAAAAACAGCAACATTTTGTAAAACCCCATTGAAGTCCTAGCAATATACCTATTACTTTTAAATCCCCACAAAAATCCCTCTGATAGTTAATGATTAAAGGAATTGATGGGTTTTTGTTTTCATTATGAACCAAGATTGCTTTTAGGCTGTATTTCGACGAATCTAGAAAAATACACCACACGAAGGTACATGTTCCATATTAAGCCCATTCATTAAACCACCAATATCACAACAGACACATAGTGATCCTTCCATTTTATAAAAACTTGAAAATATTACATTTCGTTTTCGGTAAAGTGAAACACTTTATTTTTACCTAACTGTTAAAGTCTGGAACCAAGAAGTTCCGATTTTTGTTTTGACAATCGCAGGTCACGTACCAAATCATTGAATTAATTCTGAGTTATTAAGTGGGGTTTACTGGTAGTTCTTAAAAATGTTGGGTCACAACTCGTGTTTTCAGGAACTGTGGATCAGATCGTGTTGAAGAATTAGGATCACCTGTATGTTCTCCAGGTTTAACCTGGTACCTACCGGTACAGGTAGTTCCTGGTTATGATGAAGTGGTCTAAGGGCAGAAGGCAAATTTGGATACTGAATTTTTTACCTTTGCTTTTTTGAAATCTGTTCTGTTTTAGTGATACAAAAGTAGCAATCGCTTACATGGTCTGTAGATTTTATCCTCACCATAGGAACAGCAAACGGCATAAAATGTTTCTTGCAATACATCTACTGCACTAAATTTACGTGACAACTCACACAGCAAACATGAGGAGCCCTACTTTTATCTTGATCTCCCATTTGTCACTTAAAATATAAAAGATAGGCTTTTTTGACTTCGACTTTTCCTCGGATCTAGATCTAGCTTGTGACTTTAAAATAAATCGTCCGCATATATAATAAAACTTATAGGCTGAATTTTTGCAAAATCGACGACTAGAACTGGCCATTTTATATACAATCGACTTAAACACTGAGACAGAAACAAACTAAACTATAGAATTCCATAAAACTGCCCTTAAAAGTTCGTAGAAACGTGTGGAGACGCCCTCTACGACCATGTGGTAATTCCCAGACTGTCCAGTCCAAAATCAGGTACAAATAATTTCAATGACTCATCTCATGTCATGTCGTTCTCAAAATCATGTCGACCTGCGTAATTGATGCCAATGGAATGATGACAAAATATTAAAGTGTTTTAATTATTTAAACAAAACTTTTTTTTAAATAATTGATTTTGTTTGCTTAATTACGCTTTTAAAGAAATAAGTTCTTTTGTTAATATTATTTGCATTTGATTTATTATGCAATAAAATTGTTGTCAGAAAAGTATCTCAAGTTCATAACATTTTACGTAAGAAATATCAGATGTGCCAACACTTTTTTGCATTAAAAGTTGTATAGTGGGCTCGTGGAGGATATAACTTTTATAACTCGTATAACTTTTCCTTGCTTTTGAATATTTTTAGTACTTTTTTTGACTCACTGTATGTCAATAATTGCAGCAAATGTTTAAAAACTATTAGTCATGTTTAGTTCTTGTAAGTAGTTTCGAATAATAATATATGTTGTGAAGGTTTCTTCGTAGCAATATTAACAAGCATAAAATAAGTATAATTTGTTTGTTGGTACGTCCAGGAATGTTTAAATATTTTTTTGTGTTTTAGTTATTACAGCTGAATCTTTACCACCACCAGCAGATTATGTTTTTGTGGCCAATCGTCCATACTTGTATTATATTCGTGTACGAAATGTAGTATCTTTTATGGGAAAAATTGTGAAAAACGATCAATAACTGAAATAATATTACAATTAATAAAATTCCTTTTAATAAAATAAACTAACTTAACCTCACATTGTTCTGAATAGAAATTAAATACTAATTTAATTTATACTACTAATAAAATTAATGATTATATTGTTTTTGTTTTTATTTTATAAAGTAATTTTTTAAGGTAAGGTAAGTAAATTTAAAAATTAAAAATAATCCAAAATTACTTTATTTAACTTCTGGACGCGCATTTCGCTAACCGTGATCTAATTCTAAAGCTAAACTGTGGTCTAATTATACACAGTATGTCGAAAAAATAGGGACACTTTTTAAAATAAAAAAAACTACTAGCGCCATCTATTGAAACAATATACAGTGCTAACCAAAAGTCCCCTCCCCCTTATCTTTTCAACGGTTATACTTAAACTAATGAAATTGGGAACGTGAAAATGACTAGACGTAAACTCCTTTTCTAGTTCAATTGATGACGTAATCATCATAAATGACGTCACAGTGCCATTGTGACCAATAATTTTTAATGGGATCTTATGGCAAGTGACACCTCGTTTGAAATGTATTTAAATGACCTGTTCAACCATACTAATTTTGTTTGGGTTCAAGGTAGTTTTGACGCATAAAATCAATAAATACTAAAATTTCAGATTTGAGTGTAATTAATACAGATTCACAAGTCCGCCAGTACAGTCACTTAAGCCAAAAAAGAGGATCAACCTAGGAATGGGAGATAATAAGCTGTAAATTTGATGTAAAACTTAATTGTAACTTACTGTAAAACTTACTGTAAACTTCATAATAGATGCAAATATCACAGAAACCATAGGAAGCGAGGTATTTGCGAAAAAACCTTGCGGTGGATAAAGTGCCTGCAATGATCGCCTGCGATCCGAATTTTGACAGTAGGATAGATAGCAAAATAATTAAATATGACCAAAGACATGATTCACGAAATTTTTATAAATGATTTATACAAACCGAAAGTCTATTTGTTCGTCGAGCCTTAAATTAGGACAAAGAAATTGCTCGCGTTGAACATTGCAAGATCCTTATTAAAACAGCCAGACGGAACTGCATATTGGAATCGATTGTAACTGGATGAAATTGAACTTGCTACTTTAAGTACGATCCTCAAATAAAGCGCCAAAATGGTACGTGGGCAAAGTGCTAAGTTCCCAGGCTCTTCAAAATCGAAAACATTGCGTTTCCAGAAGTCACGAGAGAAGACAATGTTGATTTGTTTTTATACATACTTTTATTTAAATGCATTATTCTGCTGAATTTTTTTGAATATTATAAAGCGTTTGTGGAAGAGCATAGTTTGAGTAAGGACCGACTATCGAACGCTTGATAGTTTTGTTTGTTGTACGATAATGCACCATCTCACAGGACTGCTGTTCGTGAATATTTGGTGAAAAAACAAGTCGGTTAGCTTCAACATCCTCTGTATTCGCCTAATTAGTCTCCATGAGACTATTTCCTGCTCCTGAAACTCAAACTGGATATTAAAGGAACGTTTTATGATAGTGCTACACAAGCCCAAGAACGCGTTGCATGAGTCACGGCCGTAGAGACCCCTTGTATCTACGCTCGCATGAGTTGAGCCTTTCCAACTGTGTATTACTGAGAAAGGGATGTATTTTGAATAAAAAGAAATAATTTTTGGCTAAATAACTAATTGTTTTTTTATTTATAAAGTTCCGTTATTTTCCGACTTATTGTGTGTATAATGAAGCGTGTAAAAATCATGAACCGTGAAGTTAACCAAACGTTACACTAATAATTCACAAAGCCAACTGAAAAGAATAGGTCTTTTATCCCGTTTCATAGTTTTGTTGACAAATGTTAAAAAGAAAAAAAATACAACAGAAAATAAAAATACAAATAATTCAGCTATAAAATGATATATAAAATTTATTAGAGTAAATAAGTTATATCACAGGATATAAATATATTTAATCGATATTCATTGAAGAAAAATCTGAGAACATCTGGCTTCAGCAATCCAAAAGGCATTTTTTAATATTGATAAGGTAAGTTTTCCAATCTATTTTTATTTATGATTTACTGTAGAATTTAAACCAGTAAAAATCAACGCGTAAAAGTTATGTAAAAATAAACAAGAGAAAACCTAGGGATATATTATTGGGTACAAGTTGTTTTATTGCATTTTGAAGTGGGAAAAATATTAGTGTGTTCAAAGGATTTTGGAAAATTTCAGAATAACACAAAGTATCTATTTAATAATTTAATTTATCATTGTATCATCATTACTCAAGCATTGAGCTTATTGAGCATTTTTCCATATTTATAATTTTTGTTGTATTGTTTTTCATTTTATGTTTTTCGTTTTCTGATCGATTTCTCGTAAAAAATATTCTTTGCTGTTAATTTCACTACAGTTTTGATTTGATTTGACGTTTAATGTGTGAAAGTGTATTAAAGATGACCCCATGTTCTGCCATTTTTTAGCAATTAATTTTTTATGAAATGTTCAACTTCTTAAGTTAAAAAAAAAATAATACAAGACTGACGCGGGCAATATAAATTAGAATTTTTGAAAAGTTTTTGAACACATTAGTATTTTGTGGACCAGCTTATGTATCTGTGACGATGCTGCACGCTATATTTTTTAAATGTATTTGGGTATATTTAAAATCTACCAAGTTTTCATCAAAAGTGTTTTGATCTTTCAATCTATTTTGATCATACGGATCACAGTAAAGTATTAAATGTAAATATAGTGCAGTGATTGAGGCCCGAACAACAAACTCACACTAGTAATCAATAAATATTTGAAGGGTGTAAATTCAAAAGCGTCTAAGTGGCAAAAACTTGGGACCAATATAATCAAATAAAACTATATTGATAAGTAGTAAATATCATTTTAGTTTTAAACATATATTTTTTAAATTAAATAGGTTTCTTTAAGTAAGACCCAGAGAAAAAGTAAAAACAAAAACTTAAATAGGATTGAAAAAAAAACTTTGAAAACAGGAAATCGTAAAAAGGTCTAAGTACCTCACTACTTATTTCTAAAAAGGATCTATGCGCTTTAATACATATTATTGAGAAGGGTCTAACAGATATTACCGAAAAGGGTCTAAGTAACATAAACAGCACAACATTTTTATTAACTTTTGGATATTTTATTGCAAAAGAAACATGTATAAATCCAAAATACATTACAAATTTAAGTAGGCAACTAAAAACTATTTTGAATCAAACAATTTTATAGCGCGTACAATTTTGGTTTTGTTAAGTTGCCTGTATGAGCTGAGAAGTTTTGTCAATCGGGACTTCATAAAAACGATAATGTGTTAGTGGGATATAACCTTTCATAGCTTTGAAATTTTTCAGTTTTGCTGCAGTAATGCGATTCTTATATACTAGGGGAGGTATCTGGTAAGAACATATATCCTGGATACTTTTTCCTTTCTTTACTACATTGCAGACTGTCCAACCTTCGACTTCACTAAAAGTTTTACAGGATTTGTCATGTCCAGGATTTCCAACGGTCCAAGGTCCAAGGTCCAACGACCAGCTAGACTTGAATGGTCTACCGTTATTAAATTTATATTGTCCTCCTAAACGTTGACAAAAAAATGGATTTCCCCACTATCATGTTTTATGGTATTATTAGATCGATGGTTACTTTAGGTTGTAATTACTTTTCTCACTGTTAGTTTAGTATAGTTTGTATTTGAAAAAGGCACTGTGTGTCGAAACAAGTGTTATACATACAATTTTAAATATAGTGGAATTTTTTAGATATTAATCTTTGCTTATTTATTCTCAACCAAGTTTATAACCTCGAATGAATTTTGGTGACGAGCTTCTTTAATCATCATCTCTATGGCTAATGGTATAACTAGTTTACAAACTCGTTTGCGTTTCTCTACTTGGGCAAAGTCCCTGTCACAGGGGAGATATGAATGTCCACTTACCAATTATTTCTAGTCGATGTTTTAATTTACACGGTCGGTAATAATAAAATCTCTTAAAAACTCCATAGTAATAAAATGTATGTTGGCACATACAGGGAACACCATCTATCCGACAGTAGATGAACACCTAAATAAATCGCTGGCACTTACTCCCTTTGCTATACTATTAGGCATTCTTAGGTTTTCTACATGTATAACAGAAAATGCTCGATTTTGGAACTTAGACCTTTTAGAACTTACACTCATCTTAACTTACAAACACATTGTAAAATTAGAATGAAAAACAATAGACTCAGAACCCAACGACAGCAGCTACGCTCATCCTGAATTTAACAGTGATATTGCCAAAGTGATCTATAATTCAGAAACTAACCGAAAAGTTTAATCGTACTAAAAAGTGAGAAACAATGGCGGCTCGTGAGGGAGGGCGTTGGGGCGCCGCCCCAGTATTTATCACAGCAAACAATGTTTCAGAGCAAAACACCATATTTTCGTTCAGTTTCTTTTCCTTAATTAATTTTCCTGGTTCACCTCATGTATAGGGATTCAATAGCACGAAAAGTAGAAAGGTGGAAGGGGAAAGCAACAAAAAATCTTCAGCAGCACTATTTTCTTCTACGCCCTCCCACTTTAAAAACCCATGAGCCGCCACTGGTGAGAAGTTAAATCAACTTAAATGATATATGCAGATATATGCGGGATCTGTGATACAGTGGATCTCAAAAATATTCGGACAAGTATATTGCTATAAGTGTGCTTATGAAAATAAAAATTTAATAAAAAAGAATTTATTAGGGAAATTAATAAACAATTCTAGAACCACCATAATTTAAGTAATACATAATTATAAATCCATATTAATAGTTAATAAGCCATTAAAAAATATCAATTTATAAATTTAGAATCTCAAAAATGTTCGTACATTAATTAGCATTAACAAAAAAATTAGCTGTACAATAAACTTAGCTCATAATTAGTATTTGGTATGACCACCTTTGACCTTAATCACATTTCCTAAATGTTTTGGCATGGCTACCACCAATTTTTTACAATTATTTACGTCGATTTTATTCAATTTCTCTAATAACTTATTTTTTAAAGTTTCTTTATTAGTAAGTTCATGTTTCCTTATATTATTTTTTAAATCATGACAAACGTTTTCAATGGGTTTAAGGTCAGGTGACTGAGGCGGCTTTGGACAATTGTTAATAGCCATTTGCGAACTATACACGCACTTACTCTCAGATTTTGCCTTAAAATATTTAAATGACCAACCCCGTCTGAGTATATACACCTCCAAACCATTATCGATCCCCCACCGTGTTTAACAGTTGGACACATATTATCTGTGTTGAGTTCTTCATTAACGTACTCCTTAACAAAATCCAGTCTAGTTTTAATATTCTTGGTATTCTTACTTAACCAAGGCTTTTCTGGACTACACGTCCATGATATCCATGTTTTCCTATAAAACGGCGTATTGTTTTGAGGCTAACTACTTTTTGAGAATGGTTTACCACCCTTGTTTTGAGCTTAGGGGCACTGATTTTAAGGTTCTTCTAATAATTTCGAATGCCCTGTTTAATTCTTCCGAAAAATTATGTCCTCATTTTTGTAGCGTTGCACGATATCTCCAACCGTACCATTACTGAAACCTTGCCCAATTTTTCGGTAGAAATTTCCCCTTTCATAATGAAATAGCATTAATTGCCTATTTTCAAAACTAATGTTTTTTTATTTGGTATATAACCCATTTTAAGGTGTTCCTTCCATGCCATTCTGCTAATTGCTATTCGTAGTAAACAAAATTCGAAGATTACCACTTATTTCAATATGATTCTAACAGATTTTTGAAGTGAAAACTTCTTTAGTCGCGTCGAGCGATTTTCGGTAGGGGCATAACTTATGGGTTCACGTCACCAACATGCATGTTGCGCCAGACTGGCGACGTCCATTGTGTTTTAATTGTGTAAATTAAATTGTGTTTTAGATAATCATTATTTTAATTGTTTAATTGTAGAATCGCTGTTCAGTACAAAAGTGAGTATTCAATGTGCTAATATTTTTATGTAGAAAAATGAATAACAAAAACAAAACATTTATTTTCGAATATTTCCAATATTGATATCAATATTTGCGTTGAAAAATTTAAGACCTGCAATACATCGTGCAATTAATATTTCATAGAGACTTAGAAGTTATCTTACTAGCGCGGTAAAACATATTTCTAGCTGTTCGATAGTATTTTTGGCGCGGATTTTAAAATTAAAAATTCCATAAAATTTTATAATAAATTAAATTGCTCAAAACTATTGTTTATTGGTTTAAATTATCAGAAATAAAATACGTGTTTTGTTATTTTTTTCAAAATGATTATTTATAAACTGATATCATACAATTTCACCATTAGAACTTTACAAAGAGGTATTGTTAATATAATTAGTTTTTCTAAATGTCCATTTTCTATATTTGTTTAGATTTTCGATCCTACGTGAAAAAAAATTATACATTTTAAAATTATACATTTAAATAATAATTAATTTAAAAATAAAAAAAAAACTGTTATTTTGTTTGAAGTTTTGAAGGAAAATACATATTTTTTGTTTAAATTGAAACTGCTAAAATGATTTTTTGAATAGGGTGTCCGAATACTTTTGTGATCGACTGTACTAGACTAATAGAAAAAGTCCCGAAGCGAAAATGATAAAACAAGTTTATAGTTGAAAAAATAACTTTATTTTTCCTTATATTCTCCCTTAAACTCAATACATTTTTTCTCTGAAGTGATTTTCCGGAAGTCCTTCGAAATACTCATCTGCAGCTGCTATAACTTCTTCATTTGATGAAAAACACTTGCCACGTAGGATTTTTTTGAGGTTTGGGATCGATGAAAGTCAGAGGAGACCAGATCTGGTGAATATGGTGGATGCTCCAATAATCCTTAGTGTAACGCCTTCAATTTGGCCATTGCAAGAACACGTCTGTGACCCAGTCTTGACGACAAATTTTTTTCTTCGCTAAACCAGGTCTTTTCATTCAATTGATCCAAAAGGTAGTAATACTGCCATGTTATTATTTTACCAATTTGAAGATAATCAATTAACAAAATGCCCTTTCCATCCTAAAAAATTGATACCATAACCTTTTTGGTCGAATTTGACCATTTCTACGGGTCGGAGCTGAACTACCGGGCTCAGTCCACTTTGCGGCTTGTTGTTGCAATTCAGGATTATAGTAATAAACCCAAGTCTTATCCATAGTTACAAAGCGACATTTAAAATTTTAAAATTTTATTCTTTCGAAAAAGATCCAAATGTTGGATAGAAAGTTTTACTCGAGTTTGTTTTTGCTTCGCAATAGCATTCATAAGCCCAATTCCTTTTTCAAAATATGAAACACAAATAGAGTATATAGTTCTTTTACTGGTCTATAGGTGTAGCTGCGCGAACTTTTCAATTAACATAGTATATGCGGATATCATTTCCCCATATTCAGAAATATTCTGTAGTGCGGTGTGAGATTTGTAATAGAAATAACTTCTCAACTTAAATGGCAATTTACAGCCTATAACGCCCGTCAAACAGACACCGAGTGGAAAGTACGAGTCTTAGATTGGCGATCGTGGTTAGGAAAAATCCACGCCGAAGACCACAGATGCGATAAGTAGATGACTTGAAGCGTCACGTCTGTCTAGCATGGAAAAGAATTACCTAGAACATGACACGATGCTTCCCTCTTCTAGTTCTTCAACTAGAGGACGCCTACATCTGCAATTGGATTGAAGAAGGCTAATGATAAATGACTGATGATGATCTTTTGTATCTATTCCTTGACTGTTAAGTCGAATTTCCTTGTTCTAAGATAACTTACGTTAGCTGAAACTTTATTGATTAATCTCATAAATCTTAAACACTTTTGATTCTCGAACGTTTGGTGCTTAATAAAAACTGTATAATTTTCCACACACATCAAATGGCGTTAAAATTATTGGACCCGCGTTTCGCTAACCAAATTAGCATCATCAGGAGATTATTAAAATAATTTGGTGTGAGTGAAAATAATTATAAAGTTTTTAATCTCATAAATATTATTTATAGTAATAATAATAATAGAGTAGTATTATAGCAAATTACTGTAATGAAATATATCAATTTTAGAACTTCTTCTTGGATACAGCGCCAATGTCCGAAGACCTAAGGCATTTTTTGTTGATCATCCGTTCTTGTATTTTATAAAAAATGAACAGACCGTTCTTTATACAGGGAGGGTAGTAGATGTCTCCATAAGGTCATTCTAATGAGTGATGCATGCAGTTCATATCCAATATTGTATTGATACAAAAATTATAATTTCGATATTATAAATATATAATAGGCATAGTAATATTTGTTTATTTTCTTTCCTAAATGTTATTTACAACACGCTTTTTTGTAACGTAATATAGAATGGATGGATGCTTATTCACCTAGGCACGATTTAAAGCCATATCAAATACAAAGCAGGTATGCATCGGGGAGCTGCTGTATGTGCGCTGTAACTCATAGAGGAGTTAAAATTAATGAACAAACAATGAAACTATTGCAACAGACCGCTCTTAATAAGGAGAGAGAGAGAGACCCAGATATTGTGGTGAATGGTCAACCAATAGACAAGTAGCATGTTTCCGGAATTTGGAAAGTCAAATTTCCTGCTCTGCCGACATGCAAGAACAGGTTATATATTGAATACAGTATACTGATGTCAATTTTGGACGTTTAGGGAGAAAGGACCTAGACATAATGGAACACACTAAAATCATCGTTTATAATGCCGTCATAATTCCCACTCTTATGGAGTTGAATCGCGGTGCCGGTATCGGAAACAAATAAAACAACTTGAAAGATTTCCGTCCAGGCTGCCTCAGGAACATCTTAAAAATAAAATGGCATGGCTATAAAACCAATATGGAGGTGGTTGCAAAAACCCGCACTTTGAGCTATAGAGTCCCAGATCATAAAAGCTCAGCTCAGATGGTTAGTCGATTGCTAAAGCATGCATGACACTATGATGCCGAAGCAGATACTCTATGGCTAATAAAATACCAAGAAACGAACTCTGGGAGGTCCAAAAAGATGATACAAAGTTTTTATAAAATTATCTCTAGATAACTCTAGGTCAAGCGTGTCTGAATGAGAAAAGATTGGTAAACGACAGATCCAAATGTCGCGAGAAGACATACAGAGCTATGCAGTTCCATGAAAAAAAGTCGATAAAAACTGGCAGCCAAAAAGCAGGAGGTCGCGGCCAAAAAGGCTAGACCACATGTACCAATTCTGAATCCTTCTGAGCATAAATACCCAGCATGTGGAAGACCATGCAGATCGAAGTTGGGATATTTGAGCCCCTATAAAACCCATAATTATTCAACAATGGCTCGTCAAAATGCATAGATATGGCTGACGTTATACTCTTATTTTTTTAGTAAGATAACAGTTCTACTCTGTCAAGGGAACAAAAGAACGGATGTTGTATAATGTTTCTAGTATCTAGGAAATTAAAAACACCCTTTTAGTCTCCGGATATATATCCAATTGAACATTTATGGTATTTGTTAGGCTTGAAAGTGAGAAAAACAAAATCTCATCGAAAAGTAAGTTAAAAAATGTTTTGATTGAAGAATGAGAAATAAGTGCATTTGAGATAAGTCAGTATCTTGTGTATCATCCTCGATACAAGGACTCGACGATTACAAGGAATAATTGATGCTAATAGTATGATGACAAAATTTTATTTTGATTATTGTAATAATGAAAACGGCAATGCCAATACTTTTTTGGCATTATAAAAAATGGTTTTTATGTTTGCCTACTATAATGCCTTTCTGTACTGTCTCTGTCTGTAATGTCTGCAGTTCAAATCCTAAAAAGGCATTAGCTTAAGAAGAATTTATTTAGTCTAAGAATATGAACACATATCTGCTAAAGGTAACTGATACAACTCTTAATATTATATATATATATATATATATATATATATATATATATATATATATATATATATATATATATATATATATATATATATATATATATATATACTATTATTATTATTATTCACGTATGGGCCCGGGTGGACCTCGCGAAGTACAATTAGAGGCGTTTGTTGTTGTTAGCCTTCCTTTGTGCCCATACTAATTTCATTCTTTCGCTATGAGATTTTTTTCTTTCGTCAGACCAAGTTGTTCCAGTCTTCCTACATTTTTCTCTCTAGCCAACCTTCCAAACGTCAACCTTGTGTCCGAAACAGCCTCTATCCTGAATTTCACTTTGTGTAACATTTGCTGATCTTAGGTCCTCTTTAATTGCAGCAATCCATTTAATTATTTCTACTTTAGCTCTACTCCTATTTTCATAAAATTCGACTATTTGTCTAGTTAGCCTATTTGGATTCATCCGTTTTATGTGTCCGTAAAACTTAAGTCTTCTTTTTCTCATATCGCTATGTATATCTGTGTATTGTTTGCTTCCTTGTTTTCTCGAAGTCGATATGTTGTTGTATTTATTTGTTTGGGGCTAGGATATTTCTTATGATTTTTCTTTCCTTCTTTTCAATGTCCTCGATGTCTCTCTTTCTATTCAAAATGAGCGTTTCTGCCCCATATAGACATTCTGACTTAATAACTGTGTTGTAATGTCTCAGTTTTGTGTTTTTAGATAGGCATTTTTTGTTGTAAATATTTTGTGTAAGTCTCAATGCCGTTTCCATTTTTTGACATCTACCCTTATTGGCCGCTTTTTCCAACCCATTTTCCATGATTATTTCACCCAAATATTTGAATTGAGAGACTCGTCTGATGTTACCATATTTTGTTTTTAGAAATGGTGTTCTTAGTCTGTTGCAGGTCATGTATTGTGTCTTTTCAAAGGAAATTTGGAGTCCTACCTTTTCTGCTGTTTCTTTTAGAATTTCAATCTGTTTCTGTGCCGTTAATACATCTTGAGTCAAAATTGCTAGATCATCAGCAAACGCCAGACAATCAATTTTGATATTGGTTCTCTATTATTATTATTGTGCTCATCCTTACTGTAGAATCTCAGCTCATGCTGGCCGATATTCCAATGCCAAGATGAAAAAGCAATTCAGCTCCTCTCACCCTAGCATAATATCTTACGAACAATGTGACACGTCTGCAAGAGCACGGCGCGCTGTCCCACTATGGCAATCGATCTCGAGATCCCGAGGCTCACGAGGTTCTTTAAAAATCTCTTACTTATCAGGCTTTCGGCGGATATAACGAAGGGCACTACATCTACCTTACTCAGTTTCCACTGGTTCTTCAAGTCGTATGCCAGATTTTCATACTTTGTGGATTTTTCTATCTCAGTTTTTCTAATGTTGTGAGATAGGGGCACTGCGATGTCAATTATAAAAGCCCTCTTGTCCTTTTTGTTGATTAGAATAATATCCGGCCTGTTATAATCAACCGTTCGATCAGTAGTGATTGGTCTGTCCTAGTAAAGAATGGTATCGGATGATTCAATTACAGGAGAAGGCGAGTACTTATAATATGGAGGAGGTGCATTTTCTAATAGCGAGTATTTTTTTGCAATTTGTTGATGTATAATTTTTGCCAGCTGATTATGCCGTCCTAAATAAGCATTAGGAGCAAGGGCCGGGCAACCGCCAATAAGGTGCTCAATTGTTTCCCCCAAAGTACCGCATTTCCTGCACTTATCGACTACGTCCAAATGCAGTATGTGCTTTTCATAGTTTTTTGTTCTTGTTACTCTATCTTGAATAGATATCGCGAAACCTTCTGTTTCTGGGTACAAGAGTCCATCGGTCAGCCACTTCAGAGACAATTGTTCGTCAATGGTGTCATCTTCGAGTGACTTAGGAAACCTTCCGTGCAATGTTTGTCCTTTCCATTCTCGAACACAGTCCGTGAGTGTTGTTCTGCTATCAATACGATTTTGTTTATTTAGGTTCAGTGGGGTGAAACCCCGATCCTCATTTGCAACCAATTTCATTAACGTACTGTTTGAATCAAGGAAGTGTTTTCTCGTTCTATTTTCTTGATTGAGACAGAGATTTTTTACGTTTACAAGGCCTCTACCCCCCAACTTTCTTGGGATGTATAGTCTTTTCGTAGATGAGTTTGGATGCAGGCATCGGAACTTTGTCAATGTTCGGCGCGTCAACCTATCGAGTTCATCAAGGTCAGTTTCTGACCATTTAACTAGGCCAAAAGAATATGTCAGAGTTGGCACTGCCCAACCGTTGATCGCTCTAATGAGGTTTCCTCCGTTCAGTTTGGTGTTTAAAAGTGTTGTAAGTCTCTTTTGGTATAGAGTGGAAAAGTCCTTCTTTAACTGGTTATGATCAAGTTTATGCTTTTGGGGTATTCCTAAATATTTGTAGGATTCTTCTGGTGCTAGTTGTTGTATGTTACAAAGTGTTGAATGTTGACTCTGAACCTTTCCCTTCTGTATACTAATGGTAGAGCATTTGTCCAGTCCGAATGACATTCTGATATCCCTACTGAATGTTTCAACCGTTTTTATCAATGAGTTTAATTTTTCTCTAGTTTCTCCATATAATTTAAGGTCATCCATATATAGTAGATGAGAGAGCTTTCTTGGATTCCTCATGTTAAGTTTATATCCAATATTGCTGTTGTTGAGTAGTGTGGACAAAGGGTTCAATGCTAAACAGAACCAAATTGGAGAAAGGGAATCTCCCTGAAAAATTCCCCTCTCGATATTTGTAGCAGCAATGCATTGTTGGCCGACAAAAAGATTCGTTTTCCACTTCCCCATCAGGCACTTTAAAGAATTAATAATCTGGGGGCTAATTTTATAGAAATTCAGAACCTCAACCAGCCAATCGTGAGGGACACTATCGAATGCTTTCTTGTAGTCTATATAGCAGATATTTAAGTTGCGTTTTCTTTTTCGCGCTTGCTCAAGAACTACAGCATCGATCGTCAATTGTTCCTTGCAGCCCATACTTGCTCTTATACATCCTTTCTGTTCTTCTTCAAAAATGTTGTTTTTATCACAATGTTGGTAGATTTTTTCATTGAGTAGGGCTGTGAACAGTTTATATAACACTGACAGACATGTGATTGGTCTGTAGTTATTGGGTTGCTTAACGTCCCCTTTTTTGAACAGTAGGTATGTATTGCCCTCCATTAGAAAGTCAGGGAAAGTGTCTGGATTTATTAAAACCTCTTTAAATGCATTTGCAAGTACGGGATAGGCGGCTGTAAAGCTTTTAATCCAGAAGTTATGCAATCCATCTGGTCCAGGCGCCTTCCAGTTGTGAGTCTTCCTGACAACAGTGCAAATGTCAATCTCTGTGAAATCGTTAGACTCCATATCTGGGAGAGCATTTGTCTGTTCTTGAATGGTTTTAACCCAAGGAGCCAATTTTTCGTAGCCGTTTGATTTTTTCCAAGCCGATCTCCAATATTCCGCAAAGGAAGACACATCGATATTCTTAAGTTCTGACTTGCTGTTACCTTCTGCTTCGAGTTGTCTATAAAATTTCTTTTGGCTGTTTGCAAATACTGAATTTTCATGTTTTCGCTTTTCTAGTTCATTATATCTTGCTAGCCTGGCTCCTTTCGATTTAGCTTTTTGCCTAAACCGATCTTTTAGATCTAACAATTTTTCTGTCAGGTTTGAATCATCGAAGTCAATGCCAGATTTATTGGCAATTATTTTTGCTTTTCTCGCTACTTTATTTGACTGATTACCAGAAAGATACTCTGAGATAATGTCAGCTTTCCTCCGGAACTCATTGATATTGTTTTCAAGGCGCGTTTTCCAGACAGGTGTATTTTTCTGGATACTACGACCAGCCGCATTATGGGTGTAAGTCTTTTGACCTGAAATTTCGATGACAATCACTGCTGCACAATATAATGCAAGATGTATATCGCTTAAATTTGTCATCTCAGATAGATGTGATTCCAAAACTCTATCAATCTGCATTAGAGTAATGCGTGATTTTGCAATATTACGCAGTACTGGAATTTTTGGTCTATTCAATGGGTTTGAGCCAGTAAAACTGGCCAAATTGCTGTAAAACTTCTCTCTCTCGTATGTTAGAAAAGTTACGTTGCGAGATTGATTCTTCATTTTTAGACGATGATGCTTCTGGTGATATATTTTGAGTTTGTTCTACTTGTTTCTCCTCTGTATTCGAGTTAAGAACGTCTATAGTATCTTCTTTATGTTGTTGATATGTAA
Source organism: Cosmopolites sordidus (assembly GCA_031761425.1). Classification (NCBI taxonomy): domain Eukaryota; kingdom Metazoa; phylum Arthropoda; class Insecta; order Coleoptera; family Curculionidae; genus Cosmopolites; species Cosmopolites sordidus. Next base: position 1,767,616 of record JARFXV010000268.1, on the reverse strand, counting down.
TGTTTTGATGTAGTTCATTACCGATTTCTCTCTTGATGTTCATTAATTCCGATTCGGTTAGATAGTTTTTCCTTAGAATTACATTTTTACGGTCGGCTAAGTTTTGTTCCGACAGCTGAGTTTCAGGGAACCTCTTTTTATATTCTTGGTGGAGTGCATGCCTCCATCCAGGGAGCGGATTATCTCCGCACTGGTTTACGTAGTAATAGGCACGCATTACATCAATATTCATTTCGCATGTCCATCTGATACGTGGAGTGCGTTCGGTCCTAGTGACAGCCTTCCTTATTAGGGGCGAGCCAGCAAGTACCGGGGTATTTTGATCTTCTACTCCATTATTAATTTCCGCTCTCTGTTGATTTTGTAGTAAAGTCTTTGGTGTTGCTAGACTTAGATGATCTAATTGTTGTTCGAGTGCCTCTTTCATTGCCATTCTTGTGGTGCCATAGAGTTGGGAACCGCCACTCGCTCCAGATTCACCAACCCCGGACAAATCCTCCCGACGGTTCCGAAGGGTTCTTGTCCGCAAAACCCTACCGCCTTGTATAATATTATGTATTTTATTCTCCATAAATATATTTGGGTTCAAGGGAAAAACGGTCACCCAAGGCAGAGTCCCGATTTACCATGGGAAAGCTATTTACTACCGGAGGGCGCTTGGTATCCGGAGACATCGTTAGAGACACTTTAACACTGTGCCATTCAGCTCCTCGGCACGATGGATTTCCACCTTAAGCTTGGGGATTTTTTTTTTTTCAGAGGTTTACTCCTCTCAGCTCGGGAAGGTGGTGGCGCCACTCACCAAGCGGACTAACCGCCCCCTGCCCGATTATTTATATATATTATTATTATTATTATATTATTATTATTATTATTATTATATTATTATTATTATTATTATTATTATTATTATTATTATTATATTATTATTATTATATTATTATTATTATATTATTATTATTATTATTATTATTATTATTATATTATTATTATTATTATTATATTATTATTATTATTATTATATTATTATTATTATTATTATTCACGTATAAGCCCTGGTGGTTAGAGGCGTTTGTTGTTGTTAACCTTCCTTTGCGCCCATATTGATTTCATTCTTTCACTATGAGCTTTTTTCCTTTCGTCAGACCAAATTGTTCTGGTTTTCCTATATTTTTCTCTCTGGCCAACTTCCCAAACTTTAACTTGTGTCTGAAATAGTTTCTATCGTGAATTTCACTTTGTGTAATATTTACTAATCTTAGGTCCTCTAACTGCAGAAATCCATTTCATTGTTTCTATTTTAGCTCTACTCCTATTTTCATAAAATTCAACTATTTTTCTAATTAGCCTACTCGGATTCATCTGTTTTATGTGTTCGTAAAACTTTTTTTTTCTCATATATATATATATATATATATATATATATATATATATATATATATATATATATATATATATATATATATATATATATATATATATATATATATATATATATATATATATAGATATGCGAATGCATTTTTTAGTATGTCGAACTTTTGATACGGATTGTTGTCAATCGATTCCTACCTACTAGGCAAATTATCTGTCAAATATATACAGGGTGTCCCAAAATTCAACGTCAAGCGGGTGTCGGGCGAAAGACCAGATTATATCAGATCTGGCAAAAATAAGAAAAAAAATCATGTCACTATGTCACTATGTTAAGTGATGATAGGCGTATTTTTAAAAATCTTGAAATTCGACACCCTGGGCTATATCTTTGGGTACGGTGATATAATAATAATGATGATGGATAGATATGATAGAGTGAGATAGATAGAGGTACTGTTCGACGACGAATTAGAGAGAGACAGATTGAAATTCAACTTTAAGATGGCCCATTTAGTGAAGATTATAAAATGATACAATTTAAATACAATTTTAAAATAAACAATATAATACAACAATTGGCATTTTTCTTTCCACAAAAATATTATTGCTTTTTTTGAAAAGGAACCTTATTTCATAAAACTCAACCCAAAGGTAATGTGTGTGAGTCAAATTAATAAATAGTCTATTATTTCATTAAGGTAAAACTCAATTAAACTGAAATGAAAGGAATTATAGTAATACTTTTATTTATCACCATATTTTTCTTTTAAAACTAAAGCAAATTCTCAAATTGTTTGCCTTCGGCACGAATACATTTTCTGCATCGCCTCAAAAAAGATCTTTTCAACACTCGTGCCAATCTTTTATTTATTTCTTCTGCTGTTTCAACAATTCTGTGACGCAGTTCGGCTAGATTTTGTATTGGTTTTGAATACACCTTTTCTTTTATGCAGCCCCAGTAACAGAAATCAAGGGGGTTAAGGTTCGTAGAGCCACTCAAGTACTCCGGAGAACGAAGAGGCCACTTAATTGAACCACGGCGCCCAATCCACCTTTCGGGATAATTTCTGTTCAAACAATCCTACACAGGACGAGCATAATGTGCTGGGCAATCATCTTGTTCAAACCACATTTACCTGTAGATATTGAGTGGTACATCTAACAAAGTCTGCAAATCGTTTTGGAGAAAATCCAAATAGTTGGCGCCATTGAAAGTGTCAGGCTCAAATGGTCCAATTATTTGTTCGTTTAAAATTCCGGTCCACATGTTAACTTCAAATTGATACTGGGGCCGGTCTTCACGCGTTAAAGACAGGTTTTCCATGTGCCAACTCTGTAAATTATGCAAGTTTAAATAACCGTCTTTTTTAAACGTCGATTCGTTAGTCTACAAAATTTTGTTTAGAAAATGCGGATTTTCTTGCCAACATTGTTTTACATACTTTCTACACGTTGCACACGATACGGGTGATATTGGTATTGTTTTAAAATTCGATGAGCAATTCTTTTTGGTATTTCAGTGTTTCTTTCAATCGCGCGTACTGAAGTGCTAGAGGCAATTTGGATTTCATTTAAAACCGCGTCGTCGTCATGTCTTTGAGATCTCCCACCACCGTATGAGCACTAAACAATCGTCCGTGCGAACATTTAGGGCCGGTTCTACAATGCAAGGATATACCAGGTATAAGCAGCTATTCTTGGAATAAAATTTGAATCGCCCGTAACTCGCCCGTTCTGTAGAACGGACGTAACGCCGGTTTATTCCAAGTACAGCTTATTCCTGGTATATTCTTGCATTGTAGAACCGGGCCTTATATATTGATAAATACGCGAAGATCTGGGTGATGCTCGACATTGGGCTACCTTTCCCGATACAGTCTGGCTGCGGCAGAGGCATTACAACGGCATTCACCGTAGATAAGTCGCACGTTTGCAAATTCTTCCGCTGTGTACAGATATTGCATATTGCAAAACGTATTACTAAAGTGTTAGTTAAAGTTAAGCTAAATGTTACCAGAGAAACAAAGCCAAAGTCGTCAGCACACAGCTTAATTCGACAAATACATCGCTCACAAAAGAAAAGTCTTTGATCAGTGTATCCTGTCCATTATGACATGTGGAAGTGAAACCTGAATACTCATATCACAGACAGTTCAAAAACTTCGAGTAGCACAGAGGGGAATGGAAATATGTTAGCTTGGCATTACTAGACGGGATAGAAAGACCTTCATATGGATCAGAGAACAAACGAAAGTGAGTGACATCATTGGAAGAATAGAGGAATTAAATGGAAGACGGTCCTGGACTGGATACCGCTTGATCACAAACGTCCCCGTATCAATGCAATATCAGGTCCAGGGTAACACAAGCCAAAGTCGTTAGCACAAATTCAATATCAAGTCCAGGGTAACACACGTCAAAATAGTTAGTACGAAAGTTACATTATTACGAGAAAATGAACAGTAAACGTAGGAACGTAGCGTGCTGAATGACAAAAAAAAACAATAAGCAACTATTGAGCATCGGCGTCACTATCCGTCTCGCGCACTCTAAAAGTTGAATATCAATCTGTCTCTCTCTCTCATTCGACGTCAAACAACGTCACTATCTATCTCATTCTATCATATCTGTCCATCTCACTTACATTGGTGAAGTCGGTCTTTGAGCACACTCGTGGTATGAGTTTTTTTGAAAGGGGGTCCTTTTGCCAAAAAAATAAGCACTATTTTTTGTGGAAAGAAAAGTGCCAATTGTACCATTTTAAAATCTTAACTAAACCGGCCATTTTTTAAAATAACTTACCCAAGATATTGTAATACATTTTACTAGTATAACCTGGCCTTTTGCCCGGCACCCTCTTGACGTTGACATGACGACGATCACATCATCAGCCCGTATCAATCCATTGCAGGATGAAGGCCTCTTCAGCATGCTTCCAACTATCGTGGTCCTGAGCTTTTCTCTGCCAATGGGGTCCAATATACTTAATTATGTCAGTAGTCCATCGTGCTTTCGGTCTTCTATGGGGACGGTCTTCTTTGTGATCAAGCGGTATCCAGTCCAGGATCGTCTTGGTCCATCTTTCGTCCCATCGCCTCACTACATGGCCTATCTACTTCCATTTCAATTCCTTTATTCTTCCAATGATGTCACACACTTTTGTTTGTTCTCTGATCCATGTGAATGTTTTTCTATCCCGTCTAGTAATGCCAAGCTTACATCATTCCATTGTCCTCTGTGCTACTCTAAGTTTTTGAACTATCTGTGATGTGAGTGTTCAGGTTACATTTTCGCATGTCATAACGGGCAGGACACACTGATCAAATGCTTTTCTTTTCTTAGCTATGTATTTGTCGAATTATCGACAATTTCCAAACGCATTTCCACGCTGTCCTATATTCAAATAAAAAACAAGACAAAAAACTGCGCGTTTCGAAGAAAATATCGCCGCTGTTGCTAACAAAGTTGATGAAAATCCAAATTTATTAATTCATTGCAGAAAGTTGGACGTTGCTGTTCCACTACGTGGAAAATTTGATCTGGAGGAGATGTGGTTTCAACAGGACTGATCCACATGTCATACAGCTAATCCAACAATCCTTTTGTTGATATTTTAGAAAAAAATATTTGATCAATAAAATAAGAGTATTTTTTATTACAAATCATAAAAAAACTAAAACGTGTAATTCTATTGAACTATTTAGTCTTTATAATTACCGAAGCTTAGTACTTTGTAACATAATCCTTCCTCTTAATTACTGATCAACGTCATCGTTTAACTTTGCATCGAGAAGTCAAAACAAATCTTTTGCATTTATTAGGAATTACGAAATCAAACAGTAACCATCAGAAAACAACCAGGAAAGAGAGGCTGTCCAAGAAAAACGAGTAAAAAAATATTCATATTGTACGCAAGGCTTTGAAGGGTTCTTTTACAACCGACTTCTTTTACAACGACCTCTGTCGTTATAACAAAAAATTAGTGGCCTAAGTATCAGTACCAGAACCAAAAGATGACCTTTACAATAGAGGAACCTGTACGGTAGAGTAGCCAGGAAAGTTCGTTATAAGTAAACATAATATAAAGCACCAGTTAAAATTTGCAAAAAACTCTTGTGAAGATTTCCAACGTAGATGGAAAATATTCTTTGTAGCGATGAAATGAAAGCTAATTTATTTGCTTCTGATGGCAAACTGTATGTGAGAAGATACATTAATGAAGAATTCAATCGATGTAATACTTTGGGCACTGCGAATCATGGTGGTGGTAACATCAAAGTATGGGGCTGCTTTTATATAATGGAGTAGATCCTATTTTTTTGATAAATGAAAATAAAACAAAATAAATTTTCTTAAGAATGTTAGGGGTCTATCAACAAGACAATGATCACAAACATACTACTCGTGTGCTAAAGCAGTGGTTTGAGAGGAAACAGATTAGCTGGTGTTAGAGTGGCTTTCATCTGTACTAAACAGAGAATTACATCATTGTTTTTTTTATGATTTGTAGTAAAAAATACTCTTGTTTTTTTGACAACATAATTTTTTCTAAAATATCGCATTAACGTATAATTTTGAATAAAGTTACATAACTATTAAAATATAGTGAGTCCGGGATGAGGAATGTCTGAATGATTGTGGCGTGTTCATATATATATATATATATATATATATATATATATATATATATATATATATATATATATATATATATATATTATTTTTTTTTTCCTTTATTTGGGTTTTTTGCCACTATCTAAAACTCAAAAAATATCAAAAATACCTGTTCTTATTTAAAGAAAGAATCACTGGGTAAAAACAAAAAACCAAACGGAGACAAATTTCTCAGTGATTCTTTTTTGTAATAAATTTGCCTAACGAACAAAATTTTAAAGATATAAAAATGTTATAAAATCAATTGGAATCATTCCAAAATGGTATTAAAAGAATCGATAACAAAATACAGAAGATATATAAAAGAAACCGCTATAATCAATTTAAATAAAAATAACTGTATTGCTATGCCTTCGGTAGATTTAAATTCAATATGGTTCCCGATTCTAAAGAATACAATTAAACACATTTAAATATTTGAATACACAATCACTACAATAAACAATAACACAGTAAACATTACCCATATATATTTTTTGGTAGTATGTCACTGTCATGAAAATCTATTGTTGTCAATGTAAGTATCGTTGACATATACCAAAAAATATATTTACTTTCACTCGCTATTTATATATTACAAATTAATATAATTTATTTTTTAGTTTAGTTTTGAAAACGGGAGGAGAGTACCCTCCGTTAAGGTTAAAAGTTTATAAAAATTTGTATAACATTTTTATATCTTTAAAATTTTGTTCGTTAGGCAAATTTATTACAAAAAAGAATCACTGAGAAATTTGTCTCCGTTTGGTTTTTTGTTTTTACCCAGTGATTCTTTCTTTAAATAAGAACAGGTATTTTTGATATTTTTTGAGTTTTAGATAGTGGCGAAAAACCACCTCATTAAAAATTTTATTTCTAGATTGATTTTCATAAACTTTCTTTTGTTGGATAGCTCTGGGAAAACGGCATTAAGAAAGTGTATAACATGTTTTTTTAGGCTAATATCATGGCTAACTGCGTCAACTTTTATGGCTCCCATTTTCGAGAAGTATTATCAGGTCGGACAGTGATTGTCATACCCCTAGCTTATCGATCTAATTATTGTGGCAAATTCAAATAATATGTATTTCAGCTCCAAATATCTTATAATATATTTGAATAGGAATTAAAGATCGCAAAATCATTGACTGATATTAATTTTACTGCATAAACAAAGTTTTTAAAATAGATAAAGTGATAAGCCGGTCGAGTTGGTGCGGACGGTAAGAGCAACGACCTACCGCTGCTGTGCCGATACCGCACTGGAGCGGTAGTTGGTTCGATTCCAGCGCTCGGATGGTTGTTTTTCTTTCTTTCTTCTGCCTGTTCACTTCCTAAATATTTGTGATTGTTTCTAGGCAAAAGTGTAAAATCCGACTACGAATTACCCCTCAGTCACGCCAATTAAAGGCTGGGTAAGGCCGGATGCCTCCTGAGAAGGAGGTTTCCTCCTCGGTAGGTTTCCTGATAGACTTATGGGTAGGTATATAACCAAGGGTTAATAGCCCGAGGGGGGTGCTGGCCTGGGTTTGTCGGAAGCTGATGACCGTGGTTCGGAACCCACGTTAACAGTTTACCTTTTTAGAAAGTGAAAGTGAAAGTGATAGAAGTTAATTTTTTTTTCTATTAAATTAAAAAAAAATAGAAGGAATAGTCGACCCACTACCTTAGCTCGGGAATATTTACAGAAAAAGTCAATTTTTTTTGAGAGAAAAAAAGAAGTCGGACGGAAAAAATGGCGGTTTTTTTTTAATTAAAACATTTTATAGAACTTGATTTCTGAATTTTTTTCCTATTTTTTTCTAAAAAGTGAATTCAAAAACAAAACTTAAAAAAAACGTCTCGATAGGTCAATTTTTGAAAATAACTTTTTTTGGGTAGGGTAAAAAAAATTGAAAATCTCGTAGCGTTTAAAAATTATCGGCGGCTACAGGGAGTACTGTCTTGCACATATCTTGCTTGAAAGAGTTCCTGGATACTCCGCGGTGAACGCGGCGGTAGTCGGAAACCTTACTTTATGCTGATCACTCGTCTCCATACGAAAAAGGTGGACATCGTCCTATTAATCGATGCCGCAGACAATTCCGGATACCTCCAATAGAGGTATGTTTATTAGTTGGCCAAACTATATACATGCTTATCTTTCTATATTTTTTTAGAAAGTTAGTTTTAGTAGTTTTTAAGGGCATTTTTTAGAGACTCCGGACATTTTAGATACAAAACATTTTAGACATTCTGTATATAGGACATTTTAGTTACCAGACACTTTTCATTCGGAGCATTTATGGTACCAAACGTTTTGGACTCCATACTTGTCAGTAACCTTCTCGCTCGAGCTAGTTGGCTCGTGGAGAAAGGTATTTAAAAGCAAAGAAAGTTCACCCGTACTCCACGTGGATGTTTTGCCATTCCTTCATCCATCATCCTAAGCGCCAACAAGCATTTCCCACAACCAGCTTCTAACCTTAAGCTGTCATCAGTTGGGTTCAAGCTGAATACCTGGAGAGCGGATGAAGGAACGACTAGCTACTAGGCTCAATAGACATAAAAAAAGTTGTACTGAACAACAAAATAATTATCATAATCCTAACCACTTAATGGTAGAAAATCATACTTTCAATGGTAATTTTAAAATGTTACATAATGAAAATAAATCTAAAAAATTAAATCTTTTAGAGAGCCTAGACATTAAGAAAAGGAAACATTTGAATATTTTACTAAATAAGCAGCTAGACTTGAATGGTTTACCATTATTAAACTTATATTGTCTTCCTAGACGTTGAAAAAATGGGTTTGATATATATTATTAAGTCGATGGACAGTTTAGGTTGTAATTACTTTTCTTAATGTTAGTTTACAATAGTTTGTATTTGAAAAAGGCATTGTCGAAACAATTGTTATACATACAATTCGAGATATAGTGGAAATTTTAGATATTAATTTTTGTTTATTTATTTAAACAGAATTTTCATCAAGTATTGGCTACCTCAATTAACTTTTTTTTGTTTTTTTTTTCAGTTAAAATAGTGCCATATCAGCTGCAGTTACCTCAGACATCAATACCTTTCATAGCAGACCACAGATTTTTGTATTATATAAAAACCAACAATGACGTCTTAGCAATGGGTGAAATTAACAATGTTTAAGAGATATGGAATCTTAGCAGAAGTCCTTACAGTGTTACTAAAAATATAATCAAACATGTTTTTTTTTCAGGACAGCACTAAATGTAAATATTAAATTTTTAATTTGTAAAATTTGTAAATAAATAATTTTTTTTAACTCCAATTTCGTATTTTGTTAACCAGTACCAAAACTTATATATATATATATATATATATATATATATATATATATATATATATATATATATATATCCCCTTTGTGGATCAGACCTTGACGTGGTAAAGGGGTTTGAGTAGGGCTATGAAACCTTGAGCTATGACATCTGGAGTCTATGCTCCTGAGAGGGTCACCCCTGGCGGACAGGTCAAGGCAGAGGCCTCAGACTAACATGATCCGCATTGGACCAGCGTGGCAGATTACGGTCCATACCTTCAACATGATATTTCAATATGTTGAAATATGACAGTACAACCTCAAACACGGCCCTCATTCCCCGGAGGCCAAGGGGCAACTACCTACGGCAGCCGGAAGACCTGCCCCAAGGCAGAGGGTGCTAAGAATCACCGGGTTAGATCAGGCTGCCATTGGACTTTTGACATTGCAACGCTAAATATACGGACTATGAAAACAAAGGTCCGATTGCAAGAACTGTTAATCAAATTTGACAACATACATTGGGATATTATTGGGCTCTGTGAAACACGAAGAAAAGGTGAAGAGTTGATCAAACTGGAACCAACTGGATACGTACTCTACACTCGAGGGACGGAAAATGGCCGATGTGGCGGAAGTGGATTCCTCATCAATCGAAAGCTGAAGGACAGTGTGGTAAAATTTGAAAGTACATCCGACCGACTAGCCCAATGCCTTATTCAGCTGAATAAAAAGTTTAAGCTTCAAATCGTCCAAGCTTATGCACCAACTATAAGCCATAGGGATGAGGAAATTGAGGAATTTTATGATGATGTGGCCCAGCTTTTATACAAGGAGAAATGTAGGTACAATATCCTGATGGGTGATGTTAATGCCAGAATTGGAACAGCAAGTACTGACGAAAATGTAACTGGCCCATATGGAACTGGCGAGCGAGAAAATAGAGATGACAGATTGGTTGATTTTGCTGAAGGACAAGAACTATATATTATGAATTCATTCTATAAGAAAAATATCAGCAGACATGGAAAAGTCCATCTGAGCTCACAAGCGAAATTAACTACATCATGACCAACGACAAAACAATATTTACCAATTGTACTGTTCTTAACAATTTTAACGTTGGAAGTGACCACCGAGTGGTACGAGCAAGGGTTCAGATTGACTGTCGAAAAGAGTCCGAAAGAATGGTAAGATCAAAGAAGGGAAAGGTGGATTCTGGAAAACTGCTGGAGAAAGGAAGCGATTTTGAGATTGCTTTGTCAAACCGGTTTGCTGCGTTACAAGATCCAGAGGAGGTAGAAATATTACTTCAATATGAAGAAATCGCCAACAATATACTTCAAACGGCTGCTTCAAAAGCATCAGAAGAAAAATGTCTCAAACAAACAAAAATCTCCAGTGAGACCATTGATTTAATGAAGAAACTCTGCAAAACTATAAGAAAACGTATCAGAGAGGACACGCGCCGATTCAATATGCAGTTAGTGCAAAAAACCCTGGAAGAAAACAAATGAATTAACAAAGCTAAACAGAAGCGTGAGGATGGCATAGTGTGCAGAGCGCGTACCCAAATGTTAGAGATTGTCAGAGAATTTTATTCCCAGTTATATTAAGATCAGAACCAATCAAAGACAACAATACCCACGGAAGAACAAATACCAGATATTCCAGACAAATACCAGATAGTGGAGGAAGTAACAAATGCTATAGAATCGATGAAAAATGGCAAGGTTCTAGGAAAGGACAGTGTAACTGTCGAAATGCTAAAAGCTGGTGGTCGGACATCACATAAAACACTGGCAAAATTATACTCAAAATGCCTCAAAGAACAAAAAGTATCTGACTTACGGAAAAATGCAGAAGTGATCCTTTTACATAAAAAAGGAGCACAGGAAGATTTAAAGAACTACCGTCCAATAAGCCTCCTATCAGTAATTTCTAAAAGAATATTAAAAAAACTGAATGACGCACAACCAAGAGAACAAGCAGGATTCAGAAGTGGTTTCAGTACCATGGATCACATCCAGGTTGTACAGCAGGTCATAGAAAGGCACAACGAATACACCATGCCACTGTGCTTGGTTTTTATCGACTACGAAAAAGCATTTGATTCCATCTCAAAGCATGCGATAATGGATGCACTGCTTAGCCAAGGTGTAGAGAGAGATTATGTAAACCTATTAGAATCGATATATGATGGAGCTACAGCCACAATTCACCTTGATGATGTTGAAGTGGGAATTAATGTAGAACGAGGTGTACGGCAGGATGACGCAATATCGCCTATTCTTTTCTCGGCTGGCCTTGAAGAAATATTCCGTAGACTGGATTGGGAACAGGATGGTGTAAAGATCAATGGTGCAAACTTAAAACATCTTAGATTTGCAGATGATATTATTCTCATTTCACAAGACCCAGAGGAGCTGCAAAAAAACCCATACAAGAACTGCAAAGGGCTGGCGAACCATTTGGCTTGAAAATAAACCTGAAAAAGGGTCAGGTTATGTTCAATAACTTCGCTCAGGACAGAAGAATTTCAGTTTTAGGAACGAATTTGGACAGCTTTATATATCTTGGGCAGAGGATTTCAAAGGAGGGGAATACCGCCCGGGAGGTGGAACGACGTGTTAAATGTGGCTGACAGGCATTTGGTAGGCTCAATATAGTGTTTAAGAGCAGACTCCCACTCTGCCTGAAAAGAAAAGTCTTCGATCAGTGCGTTCTACACGTTATGACATACGGAAGTGAAACCTGGACACTCACATCGCAATCAATTCAAAAACTTCGGGTGGCACAGAGGGGAATGGAAAGATGTATGTTTGGCATTACAAGACGAAATAGAAAGTCCTGCGCATGGATCAGGGAACAAACAAAAGTCTGTGACATCATTGGAAGAGTAAAGCAATTGAAATGGAGATGGGCAGGCCATATAGCGAGGCGATGGGACGACAGATGGACCAAGACAACCCTGGAGTGGATGCCGCTTGATCGCAAAGGTCGCGCGAAGGAGACCGAAAGCACGATGGATTGATGATGTCGTTAAGTATATTGGACCCGAGTGGCAGAGAAAAGCTCAGGACCGTGAAAGTTGGAAGCATGCTGAAGAGGCCTTCATCCTGCAGTGAATATATATATATATATATATATATATATATATATATATATATATATATATATATATATATATATATATATATATATATATATATATATATATATATCAAATTTCATTACTTTAAGTACAACCATTCAAAAGATAAGGCACATATATACTCCTTGACAACTGATGACGTAATCATGATAGATGGCGTCACAGTGTCATTATGAGCAATAATTTTCAATGGGATCTTATGGCAAGTGACACCTCGCTTGAAAGGCATTTAAAAGACCTATTCAACCATACTAATTTTGTTCGGGTTCAAGGTGGTTTTGATGCATAAAATAAATACATACTACAATTCTAGTTTTACCGTATAATTAATACAGATTCAGTTCAGACAGTTCGCCTCTGGACAATTGTCAAAAAAGTTCATTTCTAAAAAGTTCAATTTTTGAATATTTACTTAAAATCTTTTTGCACAAAACGTTTGATTTTCTAAATATATACAGTGGTAAGTACTTTAAAAGACAAGGTAGCAGCTATCTTAATGCTTGGCGAATGCGGAAAGAATTTTCATGCTCGGAGGGCCTTTTTAATGAGAGGTATTGCGATCGCCCTATATCGAGCACTTATTTGAGGGAGCTTCTTAATACATTTGAAACAACAGGGAGTGTTGAAGATGCAAAACGATCTGGCAGATCGAGAATTTCTAATGACAAAGAAATTAATATACTTGCAGACATTGTAGTAAACTCTACTTGTTCTACAACCCAAGTTGCATCTACCTGTGAAGTCAGTCAACGGACAGTGAACCAGTTGTGGAAAAAAATCACCCTTTTAAATTAAAAATGATGCATCAACTTGACCCCGATGACGACTCCGACCGAAGACTGCAATTCTGTGAAAATATGACCACTAGAATTGATCAAGCGCCAGATTCTTTAAAAACAATTTGCTTTAGTGACGGAAGTACTTCCTACCTCACCTCAATGGAAATGTGAACACTCAAAATGTAAAGTACTGGAGCCATACAAATCCTATCGTGTTTAGTGAGAAACACAGTTTCCAGAAAAAATAAATGTCTGGGCAGGTATTCTGGGAAACCACCTAGTTGGCCCTATATTTTTAATGGCAACTTAACCGGTAAAGCGTACCTGTATGTATTAGAAACCGCGATTCGGTAATTCTCGAAATTCTGGAAAATAATCCAAATGAGTTTGATAACTTTGAAATAACGTTCCAACAGGACGGAGCTCCTCCATAGTATTGTGATACAGTAAGATATTATTTGGATCAGGAATATTGTGGTTGATGGATTGGAAGACGAGGTTCAATGAATGGCCACCTGGGTCACATGATCTTACACTTTTGGATTTTTTCTGTAGGGGTACCTTAAATCTAAAGTATATGCCACAACACCTGACAATATTGATATTTTAAGACAACGAATTGTTGAAGAGTTTAGAGCAATTACCGCTGAAACATTTGAACAAGTGTGACAAGAGTTTACCAATAGGATGTTTTACTAGCAATAAGGAGGTGGACCACATTTTGAATATTTACTGTAAGGACGGACTTGTGAATGTCTATTAATTATAAGCTAAACTGAAATTTTAATATTTATTTATTTTATGCATCAAAACTACCTTGAACCCAAACAAAATTAGTTTGTGACACTGTGACGCCCTTTATGATGATTACGTCATCAGTTATCACTAGAAAAGGAGTTTACGTGTAGTCATTTTCACATTCTAAATTTTATTAGTTTAGGTATAACCGTTTTATAGACTTTATATAGACTTTTGGCTAACAATGTATATATATATATATATATATATATATATATATATATATATATATATATATATATATATATATATATATATATATATATATATACCCCCTTTGTGGATCAGACCTTGACGTGGTAAAGGGGTTTGAGTAGGACAATGAAGCTTTGAGCTATGCCGTCTGGAGCGTAAGTTCCTGGGAGGGTCACCCCTGGCGGACAGATTGAGGAAGAGGCCTCAGACTAACATGATCCAAAATCTGCCAACCCGCATTGGATCAGCGTGGCAGATTACGGCCCATGCCTTCAACATAACAGTACAAGTTCAAACACGGCCCTCATTCCCCGGAGGCCAAGGGGCAACTACCTACGGCAGCAGGAAGATCTGCCCCAAGGCAGAGGGTGCTAAGAAACATCGGGTTAGATCAGGCTGCCATTGGAATTTTGACATTGCTACGAATCGAACTTGACAACATACATTGGGATATAATTGGGGTCTGTGAAATACGAAGAAAGGGCGAAGAGTTAATCAAATTAAAACCAACTGGTCACGTAATCTACACCCGAGGTACGGAGAATGGACGATGTGGTGGAATTGGATTCATCATCAATCGAAAGCTGAAAGAAAGTGTAGTCAAATTTGAAAGTATATCCGACAGATTAGCCCAATGTGTCATTCAGCTGAATAAAAAGTTTAAGCTTCAAATCATCTCAGCTTATGCACCAACTCCAAGAGATGAGGAAATTGAGATTGAGAATTGAAAGATTAGAATAAACTGCCGAAAAGAGCGCGAAAGAATGACAAGATCAAAAAGGGGCAAAGTGGATTCTGGTAAGCTGCTGGAGAGGGGCAGATATTTTGAAATTGCTCTGTCGAATCGCTTGTTGCAAGACCCGGAGGAGATGGAAATTATAGACCAATATGAAGAAATCGCCAACAATTCTTCAGTAGCTTCAGTAGCACCAGAAGCGGCTTCAGTAGCACCAGAAGATAGTTATTTCAAAGAGTCAAACATTTCCAATGAGACCATTAATTTAATGAAAAAACACCGGACAATGAAGAATGCAGACAGCCCTTTTGGCAGGGTCGAGTACGTTGAGCTTTGCAAAACTATAAGAAATCGTATTCGAGAGGAAACGCGCCGATTCAACATGCAACTCGTACAAAAGACTCTGGAAGAAAACAGGGGAATTAACAAAGCTTAGCAGAAGCTAAGAAAGAAAATGATACACATGTTTTCCTTAATGGGGGAGGATGGTACAATATGCAGCGAACGGACGGAAATGTTAGAGGTTGTCCGAAGATTTTATTCAAAGTTATATGAGGACCAGAATCAAGCAAGAACAGCAATTCCCACTGAAGAACAAGTGCCGGATATCCTGGTGGAAGAAGTGACAAAGGCTACAGACTCGATGAAAAATGGCAAGGCTCCAGGAAAGGGTAGTATAACTGTGGAGATGTTAAAAGCTGGTGGTCAGACTTTACATAAAACACTAGCAAAATTATATTCAAAATGCTTCAAACAACAAGAAGTACCCAGCTTATGGAAAAATGCAGAAGTGATTATTTTACATAAGAAAGGAGCACGGATTTTTTTAAAGAACTACCGTCCAATAAGCCTCCTGTCAGTGGTGTACAAAGTTTTCACCAAGATAATATCCAAAAGAATACTAAAAAAACTTAATAACGCACAACCAAGGGAGCAAGGAGGATTCAGAAGTGGATTCAGTACAATGGATCACATCCAGGTCCTACAGCAGGTCATAGAAAGACACAACGAATACACTATGCCACTGTACTTGGCTTTTATCGATTATGAAAAAGCATTTGATTCAGTCTCAAAGCGGGCCATAATGGATGCATTGCTTAATCAAGGTGTAGAGAAAGCCTATGTAAATCTACTAGGATCGATATATGATGAAGCTACAGCGACAGTCCACCTTGACGATCTTGAGGTTGGAATAAATGTAGAGCGGGGCGTATGGCAGGGTGATGCAATATCGCCTCTTCTTTTCTCAGCCTGCCTGGAAGAAGTGTTCTGTAATCTGGATTGGGAACAGGATGGAATAAGGATTAATATTAGGAATAGGAATTAAATTAATTTGGCATGATCAACATGCTGTTTAAGAGCAAACTACCACTTTGTCTGAAAAGAAAAGTCTTTGATCAGTGTGTCCTGCCCTTTATGACATACGGAAGTGAGACCTGGACACTCACATCACAGTTAGTTCAAAAACCTCGAGTAGCACAGAGGGGAATGGAAAGATGTATGATTGGCATTACTAGACGGGATAGAAAGACCATGGATCAGAGAGCAAACGAAAGTAAGTGGCGTCATTGGAAGAATAAAGCACTGAAATGGAAGTGGGTAGGCCGTGTAGCGAGGCGGTGGGACGAAAGGTGGACAAGGGCGGTCCTGAACTGGATACCGCTTGATCGCAAGTGTCCACGGAGAAGACCGAAAACACAATGGACTAATGACATTATTAACTATATTGGAGCCGAATGGCAGAGGAGAGCTCAGGACCGCGAAAGTTGGAAGCATGCTGAAGAGGCTTTCATCCTGCACTGGATTGATACAGGTTGATGACGATGATGATATATATATATATATATATATATATATATATATATATATATATATATATATATATATATATATATATATATATTGAAAAACCTCGGATCAAACTCACTGCGGGAATTCACGAACACAAATTATCACGAACATCTGCCAAACAGCAAAATTACGAGATGAATGGAAATGTGCTCTTATACACCCGCTGTACAAGAAAGGAGACAGAACAGATGTGAACAACTACAGAGGAATCTCCTTACTACAATACACTTACAAAATCTTATCAGCATGCCTTCTCCAGAGAACACAGGAACAACTAGAACACAAAATTGGCGAGTACCAGGCAGACTTTCGCCCTGGTCGCTCATACACTGAACAAATCTTTAACTTAAAAACAATACTGAAATACAAAGCTGTCAGGAACGTCCCAATCATCTGTATGTTCGTACGTACTTCAAGAAAGCATACGACTGCATTGATCGAAAATCTCTGTTCAACATCCTAGAAGAACAGGGACTCGACCCCAAAACACTACGATTGATCAAGCAGACACTGGCCGACACAACCTCTAAAGTGAAATTTGTGGGAGAAATTTCCGAACCATTCCTGATTAAAATCGGAGTACGCCAAAGAGATGGGTTATCCCCACTCCTCTTCAACCTGGTCCTGGACTAAGTCATAAGGGAATGGAAAAAGGAACTAAAAAATCAAGGACACTGGAAACCAATACGACTCTGACGAACCAAAAACAACATAGAAATATCATGCCTAGCCTTCGCGGATGACCTAGCCATACTCGCAGGCAATGAAAAAAGGGCAACCAAACAGATCGAAGTTCTCAAGGAATGTGCACAGAAAGTTGGCCTACAAATAGCCTTCCAAAAAACCGAATTATTCTGTTCAAAATTAAATGTCCAAAATTTGAATACCAAATAGGGCAAAATAAATAGGGTCACTCGCTTCAAATACCTGGGCGAGATCCTCGAACCCACAGGAGGAGAGAAGATAGCACAGAAAACTCGATTGCAGAAGATGAAGAGGGCATACGGCAAGACACACAATATCTGCAATAAGAAATGCCTATCGCAAATATAAGACACTACAACACAGTAATCAAACCAGAGGTACTATACGTAAGTGATACACTTACACCATAGAAAAAGCGGCATAGAAAATATATTAAAAGAAGAACGCAAAATTATGAGGAAAATTCTCGACCCAAAACTGACAGAGGAAGGATACAGACTACATTTTAGAAAGACCACAGAAAGAATGTCCAACATAGCGGCGGACATAAGAAAAAGAAGGTTGAAATTCTATGGACATATCAGTAGACTCCCACCGACAAGACTGGATGCTTTGAAAGGAAGCTTTGCGTGAACCAACCGGGTCTATACGCACCCAACATCATTTGTTGACGGTAGCGAATAGTATCAACTGTTTCACCTGGTTTCAGAACTTCATGGTACACGATACCTTTCTGATTGCACAGGATTGTTCAAAGCGATTCGGTCTTGCGGTCGATGTCGATGGTTGTCCTGGGTCAACCCATGATTTTCTGCATTTTGGGGTCTTGAAATATATCAATTTTTCATCTGCAGTCACGATCCGATGCAAAAAATTCTTTATTTCATGTCGTGAAAGCAAAAACCTTTTGCTTTCGAGAAAGAAAAACGTTTTTGCTTTCAACAAACCATTTTTTCGCTTTTTCATCTATGGTTGGTATGGTGGTTCAGCTGATGTGATACTTATTTTTCTGCCTTTTGAATATTTCACATGGCATGTAGACGATCATAAATAATTCGGCAATCAATATTTAAATTCTGTGCCATCTGTTGCTGAGTCTTCTTTCAACAATGCTTGCAATTCGGCATCTTCAATATTTTTCGGTTGATCTGGGCTTGATATATATATATATATATATTTATATATATATATATATATATATATATATATATATATATATATATATATATATATATATATATATATATAGATTAAACTAAAAATCGATTATTTTTTTTTAAAGGGATACTGAAAATAGTATTTTTGACAACAAAAAAAAAATATTGAGAAAATTTGTGTATCATCGCAATAGATCAATGTTTAAGGCACGATTACATGGAAATGGCTAGTTTGACATAAATTTATAATGTAAGTAAATTTACTGAGAGGAGTGAATTTAACGAAAGATGTTTAGATACCTTCCTTGTAGCGCATTCAGTTTCCTTTAAGAATACGAACTGTCTTTTTTTCAAATATTGATTCGTTCATTAGTTACAAAATTTCAAATTCGAAAAGTAAAATTGTATAAGCAGATCAGTCTTCAAGGCACTATTACATGGAAACGGTTCATTTGACGTAAATTAATAATGAGAACTTTTTTGTTGAGAATTCAATTTGCTTCAAGAATATATATTGCTTTTAAATTGATGGTGTGTATATATATATATATATATATATATATATATATATATATATATATATATATATATATATATATATATATATATATATATATATATATATATATATATATATATATATATATATATCCGAAAATAGCAAACGAAAGATGTTTCGTCCAAAACTCCTAAACTATCAATTTAAAAGCCTTGATCAAAAAGTGCCCAGAATGAATTACAAGACAATGAAAAGATCATTTCTGCACTTGGTTGGGATCTCTTGCCCCATCCGCCATACTCATCATATTTGGCTCGTTCCGACAATTATGTAGATGTCGAATGTTTTTCTGAGAAGGCATCCACAAATTGCCAGAGAGATTTCCAAAAATGTGCAACTAGCGACGGCGCATACTTCGAATAAACAATTTCTTACCTTTTTCCCAAAATAAATGTGCTTGTTAAAAGAAAAAATGAAGAACTATTTATCGCCACATCTGCCATCATATATGTAGATATATAAATAGTTTTACAATAAGAGTGTCAGAATTTTGAAACGTAACAATGGCAACATTATTCGAAATGTAAATATTATTTATAAACTAACGTGTTCCGTACATCGTGTTAATTCACCATGGAAAAATATACGATATACGAATTGAGCTCTAGAACAGCTGGAACTTTGGGAAAAAAAATCTTTTCCGACGATATGCACTTCCGGCTTAACGGGTTTGTCAATAAACATAACTGCAAGATTTAGGTCGATGAAAATCATCAAGTTTGATGGAGTTTTTGAGCCGTAGGGTTGACTCTTTTTTTTGGAAAACAATGATAAAAATCGTGTTATTGTTAATGATGAACGCTATAGAAATATACAGAATATCTTTGGCCGAAATTAAAAAATTTGGGCATAAGGAATGTTTTATTTTAACAAGAAGGTGCGATTTGTCATACATCTCGCCAAACAATCGATTTACGTCAAGAAAAATTTGCTGGACGCGTTAGTTCGCAAAATGGCAATGTCAACTGGCTACTCAGATCGTGCGATATCATGCCCTGGGATTATTTTTTGAGAGGTTAAGTTATATATCAGGTTTACAAAAATAAACCCCGAATAAGTCTTGACCTTAAACGCAACATTAAGGTCACCATTGAAAATATACCACGCGATATGAATGAAAGAGTAATCGAAAATTGGGTTTGCAGAAGGTATCCCACCAAACGAAACCGAGGGGGACATTTGAACGACATTATTGTCAAAAAAATATTGCCAATATTTGTTCCTCGAGATAAAATATAAATTACCGGATTATCACATGTAGTGTATTATCGTGGATTAAAGGTAATTCATATTCAAACTTACTATGAAAAGATTTATGCCCGGGTCGTTTTCATTATCAGGTAAGTGACTAGACCCCCACTTTGGCGAGTACATTTGTATTTCTTGCAAAACATAAAATATATTATACACAATAAAGCCTCAAACTTCTAAAGGGAATATCATAGAAATATCAAGGAATTTCAAAAAGTATCAGGGGATTTAATTGTGATAACATTTTTTAATAATATCAAGAAACTTCTAATTAAATATTTGAACTTATATATTTTCATCATAGAATACTCAATAGTAGGACACAAATAATTTATTCTATTGATTATTAACACTTGATTTTTTTTGGCCCACAATCATTAGCAAAGCTGTTAGAGATAGTCATCGATCAGTAAACTTTAACGCTCAACGATTAATATATGACTCTATCCTAAATGAAACGAATAGGAACGTTGCAACTCTTGATGTTCCAAAATCTTTAGTTTAGTTGATTCTTAACGGAACTCGCGTTTCTTCAGAAAATGTTTCTTTGTCAAAAGAAAATGAACGTCAAAAAAAAAGTAGCTGCAATAACTGAATCAGAAGATTTGAAAAGAAAACGTGTAGGAAATGAAAAACAAATATTAGGCATAAAAAAAGCTAAACTTTTAGCTGATATTCAAGTTATTGATGATCAATTTAAAAATATTCGATAATGGTTTCTACTAAATATTAAAAGTTTAATTTGTTCTAGTTCAGACTAGTCATTAGTTTATTTTTGCCTTACTCATTTTAAATTACTTTTTATAAGAAAAAATATTAAATTAATTTATATTATTTTTTAATTATTATTTTATTATTATTATTCACGTATGGGCCCTAGTGGACCACGCGAAGTACAATTAGAGGCGTTTGTTGTTGTTAGCCTTCCTTTGTGTCCATACTAATTTCATTCTTTGGCTATGAGCTTTTTTCCTTTCGTCAGACCAAGTTGTTCCAGTCTTCCTACATTTTTCTCTCTGGCCAACCTTCCAAACGTTCACCTTGTGTCTGAAACAGCCTCCATCCTGAATTTCACTTTGTGAGATATTTGCTGATCTTAGGTCCTCTTTAATTGTAGCAATCCATTTAATTATTTCTACTTTAGCTTTACTCCTATTTTCATAAAATTCGACTATTTGTCTAGTTAACCTACTCGGATTCATCCGTTTTATGTGTCCGTAAAACTTAAGTCTTCTTTTTCTCATATCGCTATGTATATCTGTGTATTGTTTGATTTCTTGGTTTTCTCGAAGTCGGTATGTTGTGCTATTTATTTGTTTGGGGCCTAGGATTTTTCTTACGATTTTTCTTTCCTTCTTTTCAATGTCCTCGATGTCCCTCTTTCTATTCAAAATGAGCGTTTCTGCAGCATATAGACATTCTGGCTTAATAACGGTGTTGTAATGTCTCAGTTTTGTGTTTTTAGATAGGCATTTTTTGTTGTATATATTTTGTGTAAGTCTCAATGCCGTTTCCATTTTTTGACATCTACCCTTATTGACCGCTTTTTCCAACCCATTTTCCATGATTATTTCACCCAAATATTTGAATTGAGAGACTCGTCTGATGTTACCATATTTTGTTTTTAGAAATGGCGTTCTTAGTCTGTTGCAGGCCATGTATTGTGTCTTTTCAAAGGAAATTTGGAGTCCTACATTTTCTGCTGTTTCTTTTAGGATATCAATCTGTTTCTGTGCCGTTAATACATCTTGAGCTAAAATTGCTAGATCATCAGCAAATGCCAGACAATCAATTTTGATGTTGGTTCTCCCCAGTTTAATGGGCTGGTCAATATTCAGGGCCGACTTTTTTTCACGCCACTCCTGTATTACTTTTTCTAGAACACAGTTAAATAAGAGTGGCGAGAGTCCATCCCCTTGTTTCACTCCAGTTTTAATTTCGAAGAGCTCTGAGATCTCACCCATGAATTTAACTTTTGACCTTGTGTTAGTTAACGTTACTTTAATAATTGCCAGCATTTTCAGATCTAGTCCTTGTTCTTTCAAGATTCGGAAGAAAGATTCGCGGTCAATAGAATCATATGCTTTTTTGAAATCCACAAATGTACAGACGAGATTTTTCTTGTACAATTTTTGATGTCTTAGAATCAACTTCAGATTCAGGATCTGTTCAGGGCAGGATCTGCCCGGTCGAAAACCTGCTTGATATTCACCAATGTTAGGTTCTAACTGTCCCTGTGCTCTGTCTAGTAGACATTGAGATAGAATCTTGTAACAAACTGGAAGAAGAGATATCCCTCTATAGTTGTTTACATCCGTTCTATCTCCTTTCTTATGTAGTGGATGGATTAGAGCATCTTTCCAATCTTCCGGAATCCGTTCGGTTCGCCAAACTTCTTGTAGAATTTTGGTTATTTCCTTGATTGTACCTGGACCAGCGGATTTCAAAAGTTCAGCAGTGATTCCATCTTCACCAGAAACCTTGTCATTTTTAAGCCGCTTGATTTGCCTAATTATTTCATCTTCATTCGGTGGTAATGAATCTGGGTTTGTTTGTTTAGGTTTTAGTGTTGTTAATTTGTTTAAGGGCTCAGAACAGTTTAGTATTTGTTCAAAATATTTCGCAAGTTCTTTGTAATTGTCTTGGTTATTTAGAGCTAATTGTCCGTTTTCCTTTTGGAAGCAAAGACTTTGCGGTTGATAGCCTGTTAATTTAGTTTTAAATGTTTTATAAAAGTTTTGGGTGTTATTTTTTTGGAAATCTTTTTCTATTTCATTAAGTTGATTGTTTTCATATTTTCTTTTAGTTTGTCTAATTAGCTTCGATGTTTCTTTTCTTACTTCCAAAAAGATGTTATAGTTTATTGCTGTTTTTTGACTGTTCCAATATTTGAATGCTTTACTTCGGCTTAATACTGCTTGCTCGCAAACTTCATCCCACCACGGATATTTTCTACGTTTTTGTAAAGGGGCCAACTTTAAGGCCGTTTTAATAATTTTTTGTTTCAATTCTTGCCAGTTCTGTTCTGGTTGTTTATCAAGCTCTTCTGTTAGGGCTGGTTTTATATTCGTTGGGTCAAACTTTGGTATTAGCAGCCTCTTTTGAATAAGTTTTCGAGGTTTTAAGCTAAGTTTGATTCTAGTCAAGTAGTGATCCGTGTCTATATTAGCTCCTTTCCTGACTTGAACTAATGAATTATTATTTTATTATATATTAATTTTAATATGCCATTAATGCAGTAAAATGCGGGAAGGTTGCAGGATTAGATAATATCTACCATGAGCTCATGTAACAGTTGGGCGCCCATTCAAGACGATGGCTCCGTACCTATATACTGAAATTTTGAAATCAAGCAAGCTCACAAAACTGTTCAAAAAAAGCAAAGTCATCGCAATTCTCAAACTCGGGAAGGCCGATGACAATCCCGAAAGCTACAGACCAATAGCACTCCTGAACGTCTCTCTCAAGATCTTAGAAATAATCAAATACTTGCGACTACTACCTATAGTAAGCAACTCAATATATGTGGAACAAGCTGGAGTTATGCCCGGAAGGAACTGTTGTAACCAGGTTCTCGCACTCATACACTACATCGAGAACACACGACACGGTGTGGAGAGAGGGCTTACTTCTCAAGCTATACCAAATTATTCCCTGCAAAAATTTCTTACAACTGATGAACGAAATGCTGAGTGGCAGACTTATCCGAGTACATCACAATAGAAAGGCGAGCACTTTCTCCAGCCTAAAAAATGGCCTAATTAAGGCTATGTATTAGCAGCCTTGCTATTCAACATCTACGTGTCGGATATACCAACAACTGCAGCTAAAAAAATCATGTACGCGGATAACATGGCGATCTCTCCACAAAGCCAGAACCTAGCCGAAACTGAGAGCACGCTGACACAAGATCTTTACATAACACTTACTTCAAAAATTGTGATGTCCAGACAAACCCGAATAAAACTAAAGTCGCAACCTTTCACCTAAATAACCGTGATGCCAACCAACGTCTCATATAGTACAACGGGAGGAGTGCCAAGTATTTGGGTGTCATCCTAGATCGGACACTTACCTTTAAGAAACACCCATAGAATCTATCTGTGAAGGTTAAAACTGTAACTAACCTAATCTAAAAGCCTGCTAACACCTCGTAGGGAGCTAATGCTGAGATCCTTTTAACTAGCACATTGTCTATAGTGTATTCGACAGCAGAATAATATGCCCCTGTCTGGGCTAATAGCTGCCACTCCAGACTCATTGACACGCAGCTGAATCGGGCCATGTGAATTATATCTGGAACCAAATGAACCACCCCCTTTCAATGGCTACCGGTTATGAGTAACATTGAACCGCCCCAAACCAGACACCTAGCTGCTCTAAAGTCACAGTTTGATAAATGTAATGCCAATTCCACTCTTCCTATCCATACATACGCTGCTCCTCTTAGAGACCAACAACAGAAATTGAAGTCCAGAAACCCGCCCGCGGCAACCGCCAACCAGCTGACAGACTTCCACTGCAATGAACACAATGAAGAGATCGAGACAGCACAAACTCCCATCTGATACAGGACCCAACAACCAAACCACCAGGGTTCATACTCCCTACAAGACTGTGGTGTAACCTAAACATGATCTGAAAAGATCACATGATCTGAAACCAGAATCTAGCGCAATGGGGAGTCGCGGAGGCCCCGAGATGCGATAATTGTGGCGCTGAAGAGCAAACGATCAATTGCCACATGTGTCTCAAGCATCACTTGAGAACGGCTCGACCGATGTGACTGATTTTTTTTTTGTTGTGTTCGTAATTGTCAGGACAAGGTTTGTATGAGAGGAAGTTTTTGGAAATTCACAGGAAATATCGGAAATTATTTTATGAAATAAATCTTTATATTAAATTTTGACGTTTTATGTGAAATGAGGCACAGTTTGAGTTTTGCATTAGTTTGAATTACTTTAAATTGTCTTGATTATATAGCGAATGGAATAGTAGAAAAATATTGTTCGTTTTAATAAAAAAATGTATATAATTTATCATCAATTTATACTAATAAAATATAATCTTATCAATATGAGTAATTTTTAATTTTTCCATACAAACCATCCATTTTAGATATATAGAAGTAAATACATATACACTGGCACGACAATGTCTGCCGAGTTTTGCTAGTATATATATATATATATATATATATATATATATATATATATATATATATATATATATATATATATATATATATATATATATAATATAAGATTATTTAACTAATTATAAAATTCCAGTTATGGCAATGTACTAAAAAATTAATTAAGTACAAAATAATTTATTCAAATAAACAAAGTTTATATATATATATATATATATATATATATATATATATATATATATATATATATATATATATATATAATATAAAATTATTTAACTAATTATAAAATTCCAGTTATGGCAATGTACTAAAAAATTAATTAAATACAAAATAATTTATTCAAATAAACAAAGTTGAACACGTTTTTAATTTTTGTGAGTTTTATATCACATTTAATTATTGACAATTAAAATATAATCAAAACTTTAAATATCTTAATAATTTGACAATACCATTTCTAAATCAAGTAAAAGTATGAGAAACTTTACTGAAAAACCAGGAATTATAAGGAAATTTTGAAGTAATTTCATTGCAGCCAACCTGTTCTATACATTCTTTGTTTAGGAATAGAAATATAGCACAAGAATATTATAATGGTAATTTTTTTCTCATATAAATAAAAAAATGACTTACCTGTTTATACAACAACAATATAAAAAATAAAAGATAGGAATCATGGTACGATTAGTAGGCATGGGTTCAGTTACACTGAAACTAATGTTCTGATAAAAATAAAATTAAATAAAAGTTTCCAACGTTACGTGCAAGAGAAAATGATCATTAGCGCCTATATGGTTAAAACAAATAACTTTTTTCACTATACGTAGACATGGACATTCAAATTCCTCTTCATAACAAGTTGAAATATACAGTGAACAAAATATAAGTTAAAATATTCATATTCAAAATAAAAGCCATATTATTATTACGCTAGCCTAAAACTTTTCTATTTTGGTAGAAAAGTACTATCCTAAAAAGAGACTATGTGAAGGTCTTGTAATGTTGAAATTACGTTATTGTTTCAGTGTGTATTTTCCTGTGTGAGTTTTCGACGAATAATTGATTAGAGATTAGATTGGATACAGCAGGTGGAAGAACATATAAAAAAAGTAAACGCCAAAGGATGCAGAAGACAGATCACACATTATATATATATATATATATATATATATATATATATATATATATATATATATATATATATATATATATATATATATATATATATATATATATATATATCTCATTCAGGGAAATAATGGTTGCACGTCATCAGTCTAGAGAAATTCATTGTCAATTTAAATCCATAAGAAAGAAAAAAATATTTTCGAATAAGTTCGAAGCACTGTCTTTCCTATTTTCTGGTTATTATTGCAAAAAAATGCCAAAACCGTTAAGCGATCACTATAAGCAGCTTGTCTCGTCACTTATCAGTTTTGAATAGGAACGAGATAATGAGGCTCCTCTTTTGCCATTAAATGCTGTGAGAGAGGTATGTATTAATAACTTAGTAGGTCTCATGGTTAATTGGAGTTATTTTAGCAAGTTTCAGCTGCACTAAATATTAGTATTGGTACAGTTAGTGCAATTTCGAAAAAGTTGAAGTATAACGAAATCTTAAAATCACCGAAGAAAAAGCGTCAACATCTAAAACGAGTAACTAATCTAGATCATCTTGATGTGGGCTAAATTCGCAATCAAATCTATGAAATGTATGAAAAAAGTGAGTAGATTTACATGGTAATATTGTATTTTTACGAAATTTTATTGAACTATTTCAGAACAAACGATTAATCTTGAAGCAGCAGCTCTTTCATGGATGTAAAACTTCGCTTCATACACTTATAAAAGAACTTGGTTTCAAATGGAGTAAATATAATCCACGTAGGGGCTGATGGAACTTCCAAATATTGCCTTTAAACAAATTCAATTTTTGAAGATGTATCAAAATATCAAAGACGAATCTTTGTTTGATTTTGTTTATTTGGATGAAACATGGATATTTCAGAATGATACCTTGAGTCACTTATGTCAAGATGATAACAAGATGAGTGTAAAGACTATAAAAGTTGATGGAAAAACGTGAGTACTATACGTAATACTTAAATTAGCCATTAAAGTCATGTCATAAATAATTGTTTAAGACGTGTCAATAATAACATGTTATTGCAGATATATTGTTCTTCATGCTGGAAGAATTGCTTTATTCCAGAGGCCGAATTAGGCTTTTCTTCTAAAATAAAAGGCGATTATCATGGAGAAATGAATAAAGATAACTGTTTTGGTTTGAAAACCAGCTGTTGAAAATCTTAGAGGAGCCATCAGTTATTGTCATGGATAATGCACCATATCACAGTACACCGATGGACAAACCTCCAACTAGTGCATGGACAAAACCAAAAATTGCAGAATGGCTGACGGAACATAATCTTCCTTTTGAAAACACTATGTTTAAAAGTGAACTGCTGCAAATCATTATTCGGTAAGCAGTAATTAAAGGGACAGGTTTGTGTTTCCTAATGTTCTTTTCAGGAACAAGCCTAAAAAAGAATATGTGCCAGATTATATGGCTGAAGAGTATGGCCACAAGTGTTACGTCTTCCCCCTTATCATTGCATATTCAATCCTATAGAATTCATATGGGGGGTGTCCAAAAATTATTGCAATTGTCATATAGGTCGAGATGGAAGAACCATTGATAACTGTTTGGATATGTGGAAAGAAGCTTTGTCAACAGTTACACCACAGATCTGGATAAACAGCATCAAACATAAAGAAGAGAGATTGAAAGATAGTCGAATTGCAAAAGAGTATTTGATAGACTAGAAGTTAATCCCCTAATAATTTAATTAAACAGCGATTCAGATGCTGAAAGTTGTTTTATTGATACTGAATACTTAAACTTTGTGTGAACTAAATGAAAAGCCCCTATGTTAACAACCAGAACTTTCGAAACAGATTTTTGATCAAAAACTTTTAATGAAAAAACTTTTCGTGTTACTTTTTCATTTACAGTTTTATCGATCGTACAAATGCCAAAGTCTGGGCATTTTGGTGTTGATATGGCAACATTGTAACGTGAGTGCGTAATAGATTTTGATTACATGCAACCATTGTTTCCCTGAATGAGCTCTATACTTGTAGCTTACTATCGAGTACTGAATGTTTAATGATTACGTCCTCACCACTTTGCCTTTAGAATAAATTGAGTTTTCGACGAATTATTCATGATTCATACCTTCGTCATAGTACCCTTCTTATAGTGCCTCGTTATAGCACAGCGATGCTTCATCGTTCTTTCAGCTGCAATGCTGCTCAATTGTTTAATTCTCTAAGTTGAGATTTGAAACTTCATTTAATGTTCTATAGAAAGTACATTCAATTTGAATTAAAAAAATCTGCTATCAGTACAGAGATAGAGCATTGTACGAGGTATATTTTTCGTTTTTTAGTAAGAAAAAAAACAAATAAATATCATTAAATTATATTTTTTCCATATTTTCCATACTTTTTATCAACTTTTTTTAACATAATTTCCAATTTTATTTAATCATTTGTTATACCACTCAATAAGTTTTTGAATTCCGACGTCAAAAAAATCTGCCGCCTTTGAAGAAGCCCAATCCATGACTGCAGTTTTAACTTCTTCGTTGTCGTCGAACCTTTGATCACCAAGGACCTCCTTTAAATACCGAAATATGTGAAAATTACTGTGTACAAGGTTTGGACTATAAGGTGAATGATCCAGTCCCACCCAGAAGAGCTCATTAGACCTTGTGTTTGTGCAGAAATCTGTGGCCTTGCACTGTCATGGAGCAACGTCGTATATCATATTGACTTTTCTCAAGGTGACAAAATACGAATCAGAATTGACTGTTGTGCCTATCGGCACAAAATTCAGTAAAAACATCCCTTTCCTGTCCCAAAACACAGTTACCATGATCTAATCTGCTGAAATTGTCTGTTTAGCTTTCATTTTTGTTGGTGACTATGTGTGTCGCCATTCTATTAACTGCTGTGCTGCTTAGACTCAGGAACCATGTGAGACACCCAAGTCTTATCTCCTGTAACGATGTCGTCTAATAAATCTCCTTCCTGATTGTATCGAGTATAAAGCACAGCCCAATCTGTTGGCTTTGTGATCGTCAGAAAGCAGTCTTGGAATCAACCGAAAACACAATTTTCGATGTTTCAGTTTCTCTGAAAACAATGGTGTACAAAACTGACCTTGAAACCTGTGGATATTCACTTGATAACTTTGAAATTGTGAATCGTCGGTTCTCTCGAATTTAGTTGTCCACATCACGAACCGAATCTTCTGAAATCAGAGAAGATCTGCCGGGGTATGGCTCATCATGCACCCGCCCGTCCTTGAACATTTTCACCCACTTTTTACCCAAATTTACCCAAATTTTACTGTGACTCATAGCATTATCACCGTAAACCTCACAAATCTGACGCTGAGTTTCCGCTGCTGCTAAGTTTCTTGCAGTTCCAGAATCGAATTACAGATCGTATCTCACAGTCGACGGGTGACTCAATTTTCTTAAAAATTATCAACTTTTACAGCTCAACACCCAGACAGACGATACGACTGTAAATGCTGCCTAAACGCGCGTAAGGTATGCTGGTAGCAGACGAGCAATTAACTTCATTTTTCTTTTATTAATCTTAATTATTTTACTTTATTAATTACTTAATAATTTAATACGGGCTGAGCTATTATTTGTTTTACTTGTTTTTGGGACAGATTGGTTGATTTGAAGGACAAGGACTATATATTATGAATTGATTCTATAAGAAAAATATTAGCAGAAAATTGACATGGAAAACTTCATCTGGACTCACAAGTGAAATTGATTACATCATCACCAACGATAAAACAATATTTTGCAATCGTACTGTCAAAATGGAAATGGAATGGTATTAGCAAACGTTAGGATTAACTCTTGAAGAGAGTGCGAAAGGTCAAAGGTAAGGTCAAAGAAGGGCAAAGTGGATTCTGGGAAATTGCTGGAGAGAGGCAGCGATTTTGATATTGCTTTGTCGACTTTTGATATTGTTACACGATCCGGAGGAGATGGAAATATCAATTGAATATGAAGAAATCACCAATAATGTGCTTAAAACCGGCTGCTTCAATAGCACCAGAAGAAAAATGTTTCAAACAGGCAAAAACCTCCAGTGGGACCATTGATTTAATGAAGAAACGACAGACAATGAGAAATGCAGGGAATCTTTTTGGCAGGGTTGAGTAAGCTGAGCTCTACAAAACTATAAGAAAACGTATCAGAGGACACACGCCGGTTTAACATGCAGCTAGTGCAAAAAACCCTGAAAGAAAACAAAGCTAAATACAAGCTTAGAAAGAAAAGAACGTAAAGTTATAGTTTAATGTATGAGGATGGCACAGTGTACAGGGCGTGTACGCAAATGTTAGGTTGTCATAAAATTTTATTTCCCGTTATATGAAGATCAGAACCAACCACGAACAACAAATGCAAGATATCCTAGTGGAGGAAGTAATAAATGCTATAGAATCGATGAAAAACGGCAAGGCTCCAGGAAAGGACAGTGTAACTGTGGACATACTAAAAGCTTGTGGTCGGACGTTACATAAAACACTGGCAAAATTATACTCAAAATGCCTCAAAGAACACTAGAAAGAAAAGTACTTTTTGCATAAGAAAGAAACACAGGAAGATTTAAAGAACTACCGTTCAACAAGCCTCCTATCAGTAATGTACAAAGTTTTCACTAAGATAATATCTAAAAGCATATTAAGAAAATTGAATGATGCACAATCAAGAGAACTAGCAGGATTCAGAAGTGGATTCAGTACAATGGATCGCATCCAGGTCATACAGCAGGCCATAGAAAGGCACAGCGAATACACCATGCCACTGTGCTTGGCTTTTTAACCGACCACGAAAAAACAACTCCATCTCAAAGCATACCATAATGGATGCACTGCTTAGCCAGGGGATGGACAAAGCATATATAAACCTATTAGGATCGATATATGATGGAGCTACAGCGACAATTCACCTTGATCTTGAAGCAGGAATTAATGTAGAACGAGGTGTACGGCGGGGTGACGCAATATCGTCTATTCTTTTCTCGGCGTGCCTTGAAGAAGTATTCCGTAAACTGGATTGGGAACAGGATGATGTAAAGATCAACGACGCAAACTTAAACCATTTATATTTGCAGATCATATCGTTCTCCTTTCAAGAGCTGCAAAGGGCTGGTGAACCATTTGGATTAAAAATAAACCTGAAAAAGAGTCAGGTTATGTTCAATAAATTCGCCGAGGACAAAAAAATCAGTTTTATGAAGGAATTTGGAGATTGTGGATCACTTTATATATCTTGGGCAGAGGATTTGAATGGACGGGGATACCGCCCGGGAGATGGAATGGCGTGTTAAATGGCTCAACATAGTGTTTAAGAGCAGACTCCTATTTTGCATTAACATCCACACCTCGTAGATAGGGGGTAATTTAGATTTAGAATTGAACTGTTGACAGTTTCGCCGTGAGGTCGAGGGAATTGGTCGAAAGATTTAAAGAAAGTGATGTGATGTTTAATGGTAAATCTCGATAAAACAGTATATTTTACAGTGTCCTGATTACTCCTTTAAATGGTTAAATTTTGGGATTCAACAAACATTTGATAGGCCGGCCGATTTAGCCGCCGTGTCTAAGGCGGCAGACCGATGACACTGAGGGTTCGCACGGTAGCGGGTTCGAATATTGTTTCGTTTTGGATTTTAGATTAGTCTGCCCGATTTTAATGGAGCAATTTTGATTTTGTGAAATACTGGAAAAAGATAGACAGACGCTAAATGACCTTAGTAGCCGCATCTATAATCATATATATATATATATATATATATATATATATATATATATATATATATATAACTTTTAATAAATACACTATCTAATGTAAACGTGTTTAATATTATATATAATATTACATGCTAACATAGGTTTTCAAAAAAGGAAGCCTTTTTATTATGTATATACAGTTTAAACAATGACATTTGATGTATCAATTAAAAATCGTCATTAAATTAGTGAAAAATGTAGATATATTGGTTTTACTACCTAAGAACATACAAACCTTATATTCTCTCATACAGCAGGGTTGATAGAACAAATTAACCTGCGAGAGAGGAGTTTTAGTTTATGTTATACAGCTACTTATTTCCTCGAAATATCTCAGACATTTATATGAAGAAACTGATTCCAGCTAACAGAACATTCATTAGCTGTCTCTAACATTATATATATATATATATATATATATATATATATATATATATATATATATATATATATATATATATATATATATATATATATATATATATATATATATATATATATATATATATATATATATATATATATAGATATATATATATATATATATATATATATATATATATATATATATATACATACATATATATATATATATATATATATATATATATATATATATATATATATATATATATATATATATATATATATGGCTGGTGGCTGGCAGGTTCAACATAGTGTTCAAGAGCAAACTACCACTTTGTCTGAAAAGAAAATTCTTTGATCAGTGTGTCCTGCCTGTTATGACATACGGAAGTGAGACGTGGATACTCACATCACAGTCAGTTCAAAAACTTCGAGTAGCACAAGGGGGAATGGAAAGATGTATGCTTGGCATTGCTAGACGGGATAGAAAGACCTGCACATGGATCAGAGAACAAACGAAAGTGAATAACATCATTGGAAGAATAAAGCAATTGAAATGGAAGTGGGCAGGCCATGTAGCGAGGCGATGGGACGAAAGATGGAACAGGGCGGTCCTGGACTGGATACCGCTTGATCACAAAGGTCCACGGAGAAGAAAACACGATGGACTGATGATATTATTAAGTATATTGGACCCGAATGGCAAAGGAAAGCTCAGGACCGCGTGAGTTGGAAGCATGCTGAAGAGGCCTTCATCCTGCAGTGGATTGATACGGGTTGATGATGATGATATATATATATATATATATATATATATATATATATATATATATATATATATATATATATATATATATATATATATATATATATATATATATATATATATATATATATATATATATATAGATATATTCTTTTTCAAATCCAACTAATCGACATTAATCATGATAGGATTTTTAATAGACACATCTTTTCTGCCAAACAGAAATTAAACATATTATACCACTACTTGTTCTACCATAATTTTCTCCGCTGCGTTGTCTTTGAGCCAAATTTGATATGTACCATACACACAAAACCACAAAAAGCAGAGAAGGGCTAAAAAACAATAATAATATTAATTAAAAATCTGTACAAAAATTATCAAACGGACTTACCAAATACTATAAATATTATTATGAAGGTAACATTTTTGCTTGTAGTGCTTTCAATATGAATGGTTGCAGCGAACAAGCTGAGAAATATCAGAAGAGCATAGAGAAAGGCATACTTTTGATCTTTCTAAAAATAAAAAAAAAATGTCTTAAATATGTATCTGTTTTTATATATTATTTTTATATCAATATTCTAATTAAATAGCGTTAAATATTCGTCAGCATGTAGATCAGTGTAGTATCTCCAGACCGTGGAGATATCAGGTCGAAATATGTTTTTTTTATATTATTTTTTTTATTATTATATTAATATTCTAATTAAATAATGTTAAATATGCGTCAGCACGTGGATCAGTGTAGTATATCCAGACCGCGGAGGTATCATGCCGAATAAGCTTGAGGCTTGGCTTAAAAACTTACGATGCATGCATACTCCCGGTTTCAATATATGGTTATGAGATGATGACACTGACGAAAAACAGTATGATAATACTCAAAAGTACCCAGAGAGCCATGGAAATGGCCATGATTGACGTTAGTCTACAGCAAAAATTCCTCAGTCGCTAGTTCCTGCATTATTTCCTAATTTTTTTTTTTAATTTTATTTTTCGTAATAATTTTTAGATTCAGTATCCTTTATATCACATTTATTTCTATTTTCTCAAGCTCTCTCCTTTTTTGTCCTTAACTTATATTAAGTGATATGATCAAAAAATACGGTGTTTTGTTTTAAATATTCGCGTGCTTTACATATCGATATAACCATTTGTTTTTTTAAGTTGGTATGATTGTGGTTGATCTCTGACAGAACTTTCATATCATTTTGCCTGTTAAATTAAAAATTATGGAAGTCGAAAATTTTTGTCGGTGATTTTTTGGATAAAATAAATTCTGTCTAAAAATGAAATTTCTTGTGCTGATACATAAGAGAAAATATTACGGCGATGGAACTATGTAAAAATGTTGCTGTTAGCTTTTATCAATCTTAGGTCTATCTCATTCTCTTCTTCACACTTGTTTATTATAAATAGACAAATTCTTCCACGCTTTTAAAAGTCATTCTTCCTAGTTCTCTATTCACTTCCACTTTTGAGACGAGCTTTTCTTTTGATTGATTTTTAAGCCAAACTTGGCTTAAAAATCTTAATCTTAAAATCTTAAAATTTTAAAAAACTTGTATGTCTCCTCTACTAGCCTTTTTGTTACTTCTTTAATTTTTTTCTCACTTCTCGCAATCATTGCTATATCGTCCACATAACCCGCTACTTGATGGCTTCTATAAAGAATGTGTCCTGTTTTGTTCAGCTGACCCTTTTTTTATCATTTCCAGAACCATGTTGAATAATAATGTCGATAATGGATCCCTTTGCCTTAGGCCTGCTTTGATCAGAAAATCTTCTGTCGTTTCTCCTTTTACACATACATTAGCTGTCCTTATCTTCATTGTCATCCTCATTAATCTCTCTATTTTAGAGGGTGCTTTAAATTCTTCCATGGGTTTTATCATTCTGGATTTCTTGCCTTTCAACAAAATCATAGGCCTTACTAAAATCTATAAACAGTTCTATTGCTGTAACTTTATATTCGTAAACGTTGTTAGTGCTTCTTTCATGATAAAAACCTGGTCGGTTGTTCATCTGTCCTTCCTAAAACCTGCCTGATATTTCCCTATCTGTGGATCAATTATTCCTTCTAACCTCCTTTTGATTAATATCGGTACAATTTTATAACAAGTATCCAATAAAGAAAGCATTCTATAATTATTACAATCTGTTTGGTCTCCGTTTTTTAGTATAGGTATAATGGTGGCATTGTCCCAATTGGCATACTTTCTTCTCTCCATATTATAATGATCAGTTCGAACAGTTTTTGTTTTAACTCATCTCCTGCAAATTTTATGTTGTCTCTCGCTATTGCATATTTCATTCCTTCCCGAAGTCTTGCCATTTTTAAGTTGCTTTAGAGTTTCTTCTTTTGTAAGTTCTGCTGTTTGAGCGTTTTTTCTGTATCTATTACCAGTTTTTCATTTTTCTCATCAATATCTTCATTTAGCATTACCTCAAAATATTATTTCCATTTTTCCTTCGTTCTTTTTTCATCTCCTATCAGATTGCCCTCTTATGATATGTATTGTTTGACCTCGTTTTCCTTTACCTTTCTTTATCTCTCTCTAAACAATCCTTATTTCTTTCCTGTGGTAATAATTTTCTGTCTGCTGTTCAAAGTCTTTTCTTTTTTCTAATTATTCTTTTAGCTCTTGCTCTCGGACCTGTATACACTTGCCTATCTTCTTTTTGGGTCTAGAGTGCCTTCATTCTTAGTTTATTCCTTATTTATATTTCACTAAGGCATTCATTTTTCATTGTACCAATTCCCTATCTATTGTTGTTCCTTTACAGGTATGACTCTTTCTATTACTTTTTGAATAACTGTTCCCATCATTCTCCAATCCCCTTCCAAATTCAGAACTTTTTCTTCACTTTTTCACTTTTTCTAAAATTGGACTATTTCTTTTTCATATCTCTTTTGAATTTCTATCTTTTGTAGTTCCTCCACACATATTATACCTTTTTTTCTGCACCCTTCTATTTCCTTCTTTATTGACTTATCAAGTTGTATATTTATTTTCACAAGGAAGAAGATTGTATTAAGATGGAAACTTCACGAATCAAATAGGCCCATGTTATGGTAGAAAAACAACACCATAAAGTAATAAAAAATGTGAAATCATGTAGAGGCACCGACGCAAACTCAGACCACTTCTTTGAGATTTTATCATATCCAGCGTATTTTCCAGACTCCAGCCCCCAATGATTTTCATCTCTGTCGATTCCTACAACATCACTTGGTTAATACTCACTTTATATCTCTCGAAGGAGTCGAAAAAAGCCTGAATGACTTTATCGTTTCAAAACTACCAAGATTTTTTCGATCTAGGATTCGATAGTTGCTTGAAAGGTGGCAAACGTGTATTGAAAGTGAGGTGGATTATTTTGAAGATTAAGTTTGTGTTAGTTTTTCATAAGTATTTGCTCAAAGGTAGTGAACAGGGAGCAAAACTGGAGCCGAATCACATGTAGTGAAGATATATTAATCAGAGAAGAAATATATAATAAAATTATGAATATGTAAAGGATAATCAAACTAGAACTATATATTTTTGTCAAATGTCATACCAGCCATTTTTTTTGCTTATTCCCGCCAAAATTGGCATTTATGTTTAGTATTGTTTGGCAAATCATCATAAAAATAACCATAGTTGTACAGCGTATACAAATTGTTCAAATTTAATACAAAAATAATGAATCTATTCGCGCCTTGAACGTGAAATTTATGGTGGTCAATATAATCAACCTACCGAGAAAACTGATATGGGAGGAAATGCCAGACAGTTGGAGGAGACCTTCTTCTTCTTCTTGTCCTGGAGGTTAAGTTGACCCGAAGGCCCTGACTTGTATTCACTGATTTTTTCGAACGTCACGACAATGTCGCTTGTTCGAAGGGTTTTAGCTGCCGTCCTTTAGGCATGGAGGTGATGACCGAAGAGGATGGTCATACTGGGGCAACGGCCGGCAATGAAGCTGCCGTGGCTCTGATTAGCGGATTGTCCGAAAGGGACGCCGTCGCTAGGAATTTGTCCAGAAGTCTGGACAGGAATGTCTGAATCACTGGTGTGTCAGTTTCCCGATGGATTTGCGCATTCCTTACAAACCATGGGGCACCTACTAATGTGCGAAGAACACGTGACTGGAACGATTGCAGAATTGCAATCGACGTTGGGGGGAGGTACGGAAACCATGCCTGAGATCCGTAGGTGAGGACGGATCGGACCATGATTTTATACAAGGTTATTCGGATGTTCAGCGAGAGCTTACTTTTGCCGTTCATTAAGGGGTAAAGCATTGGAGGAGACCATAATATGACCCATATATGAGAAAGGCGGTAAAATGGAATGCTCAAATCATAGGGGAATCACATTACTCGATGTAGCCTATAAGATTATTGCAAGAACTATAAGAGGCAGACTTGAAATATATTTAAACGGTCAAGGTGCAAGTTCCGAAGAAGACAAAGTTCAAATGACAAAGATGACACTAAAGAAAACAGAATACAGAGTGGTGGTGGAGGGGTGCCTTTCCACAGAAAAATTTGAAGTGAGAAGGGGATTGAAACAAGGAGATCCCCTGTCTACAGTCCTTTTTAATGCTGTGCTAGAGGTAATACTCCAAGAGAGTGGAATACGAGCAGGAGGAACAATTTACAATAGCAAGAGTCAAATATTATCATACGCAGACGACGTAGTACTCTTATCAAGAACAACAGAGCTAACAACTTTTAGACTGTTTGCAAAAAACGCAAGATTATGGCCATTATATATGGAATGGTCATTAATATGGAATTAATGAAAATAAGACAAAATTTCTTGAGATGGGAGATGACGTGGATGATGCAGAACAAGTTAATATTAAAACGCAACAAAATAAACAATTTAAAACCGTCATACAATTTGAGAATTTTAAGTTACCTTAACCACCGAAGGCAATAAAATGAAGGAAATTGAAAAAGGATGGCAAGGGAAAGCAAATCTGTTGAAGCGTTACATCGAATCAAATGGTGGTGTTTGTGATGCTAAGCAACCAGCCCGTCAAAAACTTAAACGTATTGCTGAAAACATCGATGCTGTGAACCAAAGTGTTTTCTTATGGCACTACATGAAATATTCTTCATAAAGATTTGCATTTCAAGGCGTATAAAATTAAGTTTACTCTAGAACTCAAAGCAACTGACAGTTTTCTGCGTAGAAATTTTGCAGACTGGGGTTTAGTGCAACTTGAAAAATATTCATTATTTCATGAAAAAATCATCTTTAGCCATGAAGTTCATTTTTGGTTAAATGGCTTCGCGAATAAGCAAAATTGCCGCATTTGGAGTAAAGAAAACCCACATGCTATTCTTGAAACACCTATCTCTATATCCTCAAAAACTAATAATTTGGTGTGGTTTATGGCCTGGGGGTGTAATTGGACCGTATTTATTTGAAAACGAAAATGGAAATGCAGTTACTGTTAATGGAGAACGCTACAAAAACATGATTACATATTTTTTCTGGCATAATTTGGATGAGTTTGATTTGGACGACATGTAGTTTTAATGAGATGGTGCAACATGTCATACATCTCGTGACACAATCAATGCATTGACAGAACAGTTTAATGAACGTGTAATAGCAAAAAATTCCGATGTTACCTGGTCACTAAGATCATGCGATATAACTTTTATTTCTGGAGCTATGTGAAATCACTGATTTACACCAATAAACTACAAATACTAAATAATTTAATTAAAACCAACTTTATTCGTGCCATTGGTGAAATAAATAGTGAGTTATTTGGCAAAGTGATTAAAAATTGGTTTTCCAGAATATAATTTAAAAAATCCAGAGGCAGTCATTTACATGAAATTATTTTTAAATAAAAATGCTATAAACCAGTATTTAAAAATTTTAAAAAATCACGTTTATATCTTATACTGTTTTGTTTCTATTCTAAATTAAAAGTATATACCTCTTAAACACAAAGAGATTTACCACTAAACACCGAAACACTTTTTTGAAACTCTCGACGCATGTTTCGCTAATCATGATAGCATCATCAGGAGACAGATTAAATCATCTCCTGATGACGCTAACATGGTTAGGAAAACGTGCGTCGAAAAGTTTCAAACAAGTGTTTTGCTGTTTAGTGATAAATCTCTTTGAGTTTAGTGTTTCACACCGAAGGTTCCAATAGAAGAATTGATATATAGCTCTTATTTGATAATCCTTTACCATATTATTTTTCAATGCTTTGTCTTACTTTCTTTGAAAATATTATATAACGTCATATAAATTTTTCATACGATTCCACATATTTGAGCGATAGTGTATATTTGTTTAAATAATACAACTAGCTTTGTTTAAATATAACGAAAGAAACATGTATACATGGAAAGTTAACATAGATGTTTTTGGAGTATGATTTAAACCTGTTTAATGCTAATAGGGTATTACTAAGAGAGAATTGATTGACCATACGTTTTTATAGGCAGGATCTTAGAGGCAAAACAACCGTTTTCCGTAATTATTTTAATTAAACTACTTTCTATTAAATACATTCCGAATCGAATCGAAACACATCGGTCAATAGTGCCCCCTCTGACAAATAAAATCACTTTTTTTGCAAATGTCGACTTTATTCATCAATATATTCTCCTCGAAGAGTAATACAATCAGTCCAATGCTTTTCTTACATTTCTGCAACTTTTTATAGAACGATTTCTCTTTGCCTTCAAAATATCCTTCAGTTTCGGCAATTCTCTCTTCATTGGAGCGAAATTTCTTTCCAGCGAGCATTTTGCTGAGGACAGGAAATAGTCGCTGGGGGCCAGATTCGGAGAATACGGTGGATGTGAAGCAATTCGAAGTGTAATTCATGCAATTTAGCCATCGTTGCCAATGATTTTAAACACGATAACTTTGTCTTGGTAAAATAGTACTATTTTTGTTTAGGGCAGAACAGGGCTAGTTGAGCAACTTTTCGCTTGATCTCCCATAACTTTAAGAATATGCATAGGATTTAATTGGTTCTTACTCTGTTAGGTTTGTAATGTACTCTTCTCCAAAACGTCTAGCGGTGTAAAAACGATGGGAGTACAAGTTTAAAAGTTGTTGTCGGAAATGCGAGAGCGCTCCAAGTTGCTCAACGTGCCCCACTAGTGGGGCTAGTTGAGCATGGGTATGGGGCTAGTTGAGTAATGGCTAATATGGACTTGATGACAGTATAGAATGATCTGAATACAAAATAATTGTAATCAACAAGCAAATATTTATTTATTATGATTATTACATGCTCATATTGTTATTATATCTCTGGAAAAATAAAATTAAAATCCAACAAAAATTAAATCTTTCCAATCTTTGAATTATTATTAGACTTTTTCAATGATGCTAGATGATAAATAATCCCAAATTATTAATCATCTTTGTCTCTATCACAATTAATACAAACTTAGGTTAGACCAATATTCGACACACATTTAATATGGGAGCATTGTTTGCAAATCTGACACTGAATCCAGTTTTCTGCAAGTATGCTCTCCGAAAATTGCTCATAACAAACCAGAAAACAGCACGCGTCATCTTTTGAATTTGATTGAAAAAATTCCATCCTAATCGAAAGAACAATAATTAAGTAATCTCTAAATACTTAGGTGGTTCTTATTAAGTGTTTTTATACGAGTATAGTAAAAAAATTATGATGACCTGTAATATATTTTACACCGAAAAAAAAACAGAGCGTTCTCTTATTTTATCGGAACACCGGGCAGCAATTGACAGTCGCGTTATGTATTCCCCTCCCATAACCCCTTCTTTTCGCCATTTACACTTTTGTTGTAGGTTGCTTAGTTTTCGAGATATTTCGATTGCATAACTTACCCCTATGATCAACTAGCCCCACTCTACCATATTTGTGGTCTTTTTGCGATCTCGTCCTTCAAATGTACCAATAACGCTATGTAATATTCGTTATTGATAGTTCTACCTTTCTCGAGATAATCGATGAACAATATCCCATACGCATCCCAAAATACAGAGTTTTTTGGTCGCTTTAGACTCCTTTCACTGGCTGCTGTCTACTCAGTTTGTTTTTGTTTCCATGTTTCATCCACTGTAACATACCGCATGAAAAAATCGTTTTTATTTCGCTTAATAGCTCCAATAGTTTTTGGTGCGCTGTGAGCAAACGCGGTACCCAATTTACGCATTCCCAAATGTTCATGTAAAATGGTGTAAGCACTTCCTTTCGATATATTCATGATATCAGCTAACTCCTGCAGCTTTACTTTATGGTTTTGCGAAATAATGTGAGTATTTCTAATGTTGTCTGGTATAACCATCTCATCTGGACGTCCAGAGTGTTCAGCATCATCGGTGCTTGTACCGCCACGTTTGAATTCAGCGTACCAATCAATTAGGGTTGTTTTTTTCTGGAGCAGGGTCTTGGGTAATAATTATCAAGTCATTGTTTTGCTTCAACGGTATTTTTCTTCATCAAAAAGCAATGCTTTGTCAACACACGAAACTATTTTTTTCCACTATTTTGAAAATAACAAAAGTAGCGTCATTTAAAGCCCAACAACAGAGAAACTAGTAGACAGATTGTTATGAAATTTGGACCCATGACGTTTGAAGGTTGACACAATCGACCACTGGTAATTCTTGATTGACGCTTTTTCGTAAGTGACACCATCTATATATCAGACCGGGGACTTATTAACCGATGTGCTATTTTATTAATAGCATATTGATCGGTCTAATTGTTAGAATAGTTCTTATTAATATATTGTATTAAACACCCTTCTTCAATATACCCAAACTGTTACGTGGATTAAATTATTCATTAATACGCCTTCTCACATACAATTTACCATCAGAACCAAATAAATACCGTGTGTCCCGGCCAAATGGAATAAATTCGTTAATAAATAAATGGGGGCGTGTTCGAAAAAACGCTCGAACACATCGATTGGTATTTTTAGATGCGCATTTTTTTTACAAAAGTTAAATACAACACCCTGTATATTATTTAATTTTTGGATTCTTCATGAAATTCTAGATATATTTCACGTAAAATATCCCAGACTTATCTTCAACTGTTTCGAAAATATTAAGTGTTTTCAGATTTATTGCAAAAATTAACTGATTTTTTTGATTTTTTTTTTGAAAATTATTTGATTACAGAAATTCGCTACAACACATAATAGAAAGATGGTATTGGCCTCTGTTACATGACACACCCTGTATAAAAGGTTTTCGTTGGAAAAAATGCGCAACTACCCTTTTTTTAACAGTAAACAAAATTTTAAGACTATTTAGTTTTTGTATAAATTTTTTATTTAAAACATTTAATGTAACAAATGCTCGAATTGTGAACCCTGGACGTCCTGGCAACACCCCAACCTCAAGTAAAACTGATTCCTGGCATTATTTAATGTTTGTGGCGTAATTGCCCTAATGCTGTCGGTAATGCGTCCTCTTAAATCATTCAGATCTTGTGGCTTGGTTTTGTATACGATGCTTTTGAGATATCCCCATAAAAAAAAATCCAACGGACCTTGGTGGCCATTCTAGTGGCCCTCTCCTCCCAATCCATCGATTTGGAAACACATTATCGAGGTATTGCCGCACATTAACTTGATAATGGGGGGAGGGTGCTCCATCTTGTTGGAACCAAATTGTGTTGGCTAGCAATTGAGGATTTCTTCTATTAGGGTACAAATTTATAAGATTTGGAATGAGCTTATTATGGAGAAAGTCTAAGTAATTTACCCCATTTAAATTTTGATCGCAAAATATTGGACCAATTATTTGATCTCCTATAATACCTGCCAAGACATTAATCTTTTCAGGTCTTTGTGTGTGAATTTCCCGCATCCAGTGAGGATTTTCTCTCGACCAATAACGACAGTTCTGGCGATTGACATACCCATGAAGAGTAAAAGTAGATTGATCAGAAAATAAAACGTTTTCCACTCTCAGAAGGTTGTTGTCTATTCTGTACATCATTTGTTCGCAAAACTCCATTCTCCTGTCGAAGTCGTCTTCACTAAGCTCTTGAGTAGGCTGTAGCTTATACGGATGCATTTTATTCTCTTTCAATATTCTGGCAACCGAAGA
Organism: Cosmopolites sordidus; assembly: GCA_031761425.1. Taxonomy (NCBI): domain Eukaryota; kingdom Metazoa; phylum Arthropoda; class Insecta; order Coleoptera; family Curculionidae; genus Cosmopolites; species Cosmopolites sordidus. Next base: position 1,723,834 of record JARFXV010000268.1, on the reverse strand, counting down.
GCGACCAACATTGTTTTCCAAGGCTAACTTGTCGAGTTGAGGTATGCGGATTGTCTTGGAATGCAAGCATTACATCCAATTTTTTGTTATCGGTCAACGACACTGCTTCCTTCTTAATTTGTCTCACGTGTCCCAGTTCTCTAAATTGTTTTTCAACTTTACTTACTGTACCTTGGGATCATTAAGATAGTTATTTTATGACTCTCTGATAAATACACCATGTTTAAATCAAATGAATCACACACGTCAAAAAAAACTAATTTAAAAGGCACGTTGATTTTTTTGACGTTTCATACAACAAATACCTACCTTTGAAAACCTGATTTTTTATCTTTGCCTATTTGCTGATAATATTCGAAGAGTTAGTTAATATTTCCGAAACAGTTGAAGATAAGTCTAGGATATTTTACATGAAATATGTCTAGAATTTCCTAAAGAATCCAAAAATTGAATAATATACAGGGTGTTGTATTTAAAATAAGAAAGTTGGTATTGGCCACTGTTACATGACACACCTTGTATAAAAAAAATTTATACAAAAAAATGCGCATCTAAAAATACCAATCGACGTGTTCGAGCGTTTTTTAGAACACGCCCCCTTTTATTTATTATCGAATTTATTCCATTTGGCTGGGACACACGGTATATTTAATTAAACAATAATTTCGGTTTCATTCCTGAAGAGAATGTTTTTCCATTTACATTGGAAATCTATACAGCGTTGGTTTTCACAAGTTTTAATTGTTGCTTTATATTCTGTTTACTTAAAAGCGTAACGTTTCCTGACTACTCTATTGTAGAGGTTCTTCTGTTGCAAACTTTGTCTTATGATTCTGGTGCTGGTACTTAGGTTAAGATCTTTTTTACAACGATAGAGATAGCAACAGGATTCCTCAAAACCTCGCGTACAATGCGATTATCCATTTTTTAACTTTTTTTGTCTAGTGTACAATGTACAATGTACAATGTCTAGTGTGGCACATGTTTACTTTAATATAGATGGAAATGCGGTAACTTTGTTATATCAACAAAATAAATACATATTTTATCAGAATTAGTACGCGATAACCTGTATAAAGTTAGTACACTCTTACTTTTTCACCACTTAAGTACAAACCATTAGGAAGAAATAAATTCTTTAAGAAGATAAACAGCAACAAAATACGCTGGATATATTGTAAAATAAATTTTTAAAAGTCAGTTAATATTAGCATATTTTATTATGTATTATGGTAAATAAAGTTGCACAGAATACTTGCTTTTTAAAAGCTTTTTTTCCCACTTTTATTGGGACCCACACAGTTTATTGGCCACCACTGTATGTATTAAGAATTTGTTGAAGCTTAACAGGGTCGTTGCTATTAAGGCACAGTCACCCACGTATATTAGTTCTATAATGTAGCCTATTCGGGTTTTGGTTTTGGATTTAAAGCGGAATAGCTTGAAGGGGGCTCCATTAGTACTAAAGCGCATCGCTACGCCTCTATCCTCCACCTTACTGTCAACGATAATCATCAATGCCGTAATAAAGATATTGAATAAAATTAAAGTCATAACGCAGTCTTGCCTGACACCCGGGGCAGTTTCAAAAGGATCTGTCATTTTACCGTTGCAGGACACTACAGTTTTATTATTAAGATCAAAGCTTTTACAGATGTTGATGAGCTTCTAAATAATGCCGAACTTTAACATAATTAGCCACGAGGTATTCATATTTACTGTGTTAAATGCTTTTGTAATATCAACGCAAGCAACGTGCATAATCTGTTGTTCAATAACTATTTCTTGCAGTTGACAGAGGTAAAAAGCTGTGATTACGGTTGATCGCTTTGGTCTGAAGTATATTTATTTCCAAAATATTGGAGCTACTCCGTTATATAAAAATCACCCCCTATACATGATATTGCCCCTACCATGCTTCACTGTACGTAAAGTGTTACGTGGATTGAATTCTTCATTAATAGGTCTGCTAACATACAATTTGCCATCAGAACCAAACAAATTGATTTTGATTTTATCACTAAAAAGAATGTTTTTTCCATTTAAGTTGGAAATCTTTACAACTGTTTTTTTTTGCAAATTTTAACCGCATCTTTATGTTCTGTTTACTTAGCTTTCTTTACTTTCCTGGATACTTTATCGTATAGTCTTCTGTTATAAACGTGGTCTTGTGTTTCTGATGCTGGTAGTCAAATCAAGATTTTTTTTTATAACGACAGAGATAGCAAAAGGGTCCTTCGAAGCTCCTCTTTTCTGGTTGTATTGGATCAGATATGGTGACCGTAAGATTTGTTTTGGCTTCTCATCTGCAAAGTTAAACTCTATTCTTCAGCAGTACAATGTCTAACGTTAGAGGTCCAATAAATATGTCTTCTTTTAGTTTTGTCTTGTCTTCTACTTAATTGAGGAAATATTTCTTTTAGATACTTGTACACTAGGTTTTTTTCAGTGTCACTGAATGGTCTAAAGCAATAGATAGGTTTTGATTTCTGTTATGAGGCCAGGCAGCTTTTAGGCTGTATTTCGACGAATCTATGAAAATACACCACTGGAATGTTAAAAATGGAGGGGTAGAGGTAAATGATACGCTCCTGTCGAATGTTCGATGCTAACTATATTCGTGTGGTAACATGACTAGTTTGACATTTGTATAATTAAGTAAGTGTCCACTAGATGTATCTCATGACTTTTTGATACAAATTCCAACACGGAAGGTACATGTTCCATATTAAGCTCATTCATTGAACTATTAATATCACAACAGGCACATAGCGGTCCTTCCATTATATAAAAACTTGAAAATATTACATTCCGTTTTTGGTAAAGTGAAACACTTGCATTTTTATCTAACATTTCCCCTGTTGAAGTCCGGAACCAAAAGTTCCGATTTTTGTTTTGGCAATCCAAGGTCACGTACCAAATCATTTAATACATTCTGAGTTATTCAATGAGGTTCACTGGTAGTTATTAAAAATGTTGGGTCAGATTTTCAGGAAATTGCGGATCAAATCCTGATGAAGAATTTGAATCACCGAAAAATATTTTGTCCAGGTACAATAGACAATCGGTATCGGCCATTCCTGGCTATGATAAGCTAGTCTATGAGGAAGGGCAGAAGGTAAATTTAGATACTAAATTTTGTCCCTTTGCTTTTTTGAAATCTTTTCTGTTTTAGTGATTCAAAAGTAGCAGTCACTTACATGGTCAGTAGGTTCTCTCCACGCCATAGGAATAACAAACGGCATAGAATTTTTCTTGCGATGGATCCACTTAACTAAATTTACATGACAACTCACACAGCAAATATGAGAAGCACAACTTTTATCTCAATCTTCAATTTGGCACTTAAAATATAAAAGATAAACTTTTTTGATGTCCTCGGATATAGATCTAGCTTGTGACTAAAATACATCGTCCACATATATAACAAAACTTATCCTCTGGATTTTTGCAAAATCGACAACTAGAACTTGCCATTTTATATAAAATCGACTTAAACACTCGACTGTACTTTTATCGAGACAAAAACAAACTAAATCACAAAAAACAATAAAACTGCCCTTAAAGGTTCGTAGAATACTGTGAAAATACCCCCTCTACGGTCTTGTGGTAATTCCTATATTATACAGTCCACAGTCAGTACAAATAATTTTAATGAACCCCATGATATAAAGGAGAAGCAGGTACTTGAAAATGGGACGTGCTAGGTCATTTTTGTGAAAAGGTGTTTTAATAATTGACTAAATGAAACGCAAAAAGAGCATTCTCATCAATGTCGACCTGTGAAATTATTGCAATCCGCTTGGTCCAGTCTGTTTTTGAAAATGTTAATGATGATAGTATATCCGGAATCTTCTGGCACCTTCTTCTGCTTCCAAATAAGTAATACTTACCTTAAGAACGGCCACTAAGAGAAGAACGCTCAGTATAAGGTTACATGCGGCAAATCCCATTGATAGTTTAAAAAATCCTATTTGGAAATTTTCACCGCCAATGTTTCTTAACTTTAAACTGCAAATTATAATTCCAGAAACGCCAAATATCTGAAAAATAAGAATATGTTGGTGAATTTATAGATAAAAAGTTTTGCCATAAGAGTGTCAGAACTTTGAAATGTAATAGCGGCAACACTGTTTGAAACGTAAATGTCACCCATAGACTGCTGTGTTCAGTACATTGTATCATTTTACTATGGAAAGATACACGATACACAAATAGAGCTGTAGAACATTTGGAAGGCGACCCTCACTTTGGGAAAAAGTAATCTTTTTTGATAAAGCGCACTTCTGTCTTTATAGGTTTGTGAACAAACATAACTGCAGAATATGAGCCGATGAAAATCCTCAAGTAATCCAAAAGTTATTTTTTTATTGTCAGAAAGTCACTGTTTGGTGTGGTTTTTTGACTGACGTAGTAATAGAACCTTATTCATTAGAACACAATATTGAATGCAATAGGAATGTGCTTATAGAATATATTTGGTCTGAAGTGATAAATGTGGCTATAAAAAATGTTTTCTTTCAACAAGACGCCTAGTACAAGCCAGGTGGACAAAAGTCAATTCAAAAAATCGATTAATTGATGATCCCATGACAATAACAACCACCCATAAATCACAATTCGAGGTAATAATTATGGTAAATATTCCAGAGCGATGAGTCATAAGCGGTTGAAATGAAGTGATATGGTAATTCCATTTATGTAAACAATTTAGTTGCAATTTTGCAGTGCTTTCAATAACATCTAACAAGATTTGAAGTAGTCTATTACTGTTGCCGTGATGGATTTTATTTTAAAGGGTAAATATTTTTTTATTTCATTTAAAATTTGATTCAAATGAGAGGCAATATGTGTTATAATAGGTTTTGAAAAAATTTTGGTTTTTAATATTTAAACTTAAAAAAAGATCTCAACAACTCAATGCGTATCAACAACTCAATGCGTAGAAAGCGTATCCAAACCCTTCCCTTCAGAACTAATCAATGAAGAGGAAAAAAGATTACTGACTTCTTGGAAGTTCGATTCCAAATGAATCTACCACACTACAAATTTACAATTCAAAAAATCGCACAAGTACCCCTAAAAGAAATCAACATTAGAAAGGCACCAGGATTTGATCTCATCTCTAGAAAAATCTTGCAAGAATTGTCGGAAAAATGCTTTAAACTAATAACATTCAAATACAATGCGTTATTGCGTCTAAACTACTTCCCCAGTACTTGGAAGGTGGCCCAAATCATCATGATCCAAAAACCAGGAAAAAAAAGAAGAAGATGTATCTTCCTATAGGCCCATTAGCTTGCTGCCAACGATTTCTAAAGTGTTCAAGAAGTTGTTTGTCAAGTGGTTCAACATGATAATAGCAGACAGGAAAAAATCCTGAATCATCAGTTTGGCTTCCGCAATAAACATGGAACAATAGAGCAAATAAGTATTTGCTTGTTGAGTAGTGAACCAAATTAATAAAGATCGAAATTCCAAAAGATGCTGTTCTGCAGCTTTCCTTGATATATCTCAGGCTTTTGATAAGGTGTGACATACTGAATTACAAGTTAAGCTAAAAAAGCACTTTCCTCACCCCCACTATACGTTGCTTAAATCATACCTAACAGACAGACACTTCTTAGTGAAGCAAGGCAGTGAATACACCGAGTTACGTCCCATCCACTCAAACGTTCCTCAAGGAAGCGTGCTTGGGCCGATACTAACCTCTTATATACAGCGGACCTACCGAAAATAAGGAGCACTACAGTGGCAATATATGCTGATAACAGTGCTATTCTGTCATCCCACACTGATCAAACATAAGCTTCGAGAAACTTTCAAGCGAATGTAAACAAAATACAGCAATGGCTAAAAATATGGCGCATTAAAGCGAATCAAACCAAGTCCAAGCATGTGACATTTACATTACGTAGAGAAACATGCCTCCTGTGAGAATTAACTGTCAGTTTCCGAAAAAAAGTTTTCAAAGTCGAAAATGCTAAATATCTCGGCGTACATTTAGACCAGGTCTAACATGGAAAAAGCATATATTTACCAAGCGCACACAGCTAGGACTCAAACTAAGTCATATGTATTGGCTCATTGGTCAGAAATCGAAATTATCCTTGAACAACAAGGTATAGCTATACAAGTCCATTCTTATACCCGTTTGGACTTATGAAATTCAACTGTGGGCTACGGCCTGTGACTCCAACATTAACATACTGTAAAGGTTCCAGAACAAGGTATTACGAGCCATTGTAGACGCACCTTATTATGCCCCCAACGAGGTCATTCAACATGATATCCTTCTGGAATATGCGTGATAACAGTGAAGCGCGAAGGTTGAAACGTCTGCTGCCACCAGACTTGAATACAAGACTCAGATAAGTTAAACTTAAGACTGAATAGACAAATGTACTCTAGATTTAAGATTTAGATAATAATTTTTAAATATCATTCACTGGAGTGATACTCTAGATACTCGCAGTTTTTGTATCCACATGTATCCATGCTAATTTTTAATATAGTGAGAATCTTAAGCTGTGCAAAGATATATAATTGAATACCACATCAATCCTCGATAGCCGGTCGCTTTGGTGCGGACGGTAAGAGCAGCGGCCTGTCGCTGCTGTGCCGAAACCGCATCGGAGCGATAGTTGGTTCGATTCCAGCGCTCGGATGGTTGTTTTTCTTTCTTTCTTTCTTCTGTCTGTTTACTTCCTAAATGTTTGTGATTGTTTCTAGGCAAGAGTGTAACATCCGACAACGAATTACCCCTCAGTCGCGCCAGTTAAAGGCTGGGTAAGGCCGGATGCCTTCTGAGAAGTGTTCTACGTTGGTCACTCGCCAGTTGGTAGGTTTCCTGATAGACTTATGGTTAGGTACATAACCAAGGATTTATAGCCCGAGGGGGGTGCTGGCGTGGGTTTGTCGGAAGCTGATGACCGTGGTTCGGAAACCACGTTAAGCTGTAAGTCCAGTCGGTAAATAGCCTAGTTGCTGATGCGCCTCTAACCCTAACACTTTACCTTTTTTACCAATCCTCGATATTACGTAATTTATTTTTTCAGATCGTCTGTGCTCTCTTTCAAAAATGGAGTTATTTGAAGAATGGCGACAACAAAAGAAAGAAGAACGAAATTCTCGTCTAATGGATTTTATTATGAAAAAAATTAGTATTACAGATGTGACTTCTGATTCACAGTTAAAAATGTCAAGTTTTTCGTCAAAATTCTCTGAAACGTGGGGGCTGCAGGCCAATATGATGATGGACCGTTCTTTAAATAAAAATAAAGGTTGGTTAGAGGGCGCAGGGATAAAATTTCGCATGCTTGTGATTCCTGTGCCTCCTCATCATTTGCAGAAAGTCAGCCCAAAAAGAACTTTGAAGACGCGTCTTTCAAAACCAAAAAAACCTACGGTTGAAGACTAAATGCAATCGCGAAGTGCCATTGGGTTGACCACAGCTGCTGAAGTAGCAAATCGTTGGTCAGGTTACAGAAACGTAACTACTTTGATTATAAAAAGGTCGGAATCTTCAGAAAAAAGGAAATCTGGTGATATTATTTGTGGTGGCAGGTAGTTGAACAGTGACGAGACATTAACTTATTACGTAGACTCTAAATACACTACTTACACTTATAAACAGATGCGACATTAGTCATTGAAGGCGGTGCCTCAAGTGTTTCCATCTTATCATAGTCTATGTAAGTCCAAAAAGTTGTATTACCCTTCAGATGAACATATTTCTGTGACAGAAACGCGCGCAAAAATTAAACTTCAAGCCTTACTGAATAAAACTACTAAACGTTTAATTAAAGCGCAAAGTGAAGTTCTAAAAAATGTACCTTCTAATTCGTCATTCACTTTAACTAGCAAATGGGGATTTTATGGAAGCTTTGGTTAAAGCACTTATAAACAGATATTTGATAACTCATGATTTTCTTCATTTTTCTTCATTCTACTGATGATTTTCTCTTTGTATTTGCTTTGTATTTAAAATGCGGTTCAGTGACGGCCAAATGAAACACTCTATTGCCGACCAATTGAGTTTATTTTTTCAAAGGAAACAAATTAATTTACTATAATAGAAACTAACAAAGTTAGTGTTGGCCAATCTCAAATTACTGTGAAACACGACCTTTGACTCACAATGACAGATGGAGAAGTATGCAATGCTTTAACTGACACAAAAGACACACATTCCACCGACATGTTACATCCGTGGTGCTACTCTCAAAATGGAGAATGGCGAATTAACAGACGTAGTTGTTAAAAAAGAACATTACGGTTTCGGTTTTGCATGCGCTTTGCATTTCTACTTTGCATGCGTGGATTCGTTCCTTTAAGTGCTTGTTACATATTAATTATCATTTGGATATAAAAAAATGGCAAGCTAGAGCTGATGACGATAAATTTAGTGTCAGAAAAAAGAATAAATCAAACAAAAGTTTAAAAATCAGATGGGGCTTATTGTAGATAAACCAAAACCTGGTTATGGGAACACAAATGATGGGAACACAGCTCACAAGTTCTTTATGGATCCGGAACTGAGTGAATAGATTACAGGATTGTATGTTAATCTCATTAAAAAATTTAGTATTTTATTAAGAAAGGTATTTTCCGGCTATGACATTATTTTTATCGATTTGAAAAACTTTCTTCAGAAACCAGAACCCTTTATTTAATCTGTCGTAGTATAATTCCTAGAACTACACCGGCAGCTCTCTGAAGAATCTCAAGAGGCCCGAAATAAAGATTGTCGTAGATTCCGTATTTCCACGAATATAGATTTGCTGAATATACTTTTTATAATGTCCGATCCTGTAATCAATTCACTCGGAGAATTACCTAGAAAGAGAACCAAGAAATTACCTGTGAAAGTTCTGAATTTAATTGTCCCGCCTTCAATACCAACACATCAAGAAGCAAGTGATGTTCATCCATGTGAAGATGAAGATTACTTAGTACCTGATTCATCTGATTGTGAGATTCATGATGAGTCATGTGATGATTATTATTAGTCTTCAGTATAATTTCCTAATTTAATTTTTTGTTGATTATTTCTATAATCTAAGTTATAAGTAGTATGAGTAAATGGTATTGTATAATTTATGCTGTGTTAAATTATATACATAATTTTCTTGTTGTAAGAATTCTGTTTTTTTTTTAAATACATTTTTATTCTGCACTCACCGAGCAATCGATTGATTGCAAGAATAGTTCCCTGGACGCGTTATTTCGTGAAATGGTAATTTCAACTGGTCACCAAGATCATAAGATCTCACGCCCTTGAATTCGTTTTAGTGGGGTTATGTTAAATATTTGGTTTACAGAAATAAACCCCGATCAATTATTGGCCTCAAATGAAACATTCAGGGCATCATTGAAAATATATCGAGCAATATGTGTGAAAGAGATCAAATAAATATTACCAAATTATCACTTGTAGCTATAATTGTACCTCATTTTGAAGTTCTAACACTCTTATTGGAAAATCCTTTATTATAAGTGGAAGTTCTTGCTTTTTTATTTCATAGTACAATCCTGATGGACAGTATATTTTGATTTTATCCTGATTTTGCTTACATAACAACATCCAAAGACTATAAAAGATAAAATATTTTGCGGAAAAGCTAGATTTTCACACTATGATTCTTGATCGAAAGAAAGAACCATCAATAGTAAAAAATGGAAGATATAACAGACTTATTTGGAAACGTATAATTAGAATTTGAACACATCGGTCAATAAGTCCCCGGTCTGACAAATAAAACCCACTTTTTTGCAAATTTTCGGCTTTATTTATCAATATATTTTCCTTAAAGAACAACATAATCATTCCAACACTTTTCTAAGATTTCTACACATTTTTTATCGAACCATTTCTCTTTACCTTCCAAATATCCTTCAGTTTCAGCAATTACCTATTCATTTTTTTCATCGATTTTTTTTTGAGGTCTAGGAATAGTTGTTAGCCGCTGGGGGCCAAATCTGGAGAATACGGTGGATGAGGAAGCAAGTCGAAATTCTATTCGTACAATTTAGCCATCGTTGCCAACGATTTGTGACACGGTGCATTGTCTTAGTGAAACAGCCCTTTTTTGTTATTCATTTGGAGCCTTTTTTTGCGATCTCGTTCTTCAAACGCACCAATAACGCTATATAATATTCGCTACGGTTTTACCTTTCTCGGATAATTGATGAACAATATCCTATGCCCATCCCAAAATACAGAATCCATAACCTTGCCTGTCAATGATTGTGTTTTTAGTCGCTTTGGGCGGCTTTCATTGACTGCGGTCGACTTAACTAACAGACGATTTGACTCCGAAGTGTAGTGATGAATCCATGTTTCATTCATTGTCACATACCGCATGACAAAATCATTTTTAGTTTCTCTTAAACAAATTTTCATGCAAAATGATGTAAATACTCCCTTTCGATATCTTCATGATATCAGGATATCTCCTGCAGCTTTACTTCACGGTTTTGCAAAATCATTTTGTGAATTTTTCTGATGTTGTGTGGTGTATCCACCTCATTTGGACGTCTTAATATGGATACGTTTAATGGTAAATTTTCCTGAGGCGGAGTCCGGGTAATATTTATTAAGCCACTGTTTTGCATCAACGGTATTTTTCTTCATCAAAAAGCAATGCTTAGTAAACACAGCAGCAACAAAAATAAATATTGTAGCGTCACTTACAGCACAATAACTCAGAAACTAGTAGAGAGATTGTCATTAAATTTTGACACATGACGTTTAAAGGTTGGAACAATTGGCCATTGGTAAGGATATTTCGTAAGTAACGCCATGTATATGCCAGACCGGGGTCTTATTGACCGATGTGTTAGATAAAACTGCTCTATAAATAGTGAGGGAAAAAAGTATTTAAAGAAACTGATTTCTTTTATTTTAACAACTTTAATTTTTTAAATGTTATATCAATACAAACTATAACTGACTGTTAACAAAATTATACCATAATTAAAAGAAAATATAAAGACCAATAAAGGGAAAAAATATTTAAAATATTTGAATACTCAAATTAGTATACAAAATTTAGTATTTTGTAATGTATCTATTATCTATGGATACAACATCAGCCTGAAACCCTCTCGCTATTAATTTTTGCAATATCACTTGATAAATATATATATATATATATATATATATATATATATATATATATATATATATATATATATATATATATATATATATATAATTTGATATGTTTCTCGACCGTGCAATTTATAGTTTTTTTCTTGGGGAAATTGGTTGTTTTCGGGCTTGCGGCCAGCAGTAAAACAAGTGTTTAATCGTCTCAATATTTCGTCATTGTTTTGATGACTTCATCAGGAGACTAATTAATGACTATGGTCTAAAACATGTGTATCTAAATAACGTTCTTGAACGATACCTCGTATCGTTCAAGATGGTTTAAAACATGTGTATCTAAATAACGTTCTTGAATGATACCTCGTATCGTTCAAGAACGTTATTTAGATACACATGTTTTAAACCATAGTCATTAATTAGTCTCCTGATGAAGTCATCAAAACAATAACGAAATATTGAGACGATTAAACACTTGTTTTACTGCTGACCGCAAGCCCGAAAACAACCAATTTCCCCAAGAAAAAAAACTATATATATATATATATATATATATATATATATATATATATATATATATATATATATATTTATATATATATATATATATATATATATATATATATATATATATATATATATATATATATATATATATATATATATAGGGTGATTCACGGTGGATGGTATATTAGACGTTTACGGAAAACTACTTGGAGTAATAATTTTAAATTTTGGATACTTATATAAATGAATATGAACTCTCTAATATATTTTCTGCGCTGCAAGGTTGCCAGATCTACTCGGATTTCAACTTAGTTTTTTTTTAATGGAATATCTAGATTCTGTAAACCATTTTGAATCTTTTTTATGTAACATATACAATACCTACCTTGAGCCGTTTCGGAAATAAAAAATATTTTTTAAGACATTTGGCAACAAACATCTTTGAGTAAAAAAGTATTTTTTTTTACAACCAGCATAGCTAGATACTCAAATTTTTGAATGCAATTCCTTAATAGGTTGCCTTATGACAATATGACATGAGAATTAATTTATCGCACACAGGGCGTTTACAAAATAGTGACCTTTTGATAGGACTTAAAAATTCATGTTATGTAGGAATTTTAAATGGAACACCGTGTATTTTATAGTGGAGCTCAAAAGAGAAATAAATTCTATATCTAAAAGTATTAAATGATGATATACCTATTTTTACGGTTTTCGATTTATAAACAAAAAAACCAAAATAATGCTATTAAAGCAAAGATAACGGTTTACTTCATTTTAGAAAACAATAACACAAAATTAAAATTAGAAACCAAATATTATAAAAAAAAAATTATAGTAAATATTCGAAACGCTGACCGTTTACCTCCACTTCTCCTCCCTACCTCCAATATTCTAATATGCACCCCTTCCGTGACGGCTCTCATTATCTCAATAGGATCTAAGGCTGCGATGCTTGATTAACCCGATTTCTAATTCCTCTATAGTGTTTACTGATGTTTTGTAGATATTGTTTTTTACAGTACCCCAAGATAGAAATCAAGGAGATTTAAATCGGGTGATCTCGGCGGCCAATTACACGGGCCAAAACGTCTAAACCACCGGTCTTGGAATAGTTCATGGAGAATAAATAGTCTTCTGTATAGTATTTCGGAGCACCACTATATATATATATATATATATATATATATATATATATATATATATATATATATATATATATATATATATATATATATATATATATATATATCATCATCAGCCTGTATCGATATCGAAGACTTTTCTTTTCAGGCAAAGTGGGAGTCTGCCCTTAAACACTATGTTGAGCCTACCAAATGCCTGCCAACCACATTTAACATGCCGTTCCACCTCCCGGGAGGTATTCCCCTCTATTGAAATCCTCTGCCCAAGATATATAAAGCTGTCCACAATCTCTAAATCCCTTCCTAAAACTGAAATTCTTCTACCCTGAGCGAAGTTATTGAATATAACCTGACTCTTTTTCAGGTTTATTTTCAAGCCAAATGGTTCGCTAGCCCTTTGCAGTTCTTGTATACGTCTTTGCAGCTCCTCTGGATCTTGTGAAATGAGAATGATATCATCTGCAAATCTAAGATGGTTTAAGTTTGCACCATTAATCTTTACACCATCCTGTTCCCAATCCAGTTTACGGAATACTTCGTCAAGGTCAGCCGAGAAAAGAATAGGCGATATTGCGTCACCCTGCGGTACACCTTGTTCTATATTAATTCCCACTTCAAGATCATCAAGGTGAATTGTGGCTGTAGCTCCATCATATATCGATTCTAATAGGTTTACATAGGCTCTCTCTACACCTTGGCTAAGCAGTGCATCCATTATCGCACGCTTTGAGATGGAATCAAATGCTTTTTCGCAGTCGATAAAAGGCAAGCACAGTGGCATGATGTATTGTTGTGCCTTTCTATGACCTGCTATACAACCTGGATGTAATCCATTGTACTGATCCGCTTCTAAATCCTGCTTGTTCTCTTGGTTGTGCGCCATTCAGTTTTTTTAATATTCTTTTAGAAATTATCTTAGTGAAAACTTTGTACATTACTGATAGGAGGCTTATTGGACGGTAGTTCTTTAAATCTTCCTGTGCTCCTTTTTTATGTTAAAGGATCACTTCTGCATTTTTCCATAAGTCAGGTACTTTTTGTTCTTTGAGGCATTTTGAGTATAATTTTGCCAGTGTTTTATGTAACGCCCGACCGCCAGCTTTTAGCATTTTGACAGTTACACTCTCCCTTCCCGGAGCCTTGCCGCCCTTCATCGATTCTATAACATTTGCCACCTCCTCCACTAGGATATCTGGCATTTGCTCCTCCGCGGGCACCGCCGTCCCCGATTGGCCCTGATCTTCATATAACTGGGAATAAAATTTTCTGACAATCCCTAACATTTGGGTACGCGCCCTGCACACTGTGCCATCCTCACGCTTTAAAGCATATATTTGCGTTCTTTTGTTTCTCAGCTTCTATTTAGCTTTGTTAATTCCTTTGTTTTCTTCCAGGGTTTTTTGCACAAACTACCTGCATTTCTCATTGCTCGCCGTTTCTTCATTAAATCAATGGTCTCACTGGAGATTTTTGTTTCTATGAGACATTTTTCTTTTGGTGCTATTGAAGCAGCCGTTTGAAGTACATTGTTGGCGATTTCTTCATATTGAACTGATAATTCCACCTCCTCTGGATCTTGTAACGCAGCAAACCAGTTTGACAAAACAATCTCAAAATCACTTCCTCTCTCCAGCAGTTTTCCAGAATCCACCTTGCCCTTCTTTGATCTTACCATTCTTTCGCGCTCTTTTCGACAGTCAATCCGAACCCTTGCTCGTACCATTCGGTGATCACTTTCAACATTAAAATTGTTAAGGACAGTACAATTGGTAAATATTTTATCGTTGGTCATGATGTAGTCGATTTCGCTTGTGAGCTCAGATGGACTTTTCCATGTCCATTTTCTGCTGATATTATTCTTATAAAATGAATTCATAATATATAGTTCTTGTCCTTCAGCAAAATCAACCAATCTGTCACCTCTATTGTCTCGCTCACCAGTTCCATATGGGCCAGTTGCATTTTCGTCTGTCCTTGTTATTCCAATTCTGGCATTAAAATCACCCATCAGGATTTTGTACCTACATTTCTGCTTGTATAAAAGCTGGGCCACATCATCATAAAATTCCTCAATTTCCTCATCCCTATGGCTTATAGTTGGTGCATAAGCTTGGACGATTTGAAGTCTAAACTTTTTATTCAGCTGAATGACGCATTGGGCTAGTCGGTCGGATGTACTTTCAAATTTTACCACAGTGTCCTTCAGCTTTCGATTAATGAGGAATTCAATTCCGCCACATCGGCCACGGTTTTCCGTACCTCGAGTGTAGAGTACGTGTCCAGGTAGTTCTAGTTTGATTAACTCTTCACCCTTTCTTCGTGTTTCACAGAGCCCAATAATATCTCAATGTATGTTGTCAAGTTCGATTAGCAGTTCTTGCAATCGGGCCTCTGTTTTCATAGTCCGTATATTTAACGTTGCAATGTCAAAAGTCCAATGGCAGCCTGATCTAACCCGGTGATTCTTAGCACCCTTTGCCTTGGGGCAGGTCTTCCGGCTGCCGTAGGTAGTTGCCCCTTGGCCTCCGGGGAATGAGGGCCGTGTTTGAGGTTGTACTGTCATATTTCAACATATTGAAATACCATGTTGAAGGTATGGACCGTAATCTGCCACGCTGGTCCAATGCGGCTTGGCAGATTTTGGATCATGTTAGTCTGAGGCTTCTGCCTTGACCTGACCGCCAGGGGTGACCCTCCCAGGAGCATAGACTCCAGACGGTATAGCTCAAAGCTTCATTGCCCTACTCAAACCCCTTTACATATATATATATATATATATATATATATATATATATATATATATATATATATATATATATATATATATATATATATATATATATATATATATATATATATATATATATATATATATATATATATATATATATATATATATATATATATATATAAACAGGGTTATTGACGGTGGATGGTATATTAGACGTTTACGGAAAACTACTGGGGGTAATAATTTTAAATTTTGGATACTTATGTAAATGAATATGAACTCTCTATTTAATATATTTTCTGCGCTGCAGGGTTGCCAGATCTACTCGGATTTCAACTTCGTTTTTTTTTTAATGGAATATCTAGATTCAGTGAACTATTGTGAATCTTTTTTATGTAACATATACAATACCTACGCCGCATATACATTGAGCCGTTTCGGAAATAAAGAATATTTTTTAAGACATTTGGCAACAAACATCTTTGAATAAAGATAGCTGATACCAGCTGCTTCGATACACTACCAGTGGAAGGTTTTCTGTCAAATCCACTACTATTGTTGTTGCTATTTCTAGATACTTTCGTGAAATTAACTGTTCATCGTAAATAAAATATTCAGTTTGTTTCTCCATGATTAAACAAGAACATTAAAACTAAATTGCTCTTGGAATGCGATGTGACAATTTCGTTTGTTAAAAACTCCTCTGGAAAATTTAGACTCATCAGTCTAGATTATTTTTTGTAAAAAAAAGTGGATATTCCTGGAAATGAACTAACAAATTTTCACAAAATTCCACTGTTGCAGGGCAGTCGTCTGGCTTGAGAAACTGAGCTTTAGAAAATTTGTAAGGGCGCATGCCGTGTTTTTTCAGTATTCTTTATATTGAGGCGAATGTTATATGCAGCTCGTCTTCAGCTTTTCTAATAGAAAATTGTGGATACGCATGGAAAAAAGCCAGAATGTTAATCTCGTTATCATCATCAGATGTTACTGGCTTGGTGGTGAACTTCTGGGGTGCCTTCGAAAAAATAAAATTTAATACATTTTTTGACTCCGTCTAATTTTTTTTTATTCATTCGTGTTAAATTAGGATACATTGGAGTTAAATTGTCTGCAGGTGCGGTCGATAATTTTGTCACACTGTCCATATAAAATAAATAAATTCATAATCACTGCATTCGAATAGTTAATTCCGTCTATTCTTTATTGAGACAATTACTTACTTAAATACGCTAATTATGAATTATAAAACTAATAATGTCAAATACATACATTTTCATAATATTTGTTTAGAAGTGATGTTACCCTAGCCAGCAGTGCCCTACTACTAAAACAAACCAATATCTTTGCATTAATTACATTATTTTGGTTTTTGCTTATAAATCGAAAACCACTAAAAATACGCATATCATCACTTAACACTTTTAGATACAGAATGTATTGCTCTTTTGCACTCCACTATAAAATACATGGTGCTCCATTTAAAATTCCTACATGAGATGAATTATTTTAGTTCTTTTAAATGCGCACTATTTTGCAAACACCATGTATGCGATAAATTAATTCTCATGTCATATTATCATAAAGCAACCTATTAAGGAACCGTATTCAAAAATTCTGTATCTAGCTATGCTGGTTGTAAAAGAAATATTTTTTTATTCAGGGATGTTTCTTGCCAAATTTATTAAAAAATATTTTTAATTTCCGAAATGGCTCAAGATAGGTATGGCATGGTGCGAAGTTTTCCTTTCTCGGCATGAACGAAAGACTTTCGCAGAAGATTGACCCAGGATAACCATCAACATCAACCGCAAGACCGAATCGCTTTGGAAAGAAGACAATGCTGTGAATTTGGGTGGAATCCAACGTCCCGTGACACACAGCGAAAGTGGCCAGAGATACCATTTCTGCACTTGACAGGAAACTCTTGCCCCCCCCCCCTGCTGTTCTCACGACATTTAGACCCTTCCGACTACCACTTGTCGGATGTCGAATATCGAAAAATGATTTGATGGGACCACTTTAAAAGATGTATGGTTTTTCTGGGAGGGCATCCACAAATTGCCAGAGAGATGGAAAAAATGCACAGCTAGGGATGGTGCATACTTTGAATAAACCATTTTTTACTTTTCTTCCAAATTAAATGTGTTTTTTTAAGAATAATTCAAGAATTATTATTCGCCATACTTAGTATATAAGATAGTATTGAGACAACTGCATTGTACGGATGTGAGACAAGAATGTCGACGGCTTGTATATGAACAGAAAGAATGAGGGAATCTACGATATTTTCAAAGATAAGGATAAGTACGATAGTGAAATCATAAAGACTACAGTAGCTAGACCACATAGAGAGAATTGGAGGAAATACAGTAATTAGGAAGATTGCATGGGAGCAAGGAAGGCCAAGGAAGCAATGAAGAGAGACTGTCATGGAAGATCTAAAAGAGAAGGGGATAAAGGACTGGAAGACGATGACTAGAGACCGGAAAACATCGAGAAGAATCACAAAACTATGGGTCTGAAAGCCCTTATATATCCCTATATCTATTTATACTTGGTTTTCATCAGTTTTGATCTACTTTATTGCCATAAGATCTCAATAGAAAGAATATCCGGTAATTGGAAAGGTGTAATTAA
Organism: Cosmopolites sordidus; assembly: GCA_031761425.1. Lineage (NCBI taxonomy): Eukaryota > Metazoa > Arthropoda > Insecta > Coleoptera > Curculionidae > Cosmopolites > Cosmopolites sordidus. The sequence goes on along the minus strand of JARFXV010000268.1, from coordinate 1,705,698 downwards.
TCTTCTTCTGACATTGTAGAGTAACAATTCTTCCATAATTCTCATTGTGTGCTTCTGGTTATAGTCCTGCTGGACTCTGAAGATATAAATTGTATCTAATTCCGAAACGGCTTCAAACACATTTTCTTACATTATGTCCACATACTCTCGAGTATCTATGATCCCGTTAATGATTATTACATTTTCAATCTTATTAATAAATTTCCAATATCATTAATACATTACCAGTTATGTAAATAATTTCTTACAGTTAAAGGCGTGAATTTACCTCAGAAAAAGAAGCAATATCATTAGGTAGTTTTTGACTTGGAACAAAGCTGTTTTTTTAACAGAAGTTGAGATTGTTCTCCGAATTTTAGCTGACAGTACTTTCGGTCATCCTTTCCCCTTTTTGTTTTCAATATGACCAGTTCTTTCATACTATGTAACGTACTGTAGTTAAATTAAATATCACAGTTTTGGCAATTTCATGAGATTTCTTTTCAAATTTCAAACAATTTCTTCATAGGTCTTTAATGGCAGCTCTAATAGTAATGGCGTTATTACTGGTTAATTTTGTTTGTTTTAGTATATTGATGTGTTTTATTGCCTCTAGAACTAATTAAATCAGCAAAACCAAGTGCTACTCTATTAACTACTTCTTAAAACCGTTTATATTCTACTTTAATTATGGTATTATTTTCTTCAAAATCATTTAAAATTTGTTTTGATAGAACGTTATAAAATGTAATGCAGTTAAAATATAGAACTTTGAGAAAATTCAGTTTGTTCAAACACTTTTTCCAATACTAACTAGTCTCCCCACTTAAAAACCTCTTTAAAACTTTTTATAAGCAAAACCAATAAATATTATTAATGAAAAATACTTACAAAGTTAATAAGCATAATTAGAAACCACCAAATCGTCATTTTTCGGTTATAAAACTTCGTGTGAGGCATAATGTGGTTAAAATTCTTGTGTTTCTCCCTATTTCAACCACAAAATCTTCGTTCGAACACTAACTAACAATTTTAAACATCTTTTTCATATTTCAATACAAACATTGAAAAAAAAGCAAACACATTATTTAGAGATCACTTAGGACTAGTAACTAATATTTTCTGTAACATTTTTCGGTGTTTTATTTGTAAATGCGCACAATCTTCTACATCACCATGTTTACAGTTAAGACCCAGTTTTTGGATTTCGGGGTGGAATTCTGTAAACGGTTTGTCTTTTATCGGTCACTTTGTATACAAACAATATTTGTTCAGGTTTTAATTTTTTTTTAATAACGTCTGAAACCCAAGTGAGAATATACCGAGAGAAGTCAACAAATTTCAGTTTTGTTTATATTTTATCGATCAATTAAATTGTTTTAGTTATTATTCAAGTTGCAGTAGAAGAAGAGGCGATTACAAAAATACAGTGAAAAATATAAACTCAAAAGAATTTTTGAAATATTTTATTATCAAAAATAACGATATTAGCGAGTAGTGCAAATAAATGTCAAATTAACATAGTATAATTTTTTCTTAATTATATGAGTGAAATCTAATTTCTTGTTTTATGTTATTCCAAATGAAAAAAAGAATTAATAATCACGCTTAGGTCTATTTCCTTCTCTTCACTTTTTATTCTTACGCCTAAGTAGACAAATTCTTGCACGATTTCAAAAATCATTCTTCCTTGTTCTGTATCAACTTCTACTTTCGGGACCTTTTCTTGTGTACTTTCTACTATTATTAGTTAATGTTTCTTCTGATTGGTTTTTAAACCAAACTTGGATGTTGCCTCTACTAATTCTTGTTACTTCTTTCAATCGATTCTCACTTCTCCCAATTATTCGTTCGCATGCTTTGAATTTCTGGTTTCTGTGGGTCGTAACCATAGATATAGATTATACCATGTGAATGTTTATGAATCGGTATTTTTTTCTGTTGTACGGTTGGTACAACCGTATGTGACGTACATGTGAAGTTTGAGCGCGATTTGTCACTTATTGTGCGTTTGGCAGCTGTTCCTTTGTGTCACGAAAAATTAGTCTATCTATTTTTATTATGTATAAAAAAATTGAACAAAGTATTTTTGTGCGAATTATCATGTTTCCTATGGAATTTCTGCAACGGATGCATTAAAAATGTGGCAGATAACCTATGGGGATTCTGCTATCTCAAGAAGTAGAGTATTTGAGTGGCATAAAACATTTAGTGAAGGCTGTGAGATCGTTGAAAACTTGCCTCTCTGTTAACGATGATAACATCGAGAAAATTTAAAAAATCGTACTGGAAAATCGTCGTGTTGGTATTAGAGAGATAATAGAAGATATTGGCATCTATTATAGATCATCTCGACACATGTTGGTTCATACCATGGGCATGAAATGGGCCATCTCATACGGTTCTAATAGTGCGTGATTTTTTGGCCGAACATATGACGAGAATGATCGCTCAAAAACCGTATACATCGGATATTGCTCCGTGCCATTTTTTTCTCTTCTCCAAACTCAAATATCCGCTGCGTGGAACGCGTTTTGACTTGATTGAGGACATTAAAAAGAATTTGCTGAAGGAACTGAAGGCCATTCCGGCCAAAGCTATTCCAAGTGCATGGGTAATTGGATCAAGCATTGGTATACATGTATCAAATCAAATGGAGCTTATTTTGAAGGCGATAATAAAATTTTGTATTAAAATTGCAAAAAATGTTTTTTACCAGTTTCGGTTAATTTTGATTACATGCTATTTAGGCGTATAAAAAGCCTTTAGGCTAGCATCTTGGTGATTCTTCTCCATGTAATGGAGCTCAGCCACTGTAATCTCGATATAAATATTGTGTTTATCTTTGACTTTTCCAAAATATCATAAATTTCATCATTCATTCTTCTCACATACATATCGTCGGCTTTCTATCCTCCTCTTATTCTGCTATGTTGCCATCTCAACATTTTTTCGAATTGTTTCTTGTTGAATCTGAATTTGGTATTTCTGGACGAGTTTCGATCTTGTTAGGTGGTTCAAGGTTCAAGGAAGGCAATCTTCTTTACCACTTCCATTTACTCTATGTAGGCCAGCCACCGCATCCTCTCGATTTAACTGTTGTATTTATCTTTGGGTCTTTAAAAATATTATAAATTTCCCCCTTCGTTATTTTCATAAAAAAAACTCGACGACTTTCTATCCTCCAGTTATCCTTCTGATTATTCTACGTTCCCCTATACGTTCCATTCAACTTTCTCTGCTTCTTTCTTGTTTGTTCTGAACCCTTCCTAATAATTATTTCCAAAACTATGTTGAATATCAGTGTCGATAATCGGTAACCTTGCTTTAAGCGGGCCTAGATCAGAAAATCTTCTGTCATTCCTCCTTTTAAAACTATATTAACTGTAGTTATCGCCAGTGTCATGCCCACTAATCTCATTATTTTTGAGGGTACTTTAAATTCTTCCATGGTTTTAACATGGGTCATAAACATCCCTGGCTAAAATTCCCCATAATCTTTCAATATGACGATCAGATTGGCAGGACCTGATTTTCTCTTCTTTTTTTAAATCGTTTCAATTATAATTTTCTTTTCATAGGTCATTTCAATGACTACCTTTCATTGTCTTGAATATGATCTTCAGCAAACTTCAACCTCTACTCTAAATGTCTCTTCTGAAGCTGTAGTTAAAGCCTATTTGTAAATTAAACTAGGCCGCAAAACAGTCAATTTCACTGTGTCCGGAAATTTTTGAGGCCGTCCAGATCTCTTAATTTTTGCAAAATTTTCAAGACTGCATTTAGAAAATTTTCACTACATTTTTTACCAAGCCTTGGAAGCTCTGCAATCGTAGAACAATTTGTCTATGTATCTTTCTGGCTCCTCAGAAATAAATCCAGAATTATTTGCTGCTCAATTTGTCTGAAGGTGTCTGAAATGACTCTTCGTGAACACTCTTTCGATCTCAATGCCACATTACTTATTACACCGGGCAACATTTTTACTGAAATTTGCGTTATTTTTTATTAAGTTTCTTCTTCTGTTTGTTCTCGTGGTACTACAGGCTGTTGTGAGCCTTAACCTCCTTCAGCCTTTGTCTCCAACCGGATTGATATACTGAGTCAATCTAATCTGAGAATGTGTACAAGGTGTGCAAATAAAACAATAGGACTGGATACGTAGCGTTCGATCTGGCAACACTGATAGCTTCCCCTTTGAAAGGACTAGAAACCAAAATCTGACGCATATTCACTACAAGTTTGAACTCCCTAGAGTTATTTTAATGTCCGTATTAATTCTCTTCGTGAACCAGATTTTTCTAGTGCGTTCTGAAAATGAGTGACAACAATTTGGAACAACGGTACGCTATCAAGTTTCGTTTCAGTACGACAGATATTTCTAAAAACTTCAAATAGCCTATGGAAGCAGAGTTTTGTCATCGACACAAGTTTTCAGGTGGTTTTAAGGCATTCTCAGAACGTCGGTTGAAATACTTCGAAAAAGAGCCATTCGTGTGAGACCAAACATCAAAAACATCTGGGTGCTGCATCAGGACATGACAATGCGCCTTGCCATGCAAAGATTACAATTACTGAGTTTTTGACAAGAAAAAACTTAACTATAGCTCCGAGCCTCCCTTATTCTCCAGACTTATTCCTTGGACGTTGAAAATCCACCCCAAAGCACGTCATTTTGCAGAACACTGAAAAGGCTGTAAAAGACCAGCTGAAGGCAAATCAAATATTTCAGTTCCAGCACTGACATGGAGAGTGGACAAACCGCCTTCAGGGTTGTGTGACTATCCAAAGCACCTAATTTGAAGGAAACAATATTGAATTGTGCGTACTACGTGGCCCAAGGTACATGCTAGGACGTGGATATAGGATTTGTAGGTGCGCCTTTATTAGTTGTTTCCCAATCATGTCATTTGCAGAAATGAGGATACATATTCTTTAGCCAGCAATATCGACATGTTTAAGGGCATGCAATTTTTATTTGTGGTGTTACTTAAAGATCCTGTCGTCTATCCTGACCACTCCAATAGTGCGAAACAAAAACTGAAAATTCAACAAGAACTAATCCGAATTCCAGCAGAAATGTTACCCATTGTAATGAGAAATATAGGTTGAAATTGAAAGAACGGTTACAAAAAGATGGCTTTCAGGCATTATCCTTGGTGAATAACAGGTTTTTCAAATTGGCTATTTTTTTTTAATTTTTGAATAAAACATAGATGGTGTTGTGAATTTGCTTAGGTCTAGTCTCGTTTTAGAAGACTAATGTATGACATTTATAAAAATGGAGTCGTACACAATATAACAATGCGTTAAAATTGTTGAATTATTTTATGAAAATGGGCGTTCAATGAAAAATGTTTTAGAAAATTACGTGACATCTACGGTTTGCACAATGGTCCACCTGAAGGCACTTTCAATCGAAGTGTCTAATAATTTCAAGAAAATGGTTCGGTGTAAGGTAAAAGAAGGGCAAGATATAGTCGTAGTGGTCGGCCACAAGAGCATGTTGATTTTGTACGTGACAGTGTTGCTGAACACCTAGAAATATCCATTCGTCGGCGTTCACATAAAAATTTGGACTCAGTTAATCCACTACATGGCGTATTTTACCTAACGATTTAGCTCTGAAGGTATATAAGATTCAAATAAACAGGAACTAAAGCCATTGGATCATTCAAAACATTATGCATTTGTCAATTGGATCAAAGTACAGATCAAAGAAAACAGATGATTGTTCTCAAAAAATCATCTTTTTAGATGAAGCACATTTTGAAATTGTTAATAAACAAAATTGCCGCATTCGGGGTGAAGAAAATTCACGATTAATTCATGGAAAACCTTTACATCCTAAACGAGTCACTGGTGTGCATTATGGTCAGGAGGTGCAATTACGCCGTATTTCTTTCAAAATGCTGCTGGTGAAGCGGTAACTGTGAATGGTGTTTGTTATCGTGAGATGATAACTGGATTTTCGTCAGTTGAATTGAATAATATTGATCTCGAGGATATGTGGTGCTAGCAGGATGGCGCTAAACCCCACTCGGCTAATGAATCAAATTGTTTTACTGAAAGAAAAATTTCCTGGAGGAGTTTTTGCAAGAAACGGTGATGTTAATTGGCCATTAAAATTATGTGATTTGACATCGTTGGACTATTTTCTTTGGGGTTACGTGAAAAGCCAGGTCTCTAAGGAACATCCACAATCGATTCGTTAATTAAAGGATGACGTTTTTTGAGTTATTGGTGAGATAGAGCCACGGTTATGCCAAGATGTCATCCAAAAGAGTGGACGACTGTGGAGCTGCAAGTGGTAGTCATTTGCCAAATATTGTCTTTCGTGTTTAAATGTCATAAACTTATGCTGCAATTGTCAATAAAAGTTTTGAAATCAACGGAAATTCTATATTTTATTCAAGAATTAAAAAGACCGTCCAATTTGAAAGACCCTTTATAATATGATTGTTTTTTGTTGTATAGTGCGGCGCATTTCCAAAATCAATTAAATACCGTCCCACAAGCATCATATTCATCAGATATGGCTTCTTGTGACTTTTAACTATTCCTCGGATTGAAGAAAGCACTTCGTGGACACGGTTTTGAGTCAATAGACACCACACAAAAGAACTCTCTGAAACTTTTGAAGGAAGTACCAGTAGTAACAGATAAAAAAAAACGCTGGAATACGTATATTGCATTGAGGTGAGACCATTTTGAATGAGACAAAATAAATTTTGATGAATAAATAAATAATATGTGTTTTATTTACAAATTCATGATCATTTCTTTTTTTAATTGAAATATTATTTTAATAAATGTGTGGATATTTCACTACTGAAATTTCAATTTTAATAAATTATCGTTACATTTTTAATGTATTCATTAAATAGTTATATTAAGTTTTTTTTTGTTTATATAAACGATTAAGATAGAAGGGATTTTTATGGAATTCCACCCTCGCTTTGGTCCAGCCAGGATGAGAGAGTTGAACGACTTGATGGCGCCAGAAGTATGGATGTGCGGTTTTCCAGTTCCTTTCCAAAATTAGGGATGATTGCAAGGCATTCTTGTCGAAGGGGAGAAATTTTTGTAATTTGAATGTCTGTAATTGGTACTATGAAAAGTCTTTAATTTGCATCCAGGTAAAATACATTACTGTATTATGTTTTCGTAATCATAATACCAAAACGTAAAACGTAAACACAATACACAATAGTTTTTGCATTTTTTTTTAAATTTAACTTATGAAGGTGAAGTGTTTTTGAAAATGAGCGTTTTTTTAATTAGTGGATAAAACACAGAATTTGCGTTGGTTAAAAAAAAATATTGATAACACAGGCTGACATTATTTTTATAATATTGATGAGAATAAGTATTGTTTGAATGATTGTGGCGTGCTCATATATTTTTTTCTTCTGTTTTTTGGGGTTTTCACCACGATCTAAAACTCGAAAAATTTCAAAAATATCTGTTCTTATGTAAATTAAGAATCACTAGGTAAAAAACAAAAAAAAAACGGAGACAAATTTCTCAGATCTCAGTGATTCTTTTTCTGTTATAAATTTGCCTAACGAGCAAAAAGACCGCACTAAACTAAACATGAATACAATTTTGGAATTATAAACTCTATGTTTAAAAATGGCATATTTTCAATTAGAAAATGATTATTATCAATAAAATTTCGGAATAGCAATGGGTTCTTCTCTTTCTCGTTTGATGAGTAATATATTTATGGAAGAACTCGAGAATGACATATTAAGTAAAACTCTTAAAAAGCCAATAATATGGCTTAGATATGTTGATGATATTTTTGCTATATGGCAACATAGCATTAATGATCTAAATACTTTTTACAAGATATAAATTATCGAGAGCCTACAATTAAGTTTACTTTAGAGATGGAGAGAGAGAATAAATTGCCATTCCTCGATACTTTAATAATAAAACACAACAACATATTGAACATTAGTTTGAAATAAATAAAACAACAAAAATATACTTACATGCAATTTAATATCTATATATTCATCGGAAAAATTACGACATATTTATAAAGTTCTTAACTTTAAATGAAATGGTTAAATTAATTTCGTTCCTCTGCGCTAAATCTAAAACCATTAAAGAAGAAATCTTCGGCTTTTTCTTTTAAATGTATCCACTACTTCATCTGCATGAATTTCTGTTCCATAGTGAATGTTCATGGGAGCCAAACCATTAAGTCTGTTTTCACTTGTAGGGTTTCGTAAATAGTTTTTTAGTCTCCTTAGGCTCGAGAAAGACTTTTCTGGGGTAACAGTGGATACAGGAATGGTAGCCAAGATTTGTACTAATGTGTAAATATTAGGATAAAGGTTTTTATCGCACATATCTAGGCATTCCAAACTAGATTTCGGGGTAGGTGAGATAATTCAAATAAATTCAATAAGTCAAATGTAATAATTTAACTCTCTTCACTCCTCATATTTTTTCGGTATAATATTAGATAATATTTGGCTCATTCCGGGGGGGGGGGGGGGGGGTGTTGAACCACCAAAGCCCTCCCCCCGCCCGGCTAGATCTATATTAACAAAAACCAAACCAAACAACGCATAGCAGAATACCAAAAATGTGGTTTATAAAATTCCCTGCGAATGTGGTAAATTTTATTTAGGTTATATCTAGACCGTTAGATGTTAGAATAAAAGAACATAAAAACCTTCTTAGCAAAGGCGATTTTAATAAATCTAGAATTTGTCAACACGCATAGGAATTGGGACATAAAATCAACTGGAATAATTCCAAAACGGTATTTAAAGAATCGGTAATAAAATACAGAAGATTAAAAGAAACCGCTATAATTAATTTAAATAAAAATAACTGTATTGCTACGCCTTCTGTAGATTTAAATTTAATATGGTTCCCAATTCTAAAGAATACAATTAAAAACGTTTAAGTATTTCATTACACAATAATCACACAATTATTACCTCATCGATATATTTTTTTGGTACTATGCCACTATCATTAAAATATATCATTGACATGTCAATGATACATTTTAATGATAGTGGCATAGTACCAAATGTACAGTACATAATGATATTGACAATGTATTTTTACACATTTATTACACATTACACAAAATATTTTTACTTCCTATTTTTTCAATATATATAGAAATTAATATAATTTATTTTTTTTAGATTTGTTTTGACAACGGGAAGAGAAGGCTTTCCGAAGCGTTAATGTCCAAAAGAGAAAATTTTTGAATTTTTAAAATTTTGTTCGTTATGCAAGTTCATTGCAGAAAAATAATCACTGAGAAATATGTCTCCGTTTTGTTTTTGTTTTTTATCCAGTGATTCTTTATTTACATAAGAATAGATATTTTTGATATTTTTTGAGTTTTAGATCGTGGCGAAAAATCTGAAAAAAGAAGAAAAAAATATTGATGAGAAAGCTTTTTTTGCGTTTCATATAGATAGTTATTACAACACACCACAGAAATTGCCTAGCACGTCCCATTTTCAAGTACCTATTTTTCTTTTATATCATGAGATCATTGAAATTATTTGTACCTTACTTTGGACTGGACAAAGTAGGAATTGCCAATAAGACCGTAGAAGGGATATGTCCACAGTATTCCACGAACCTCTAAGGCCAGTTTTATTCCTTTATATAGTTTAGTTTCTTTATATCTCGTTTACAGTACAGTCAAATGTATAAGTCGATTTTATATAAAATGGCAAGTTCTACTCGTCTATTTTACAATAATCCAGCGGGTAAGGTTTGTTATATATGCGGACGATTTATTTTAAAGTAACAAGCTAGATCTATATCCAAGGAAGTCTAAAAAACCTATCTTTTATTATTATTCACGTATGGGCCCTGGCAGACCATGCGAAGTACAATTAGAGGCGTTTGTTGTTGTTAGCCTTTTTTGGCACCCATACTAATTTCATTTTTTCGCTATGAACCTTTTTCCTTTCGTCAGACCAAGCTATTCCAGTCCTACATTTTTCTCTCTGGCCAACCTTCCAAACGATAACCTTGTGTCTGAAACAGCCTCTATCCTGAATTTCACTTTGAGTAATATTTGTTGATCTTAGGTCCTCTTTAATTGCAGCAATCCATTTAATTATTTCTACTTTAGCTCAGCTCCTATTTTTATAAAAGTCGACTATCTCTCTATTTAACCTACTCGGATTAATCCGTTTTATGTGTCTTAAAACCTAAGTCTTCTTTTTCTCATATCGCTATGTCTATTTGTGTATTGTTTGATTTCTTGGTTTTCTCGAAGTCGATATGTTGTGCAATTTATTTGTTTGGGGCCTAAGATTTTTCTTATGATTTTTTTTCCTTCTTTTCAATATCCTCGATGTCTCTCTTTCTATTCACAATGACAACCTGGACCAGCGGATTTCAAAAGTTCAGCAGTGATTCCATTTTCACCAGAAGCCTTGTTATTTTTAAGTCGCTTGATTTGCTTAATTATTTCATCTTCATTCGATGGTAATGAATCTGGGTTTGTTTGTTTAGGGTTTAGTGTTGGTAATTTGTTTAAGGGCTCAGGACAGTTTAGTAGTTGTTTAAAATATTTCGTAAGTTCTTTGCAATTGTACTGGTTATTTAGAGCTAATTGTCCGTTTACCTTTTGGAAGGAAATACTTTGCGGTTGATAGCCTGTTAATTTAGTTTTAAATATTTTGTAAAAGTTTCGGGTGTTGTTTTTTGGGAAATCTGTTTCAATTTCATTAATACGATTGTTTTCATATTTTCTTTTAGTTTGTCGAATTAGCTTCGATGTTTCTTTTCTTACTTCCAAGAAGATGTTATAATTTATTGCTGTTTTTTGACTGTTCCAATCTTTGAATGTTTTACTTCGGCTTAATACTACCCGCTCGCAAAACTTCATCCCACCACGGATGTTTTCACCGTTTTTGTAAAAGAACCAACTTTAAGTCTGTTTTAATAATTTTTGTTTCAATTCCTGCCAGTTCTGTGCTGGTTGTTTATCAAGCTCTTCTGTTAGGGTAGGTTTTATTTTCGTAGGGTCGAATTTTTGTATTAGCAGTCTCTTTTGAATAAGTTTTCGAGGTTAAGTTAAGTTTGATTCTAGTCAAATAGTTTCCGTGTCTATGTTAGCTCCTTTCCTGACTTGAAGATTCAAAATCTCTTTATAACTGGGGTACGAAATGGCAACATGGTCAATTTGAAATTCACCCATATACGTGTTTGGGTACCTCCAGGTCTTTTGTTTTGTTATTTTCCTCTTAAAATGGGTTGACATTATTTTTAGATTAAACTGCGAACATAGTTCAACCAATCTTCTACCATTATGGTTAGTCCATTTATGAGCGGGAAAACTGCCGACTGTTTCTCTGTACTTTCTTTCGTTCCTTAGTTGGGCGTTGAAATCACCCAATATGATTTTTACATGGTTAGAGGGAATTTTAGAGATAGTCCTTTCCAGAATTTCCCGGGACTTATTTACTTTTTCAGGATTAGATTTATTTTCTTTGTTAACTGGGAGGTGCGCATTGAGTAATGTATAGTTTTTGTTAACACACTTGAGGGATAGTGTCATAAGTCGATTATTTACTGGCTGGATATTAGTTATAGAACCAAGAATGTTTCTTGAGATAGAGAAAGCAACACCGAGATGTGGTGAGTATTTTTGAGTATTCTTTTGTCCGTTTTACTTTTAAAAAGTCTGTAGTTGCCGAATTCCAAGGTGTTATCACCTATCAATCTGGTTTCTTGCAAAGCTAAAATTTTGATTTTTTGCTGAATCAATGTTCGCCCCAATTCATGTAGTTTTCTGGGCGCAGGAGAGAATTGATATTTACCTTTCCAAAGAAAGATTTTGTTTTCGGTTTCAGACGTTGGTCAGAGGTCTCCGACTCCCTCTGAAAGATTTTGGGTTTTTACCCGGATGCCCCAAAATCCGAAAGTCCTGTTGTACCAGCAAAGCTGGCAGAGGATTATCTACCTCCTGGGATAATTTTGTAATTACTAGAACGCTTCATCTTGTGCTTTGAATTAAAGGTTTGAACTATGATGGTTCAGAGGTTAGTTCAGGGTTAGTTCTAGGATTTAAATATCAATCACACCACTGGTGTACAGACGCTGACCACTCAACCGCCTGATACAAGTCAGACGCTAAGTGGATTTAGTTTTTTTTCCTTGGTTCGGGGCTGCTTATTTTAACATATTCTGAGCTGTCCCATTAATATCTAATGGTACTTTCACTATCCACCACCCGTGACCCGTCCAGTACCTTAGGCGAGGTATACTGGAAAAGCCTATCTTTTATATTTTGAGTGCCAAATTGGTAATTAGATAAAAGTTGGAGTCTTCCGCCTCTCCACATTGAGCTTGCACTAATGAAAAATGTTGTTAAAGCCATGGACACAGAAGGTATTGGTTTCAAATACCTAAAATAAATATTTCCTCAATTAAGTGATGAAAAACTAAAAGAAGGCATATATACTGGATCTCAAATAAGGAAGCTTCTAAATGATTTCCGTTTTCAAGAAAAATTAAATGAAAAGGAATTGGCAGCTGGGAAGTGTTTTGTAAGTGTAGTGAAAGGATTTTTGGGCAATGAGAAATATAAAAACATATAAATGCACAACGTTTTGAATGATCCAATGGCTTTAGTTCTTGTGTTTTTTGACCTTATATGTCTTGAGAGCTAAATCTTTCCGAAAAATATGCCATGGTGTAGATTCACCGAGTCTAAGTTGTTGTGAACGCCGACTAATGGAAATTTCTGGGCCTTCAGCAACACTTTCACCTACCAAATCAATATGATCTTGTGAACGACCACTACAACTATATATTACTGTTCTTTTATCTTCCACCGAACCAGTTTCTTGAAATTTTTGAAGGATTGGAGTGATAGTACTTTTAGATAGACGATTATATTGGGTTATTGTGTTGAGTATGACTCCATTTTTATGAATTTCATACATTACACTTCTGAAATGAGACTAGATCTAAGCAAATTCACAACGACTTCTGTGTTATTCAAGTGTTTATTCAAGAATTAAAAAAAAATTTGAAAGGCCCGTTATTTTTATTCTAAATATAGGATTATCCGGAAAGTTCGTAGGGATTTTTTAAGAGAAAAATGCAAATAGTTTATGGAAATATTTATTAGGCTATTATGAAAATACCATTATTATTTATAACATTTTGCTAACGTTGTGATAGGTAATGTTTTTTGTCAAAAATTAGCATCTTTATTAACAATAAATTATAGTTAAAAAAAACTACAAAACACGCTTTAATGGTAAACCGAACAAAAATGTAAAAAAATTTTTAGTATAAGAATAAAGTGATGAACGAGAAAATTGATGTGTCATTGTTAATATGCGCAGGGAGGTTTGTATCGTATTTGCATACTAACTCTACTTATAGAAACGGAACTAATGGAATATTTATAACAACTGACACTGAGTACCCCACGGATGATTAATGTGTCGTTACAATAACACATAAATTTTCTCGTTTATCGCCGTAGCCTTTACTAAAAATAATTTATTACTTTTTAGTTCGGTTTACCATTAAATAGTGTTTTTTAATTTTTTTAACTATAATTTATGGGCTGCTATATAGCGGCGCGTGGCCGCGCTTACGGCAGTATTGTTCCATGCGAAATCCAAGCGAATATAAGTGTAAAGTGGTGAACGAATAGTGAAGAGAATTAAGTGTACCGTGTAAGTGAGTAATTTTAGTGCAGTTTTATTCGGTGACCTTGTTAAGGATAGATACGTGAATCATTATTACTGACGAAAAATGGAGGGGAAAAAAAGGAAGGGTGATAAACTTAAAGGTATGGACTACTGGAAAAAGTGGTGTCGTTAAGGGGTTTCTAATAAAGAAACAAATTTCGATTTAGCTATCAAAGCCTCAGCTACTTTGCATGCTGATAAGAAGACTGTGATGACAAGCGGGCCCTCGACCTCGACCTCAATCACAATACCGAATGTCGAAATCGATGCCATGTCGCTGGTGCCCTGTTCGATACCTTCAACTGCCGAATCTACATCTAGTCTGCAACAGGCCAGCTTGCCTGTTACCTCATCTTTTACAACTGTAGCTAAGTTGGATGTTGGTTTATACGCGAATCAAGAAAAAATCTTGGATGAATATTTTAAAGTCCAAATTTTAAAAACGCCATGGAACCCACCCAGAGATTATAAGTTTCCTATTTCCACAAAACGAAACTTGCGCTTTCAATTGAAATGGTTGGAGAAATTCCCCTGGTTGTCATATTCGGAATATAAAAGTGGAGCATACTGCAGAGTTTGCGTGGTAATGGGACGTTCGCTTGATGAAGGTAAAGGCGGTCATCAAAGGATCGGCCAGTTGGTAACCGAACCTTTTTGTAAGTGGAAAAATGCCCTAGAAATATTTGAAGCTCATGCGAAATCGGGATACCACAAGTGAAATTTAGAATTGGCAGATAACTTTCTAAAAGTAATGTCTTCGCAGGCTTTTTCGGTCACTGAACAGCTGTCTTCTGAAAGAAAGAGACAACAAGAGGAGAATCGAAAGACACTAATCCCTATCGTAAAAGCAATAATTTGTTGCGACAAACAAGGCATCTCCTTGAGAGGTAAAATCGATTCGGGGCGCATACAAATTACACCAGAATCACCAGAACCTGAACAACCACTACAGAATGATGGTAATTTTATAGCCCTGTTGCGGTTTGCGGCTGAGTCTGGAGATAAAGATCTGGCTGAGCATTTGAATACTTCACAGAAGAATGCCCTGTACACAAGCCCTCGGATCCAAAACGAAATAATTGACATTTGTGGTGAATTAATTCAACATAAAATAATTGAAAAAGTAAAGAAAACCAAACTATTTACGATTCTGGCTGACGAAACCACCGACATCGGACGTGTAGAACAAGTCTCGTTATGTCTTCGATATGTTGATTTTACAGATAATAAACACCATATACGTAAAGAGATGTTCCTTGAGTACATTCCAACGGTCGATGTTTCAGGATCCGGTCTCGCAAATCTTATTATTGCAGCTCTGAAAAAGCATGGACTTGAATGTTCTCATGTGGTTGGTCAAGGTTACGATGGGGCTGCAGCTATGAGTGGGTATTTGCACGATGCCCAAGCTTATGTTCGCCAAGAATGTCCTCTTGCTCTTTATGTACACTGTAGTGCACACTCTCTCAACCTTGCTATTCCTGATTCATGTTCATTAGCAAATGTCCGAAATTGCATTGGGATTGTGCAGTCTGTTGGTTCCTACTTTCGACATTCTACTCAACGCACTGCTTTGTTGAAAGAAAAAATTCAAGAGCTACTACCCGTCGGTAACCAAAAAAGCTTGCTCTCAATGTGTGAAATATGATTGTGAATGCTCTCGAAGAACTCCAATTTAATCACAATAAAGAAACATCCCAACAAGCCGCCCAATTGCTAAGTACGCTCCGATCTTCGGATTTTGTGATGTGTTTAGTGATTCTTCAAAAAG
Organism: Cosmopolites sordidus; assembly: GCA_031761425.1. Lineage (NCBI taxonomy): Eukaryota > Metazoa > Arthropoda > Insecta > Coleoptera > Curculionidae > Cosmopolites > Cosmopolites sordidus. The sequence continues at coordinate 1,690,233 of JARFXV010000268.1, read as the reverse complement.
TTATGAGCTATACTTTGTCGCTATCAAAACAATTACAGACAATTGACATCGATCTTATCACGGCATTCAAACATGTAGATGATGTTATTAATGTCTTATAACTCCTGAGAAACAAAACTGACGTCGAATATCTTCATCTCTATGAAGACGCAAAGGTTTTACTGGAAGAAAATAGTGGTATACTGCGAATGCCACGCGTCGTCGTATAAAATTAATTTGTTCATTCCATTTCTTGATCATACAATTCAACAATTGCTTGAAAGGTTTACCAAACATCGTAGAGTAGTATCAGCATTATCTGGTGTGCTACCTTCAAATTTTACTGCCAGTTCTGAAGAAGCAATTTCCATGTACTCGTCACTGCTTCCCGAAAGCAACATATCAGTGGTTAAAGCAGAACTTGAAGTATGGAAAACAGTGATGACAAGTACTTTTCGCCTACCCCGAAATCTAGCTTGGAATGCCTAGATATGTGCGATAAAAACCTTTATCCTAACATTTACACATTACTACAAATCTTGGCTACCATTCCTGTATCCACTGCTACCCCAGAAAGGTATTTTTCGAGCCTAAGGAGACTGAAAAACTATTTACGAAACATTACAAGTTAAAGCAGACTTAATGGTTTGGCTCTCATGAACATTCACTATGGAACAGAAATTCATGCAGATGAAGTAGTGGATACATTTAAAAGAAAAAGCCGAAGATTTCTTCTTTAATGGTTTTAGATTTAGCGCAGAGGAACGAAATTAATTTAACCATTTAATTTAAAGTTAAGAAATTTCATGTAAGTATATTTTTGTTGTTATATTTACTTCAAACTAACCCCCTCCCCCTCCCCCAAACTAAATCCTGGCTACGCCCGTGGATCCTACGAAAATAAAACCAATCCCAACAGAAGAGCTTGACAAAAAATCAGCACAGAACTGGCAAGAATTGAAACAAAATATTATTAAAACAGCCTTAAAGTTGGCCCCTTTACAAAAACGTAGAAAACATCCGTGGTAGGATGAAGTTTGCCAACAAACAGTATTAAGCCGATGTAAAGCATTCAAAGAGTGGAACAGTGAACAAAACGGCAATAAATAACCAAGACAATTGCAAAGAACTTGCGAAATATTTTGAAGAACTATTACACTGTCCTGAGCCCTTAAACAGATTACCAACACTAAAGCCTAAACAAACAAACCCGGATTCCTTACCACCGAATGAAGTTGAAATAATTAGGCAAATCAAGCGGCTTAAAAATAACTAAGCTTCTAGTGAAGATGGAATCACTGCTGAACTTCTGAAATCCGCTTGTTTAGGTACAATCAAGGAAATAACCAAAATTCTACGAGAAGTTTGGCAAACCGAATGGATTCCGGAAGATTGAAAATATGCTCTAATCCATCCACTACATAAGAAAGGAGATAGAACGAATGTAAACAACTACAGAGAGATATCTCTTCTTCCAGTTTGTTACAAGATTCTATATCAATGTCTACTAGACAGAGCACAGGGACAGTGAGAGCCTAAAACTAGTGAATATCAAACAGGTTTTCGACCGGGCAGATCCTGGCCTGAACAGATCCTGAATCTAAAGTTGATCCTAAGATATCAAAAACTGTACAATAAATATATCGTCTGTACATTTGTGGATTTCAAAAAAGCATATAATTCTATAGACCGCGAATCTTTATTCCAAAACTTGAAAGAACAAGGACTAGATCTGAAAACGCTGGCAATTATTAAGACAACACTAACTAACACAAGGTCAAACATTAAATTCATGGGTCACATCTCAGAGCCCTTCGAAATTAAAACTGGAGTGAGACAAAGGGATGGACTCTCGCCACTCTTATTTAGCTCTGTTCTAGAAAAAGTAATACAGGAGTAGCGCGAAAAAAAGTCATCCCTGAATATCGACCAGCCCATTAAACTGGGAAGAACCAAATCGAAATTGATTGTCTGGTGTTTGCTGATAATTTAGCAATTTTGGCTCAAGATATATTAACGGCACAAAAACAGATTGAAATCCTAAAAGAAACAGCATAAAAGGTAGGACTCCAAATTTCCTTTGAAAAGATACAATATATGACCTGCAACAGACTAAGAACACCATTTCTAAAAACAAAATATGCTAACATCAGACGAGTCTCACAATTCAAATACTTGGATCACAAATCACCAATCATGGAAAACGGGTTGGAAAAAGCGGCTAATAAGGGTAGATGTCAAAAAATGGAAACTGTATTGGGACTTACGCAAAATATTTACAACAAAAAATGCTTATCTAAAAACACAAAACTGACATTATAATACAGTTATTAAACCAGAATGTCTATATGGGGCAGAAACGCTCATTTTGAATAGAAAGAGAGACATCGAGGAGATTGAAAAGAAGGAAAGAAAAATCATAAACAAAATCTTAGGCCCTAAACAAATAAATGGTAAAAGAAGACTTAAGTTTTAAGAACACATAAAATGGATGAATCCGAGTAGACTAACTAGACAAATAGTCGAATTTTACGAAAATAGGAGTAGAGCTGAAGTAGAAACAATTAAATGGATTGCCGCAATTAAAGAGGACCTAAGAACAGCAAATATTATACAACGTGAAATTCAGGATAGAGGCTGTTTCAGACACAAGGTTAACGCTTGGGAGGTTGGCCAGATGGAAAAATGTAGGAAGACTGGAACAACTTGGTCTGACGAAAGGAAAAAATCTCATAGCGAAAGAATGAAATTAATATGAACGCAAAGGAAGGCTAACAACAACAAACGCCTCTAACTGTACTTCGCGTGGTCCACCAGGGCCCATACGTGAATAATAATAATAATATTTTTTATAAAAAATTATTTTTATATTAAATTATTATTTTATTTTATATAAAAAGTTTCTATTCGTCTAAGTCTAAAGTCTGCATTCCTTGGGCTTGTAACCGTGTCTCAGGCTACTTACAATGGCTATGCTAGCCACCGGCAGGGTACGCTAGCAAATCATTGATCCTGACGATTCTGTTCAGGATAATGGGAACATATTAAATTATTGTATTGTTATCGGTCTTTGATAAGTGTGCAAAGCTTGAATTTAATCTGGCGTTTTGGAGTGGGTGAAAAGGACGTTCAAAGATTCCGTTACATAGATAGACCCAGGTAAAACTAATAAAAGCGTATTAAAAACAGGTTATTTTACAGTTTCAAAAAATTTCCTATTTAAACAATTTTGGAAGGAGCGAATGTCCCAGGGTGCGATGTCCAGTGATTAAGGAAGGTGGATTAAAGCATCTCAATTGAAGCACAATAATTTTTGCCGGATCCTGATTGAAACGTGTGGTCGTGCATTATCATAATGAAACATAACGCATTTTTGTTTTATAGGTCTGGTCGGTTTTCTTGAATTTCTGACTGACTCAAAGTGTATGGGTCTCTTCCAATCCCATTAAATGCAAGGTATAATTTTCTTTGAATGAAGACCGTCTTTCATCTTAAAACAACTGTCCGCAACATATTTTGCACACTAACTTTACGAGGAACCTACACATCGTATTAGCAGATATACCAATTTCTTCAGATCGTCAAAAATGATCGATTTGCCAATATTTAACATATTTGCTATCTCACGAAGCATGGTGCGTGGATTTTCGATTATTATGGCCTTTATTTCCTCGAAATCAGTACTTGAAGGACGGCCAGAGCGATGCCGGTCTTCCAGGTCCAAATCTCCGCCCCTTAATCGATCAAAACACTTTTGCACCGTGGTTTACTCAACAGAACTGTTTCCGACATCAACTTTTTTTTTCCTTAGACAATGGTCTTGCCATTTTTGAAAAAAAGAATAAAAAAACATAATGTAGCGCAAATGCACGTTATCGACCGACATCTATCGTTATGTATCCGAAGTAATAAATAAAAACAAACATTTATCATTGAAAATGGTTTTATTGTGTTTCAAAATCGATACACTTTTGCATACGTTTGAACCAATTTTTATAGCACTTTATCGATTCCCATTAAGGCATCTCCAAAATAGGCATTTTGAACACACATCAAGCGCTTCCATCTTCACAGACGGAAACAAAAAGAAATTCTTGGGTGCCAAATCAGGACTGTATGGCGGATAACCCATCAATTCGATGTTTTGACAGTCAGTTATTGAGTTGTTCGGTCCGATGTATGAGAGCTCGCGTTGTCATGGTGAAAAATGTTGTTTTTATTATTTATTCAAAGATTTTTGGCAAACAAATGGTTGTGTTCATTCAGAACTAACCGTTCTACGATTCTCTGGTAGCACTAGCCCATTTACCCTAAAATGAACAGGCAACCATTTGCTTTGAAATGTTCCTTGCCAAACAACTGTTGTTGTGTTTGGCTCATTTTGAAAGACGCATACAATCGACTACTGTTCACGTTCGGGCTCGTATGAGTAGTTCCAAAATACGCCATCTCTCTTGATCGTATACACGGCTTTTGACGCACCACGATTGTATTTTTGAGCATTTCTTTCACCAATCGACACAAATCTTTTTTTGAGCAATTATCAAGTTATTTGGAATCCAAAGCGCAAACATCTTTTTCACGGTATATGTTCATGTACAATTTTGTGTATGCTTATCATACTAATGCTCAGGGATGCCTTAATCTCACGGTATGTTACTTGATGATCTTGCTTTATCAGTTCAATCACAATATCGATTTTTTCTGACACAACAACTGATTTTGGACGGCCTTCTTTAAATTTGTCCGTGGGTTCACGACGGCCACGATTAAATTCCCTAAACCAGCTATATTCAGATTTGAAAAATTCATCTCAGTCAAAAAATGGAACTAACTCGGGAGAATGTTCGTGTGATGATTTACTAAGATTTTCGACGTAGATTATCTCAACAACAGTGCATCGATCAATTCACTTCGACTTTTGGCGATGAAGCACCAAGAACCACTGATTCTATTTTTTTCCATATTTCAGGTAAGTTAGTGATTTAAAAAACTGATTTTATGTTATGATGAACTTTCACTTCGGTCTTTGAGTAGTACTGCTCGGCCACTTTATCACCGTCGCAAATTCCAAGTATCTGCGCCAAATGGCAGACAGTTGATGCCCGCTCTATTATCAGCTCAGCATTTGACAAAACCGGCTTCCAATTTTCGATTAAGATAACCGTCTGCCATTCGTCGTCTTAACTTTAATATGAATAACTTTAGTGTAGTCCCATCTCATGAAACGTCGTACCTCCTTCTTAAGGCAGAAAGAGTCCGTCAAGACCAAAAAAATCTACCCCCATGGATACTTTCCTTTAGTGTTCTCTAAGATGTAGGCACGACGTATTCAAGAACAAGTGGGTAGATTGTTTCCAAACTAAATGGCAACTAAATGGCCTGACATAGACCTACAGAAAAGAACCACTTCGCCTTTCATATCAGAAGAAATTATAAATGCAGCAAACAAAATAAAGAAAGGCGAAGTCCCAGAACCAGATCAAATTTCTTCAGAAATCGTGTACGTCGTTACCCTACAGAACCCAGAAAACATTACCACTGTAATGAACATGTGCTTAGCGAAAGGTCAGTTCCCAGATATATGGAAGGAAACAAAGTTAGTTTTAATTGAAAAGCCTAGAAAGGAACCACTATATCCTAGATCAGATATACCCCTATGCCCTATTGGATGCTGCCGCAAAACTTCTAGAAGTGTTGATCAAAAGCAGGCTGGAGAGGAGGTAACAGAACCTAAAGTCGACGACGACCATCAATTTGGGTCAGGAAAGGAAAATCAACATTAAATATACTATCGACAATTATGGACGATTATGAAGAAATAAAAACTAACTGCGCAATAGTCACGTTAAATATAGAAAATGCCTTTAATTCAGCCCTCTGGAAAAATATAGTGAATGACTTATATCGAGCAAAAATTAGTCCTTACCTAATTTAAATGATCCAATCATATCTCTCCGACAGACATATAATAACCCAGTGCTGGGATAAAATATCAACAACCTGCGAAGTACCGCAGGCATCGATCCTCGCACGTTTACTATGAAATATTTTATTCGATCAAATTCCGAGAATCAACACAGAGAAGCGGGTCACCATGGTGGACTACGCTAATGACCTGGCCGTGGTGGTAAGAACAAGGACTAAGTCTGTGTTGGAGGAAATGGCACAGTACATTGTCAATAAAATAGCCCTGGAGATGAAAAAAAGAAAACTCGCAAACATTCAAATCTATATTCAGGGCGCCCAGGGGTAACTAAATACATGGGGATTTTCATATATAAAGACGCTAAACTTTAAATATTATAAGACATAACCTCAAAAATTGGAGGTCGCAGTGCCTGGCCCTCCTCTCAGTGCTTGAATGTTAGTGGAAACCACTATATCAACCACTTTGTATGTGTCCATTTGGGCAGGGGCAACAATGATTTTAGGGGTAATGAATTTTTATATAACACAAGGAGTACGGGTCATGGATTTCTCAGATTCTATTTATACAGAATGGGAAAGTCAGAGTAAAGGATTGTGGGATGGTGGATACACGGGACCACACAATCTTCCACTGCCCGAGATGGAAATCGCTTCAGATAGCTACTGCTGCTGAATGCAATGTAGAAGTGACGGAACGCAACATCGACGGTGTGTTCCTGGAAGGAAAAAGTCAGTTGGCAAGTATAATGGACATGATGGAGAAAATAATGAGGACAAAAATAGAGGACGACAGAAGAAGCTATAATAAATATGCACTGACAATCTGTTGTGTGTCTTGAAGTAATGCCTAAAGGCGATTTCCAGGGCATGATTAGGAAATATCCTAGAAGGGGAAGAGTTTTAGTGGCTAGACATGATCCCAATCTAGACATGATCCCCCAATGAATCTGACACTCCCTTGTCACTGAAAATCGAACACATGGATGTCTTTAGAAGATTTACTAAAATATTCCCTTGTTAAAATATTAAAATTTCTTTGGACTGCGTCCAATGAGACAACAGTAGTCGGGAGTTATGCACCCGCTGGGTTCCAGATCATGTGGAACACACAACAACCTACCTCTCCGCTAAAATGAGCATTCTTTTAGTACTAACAGAAGACACTCCTGCACTAACAGAATACTACACTAACTGAATGTTCATTTTGGCGGAGACGCAGATTGCTGTGTGTTCCATATAGAGTACATAACGCAGTCGAAATAAATCAAAAAATGCATGTATACGTCATTCAATGAGAAGTCGGCGAAAGTGTGGGTTGTTTGATTGTGGACAGAGTCTCCCTATACTTGGTGAGAGAGAATATGTCGGTACCCTGGTTCGGTCGCTCCAACTTTCACGGTCCTTGGCTTTCCTCTGCCACTCGGGTCCAATACTTAACGATGGCATCAGTCCATCGTGCTTTCGGTCTTCTTCACAGACTTTTGCGATCAAGCGGTATACATTCCAAGATTGCCTTGGTCCATCTGTCGTCTCATCACCTCGCTACATGGCCTGCCTATCTTCATTTCAATTGATTTACTCTTCCAATGATATTACACACTTTTGTCTGTTCCCTGATCCATGTGCAGGGCTTTCTGTCTCGTCTTGTAATGTCAAGTATACATCTTTCCATTCCCCATGCTACCCGAATGTTTTGAATTGATATCTATATAGGATAGCTACCACATCAGGTGAATATAGTTCTTGTGAAACGGTATTTGTTTGATTTTTAGCGGAAAATTGACGAATACTTAATGCGTTATGCATTATTGTAAAGCAAAAACCATGAATCGTTTTGCCTGTCATATATTTATATGATTTGTACCCTCCTTGGCGTGGTTTTTCGGTTTTAATTCCTCCTTGGCAGAATATTCGATGTATTGTTGAGCTGTTTCTGAGTCAAGAGCGCAGGTCCCTGTCTCATCATCGTTAATTTCAGGCTTTTCAAATTTCATAATCCAAAGTAAGCATTTATTCAGCAATTTCAACATAATAATTTTCTCAAAGGAATTCGGTGTTTTCGAAATAAGATGAGAAGACAAACCTTGTTCTGCAAAGTTGATTGAATTGATAAACATAATCAGCGATTACTCAATTTAAGGTTCTTGATTTTGGTCATGTTTTCTTCTTCTTTCACTTAACGTGGAAGGTCATACCGAATGTTGTTCATTTCCAACTGCTTCTGTACTATCACCAAGGTCCTTGTATTAGTTATAAGTTTTTTTACATATCTTCAACGTCGTTATACTTCCTTGACGCTTTTAATACATCAGCACAATTTTTTTTATACAATATTTAGTACAAATTGGCTTAATAAATTCATCAATTAAAAAAAAAACGTCGACGAAAACTTTTAACGTTTAACAATTACACTATAACAAAAGACACTATATTTTTTAACTTAAGAAGAGAAATCAGTGGTCATTTTAAGATATTATTAAAAATTGAAATATCCCTCAGGAAAACGTCTGTCGACCCATCACACCAAATAACGCGGATAAAAATTCCATCCTCTGGCCACAATTTTTACATCGTTGGTCGGATGTTTACCTCCAGCGACGTCAACTTTTCTCGTTGTTGGCGTTATATGTTTTGTTGGTTGTCAAAATTCGGGGATTTAACTGGTTTCTAAAATATGCGATTTGGACGTAGATTCCCTGCGACCGAGCGAATCGGTGATAAGTTTTAAACGCTGATTTGACGGGTATGTAGCGTTTGATATGTCTCGCGTCGCGTATTTCGTTCGCCTCGCGAATACTTGTTCTGATTTGGGGTTTGCTAGGTGTGTATACACTGAGCAGTACTTTTTACATAAAAATAATGAACTTTTAATTGCATTCATGAAGGTGTCTGATTTAAAACAGTTAATAATGTCTAATTTAAGTTTAGAGGAGAAAGTTGAATTAAAAACTAACGGTCGTCCCATGCCCGTGTTAAATTTTAGCCAAGTTTAAACAGAATATAAAAATAGGACAAGTTTTACGCGAAAAAAAAAAGACCAAATTGAAAAATTTTTATTCAAGGTCCGAAATTTGTTAAAATAAAGAGATTAAAGGTCGTTTAAAGACATTAAATTTTATTTTGAATATGGCACTGGATACGGCTTTTAAAGAAATCACTAAGGCATTGCGAATGCTAGTGACTATACCGAATACCACAGCCGAAACCGAAAGTTGCTTTTCCACTTTGAACTTGATTAAAACATATTTAATAAATTCAATGGGGGAAGATATACTAAATGCTTTGGGTATGTTAAATATTGAGAGTGCTATGGTCGAACTAATTCCGGGCTTTATTGAAAAATTTATTTTGGACAAAACTAGGCGAATGAAATTTCACTTTAAAACTAGGAAATGGCGAGGTACTATTCACGGACAAAAATGTGTGCAGTAACTCTTTTTTGTCATAAAACTTTGATATTTTTTTTGAACTTTTCTAACTTTTCATGAACGTTTTCGAATTTTCTCTATCGATTTGCAGTTACAATAAGCTGTTTGAGTGATTTATCCTTCATAAAACATTAAGTACCTACTTATTAATTCTTTTATCTGTGCAACAATCAACAACCCATCCTCCAATGTCTTTGTAAGTAGTAAAAATACAAAATTTTAGTGTTTTAATGAAAGCAAAAAAAATCTTCAGCAGCACTATTTTTTCTACGCCCTCCCACTTTAAAAACCCACGAGCCGCTACTGAGCGAAATGATATTAAATTTCAGTCAGATCTAAAGGACAGTCATACCAATTAAAAAAAAAAACAAGTATATCGATACTTTAAGCGCGCGATTTTTTTAAAATACAATTTTGTATATTCTTGACAGTATTACGGCGTCGACATGCAAAATCGGAATTAATAAAGAAAGAAATCTAATTTAAAACTCATGCTATAATTTATCTCCTCGAAGAAAGATGGCGCCTGCAGTACGAAAACATCACACATTATTGACCCTAAAATTTTTTCCCTTACTACATGTCAACATTGAAAATTTCGATTTTCCTCTAGTTTTTCTTCGACATATTCAGCAAATTCTAACCTATAACTATGAAAAATCGCCGAACTTTTCCACTTTATCTACGACAGATCGAGTAAATAATAAATCGTTGGCAATAAACATTTTAAATATTACATTAATTATATGGATATTTATTTTTAAATATGAGTCAGTTTAATGTTATTATTATGATTTTTCTTGAACTGGACATTCGATGAAATATTATCAGTACACCTGTACAGTCGTGACTCCATGTAATTTTATAAATACGGATTTTCTTTTTTTCGGAAATGTTTCCGGGGCTTTACGTGCCATGAACCTTTTCTGTTAGTGGTGACAGAAAACATATGTGTCAGTTATTTTAAATTATATTTTTTTTGTGCAGTGAACTGACTGGAATGATTTCAATTATATCATAAACTGTTTAATATGAATGTGAACTTTTAAAAAATGTTATTGACAGAGATGCAGCGAAGATGAGGTAATACGTTTATTTTTATTGCACTGCACAATAATGAAAAATAACGATCAAATATCTCGAGAACGCTTTGAGATTTCTGAATGAAATTTTGCACACAAACACCAATAAATGTTTGCCACTTTTTGGGTATATTTTCATTTTGTCGCATATTTGAAATCCCAGGCTAACTTGATTATTTTTTAATTACAATGAATTGGCATTGTTGAAAATAGTATTTTTTCTAAATTGAAAGTGATAAATATTGTATGGCTTTTTTAGCAGATTTAAAAAAAATAGTTAAAAGGTGTTTCAGTCTGTTTTAGGGTAAATATAGTTTTCATTTAGTAGGCTATGAAACTATGGATGACTGATCAAGTATTTGGCTACAATTAATAGCTGTTAACGTAAATTTGTGAATTTCAAATTTATTTCAATTTTTATATGGAATTATGCATTTAACTGAAAGAGAAATAATTGAAATACTAACAATTCTTAGGTACGGTCACAGAAAATACACTTATGTTGCTGTTTGTCGAATATTTAATGAAGTACATCCGAATAAAAACATCACTAAGTCAACAGTTTCAAAACTTCAAACATTCAACTTTTGAGAATACTGAGAATGAACCTGTTCCATCCAGTGCGGATTCGTATCAGCCCAGTATCTACAGTTGTCTTTGTTAACATGACCATTTACGCATAATGTTGCTACATCTGTGAAAATTGAATATATATAAACACACCTTGTGGAATCCCATGATTGTAAAAAACTTCTAAGATACAGAATAATTTTTTATACTTTTAATAACCTTATTTTATATCTGAATAATGCGATAAATAATTTTTTCTTAAAAGAACTATCCAGTAACTTTTTTGGACGCATTTTTAAATCTCTTATTAGTTACAATTACAAGCTGCAAGATGGCTTTTTTTTTAGGCCGGGGACACACTACGGCTAAATCGCCGTGGTTTTTAACCGCGTAATTTTGTCAGTCAAGAAAGCTAATACAAACAGCCATATAAAAACAGATGTCGATGGCGTGAATTGTTCTACAAGAACGATTCGATGAAGATTATGTGAAGGAAAGTTGTTTGGACGTTGTTGGAAAAAACCACTATTATCTAAAAAAAGCGAAAAGTCCGATTAGAGTTCGTCATGGAACATGTACATTAGAACAAGAAGCGGTGGAGGAACACGTTCGACATTTCGATGATAAAAGACGTCAATTCAGATACGTCGTGAATACTGTAAAGCACGGTGGAGGGAACGTTAAAGTATGGAGTTGCTTCTCATATGAAGGTAGTTATCAAATCCATAAAATCACCGGCATTAGGGATAGTTTTGTTTATGCTGATATTTTAGAAAATGTTATGCTACCATTTGCTGAGCGAGCTCGTAGTGGTCGTTCAGAACAAAACATTATTGCAGTTCGTGAGAGTGTAGCCAAGAGTCCAGGATCCTCGATTCGTCATCGTGCACAAAAATTGGATATTTTAACAGCTATTCTTCATGGTATTCTCACTAAAGATTTGCATCTTCATGCTTACAAAGTCCAATTAACTTAACAGCTTCTGCCACCAGACCATGCACTGCGAAGAGAGTTCATCAATCGGATCATTAGAATATCACAAGAAGTGAATGCCGATTTTGTGGACAAAATCATCTTCAGTCATGAGGCCCATTTTCACATCGATAGCTTCATTAATATGCACAATTGTCGCATTTGGGGCTCAGAAAATTCACAAATTATTCATGAAAAATAAATGCATCTCCAATGTGTCACTGTTTGGTATGCATTATGGTCTGGAAGGATCATTGGACTATTTTTCTTTGATAACGAGGCAGGTAATGCATGAACTGTAACCGGCGAACGTTATCGTGACAAGATAATCCAGTTATTTATCCCTCAATTGGAAAACAATGCTTTTGGCATGTGGTTTGAAACATTCACGGTCCGTGAAACGTTGACGGTCTGGTCGTGTCATTTCCCGTTTTGATGACGACAATTTGCCGCCATGATCTTGCGATTTAACACGTATGAACTTTTCGTGGGGTTTTTCTGAATTCTCAGGACTAATAAGCCCACGACCACCCAAGCACTGAAAGTTGAAATTGAACGCTGTATCAACGAAATGCCGCCACTTTTATACAAAACTGTTATTGAAAATATCATCAGAAGAGTACTCGTGTGCCACCAAAGCAGTGAGTGGATGATTTGTTCCATACAAAATTTCCAAATGTCTATATTATAATCAATAAATATTTCAATACTTTGCTACGGAAAACCATGTTTTATTTAAAATTCAAATCTTGCGCTCTTATTGTAACACCCTTTATAGTAAACCGATTTCTAGAAATTCTGATATAACGATTTCATCGGAAACGCCACTGAATTTTACGCTAATTATAAATTCGCAACAACCTTTTATAGTGCTTTCAATTTGTAATTCGACTTTTACTTGCACCTGTATTTTGACATGGGCGTATTTTTTCGTATCGTTCTACAGTAGGTAGTTTGGCATTTATGCGAAAACTCTAGTAGGCGTTGGACTAGTTTGGATCTATTCTAAATGGTCAAGAACAAAAGAATGTGATGAATAGCGCTTTTAATTGCGAAAAACAAAAAAAAAAAGTAAAACATAATTTATTACGACAGAACATAACGAAAGAACAGTGGTATCTTGACCTACCTCCGAACAAAATTGCCTGAATACGATTTTGTCCAATATACTCGAAAATGCGATCGGCAGATTAGCACATTATTTCACTAGACTTTACTTTGGTACTCTTCGAGTTTTTATAATTTTAGTCTAAATTTCATTAACAAAGAAGGCCAGCTCCTGCCATCCTTGGCTCCTGCCAATTGGCAACGTCGTATTGTTTGTTTCATTCAAGTATTATTTGAAAATAAAATTTAATCATTTTATAGCAGTTAATTGAATACGCATGATTAATTGTTTGAATAATGTCCAAAACATGTCCAAATGTCCATCAGTTCAGTCAATGCATGCCAAGCGCTATTTTAATCTGATTACCTGAAAATGGTACTGGTAGTATCTGGTTTCTAATCTTCTCCGTAAATAAGAAGCATATTAGTTTGTTCTATTTATTTATCCTGATTTTTGAGATAGCCTTTTGGCTACTACTCATTTCTAATGAGGTTACCCCGTTCCTGATATGGGTTTGTGTTTGTTGGAGACTTCTAACTAGCCCAGCAGGTGCCGATTTTTGGCTGAGAAAGAAATCTGACAAATTTCGGGAAGTTAATAAAAATGTTTTTTCCGGACTCAGGCACCAAGGCCCGAAATCTGGCGAGTTGACACGACGAAAAATGCGACTGGCTTCTCTTTTCTTGCTTGCTGGGACCAGAAAGGTGCCGAAAGAAAACAGAACCCTCTGAAGTTTGCTTGCAAGTCCTGACAAAATCTTGGCTTACATCAATAATTGGTCTGTCTCTGCCGATTCTTTATGATGACTTGTATTTTTCAGTTCAAGTGTTGATTGGTGTGATGGTCGTTTTTGCTTGATTCTTGGAATGCTTGAAAAGTGTTTTGATAGCTGTGCTATGTATTGATTTTTTCTTTTGGATTTCTATCCGTTCAGAATGTTTCTTTCGCCGCGTGGTATAGTAGCTTGTACTACTGCGATCTATTAATTTTATCTGGTTTTCCATCTAGTGATGTTAGTTGGATGGAACCCCTGATGGTGAAGTTCCGTCCTGATTTCGTCTACTGGAATTATTTCCAATACGCCTTTGATCAAGATGCGGATGAGTTTACTTGAGGTTGTTTGCGAGTAGTAGCTTTTTTACGATTTTCCTGTCTAATTCCGTTCTGGGGACTATCAGTACTCCATTCGGCTTCGTTTGAACTGGCCCGACTGCCACTTTGTTCTTTTTCAGAAAGTTCATCACTTCCTAGAATGCATTTTTGTCTCGCAAGTTTGAACTGCTTGAAGTTTCTTCCTTCCCTTTCTCTCGTCTTGGAGTTTTTGCCGTATCGGGCGAATCTTCGGATTTGGGAGCCAAATCGTGGTGAAAAAAGCAATTAGTACGTCTGGATCGGTGCCTCTAAAGCCGATATAGCTTTTTTCCTCTTCTCTTTTTTGACCTGGAAGACACCAGCTGGTTACCGTCATTATTGGATGCATTTTACTGCTCTCCTTCTTCGGGATAGAGTTGGATAATGGTCGCTGGTGGTGCGGTTTGTGTAGTCTTATCTTTTTTGTTTTTGAAGGAGTTTTAGAAACCCCAGTGTCGCTAACGTTGCCGCCAGTTTTGTTAGAAACTTCCGGTCTATGGATTTTGATTCGTAGATTTTCTGTGAGTAACTTCACATTTTTATTGTTCAGTTCAGATATTTCACTGTTTAAATCAGCTATTTCTTTAGCTTGGTTAAACAATGTATATCATGCACGTCTAAGCGCTCCGTGCGAAGATCAGCTAGATCTTTATGACAAAATCCGGCTTCTTCGATCACTTTATGATTGTTTTTGCGCCTACTCATCGCGGAAACAGTTTTCACAACTTTCAACCACAATACGTTTACTAACGATTAGTAACGATGTCCGGACGAGAAGTCGGCGAAAGTATCGGTTGTTTGATTGTGGATAGCGTCTCCCTATACTTGACAAGAGAGCATATATCAGAACCCTGATGAGTCTAACCACCAACAGCCGAAACATGTGCCCTTCAATGTAAGGTGGGGCTCACTCCCGGTCAAGCAACTTACAGAATCCTCATTTTAGCGGAGATATAAATTTTGGTGGATTTATATATGTATAGATATAGCGTCTTCCAAGACCGGTTTCTGGCCTTGAGCCGTCATCAGTCGGGCTCAAGCCGGACACGTGGTGACGGCTTAAGGTGAGAAACCGGTCTTGGGAGACGCTTGCTGGCGCTTTGTATGGCGGATGAAGGAATAGCAAAGCACGACGTGGAGCACGGGTGAACTTCCTTAGCTTTTTAATACTTTTCTCCACGGGCCAAGTTCACAATTTTTTGATTATATATATATATATATATATATATATATATATATATATATATATATATATATATATATATATATATATATATATATATATATATAATATTATTTATAGGACGTGGATTAGAATGGATCGCTGTGTAAATCCGTGGAACGTCATTTCCTAATGGATGGAAGACGTATATACCTATGACCTCTTCTCCATACGGCCTCATTGCTGGCCCCTTCACAAGGTAAGTTCCTAGACCATTTATATTTTGCATACACATATTAATTCAAATTCTATGAAAATATTAAATATCTATAACCTTGATTAAAAATCACAAATCGCTAAAAATTAAGGAAAACTTTGATAACAGAGTATCTAGATTCCCTGTATAAGTAAACGAACGGATGAATGAATGAACGAAAGAACGACAAAATTAATCGATACATGAATGGATGTATGAAAGTAATTATTTACTTAATGAATTAATTTATTAATTAACTGATTAATTAATTAATTAAAGATGAATGAATTAAAGAATGAATGAACGAATGAATGACATCGAATGAATGAATGATCGATATACAATAAATAAGGAAGGTTTATCAGAAATATTCAATTTAATAAAATTTGTATATCTAAACTGATATTTAGGCAATTAAAATACTTTGATTTATTTAAAGTTAAACCATTACTAATATTGAATAAATATCGAGATATATATATGCCCTTGAGTGCGAGATAGGGGTCAATATTTTTGATAATTACTTCTAGGAATACTGCTTATTTATAAACATTGGATATGACAGATAAATGAAGTGATGTTTATGCCATTATAAAAAATAATAATTGTACAAATATCCAGTAACGGTTCAAGGCAAGTCATTCCTCACCCACTCGCTGTTAAAATGTTCATTAAAACCAAGAAAATTCATTTTTAAAATACAGAAAGCAGAAAATTGATTTCTAAAATGTGAATGCATTTTCAAAGAATATCGAATATCGAAGTTTTCAGTGATTATTATCTGCAGATAGTTACCGAGTCGTAATGTCTGAATTATTGTGGCGTGTTCATATATTTTTTTCTTTATTTGAGTTTTTTGCCACGATCTAAAACCCAAAAAATATCAAAATATCTGTTCTTATGTAAATAAGAATCACTGGGTAAAAACAAAAAACCAAACGAAGACAAATTGCTCAGTGATTCTTTTTTGTAATAAATTTGCCTAACGAACAAACTTTTAAAAATGTAAAATGTTCTAAAAAAATATACAAACTTTTAACATTAACGTTTCGGGAAGTATTCTCCTCCCGTTTTCAAAAGGAACCAAAAATAAAGTATATTCATTTCTATAAAATATGAAAAGATAGAAAATAAATATTCTTTTTGTGTATGTCAATGATATTTACATTGACAATTAGTTTTTAATGACATTGACATACTACCTCACAAAAATATATATAGGTGAGGTTTACCGTCTGATTGTAATTGTTTAAAATGTTTAATCTTTGTCATTTTTTTAAAACATTTAAGAATTTCAACAAACAATTACAATCACACGGTAAACCTCACCTATATATATATATATATATATATATATATATATATATATATATATATATATATATATATATATATATATATATATATATATATATATATATATATATATTTTTTTTATTTATTAGGTTTTTCGGTCGGTAATTAATTTTTAATTTTTAATTTTTTTATTAATGTTTCGGTTCAAACAAAGAACCATCCTCAGAATAATTCTACAATACATATAACTTTTATAAAAAACACAAACTTAGATTTAAAAACATACCAATATTTAAATAAACAATTAATTTTTAATTATTTTTAAATATGTGATAATTTAAAAAAAAAAAAATTTAAATGACATGTTTGACTTTGACATAATTAACAATTCTTTCACCTTTAAATTTTTGTTTTTTATTATAACCTAATTGTTTTGAATTTGTTATGTGGAATATTAATGGCAAAAATAAAAAATTATGAAAATTTATTATTTAATAATGTTATTATATATACAACTTAAATTATCTGTATCATTTCTGAAATTAATGGTATTATTCTTTTTTTATATTGTTTTTCAAAGATTTTTATGTCGTTAAAATTAAAGTTGTGTTCATTAACTATAGCATGCCTTGAAAGGGCAGTTACGTTTGGTTCAAAGTTTCTAATGCTTTTATTATGTTCATTTATTCTGTTTTTTAAGTATTGTTTAGTTTGCCCAATATATGAGCTTGGGCAGTTTAAGCAATCGATTTTGTAGATTAAATTTGTTTGTTCCATTTTGGGTATTTGTTTTGGAAAAACCCAATAAATAAAAAAAAAAATAATAATAATAAACGGTCAAGAGAATATATGTAATAATATATATATATATATATATATATATATATATATATATATATATATATATATATAAATATAAATATATATATATATATATATATATATATATATATATATATATATATATATATATATATATATATATATATTATATATATATATATATATATTTATATTTATATATATATATATATATATATATATATATATATATATATATATATATATATATATATATATATATATATATATATATATATATTATTATATATTATATATATATATATATATATATATATATATATATATATATATATATATATATATATATATATATATATATATATATATATATATATATATATATATATATATATATATATATATATATATATATATATATATATATATATATATATAGTATTTGCTAGTATGTCAGTGTCATTATAAACTAATTGTCAATGTAAGTATCATTGATATACGCAAAAAATATATTTACTTTCTATCTTTTCATAATTTATAGAAATTAATATACTTTATTTTTAGGTTCGTTTTGAAAACGGTTCCCGAAACGTTAAGGTTAAAAGTTTGTATATTTTTTTAGAACATTTTTATATTTTTAAAATTTTGTTCATTCGCAAATTTATTACAAAAAAGAATCACTGAGAAATTTATCTCCGTTTGGTTTTTTGTTTTTACCCAGTGATTCTTTATTTACATATTTACATATTTTGATATTTTTTGAGTTTTAGATCGTGACGAAAAACCCAAATAAAGAAAAAAATATACCGAGTCATAGTTGCACGATACTTTCACTAACCATTCCCACAGGATCTTGTCTCATGTTTATACTCCCAAGGTCGTTCATTAATTACCGATCCAGTTTCATCAATGTTTTTAATTAATCTTCGATTAGTCGATTTGTTTGGTATACTTTTTCAACCAGCGCTTTTATATAGCATTCTATATTTTATACATTCATAAGTTATAACTATAAAAGCATCAGAATTACCAAGCGCGCAACAAATTACGATGAAAGAATTACAAGTTAAATTGGAAGAAATGCTAAAGGGTTTATATTTACTAGACACAGTACCAAATCTTAGTATATGGAGATGATATGTAGAAAGAAAGAAAAATTAGAATAGATCTTTAGACAGTTCGAAGAGGCAGATTCACTCATTTGCCTAAGAATGTACTCAAGAAAAACGAAATATACAAGGTCAGCAAAAGCAATGAAAGGAACAGGTGTCAGAGGATGTTGCTGCTAGAATAACGGCTGGAAACAAAAGTTTTTTCATTCTACAGAATATCTTAAGATTTAAATACCTCTATACATGTTGTATAGGAATACAACAATAAAGATATATTCAACATTAACACTGGTCAACAGTGACAGCTCGTGGGTTTTTAAAGTGGGAGAACGTAGAAAAAAATAGTGCTGATGAAGATTTTTTTTGCTTTCCCCTTCCTCCTTTTTATTTTTCGTGCTACTAAAATCCTATACAGGAGGTGAACTAGGAGAACTAGTAGTACCAATACAAAATTAAAATTTTGTATTGGTACTACTTAGAAGGACATTGGAGGATGGGTTGTTGCTTGTTGCGCAGATAAAGGAATAAATAAATGAGAATAATGAATAAGTAATAATAATAAATGAGAATAAGTTTTATGACAAAAAAAGGTTATTGTACACATTTTTGTTAGGGAATAGCATCTCGCCGTTTCCTAGTTTTTAAAGTGAAATTTCATTCGTCTGTTTTTATCGAAAATTAATTTTTCAATAACTTTTTTATTAAAGTCCGGAATTAGTTCGACAATAGCACTCTCAATATTTAATATACCTAAAGCATTCAGTCTGTCTAGTCTATCTTCCCATAGTCAAAATAAAATTTAATATCTTTAAACAACCTTTAATGTCTTCATTTTGACAAATATCGGGCCTTGACTAAAAAAGTTCCAATTCGGTTTTCAAATCTTCTTTTTCTATCGTCAGAATACTTTCACATATAGTTTACTGTCAAATTTTCGCGTAAAACTTGCCCTATTTTTACATTCGTTTTGAACTTGACTCAAATTCAACACGGGCGTGGGACTACCGTTTAACTTTCTCCTCCAAACTTCAATTAGTCATTATTAACTGTTTTAAATCAGGCACCTTCATGTTTGCAATTAAAAGTTAATATTTTTATTTAAAAAGTAATGTATTCAGTGTGTACATATGTAACAAATCCCAAATCAAAAAAAGTATTTCCGAGGTGAACGAAATACCCGACGCGATACATATCAAACGTTGCGTATGCGTCAAATCAGCGTTTAAAATTAATTACTGACACGCTTGGTCGCAGGGAATCTACGCCAAAATCACATGTCTTAGAAAGCAGTTAAACCCTCGAATTCTAGCAACCATGCAACGAAAACATGCAACGCCAACGACGAGAAAGGATGTAAAAATTGTGGCGAGAGGGTAGAAGTTTTATCCCCATTATTTTCGTTCGTTCTACACGTTCTTCTACATTTGGAGATTTTAATTTTTAATAATATCTTAAAATGAGTTAATGGAAAGAAACTGAACGGAAATAAAAAATGGTGTTTTGCTCTGAAAAATTGTTTACTGTGATAAATGCTGGAGGGGCGGTGCCCCAACACCCTCTCCCACGAGCCGCCTCTGTTAGTCAACAAGGTTTTTGTCCAACGATAATGAGTTGTATTATCAAGAAGTGCTATTCATCAACAACATAAGTTTCAGAGCTAGCATAGCTCGACTTTATCGAATCATGCAGGTTTAAAGATACAGGGTGTCAGGAAATAACGTCGAAATATTTTGGGAGGTGACTCTAGGGATTAATACATTTAAAAAACACATTAAAAAAGTTCCTATGAACAAAACTCAAAAATTGTTTCTTAAAGGAGAAACTCTGAAGATGGGTTTTCCGCAATATTTTCGAAACGGTTTATGCTAAGCTTATGCGGTTTATGCTTTAAGTCGTGAAATTTCGTATATTTCAATAAATTGGAATGGAAAAACGTTTTTTGAAAAACGGCGTTTCCTTAGTTAATGCTCTCATAACTTTTTTCTTTGTAATATGTTTTAATTTCTTAAATCAAATTATTGAATCGCAAAGATTTTTTCGAAATCCATCGATGATTATCGATGTAATCATCTTAATAATTAAGCATTGAAATCGAAATGCATCTTAATAATTTAGTTGCCACCCTTGTACAAAAACAAAAATATTTATTTAGTAGCCAACAATAACAAGACTAATTACTATTAAAAATTTAGCACTTATTCACAGCAGATGTTGAAAATGACCTCCATTCATCTTAATGCACTCTCTAATTATTTTCTTCGTAGAAGATCTTATCCTGCCGAAAATACCAGCTTTATTTTTGATATAATCACAAGCAGTAAATACACGTTGCTGCAATGTCTCTACAGTGCCAATCGGAAGAGCATATATCAATGCCTTCAAATATCCCCACAGAAAGTAATAGAGAGGATTTAATGCACTGGTCCACCACGTCCTATCCATCACCCTTTATATAACCGATCTACTACTTTCCTGGAGGTTAAGTTGACCCGGAGACTTGTATTCTATTACTTTGATCCGGATGTCACGGATCACGGATGTTTAGGCAAGGATGTGATGACCGAAGTGAAAGGTCATTCTGGGACAACGGCCGGCAATGAAGCTGACGTGGCTTTTATTAGCGGATTGTCCGATAAGGACGCCGTCGCTAGGAATTTGTCCATTAAACTGGACAGGAATGTTTGAAGCTTTGGAGTGTCAGTCTCCCTGTGGATTCGTACATTCCTTACAAACCAAGGGGCATTGATTATTGTGTGAAGCGCACGAACTTGGAAAGACTGAAGTCTTTTAATCGAATTGATTGACATATTGACATAAATGACACCAAGCCTGGTGTCCGTACACGAGCACAGATCGGATCAGGGTTTTATAAAATGTTATCTGGTTGTTCAGCGAAAGCTTACTTCACCTGTTAATTAGGGGGTACAGGGTGAGGAGCATTCCGTACGCTTTCCCTTTCGCTTTTTTAATATGTGACTCCCACGTCAGGGCCTTGTCATACTCAAGGCCGAGATAGTGAGCTGACTTAGCCCACTTTATGGGAACACCATCAATCCTGATTGGTTGGAGTATTCTTGGTCTTCTTCTAGTGAAGAAGACGGCCTGGGTTTTGCTGCGGTTGATCGAAAGTCTCCATTCGGTCAACCAACACTTGACTTTCAACGTCTGCTTCTGGAGCCTGGATGTAATAATTTCAGGTCTGTGAGCTGACGTATAGAAAACCGTGTCGTCAGCGTAAAATGCAGTCTTCACATGGGGAATCTTAGGAAAGTCCGTCATGTAGATATTGAAGATTACGGGGGCAAGTGGTGACCCTTGTGGTACACCTGCTTCGATTCGCTGGACGTTAGAAGTAGCACCATCGACAAGCACTTGGAAAGTGCGTCCAGTCAGAATTGATGCCAATAATTTGCCTATATCAGTTGGTATTCCTAATCTTGAGCATCTTGACAATAAGTCCGAGATGTCAGACTCTGTCAAAAGCTTGCGAGAGGTCTAGAAAGACAGCTCTCGTATGGCGCCTTCTGTCGAAACCCTGTCTCGTCGACTCCACTCTCCGTCGACTGATGAACAGCGGCGTGACCCCTGTGGAAACCAAACTGCTCGTCCGGCAGAATCTTCTTCTCTTCAAGAACGCTGTTCAGAGCATGTAATACCGCTCTTTCAGCGACCTTGCCGAGAGCGCTAAGCAAGCTGATTGGCCTGTAGCTGCTTGGATCATGTGGATTTTTTCCCTTTTTGGGGATTACTATTATTTGGGCGTGCTTCCACGACGCCAGGAAGTGTTGAAGTCTGAACATAGCCTTAACGATATTAGTCAACTGAGCTATTTGATTATTCGGTAGCCTCTTCAGCTGCATCGGCGAGGTCACTGCCCAGGTCGCACACCCCTGGGGCTTTTCTAACTTTAAGACCTCGGATAATACTATGTATTATCTTCGGGGAAACTATCTGGCTAATCAAGTAGCCTGGGTTAGGGGTTCCTTGATAGGAAAGACTTTTTTGTTTGAAGATGTCAACTTTTTTCTTCTTCTCGACTGAAGGTCGAGGAGAAGTCATCTGTCTTTGGTAGGTCTTGGCGAAAAGCTCCGCCTTCTCCTCCCTGCTGACGGCGTGCATTGCACCCGTCCTCAGGGGGGGGGGGAAACCGGCGCTCTCACCTTTCGCACCAGGGATTTGGCCGTTTTCCAAAGTGATCGATATCGGCCACTTCGATTGACGCCGGGAAATTGTCCCATCTGTTGTCTCTGAACTCTCTGCGAGCCGATTGGAACTCTCTTTTGGCTTCGTTCGCACGATGCCCGAGCGCAGGGTCACCAGACGAGTGATAGCGTCGGTAAAGTCTGTTCTTCAGTCGAATGTTCTCTTTTACCTCGAACGGAATGTCCAAGGTAGGCCGTGAAGATTCTGGACGGGTTATAGTCGCCACCTTAGTGGCTTCTAGAATGTCATGGGTTAATTTGTCGACCGCTTCGTCGAGCTGCTGAATGCTACTGATTCGCGGGTTCGGTCCGCTGTTCTGGAAAGACTCCTGG
The DNA here is from genome assembly GCA_031761425.1 of Cosmopolites sordidus. NCBI lineage: Eukaryota > Metazoa > Arthropoda > Insecta > Coleoptera > Curculionidae > Cosmopolites > Cosmopolites sordidus. The sequence goes on along the minus strand of JARFXV010000268.1, from coordinate 1,666,849 downwards.
AATTTGGTCCAACAGATGTTTAAGAATTGTTTCGGTGGAAGAGAGTCCACCTTTATACCAATATTAAGCAGTACCGGGAAGTAATCTGAAGTGAGTTCGTGAACAATCTGAACTGCAACTTGATTGGAGAGATTTCTTATGATGAAGAAATCTAGGAAGCGTTGAAATCGGGATGGTTCATCTGGGATAAGGAGGTTCAGCCCGTACCTATCCGCCAAGGATAACAGGTCAGTACCTCTCTTATTTGTCCAGCCGGAACCCCACCTTTTATGCGCATTGAAATCTCCTCCAATGATGAATGGAGAGTTGTTAGTCAAGAATCTGTCGACTTCACCTGAATCGAAGTCTTTACAGCTTCTCTGGTACCAAGAAGATAGGTTTACGAGATTTCTATCTAGTGTCACTTGCACCGACATGGCCTCTGAGGAAGTAAGGCCAGTCGGAGGAACGAGGCTGTGCTTGACGCTCCTCCTGACAAGGATCATCAGGCCGCCACCCGCTCCGCCAAGTCTGTCCTCCCTATAACAGTATAAGTTCTAAGTATAAGTTCCTTATAGTTCTAAGTATAAGGTCTAAGTATAAGTATAAGTTCCTTATTCCAAAGCGTTCGCTTGGTTTAAGGAAAGTCTCCTGTATCAGGGCCACATCGACGCCGCGACCTTCTAGAAATGCGGTCAATTCAAGTTTTTTGCCAGCTAACAAGTTGGCATTCCAGGTTACGACATTGAGTGAGTTTTTATGACTCATTGCTAGTCTGGAACATGGCTAGCGCAATATCTATCTGCTTTTGTACAATAGCAGCCGTCTGCTGCATCATTTGCTCCATCATCTGAGTGAAATCAGTAAACTGGAGTTTTGAGGCTTCCTGTTGGGAGGCGACCTTATTACGGGGAGCCGGCACTGGAGCCACCGTATTCCTATTATTTTGTGTGCTCCACACGAATGTTGGGGGCGGAATTTTTGTTGGCGGTTTTACTTCCTTTTCGGGTACTACTTTCCCCTCCTTCCTATTTAGTGGTCTTTTCGGGCAACTCTTTGCGTTTGCGAGGTGTGGACCACCGCAATTAACGCATTTTGCAACCATAATTTTAGGTTTTTTACAGTCTCTTGATGCATGATTGCCCGAGTACTTCATGCATTTGGTGGGAGCGTGGCATTTCTTTGCCAGGTGTCCAAAGACCTGGCAGTTATCACACTGCGAGGTTTCTCCGTTAGATTTAAAATTTTCCACCTTGATCTTTTGATGGACTAAGTGCTTGGTGTTAAATATTGCCTGTTCTCCCTTAGGCAATATCATTGGACCATTGCGAGTGGTTTACCAGCTTTAATTTTCCACCTCTGAATTCTGTAGGGGTGAAAACCCAATTCCGTGACTTCATCACGGATATCCCGTTCGGGACCTGTTTCGACAATATTGCGTATCAACACTGTATGTAACTGCTTCTCACTCTTTGTGCAGTACGTGTGATACGTAATTTTTTCCTTTTCTAAGGACGCCGTGAGCTGGCGGTAGTCACTGGGTTCTTTGGGCTGCACTTTTACCCCTTCTGGGCGATTTAGTGCCTTGCCCGTCTTGATTTTGCTGGTATTTATGAAGGTTATTACCTTCATATAATCTCTCTTTGCACGAATGACCACCGAGGGTACTTTTTCGGTCTTGGTGGTTGGATTAATTACCGTTTTATTTACGGTTTTAAGAGCCGGATTTACGCCACTTGAACCAGCCTCACCGGCGGTCTTTTTCCTCGGCGTTTGCTCCATTGAGCGCTCTTTGTCCGAAGAGTGTCTTTGCCTATTTCGGGTTCGCCGTTTTTTAACGATAAATTCACCTTCGGAGTCGGAATTGTCCGGACCCATGGATATTATTTCTCCTTCGGACATGTCTTCTTCTGCCACCAGTTTGACTGTCTTTTGGACAGATTTCTTTGGGGTGGCAGCTTTATTCTCGATATTGTTATAGGATTTAATGCTATCCGCATTTTCACTCTTGTCAGTCTTTTCGGCCTCTGCGTTGGTACGGGAGATAGCGCTACCCGCTTCTAATTTGTCAATTTGGACCAGGAAAGCTACCTGCCCTTTCAATTCTTTAATTAACTCTTTTAATTCAAAGAATGTTTCGTTAAGTCCATGATTGTCCTAGCGCGCCTGATCCAGCTCAGCCTGGAGGCTGGCTATCATCTCGTCAGGCCCGAGATTCGGGCCCGCCGTTTTATGAGCCATTTCACGCCACAGTAGATATATAAAACTCTTTTAAAACAATCCTAAATAACAGTAAAATGCTAAACAGAAAATCAAAACCAGCCAGGATCGTCGAGGTTTGCAGTGTACAGTTGTGGTTCCCCTGCTACAGCAAAACCAACACAAATCACTGCACTGATTTCGCACTTAAGCGAATACCGCATTAAAAACTGTGAAATCTTGTTAATTCAGAAGAAAAAAACAAGAAATCTAAAGAAAACCCGTTAGTGACGTCACGAGGTGACGCCTACATTTGGATAGGTATCTCAAAATACAACAGCCAATAGGAGCACAGAAAAAGCACGTCTGCACTCTAGGACTGCTCTGATTGAATAATTAATGACAATTGATAACTGATCTAAATGCGCTCTTACATTTACAGAGAAATGAGGCGGAGCCCCATCGTGCATAAAATACATGCCATATCTGAACTGATATGGTACATCTTCATCAAATACATCAAATAGTTTTTCAAGAAGTTCAAATATAGTTGTTCATTTAAACGGTTGGGAAGCACAAACGGTCCAATTATCCTATATATTCCTATATATATTATCCCTAGTATCCCTACCCACGTATCGATAAAAAAATTGTCCTGATTCCCCTTCTCAAAAAATTCATGTGAATTTTCTTCCGCCCGCATATGAGTATTGTGAGAATTAAAAATTCCATTGCGTGTTAACATAGCTTTGCCTGTAAAGAGGAAGTTCTGTACAAAATTTGTATTTAAACGAAATTGCTCCGTTAACCATCGGCAAAACTGCATTCTTTGTGCTAGGTCATCAGGCTGTAAGGCTTGGACTTTCTGCAAATGATATGAATAGAGCGCTTGCTCTCTAACAATTTCCCACACGGTACTTTTAGGTATGCCTTCTTGAAAAGCATTTCATCTGACACATAGTCTTGGATTTTCTGCTACATTTTCTTAAACTCGTTGCTTATTCATTTTCTACAGTTCTAGTATTCCGGCTTTTTGCACAGTCATGTTTGGAAGGCATGAAAGATCCCTTTTTGTTGTGAAAGATCCCTGTTTGTAAATGTTTCTGTCCAACGAAGTACTCTTCCGGGAAAAATCTCTGCATATAATCTTCTGGCTTCACACGCGTTTCCCTTCGACTTCCCGTGCAAAAAATGCATATTCGCCATTACTTCGAAGGAATGATGGGCTATTTTGCAGTTTAAAAATAAAAATTTAGACTTTATTGCATAAATAGTCCAGTTTTACGAAACGTCAAAGAAAAATATTGACAGTGACAGCCTCCTACTTGATTTTTAAGATGCATTTCGATATCCATGTAATCCTGCATCGATTTCAATCAATTTTCTGGAAAACGGTCTATTCAAAAGAGATAAAACAAGAGGACCTTTTTTACCTAAAAATCTTTGCGATTCAATAGTTTGATTTAAAAAATAAAAAAATATTACAAGCAAAGTCATGGCAGCATTTACCAAGGAGACGCTCCTGTATATGTGGCGCCCCTGACTAAAATATTCAATTAATAACACAAAAAAACGTTTTTGTCGTTCCAATTTATTGAAGTATTCCGAGTTTTACGACTTTAGTATAAACGGTTTCGAAGGTGTAAAGAAGGACCTGCAAAAGATGAGGATAACAGATTGGAAAGGCAAGGCAAGAGATAACGGAGTATGCAAGGATAACAGAAGAGGGAAAAGAAAATAATAAAACAAAAGGCAGAACTCTCTAAAACTAGATTAGACATGTTATGGATACGGATTCTCACTGACCCATATAAAAAGAAAGACCTGGGTACTCCTAGGGAAAGCTTAAGCCCTTGATTGAGCTATTAAAGCACAGAGGAGAAAAAGAAGAATTTACAGTTGCTTTCTCAGCAAACAATTGTATAAAAACAGAGACAGATATCTCTTTCAAGTTCAAGAGAGTCAATACTTTGAAACGTAATAGCGGTAACACTGTTTGAAATGTAAATGTTAGTCATAGACTGCTGTATTCAATAGATTGTGTCAATACACCATGGAAAAATACACGATACACGAATTGGGTTCTAGAACAGTAGGTTAGGTTTTGTCGAGTGTCACATATCCCCTCAAACAATCGATTTATCGCATGAAACGTTTCCTGGACACATTATTTCGTGAAATGGTCATGTCAGCTAACCACCCAGATCATGGATCTCACGCGCTTACATTATTTTTTTCGAGGTTATGTTCTACGGCTACAGAAATAAACCACGAACAAGTCATGACCTTAAATGAAATTTAATTCAGATCATCATTGAAAATATACCGGTCGATATGTGTGAAAGAGTAATCCGAAATTGGGTCTCCAGAATGTATTCGACAAGACGAAGCTTAGGGGAACATTTGAACAACATTTTTTCAAAACATAATGCAATTATTTGTTTTTTAAATTATCACTTGTAGTTATCATTTTGTCTGGTTTTAAAATTCTGACATTTTTATTGGACAACCCTTTACGTGGTTTACAAATCGCCACGTGAGTTATTTTACGTTCTTGCTGTCAGATTTTTAAATAAAAGTGACGCATTTACTTATACGCCTCATTCAATTATCTACATTTATGCAAAAAAATAACTTTGCTTAACATTCTATTATTAAAAAAAAACAAAGCCTCGAAATAAAGTGTTTTATCACGCTGACAGATAGTAAAATTCTTTAAAATTATGGATTTCGATCATTAAAAAAATGTTTTATTTCAATAAATTAGATATCGTTCAACTATATATACAGCGAGGCCCAATAAAATAAAAGAGCTAGGAAAAACTTTTAAAAGCCAATTTTTTTTAAAATTTACAGATCTTTAAACATTTTGTTTACAATATAACCAGTGAATTTTATTGCTGCTTATCTTCTTAAATAATTTATTTCCTCCTAATGGTTCTTACATGAGTGGTCAAAAAAGAAACAATAACTAATTCTATACACGTTAACATGTACCAATTCTGATAAAGTATATATTTATTTTGTTGATACAGTAAAAGTTAGCCCGTTTTCCACTATATTATAGTAAACATGGGCTGCGTTAGACACGATACTTCTGAAGGAAGGCGTTTAATTTTGCAATGGAGAAGCCCAAACAAATTTTATGTATTTATGACGAATGCAATCAAACGGTCGCCGTATGTAATTGCTTACATACGGCGTAATGTAATTGCTTACATTAAGTTCTGAAAGAATCATATGCGAACCAAAAACAACCTCAGTCGTTATAAAAAAAATCTTGATCGGGGTATTAGCAACGAAACTATAAGATACCGTTAATATAATAAAAACCTATACGGTAAACTAGCCATGAAAGTTCTATTTTTAAGAGAACAGAATAAGAAGCAGCGATTAACATTTGAAAAATGAATATGTACTGAATATTTCCGAAACAACTGGATTAACATCCTCTTTAGCGATAAAACTAAAATTAATTTATTGGGTTCTGATGGTAAATTGCATGGGAGAAGACTTATTAATGGATGATTAAATCCACGTAACAGTGTTAAGTATTACGTGGATTCAATCTTTCCATTAATACGTCACACACACTAGGTATAGTGAAAAATGATGGTGATAACATTAAAGTATGGGAGTGCTTTTTATATGATAGATTAGGTCCAATATTTTGGAAAAAAGAAAAAATGACAAAAGACATTTACGTAGATATGTTAGAGACAATTATGCTAACCTACGCTGTAAAGAATATACATTTACAGTTGGTCTACCAACAAACATATCTCGTATTTTTGCGATACGGTGTTGTATAGTAGTGGTTCGAGAGGAAACATAGTAAAGTATTAGAGTGGCCTTCACAGTCGCCTTATCTAAATCGTATCAAGAATTTTTTAAAAAAGTTAAAATGAGCAAAAAATAGCAAACAAAAAGACATTGTGGCAAGAAATTGTGATGATATATATTTAATGAGCATTTTTGTTGGTTGATAACTAGGGACGAGCCCCACTCATTCCTTTAACTGGAGGGCATAAATTTCGTCTCTTGATGTTTAGTCTCTTCAGGGTATTGGACGCAGTCCAAAGAAATCTGACATTGCATTAAATTTAATATATATATATATATATATATATATATATATATATATATATATATATATATATATATATATATATATATATATATATATTAAATTTGTGTATATATATATATATATATATATATATATATATATATATATATATTAAAAAAGTGATTATTTTACATAAAAAAGAAGCACGGGAAGATTTAAAGAACTACCACCCAATAAGCCACCTATCAACGGTCTACAAAGTTTTCACCAAGATAATATCCAAAAGAATACTAAGAAAACTTAATGACGCACAACCAAGGGAGCAAGCAGGATTAAGAAGTAGATTCAGTACATTGAATCATATCCAGGTTCTACAGCAGGTCATAGAAAAACACAACGAATACACTATATGCCACTGTACATGGCATTTATCGATTATGAAAAAGCATTTGATTCAATCTCAAAGCGGGCCATAATGGATTCATTGCTTAATCAAGGTGTAGAGAAAGCCTATGTAAACCTGCTAGGATCGATATATGATGAAGCTACAGCGACAGTCCACCTTGACGATCTTCAGGTGGGAATAAATATAGAGCGGGGCGTACGGCAGGGGGACACAATATCGCCTCTTCTTGTCTCAGCCTGCCTGGAAGAAGTGTTCCGTAAGCTGGATTGGGAACAAAATGGAATAAGGATTAATGGTGGGTACTTAAATCATTTTAGATTCGCAGATGATATCGTTATTCTTTCACAAGACCCAGATGAGCTGCAAAGACACGTACAAGAATTGCGAAGGGCTGGGGAACCATTTGGCTTGAAAATAAACCAGAATAAAAGTCAGGTCATGTCCAATAAATTTGCTGAGGACAAAAGGATTTCTATTTTAGGAACGGATTTGGAAGTTATGGATCACTATATATATATATATATATATATATATATATATATATATATATATATATATATATATATATATATATATATATATATATATATATATATATATATATATATATATATATATCATCATCATCATCAGCCCGTATCGATCCACTGCAGGATGAAGGCCTCTTCAGCATGCTTCCAACCTTCACGGTCCTAGGCTTTCCTCTGCCACTCGGGTCCAATATACTTAACGATGTCATCAGTCCATCGTGCTTTCGGTCTTCTTGGCGGACGTTTGCGATCAAGCGGTATCCACTCCAGGATTGCCTTGGTCCATCTGTCGTCTCATCGCCTCGCTATATGGCCTTCCCATCTCCATTTCAACTGTTTTACTCTTCCAATGATGTCACAGACTTTTGTTTGTTCCCTGATCCATGCGCAGGACTTTCTGTCTCGTCTTGTAATGCCAAGCATACATCTTTCCATTCCCCTCTGTGCCACCCGAAGTTTTTGAATTGATTGCGATGTGAGTGTCCAGGTTTCACTTCCGTATGTCATAACGGGTAGAACGCACTGATCGAATACTTTTCTTTTCAGGCAAAGTGGGAGTCTGCTCTTAAACACTATGTTGAGCCTACCAAATGCCTGCCAGCCACATTTAACACGCCGTTCCACCTCCCGGGCGGTATTCCCCTCCATGGAAATCCTCTGCCCAAGATATACAAAGCTGTCCACAATCTCTAAATCCCTTCCTAAAACTGAAATTCTTCTGTCCTGAGCGAAGTTATTGAACATAACCTGACTCTTTTTCAGGTTTATTTTCAAGCCAAATGGTTCGCCAGCCCTTTGCAGTTCTTGTATGCGTCTTTGCAGCTCCTCTGGGTCTTGTGAAATGAGAATAATATCATCTGCAAATCTAAGATGGTTTAAGTTTGCACCATTGATCTTTACCCCATCCTGTTCCCAATCCAGTTCACGGAATACTTCTTCAAGGCCAGCCGAGAAAAGAATAGGCGATATTGCGTCACCCTGCCGTACACCTCGTTCTATATTAATTCCCACTTCAAGGTGAATTGTGGCTGTAGCTCCATCATATATCGATTCTAATAGGTTTACATAGGCTCTCTCTACACCTTGGCTAAGCAGTGCATCCATTATCGCATGCTTTGAGATGGAATCAAATGCTTTTTCGTAGTCGATAAAAGCCAAGCACAGTGGCATGGTGTATTCGTTGTGCCTTTCTATGACCTGCTGTACAACCTGGATGTGATCCATTGTACTGAATCCACTTCTGAATCCTGCTTGTTCTCTTGGTTGTGCGTGATTCAGTTTTTTTAATATTCTTTTAGAAATTATCTTAGTGAAAACTTTGTACATCACTGATAGGAGGCTTATTGGACGGTAGTTCTTTAAATCTTCCTGTGCTCCTTTTTTATGTAAAAGGATCACTTCTGCATTTTTCCATAAGTCAGGTACTTTTTGTTCTTTGAGGCATTTTGAGTATAATTTTGCCAGTGTTTTATGTAACGTCCGACCACCAGCTTTTAGCATTTCGACAGTTACACTATCCTTTCCTGGAGCCTTGCCGTTCTTCATCAATTCTATAGCATTTGTTACTTCCTCCACTAGGATATCTGATATTATATATTGTTCTTCCGTGGGTACTGCTGTCCCTGACTAGCTCTGATCTTCATATAACTGGGAATAAAACCTTCTGACAATCTCTAACATTTGGGTACGCGTCCTGCACACTGTGCCATCCTTACGCTTTAAAGCATATATTTGCGTTCTTTTGCTTCTCAGCTTCTGTTTAGCTTTGTTAATTCCTTTGTTTTCTTCCAGGGTTTTTTGCACTAGCTGCATATTGAATCGGCGCGTGTCCTCTTCTGGAGATTTTTGTTTGTTTGAGACATTTTTCCTCTGGTGCTATTGAAGCCGCCGTTTGAAGTACATTGTTGGCGATTTCTTCATATTGAACTGATATTTCCACCTCCTCTGGATCTTGTAACGCAGCAAACCGGTTTGACAAAGCAATCTCAAAATCGCTTCCTCTCTCCAGCAGTTTTCCAGAATCCACCTTGCCCTTCTTTGATCTTACCATTTTTTCGCGCTCTTTTCGACAGTCAATCCGAACCCTTGCTCGTACAATTCGGTGGTCACTTCCAACATTAAAATTGTTAAGGACAGTACAATTGGTAAATACTGTTTTATCGTTGGTCATGATGTAGTCAATTTCGCTTGTGAGCCCAGATGGACTTTTCCATGTCCATTTTCTGCTGATATTTTTCTTATAGAATGAATTCATAATATATAGTTCTTGTCCTTCAGCAAAATCAACTAATCTGTCACCTCTATTATCTCGCTCACCAGTTCCATATGGGCCAGTTGCATTTTCGTCTGTTCTTGTTGTTCCAATTCTGGCATTAAAATCACCCATCAGGATTTTGTACCTACATTTCTCCTTGTATAAAAGCTGGGCCACATCATCATAAAATTCCTCAATTTCCTCATCTTTATGGCTTATAGTTGGTGCATAAGCTTGGACGATTTGAAGCCTAAACTTTTTATTCAGCTGAATGACGCATTGGGCTAATCGGTCGGATGTACTTTCAAATTTTACCACACTGTCCTTCAGCTTTCGATTGATGAGGAATCCCATTCCGCCACATCGGCCATTTTCCGTACCTCGAGTGTAGAGTACGTGTCCAGTTGGTTCTAGTTTGATTAACTCTTCACCCTTCCTTCATGTTTCACAGAGCCCAATAATATCCCAATGTATGTTGTCAAGTTCGATTAACAGTTCTTGCAATCGGGCCTCTGTTTTCATAGTCCGTATATTTAACGTTGCAATGTCAAAAATCCAATGGCAGCCTGATCTAACCCGGTAATTCTTAGCACCCTCTGCCTTGGGGCAGGTCTTCCCGCTGCCGTAGGTAGTTGCCCCTTGGCCTCCGGGGAATGAGGGCCGTGTTTGAGGTTGTACTGTCATATTTCAACATACTGAAATACCATGTTGAAGGTATGGACCGTAATCTGCCACGCTGGTCCAATGCGGGTTGGCAGATTTTATATATATATATATATATATATATATATATATATATATATATATATATATATATATATATTATGTATTATATATTATTATATGTATTATACATTATATATTATATGATTTTATATATATATTTTATATATATATATATATATATATATATATATATATATATATATATATATATATATATATATATATATATATGGATCACTATATATGGTAAGATCGAAGAAAGGCAAAGTAGATTCTGGGAAGCTGCTTCAGATGGGCAGCGATTTTGGGATTGCTTTGTCGAACCGCTTTGATGTGTTGCAAGATCCAGATGAGATGGAAATAACAGAGCAGTATAAAAAATATTCGACAATATGCTTGAAACGGCTGCTGCAATAGCACCTGCAAAAAAAGTTTCAAAAGTCAAAAATCTCCAATGAGACAATTAATTTAATTAAATTAATTTGATGTAAAAACGGCGTACAATGAGGTATGCAGGGACTCCTTTTGGCACAGTCGAGTACGTTGAACTTAACTATAGCAAAACTATAAGCAAACTATAAGAAAACTCGTCGGTCAACATGCAGCAAGTTCAAAAAACACTAGAAGAACACAAGGGAATAAATAAGGCAAAACACAAGCTGAGAAACGAAAGGACATAAATGTATGCATTCATGCATGATGATGGCACAGTTTGCAGGGAACGTACCGAAATGTTAGAGGTTATCAGAAGATTTTATTTCAAGTTATATGAAGATCAAAATCAGTTAAAGAGATAAAAATCAACGGAAGAGCAAATGCTAGATATCCTGTTCGATGAAGTGACAAATGCTATAGAAGCGATGAAGCATGGAAAGGCTCCAGGAAAGGACAGTGTAACAGTGGAGATGCCTGACGGTCGAATTTAACATAAAATACTGGCAAAATTCTACTCAAAATACCTCAGGGAATAAAGAATACCCAACCTATGGAAAAGTGATTCTTCTTCATAAAAAAGGAACACAGGAGGATTTGAAAAACTACCGCCCAATAAGCCTCCTGTCAGTATTGTACAAGGTTTTCACCAAGATAACATCTAAAAGAATATTGAGAACACTGAATGACGCATAACCCAGAGAACAGGCAGGATTCAGAAGTGGATTCAGTACAGTGGATCATATCCAGGTTGTCCAACAGTCCATAGAAAGACATAATGAATGCACCATGCCACTGTGCTTGGTTTTTATTGACTATGAAAAGGCATTTGTCAATATCAAAGCAAGCCATAATGGATGCATTGCTTAACCTAGGAATAGACAGAGCCAATGTAAACCTACTGAGATCCATGTATGATGAAGATACAGCTATGATTTATGATTCTGCGATGATACAGCGATGATTTATGATTCTGGAACTTAATTTATGAATATAGTTTAGAGCATGCCAATTTTTAGAATTTTTTTCGAATGTTGCGGTATAAAAATGGTTGCTGTTGTTTTTCTTAATCTTGTTTTTTATAATTTTATCTATAATACTGGGCTGGCGTTATTCTTTACGATATTTTTGATTATATTAAGTTCTTTTTCACAGCTGTCAAGTCTGTGGGTCATACTATGAAAGGTGGACATAAAAAAAATGAAATAAATAAAAAAAAAAATTAAAAAAATGGAAAGGTGGATAAAAAACAAGTAATTTAATGAATTGTTTGTGCGTACTGTTTCACGGATGGAAAAACATGTATTGGGTTTTTTTCCGGGAGTACATCCGGTTGTAGAGTTGGTCCCTGTCTGGAGCTTGCAGACGTTTCGCCAAAATCTCATTTGGCATCTTCGGTGATTACTGTCGCGAGGTTCGTGACTGTCTCAATATAGATACACTGACTGATACATATATATATATATATATATATATATATATATATATATATATATATATATATATATATATATATATATATATATATATATATATATATATATATATATATTAAAATATAGTACGTAAATAGATTAAATTGTAAAAAAGTTACAAAAGTTAACAAAAAGTTAAAAATTATAAAATAAACTATACAAATATATAAAGTATAAAATAGACCTTAAATATATATAAAATAAAGTTCAATAACAGGTAAGTCACATCACAATAAGTACATCAAATTTTAAAATCGAGGCCATGATCCATTCCAACACGGAATGTGTTGCTTCAAATAAATCATTAATTTCAGCACCATAGAGGTAGTTATTTGAAGTAACAGACTAGTACTTCCAAATGAAAAGTTATAAGAAACAGCTTGACTAAGAAAAACATAATCTGACATATTAAAATAATCTGACAAATCTTAAAATTTAAAATAAAAAAATATTTTCTAACGTTTCTTTATTGGAGTAGCTGTTTTAGAACAATTAGCAAAATCAACTAAAATAATCTGCAGTCGGAAGAAAATAAAAAAAGCTAACCTAGAAATAATAAGCTTAGGAAATTAAACAAAAATTGTGTTATTTGAAATGAGCCATCATTATTGTGTTATTTGAAAGCTGTTGTATTTTAATGAGTATAAAAATAGCATTTTAATTCAGTTGCTAAGATGAATCAGTTATTTAATCAAAAAGAGAAAGTTGAATTAATGTTTCTTCATATTTGTGGCTTACGGGATGCATGCGCTGAATTGCACGCAAGACATTGCGATAAGTCCCTTCTAAATCCGGAGTTTTTAAGAAATAACTTAGTAAACTAAAAACAACTGGTAGTGTGTGCCTAAGGATCCGCAAAATGTTGTTACTGAAGAAAATATTCTTCTTTGTAATGTGGAAAATCCTGACAAGTCAATGCACAAAATTGCCCAAGAGGTAGGTTGTTCTCAGTCAAAGGTGTGGGCCACATTATATGGGAATAATTATCATCCATACAAAATGAGAAGCTTACAAGAATTGCATGATGATGATTGCGATCGAAGATGGGAATTTTGCAACTGGGTTTTGGAGAAAAAGCGTCAGCAACCCAATTTCGAGAAGCACATTTTTTATAGCGACTAAGCAACTTATATTTAAATGGCATGGCCAATAGACATAATTACAGATATTGGCCCGACAGTTATCCTTGTTGGGCTAAAGAAAGAAGAAGACAAAATAATCCAAGAGTTAACGTATGGTGTCGAATCAACAATAAATAAAGTGATTGGACCTAGCTTCATAGAACAAAATTTAAATGGTGAACTTATTTAGAGAGAAATGGTGTGTTATTTAGAGTTATTGAGAAACGAACTAGAGTTGTTGATAAACTACCGTTAGCAGAAAGAAGGCTGTTCTACTTCCAACAGGATGAGGTTCCACCTTATTTTACGCGAAATGTGCGGGATTATCTTGACGAACTACTGCCAGAAAGATGGATAGGAGGAAGGGGTTCAGTTGAGTGGCCTGCTAGCTCGCATTACCTCACATCTTTAGACTTTTTCCTCTAGGGTTTCTTAAAAACCGTCAGTAGTCATGTATAAAGTGTAGGTGACCATTCCTAGTTCTGTTGATGAGCTCAAACAATCAATTCGGTTAAAAATTAATAATATTACGTCCAATATATTGGAAAATGTTTGTAATAATGTTAAATAGTTCATTATTGTAGATTACAAGGCGGGCACCAGTTTGAGCTGGTGGTTGGTTAATCATTGGTGGTTAATCATTGGTTAATTAATAAGAGTTATTTTTTATTATTATTTCAAACTAGTTTCTTTTAGCAAAAAAGTTGTATTGTTGCTGAATAATAATTGATTGTTCTAAAACGGCTACTCCAATGAAGAAATATGACATTTTTTATTTCGAATTTTAAGATTTGATAAATTATGTAAAAAAAATACGGTGCTGCCATTTAAAGCAATATTGTTTTAGTAGCTAGTGAAGAAATCTGGCAATACCCGAAATCATTTTTTGTAAATTTTTCTTAGTCATTCTATTTCCTACAACTTTGAATTTTGGAAGTACGAGTATATAACTTCAAATAAAAAAGTTAGCTTATGTCAGGTTACAAAATTACACTGTGTCATATATATATATATATATATATATATATATATATATATATATATATATATATATATATATATATATATATATATATATATATATATATATATTTATATATATATATATATATATATATATATATATATATATATATATATATATATATATATACATAATTTTTTTTTTTTTGAGGGGATTAGGAAATCTAAAGACATCCATGTGTTCGATGTTCAGTGACATGGGAATGTCGGATTCATGTCCTTGTTGGAGTCATGCCTACCGACTAAAACCCTTCCCCCTCAAGGATATCTGCTCATGGCCTCGAAACCGCCTTTAGGCATTACTTCAGGACACACAACAGATTGTCAGTCCAAATTTGCCTTACGTCTTCTCTCGTCCTCTATTTTTGTCCTCATTATATTCTCCACCATGCCCATTATTCTTGCCTACTGTCTTTTTCCTTCCAAAAGCAGAACGCCGATGTTGTGTTCCGTCACTTCTACGTTGCATTCGGCAGCAGTAGCAATCCGGAGCGGTTCCCATCTCGGGCAGTGGAAGATTGTGTGGTCCCTTGTATCCACCATCCCACAATAGCGACAATCCTTGTCCTCTGACTTTCCCATTCTGTGTAAATAATATCTGAAGGGTCCATGGCCTGTTATTGCTTGTGTTGTATAGAAATTTGTCTCCCCTAATTTTCTGTTGTGCCATTCTCTCACGTCTCGGATAAATGTTTTTGCCTTTCTCTCATAGTCGTTCCATTCTTTGTGCCAGGCTTCCAGTAATTTCTGTCTTGCTTGGGTTTTTGATTCATTTCCCCTTTCGAATATTGATATGCTTTCCATGATTTGGAATCTTATTGGTGGTAGACCAGCAACGGCTAGGATGGCCATTGTGGACACGGTTATATATGCACTTGCAATGCATATTGCCATTTTTCTGTTTACTCTTTCGACCATTGCCTCGTAGTGCTTATACCTTAATATCTTTGCCCAAATAGGCGCCCCATACAAAATGGTTGATATAGTGGCCTCCACCAATATGCTTTATACGCCTTTTCCAAGCCCTTGGTCCTCCTGTTTTTGGGGTTATTTTATTTAGTATCATCAATGTTTTATTTGGTTTTTCGCATGTCAGTTTGACTTGAGTGGTCATTTTAGCATCTTTGTCTATGAGAATCCCCATATATTTAGTTGCTCTTGTACTGTTTATTGTGACATACCTGACTATTGATTTGGAGGTTTGGGATTTTTCTTCTCCCCGCCAATATTACCATTTCAGTTTTTTTTTTGGTGATATTTTAATGCCCATTTGATCCATCTCCAGGGCTATTTTGTTAACAATATGCTGTGCCATTTCTTCCAGAACAGACCTGGTCCTTGCTCTTACCACCACAGCCAAGTCATCAGCGTACGCCACCATGATAACTCCTTTCTCTGTGCTGATTCTTAGGATTTGATCATAGAAAATATTCCATAGTAAATGTCCGATGATCGATCCTTGCGGTACTCCGCAGGTTATTGATATTTTGTCCCCCCCACTGGATTAATATATATCTGTCTGAGAGGTACGATTGAATCATTTTAATTAGGTACGGGCTGATTTTTGCCCGATGTAAGGCATTTACTATCTTTTCCCAGGGGGCTGAGTTAAAGGCATTTTCTATGTCTAACGTGACCATTGCGCAGAATTCTCGGTTATTGTAGGCCTTTGTTTTTATTTCTTCAGGAGTTTCCATAATCTTCGATAGCGCATTTAAAGTTGATTTCCCTTTCCTAAATCCAAATTGGTTGTCGTGTAAGATTTTACGGTCTGTTATTTCTTTCTCCAGTCTGCTTTTGATCAACGCCTCTAGTAGTTTTCCGACAGCATCCAGTAGGCATATGGGTCTATATGATGTAGGATTTAGCAGTTCCTTTTTTGGCTTCTCAATTAGTACCAGCTTTGCTTCCATCCATATATCTGGAAAATGGCCTTTGGCTAAGCACGTGTACTAAACACTGGCAATATTATCTGGATTATGCAAGGTAACAACCTTCACGATCTCTGGAGGAATGTGATCTGGTTCTGCGGCTTTGCCTGTCTTTATTTTGTTTGCTGCATTTATAATTTCTTCTGATGTGAAAAGCGTAATGACTCTCTCCAGGAGGTCTATGTCTGGCCATTTAGTTACTGGGCGCTTTGGAAACAGTTTGTCCACTTGTTCTTGTGTTTCGCGTTTATCTATTGTCCTATGTCTTTTCAATTTAAATTTTTTTGTTACAGTCTGATATCCTTTGCCCCAGATGTCATTTTCTAGCTCTTCGCTTAAGTCTTTCCATATTTTACTTTTCTGTATTTTTATTGCTTTTTTCAGATCGTTCTTTGCTGTTTTATATGCCTGCTCTTTTGTGTAATCGTTGTTGTCTTTTAGTTTTCTAGAACCTACAAGTGATCTTCTTTGCGCTATGCATCGTCTTCTCTTTTCAGCAATTTCTGATGTCCACCCGTAAACTGGGGAATGACCGTATTTCGGTTGTCTCTTTCTTGGGAGATACTTGTTGCAGAGATATTTTATTTGTTTAATGAGGTCATGTGGCGCGCTAACCATAGACCCCTTATTTTGACTTGTCGCTAAGTTGTTCTTAAAAGTTTCTAGAATATCTGGGGATATTCGCCATCCTCGATAGGATTCGCTTGTAAATACTCTTTCATTGTTCAATTCTCCCCGTGTGAGTTTGAAACATATATTACGGTGGTCGGACATGTTTTCGGACTTTACTTCTACTCGCCAATTAGTAATAGTATTGCTTAATCCACTTGACGCCATAGTAATGTCAATGAGAACGACGTCTTTCGTATTAAGGGGGTTTCCTACTTCAATTTCAGTATTTGTATATATATTATTTTCCCATATTTTATTTTCAATATTTCTGAATTTAGTTATTGTGTCTATTTCTTTTAGCGTATGTAGTAATCTATCTTCCTGGTGCCACATGTTTGTTTGGGTGCTGTTCTCTGTTGTAATTTTGTTGAGTGCTTCAGTCTGTGGATCTGCATCGTCTTTTGGAGTCTCTATGTGTTCCCATCTATGCTGACTAAGCCATTCCTTGCTTGTGGTTCTGTCAAAAACTTCTGTTTGTCTAGTCAACCTTTTGATAAGGTCTCTGATTTCTTTTTTGGTTGTGGGACTTTCATCAAGCTTTCTCTCCAGCTCCTTGGAGCATTTCAGCACTGCCTCTATGGTTTCTATCAACACGAATGCTATTGGATCTTCAATTTTTTTTGTCAGTTGGGGTTCTTCCCTAGCTGGCATTTCCTTCCTCTTCCTTTTCTTCTGTTGATCTCCGCTTAAAGAGTTGCAACGCTGCATTTACCCAAGAAAGTTTAATCTACCGCGCTGCAGATGGGTTTCTTTTAATGGCATATTAGACGCTCTTCCCTGTTCAGTGGAACTAGCATTCCTCGCTTCCATACTGGAGCCGGCCGGCGAAATTAGAATCGTACCTCGCCCCCCCAAACAGTTTCCCGTCACTTCAAGAGACAGTTCACGTTTGAAGACGCACCCCGTATCCCGATCGGAATTCCAAGATTGTACGTAGCCGATGATAAGAGAGCACGCCTTTGCCTGCGAATCTTTATCGGTAGAATTGTTTTTTAATTTTTATTTTCCGTTGTACGATTTTATTTATTATGTTTGAATTTAACCCGCTATTTCTCCCTAATCCCTCGCCCGATCGCAACAAAACCCACGCGACCGAACTCGGGGAAGTTTTCTCTTTTTTTTAGTGTATTTCGTAGCTCTAATGGTTCACTACTTCTGGATATGTCTATTTCCAATAATCCCTATTTCCAAGGTGACTTTCGCATGCGGTATCTCACCGCCTCCGGCTGGTTGTCGTTGCACACTTCACTCACTCTCGACTCACTGTAATCTTCTCCACTTCGCTAACTTCGTGAAAGTTTAATTTTCACAGGCGTCAACCAATACACGTCCGTCTCGGTCCGCGTCCGCGTTCCGTCTCCATATATATATATATATATATATATATATATATATATATATATATATATATATATATATATATATATATATATATATATATTATATATATACGGCTGAACCCGAAAGTTTATTTCGGGAACAGACGCCTAACACGCCTCTGGGAAAAAAACCCAGGTCGCGTCTGCAGTGACAACCACAGTGACAACCTGTAAACCCGGCTGTGCGGCTGTACACCACGCTCCAGGAACTAACAATCCCTGGTTCTAAACTCCCAGTGGAAGCACTGGACCCATAAGCTTATAAGCAATCATGACTTGTGCAAGAAATAACAATAATACCCCAGGTGGTAACCAATCTACCCGTCGGCAACCGGGAGCTCGGATTCTGGGGAACCTGGACTTTCACGATTTCAACAAAAGTCGGAGGTTTCCGGCAAATTTCCATATAAAACTCTTACATACATTGACACCTTCAACATCAACATGCTAATCCAATCAGGAAAACTTTACAACCCAACCTCAGAACTTAACAGACAAAAGATAATTGTGCTTGCCCTACAAGAAACATGCATCACAGATGAGGACACGGTAGACTACGGGAACTATCGCATATTCAAAAGCAAGACAGGCAAACGAGTCGCCAGGGGTGCTCCGCTTCTGGGTATGGCCTTTGTGGTACACAAAGGGATAATTAATTCTATTAAAGAAATTACTCCAATAAACAACGGACTGATGACAATGCGGATAGAGTGCGCCAATATAAAATACACCATGATCAACGTACATGCCCCCACAAAGGGGGACAACAAGAAAGACCCCAAATCTACAGAGAAATTCTGGGCATCACTAGAAAAGATAATGACAAAGGTCCCAAAGGATGACGTCAAAATTTTACTTGGCGACTTTAACGCACAAATCGGTAGAGAAAAAATCCATCAGAAAACCGTAGGCAAATTCCCCGGTCACAAATTCACCAACAAGAACGGCATAAGACTTATCGAACTGTGCCAACAGAATAACCTGAAGATCATGACAACATCCCTCAGAAAATCTCCACGAAAACAGAAGACATGGAGATCGCCTATATAACAGATTGGTGAATTCCAGATAGACTACGTTGCGATGTCTTACCCACAACAAAGAGAGATCCTTGATGTTCAAGTCTGCAGGGGCGCAAACATCGACTCAGACCACCACCTAACACGAATCAAAGTACAATTCACCCCAAAGAGAATTCATCAGAAGAAGGCACACCTACAGAAATTCGACACGAAAAGGATCAAGGAATCCAACATAACAGACGAATGGGAAAAGGAACAGGCAGATACATGGGAAAAATTCCACAAAAAAAATACACAAAAAGCAGAGGACCTGAGCCCATTGAAAAAGAACCCAAAATACGCGTGATGGGACCCGGAATGCGAAAGTGCATTGCAGCGACGCAAACGAGCATTTCAGGAGTACAACAGTAAAAAATCCCCAGAAAGCCAACAGCTTTTTAACGAGACTAGAAAACAGACCGCCAAAGTTATTAGACAAACTATGAGGAAGTACATGAAGGAAGAACTAGACTCTATAGAGGAGAATTTTCGCAAATTTAATCCGTGTGTACACACCACAAAATCTTTGCTTTAGAAAGCGGAATGAGAGATTAACGCTAAACAATCAGGAAAATTGTCAGGATCTGGCACACTATTTATCTGATCTCCTCAAATGCCCCGAACGCGACACAAGATTCCCCAAGGAAAATTGTATCTATACTCACTCAGAATCACCACCACCCACACAGGGAGAGATTCACAGGCACATACAAAAACTGAAGAATAACAGGACATCCGGTGAAGATGGTATCACCGCGGAACTATTGAAAAACCTCCGACCAAACTCACTGCGGGAACTCACACAAATTATCACGAACATCTAGCAAACAGAAAAATTACCAGATGAATGGAAATGTGCTCTTATACACCCGCTGCACAAGAAAGGAGACTAAACAGATGTGAACAACTACAGAGGAATCTCCTTACTACAAGTCACTTACAAAATCTTCTCAGCATGCCTTCTCCCGAGGACACAAGAACAATTAAAACAGAAAATTGGCGAGTACCAGGCAGGCTTTCGCCCCGGTCGCTCATCCCTTAACAAATATTTAACTTAAAAACAATACTGAAATACAAAGCTATCAGAAACGTCCCAATCATCTGCACGTTCGTTGACTTCAAGAAAGCATACGACTGCATTGACCGAAAATCTCTGTTCAACATCCTAGAAGAACAAGGACTCGACCCCAAAACACTACGATTGATCAAACAGACACTGACCGACACAATCTCTAAAGTGAAATATATGGGAGAAATTTCCGAACCCTCCCTGATTAAAATCTGAGTACGCCAAGGAGATGGGTTATCCCCACTCCTCTACAACCTGGTCCTGGACAAAGTCATAAGGGAATGGGAAAAGGATTTAAAAAATCAAGGACACTGGAAACCAATACTACTCGGACGAACCAAAAACAACATCGAAATTGCATGCCTAGCATTCGTAGATGACCTAGCCATACTCGCAGACAATGAAAAAAGGGCAACCAAACAGATCGAAGTCCTCAAGGAATGTGCAGAGAAAGTTGGCCTACAAATATCCTTTCAAAAAACCGAATTCTGCTCAAAATTAAATCTCCAAAATTTGAACACTAAATACGGCAAAATAAATAGGGTCACTCACTTCAAATACCTGGGCGAGATCCTCGAACCCACAATAGGAGAGAAGATAGCACAGAAGACTCGATTACAGAAGATGAAGAGGGCATACGACAAGACACACAATATCTACAATAAGAAATGCCTATCTACACACGCAAAAATAAGACACTACAACACAGTAATCAAAGCAGAGGTATTATACGGAAGAAAAAGAAGGATGACATTCATGGACATATCAGTAGACTCCCACCGACAAGACTCACTAACAGAATTCTTAGGTACATGCAAGGAGTCAAGTGAACAGTACCATGGATCGCACAAGTCAGAGCTGATCTGGGAAAGGCACAAATGGGTCCGACAGAGATTGAGGATAGAAGAACGTACAGACACAAAATACATATGTGGAACAACACTCGTAAATGAGTCAGAATGCTTTGCGTGATCCAACCGGGTCTATATGCACCTAATAATAATAATATATATTAAAGAAGAGTCTTCGATCATTGCATCCGATATATATATATATATATATATATATATATATATATATATATATATATATATATATATATATATATATTATCTATTTGATATATTATTTATTTGAATGAATTGTGCTCAATCAGACAACAGTAGTCGGGAGTTATACATCCAAACTGCTTGGTTCCACAATCTCATATGGAACACACAAGAACCTGCGTCTCCGCAAAAAGAGCCCCATCCAGCCCTTACATTGGAGGGCATATGTTTCATCTGTTGCTGGTTAGACTTATCAGGGTACCGACATATACTCTCTCGTCAAGAATAGAGAGACCCTATTCACAATCAACCTACATTTTCATCGACTTTTCGTCGGATGGCTTATATATGCAGTTTTTTAATTTTTTTGGACTGCGTCCAATGTGACACCAATAGTCGGGGGTTATATATCCCAACCGTTGGGTTTCACAACCTCATATGGAATACACGACAACTTGCGTCTCCTCGAAAATAAGAATTTTGTTAGTTGCTTGACCGGGACGAGCCCCACCCATCCCTTATATTGGAAAGCATATCTTTCGTCTGTTGGTGGTTAGACTCATCAGAGAACCGACATATGCATTCTCGTCAAGAATAGGGAGCCCCTATCCACAATTAAAAAACCCACACTTTCACCGACTTTTCGTCGGATGGCTTATACATGCAGTTTTTTTATTTCTTTGAACTGCGTCCAATTAGACAAAAATAGTAGAAAGTTATGCACCCCAACCGCTAAGTTCCATAATCTCATATTAAACACACAACAATCTGACCTGCGTTAACACACAGAAAAACAGCAGTAAAACAAACTTTTCAGATAATTTATAGTATAATTTATAATAAAAATCACTCTTATTTTTTTGAAACCTATTTTTTTTCTTAAATATCTCATCAACATATAATTATGAATAAAGTAATTGTTTATATTCACACTAAGACCATGTATGCCTTTTAAATGATCGGAAAATACAATCTGGATAATTAATATTGTCTTATAAACAATGTAAAAAATAATTTATAAAAGATATATTAATAAGGTTTCGCCACTCTTATTTTATTGGCCACCACAGTATAAATCGGCGAATCCTTTTCTTAATTCAATATCAAGATATTTTTTTATAAATTTCTTTTGCTCGCTTCTTTCTAAACAGTTTGCATCCCATTTTATAAAACATGTAACCCCCCTTATCAACTCACAGTTCAGATTATAAATGGACGTTTTGATATTATACCATTTTGTTTCAGATTCAAGGAAAACGACTTCCTGCATAATTGATTGAACATATGTCTTTGATTGCATTTGTTGGTTTGCTAGCGATTTGAAAATATACTTGCTTTTAATTGTTATTTAGGCTTTCGGTGCTGTTTTCGACGTTATACTCATATGTCTTTACATAAGATATGGAGGCTCAAAGGTAAGTTCAGAATGAAATCAGATTACGGTTCCTTTTGTTTTTTACATTCGGTTTTATAACTTTTATTTATATTATTTAATTCGTGTAGGGAAAACAAATTAACGTGCCAAATTTATAAGAAGGAAAATTCCTGCGTGACCACCAATAATCTACATGTAGCAACCCAAGGGTAGTAACAATGAGAAAGCCCTACAGGATCGTCTATTTGTAGGATACGTATATTAATATTCAAGAATTAGACAAGACTAGACGAGAACGAGACTACCGATTTGGAAGGTAATCGTATATGAAAAGTTTAAAAACTTATGAAAGTTTTA
Organism: Cosmopolites sordidus; assembly: GCA_031761425.1. Lineage (NCBI taxonomy): Eukaryota > Metazoa > Arthropoda > Insecta > Coleoptera > Curculionidae > Cosmopolites > Cosmopolites sordidus. The sequence goes on along the minus strand of JARFXV010000268.1, from coordinate 1,643,742 downwards.
CGGGGTAATTTCCTTTGTAGATAGTCGAAGAGTACAGAAATTTGTGTGATCAGTTGGATGAACACCAACTAGTTAAATTAAGGACTGCCAAAGCTATATAGTTTTTCATGGAATCAAAACAAACATGCAAAAAAAGAAAAATAGAAAAGCAAACCTACTATCCAAACAAGAAGTAAAGAAAATGGTATGCTTATATTCTAAATAAAAATAACAGTTAAAATATTTCAATATCAAATATCCTGAAAACAGTTAAAATATTTACTGTTTTCGGGATTTTGGTACATTTCATCTATTGATTGAACATATTCATTTGATAGGATATGTTTAAACATAGATTTCGAAATTCGAAATTTATAATAGGCATTGAAGACTGATGGTAGGCTGATAGTGGTAGACCTTAACAGGAGAGTTCCACACTTCGACTATAAGTTTTCCCCTAAAAAAAAATGGTTTAGGTGCATCCTCTTATTTGGGATATCTCTGGCTGGTCATGCATTAGAGTTAGTAACCAGATTTGTTTATATTTGCAAATATTGTTAAATCAAGTGTCTAATGTTATGCTTTGGAAAACATGCAAGACGAAAAATCGCCATCGTTTTAAAAATGTTGAAAACCTTAATTAAAGCAATAATGTAGTATGGGTGGATTTTTTAAAATGTTGTTAATAGTGTTTAGTGTGATGATTTGAAGAATTGGTGTAGTTTTAAAAGTATGGTAAACTTCAATGAATGCAATCAAACAAATATGTATATAATTTTGGATAGTGATTATTTTATTCTGAATTGATTATTAATGTAGTTTACATAATATAATCTACTGTAATATATTATCAACATTATCCTAGTTGGGGGAAGTTTAATTATGTATTTTTAACAATGTATTTTTTATTGAAATAAAATTACTGATTTAAACAGTATGTGCGTGTTTTGTTTTTCTAATTATGATTTTTATTTTTTTTGCGCTCAAAAAATAATTACAAAACTAGAAAATATCTTTTGGTTACTCAATATTTAACATTTTTGTTCAGTGAGCGTTGGATCTTCGCTTCTCCGATGTGTCCACATGAGTAGTGCTAATGCATGTTTACAACCACCTGTCATCAAATATATACAAGAAATTACTATAACATTATATAATTTTTTCATTTGGATATTTATTACCTGCTGAAGCTGCACAATCGTGACATTGAGTATCTTGTACTTTTCTTAATGTCTCATTAATAATTAAGGTAACTGTATAAGTTTTACTCCGAACTTTATGTTCTGGACATACATTTCCTTTTACCGTGAAAATACCATTTTTGCATTTAAGTTGGACAAAACATATAGCGCTGTCACTGTAACTTTCTCGTGACACAGTAGATTAGGCTTTGATGACAGTACAATTTCATTGTCGTAGTTCTCATATCTTCATTGCAACTAATGGTGCACCCCAAGGCAGGATCCTGGCCCCTTTGATTTTTTCCATCTTTATCAAGGATATTGCTTCCACACTAACATGCAACACTCTTTTATTTGACACCCTACAAATAGTTTAATTATATAAATAGAAATATTTTGTTTCTTATTTACATTTACATTATTAGTATTTTTTAAAAAACTTACATCGATGCTTTAGCACCTCGAACTTCAGATGAATTGAACCGAATGTCATTTTTCAGAAAATCTGTGATCATAAAAATATCCACAGCATTTATTATTATCAGAATTAGCATTTATGACACATTACTAAACTAAATTAGTAATCAACAACATTTTATTTTGCACTTAACCAACAACCAACAATAATTTTGACAGTGTATATATATATATATATATATATATATATATATATATATATATATATATATATATATATATATATATATATATATATATATATATATATATATATATATATATATATATATATATATATATATATATATATATATATATATATATATATATATATATATATATATATATATATATATATATATATATATATATATATATATATATATATATATATATACATATATATATATATATATATATATATATATATATATATATATATATATATATATATGTATATATATACATATATGTCTTAACCTCTGAACCGTCATGGTTCAAACCTTTAATTCAAAGTACAAGATGAAGCGTTCTAGTAATTACAAAATTACCCCAGGAGGTAGACAATCCTCTGCCAGCTTTGCTGGTACAACCGGACTTTCGGATTCTGGGGCGTCCGGGCTTAAACGCAAAATCTTTCAGAGGGAATCGGAGACCTCTGGCAAACGTCTGAAACCGAAAACAAAAACTTTCTTTGGAACGGTAAATATCAATTCTCTCCTGCGTCCAGGAAAACTACACGAATTGGGGCGAACATTAAATCAGCACAAAATCAAAATTTTAGCTTTGCAAGAAACTAGATTGACAGATGATAACACCTTGGAATTCGGCAACTACAGACTTTTTAAAAGTAAAACGGACAAAAAATACTCAAAAATACACCACATCTCGGTGTTGCTTTCGCTGTCTCAACAAACATCCTTGGTTCTATAACAAATGTCCAGCCAGTAAATAATCGACTTATGACACTATCCCTTAAGTGTGCTAACAAAAACTATACATTAATCAATGCACACCTCCCAGTTAACGAAGAAAATAAATCTAATCCTGAAAAAGTAAATAAGTCCTGGGAAATTCTAGAAAAGACTATCTCTAAAATTCCCTCTAACCATGTAAAAATCCTATTGGGTGATTTCAACGCCCAGCTAGGGAAAGAAAAAAAGTACAGGAAAACAGTCGGCAGTATTCCCGCTCATAAATGGACTAACCATAATGGTAGAAGATTGGTTGAACTATGTTCGCAGTTTAATCTAAAAATAATGTCAACCCATTTTAAGAAGAAAATATCAAAACAAAAAACCTGGAGGTGCCCAAACACGTACATGGGTGAATTTCAAATTGACCATGTTGCCATTTCGTACCCCAATTATAAAGAAATTTTGAATGTTCAAGTCATGAAAGGAGCAAATATAGACACCGATCACTACTTGACTAGAATCAAACTTAGCTTAAAACCTCGAAAACTTATTCAAAAGGGGCTGCTAATACCAAAGTTTGACCCAACGAAAATAAAACCAGCCCTAACAGAAGAACTTGATAAACAACCTGCACAGAACTGGCAAGAATTGAAACAAAAAATTATTAAAACAGCCTTAAAGTTGGTCCCTTTACAAAAACGTAGAAAACATCCGTGGTGGGATGAAGTTTGCGAGCAAGCAGTATTAAGCCGAAGTGAAGCATTCAAAGATTGGAACAGTCAAAAAACAGCAATAAACTATAACATATTTTTTGGAAGTAAGAAAAGAAACATCGAAGCTAATTAGACAAACTAAAAGAAAATATGAAAACAATCAACTTAATGAAATAGAAAAAGATTTCCAAAAACATAACACTCGAAACTTTTACAAAACATTTAAAACTAAAGTAACAGGCTATCAACCGCAAAGTCTTTGCTTCCAAAAGGAAAACGGACAATTGGCTCTAAATAACCAAGATAATTGCAAAGAACTTGCGAAATATTTTGAACAAATACTAAACTGTCCTGAGCCCTTAAACCAATTAGCAACACCAAAGCCTAAACAACCAAACCCAGATTCATTACCACCGAATGAAGATGAAATAATTAGGCAAATCAAGCTGCTTAAAAATAACAAAGCTTCTGGTGAAGATGGAATCACTGCGGAACTTTTGAAATCCGCTAGTCCAGGCACAATCAAGGAAATAACCAAAATTCTACAAGAAGTTTGGCGAACCGAACGGATTCCGGAAGATTGGAAAGATGGTCTAATTCATCCACTACATAAGAAAGGAGATAGAACGGATGTAAACAACTATAGAGGGATATCTCTTCTTCCAGTGTGTTACAAGATTCTATCTCAATGTCTACTAGACAGAGCACAGGGACAGTTAGAACCTAACATTGGTGAATATCAAGCAGGTTTTCGACCGGGCAGATCCTGCCCTGAACAGATCCTGAATCTGAAGTTGATTCTAAGACATCAAAAACTGTACAATAAAAATCTCGTCTGTACATTTGTGGATTTCAAAAAAGCATATGATTCTATTGACCGCGAATCTTTATTCCGAATCTTGAAAGAACAAGGACTAGATCTGAAAACGCTGGCAATTTTTAAAGCAACGTTAACTAACACAAGGTCAAAAGTGAAATTCATAGGTGAGATCTCGGAGCCTTTCGAAATTAAAACTGGAGTGAGACAAGGGGATGGACTCTCGCCACTTTTATTTAACTGTGTTCTAGAAAAAGTAATACAGGAGTGGCGTGAAAAAAAGTCGGCCCTGAATATTGACCAGCCCATTAAACTGGGGAGAACCAACATCAAAATTGATTGTCTGGCATTTGCTGATGATCTAGCAATTTTAGCTCAAGATGTATTAACGGCACAGAAACAGATTGAAATCCTAAAAGAAACAGCAGAAAATGTAGGACTCCAAATTTCCTTTGAAAAGACACAATACATGACCTGCAACAGACTAAGAATGCGGTTTCTAAAAACAAAATATGGTAACATCAGACGAGTCTCTCAATTCAAATATTTGGGTGAAATAATCATGGAAAATGGGTTGGAAAAAGCGGCCAATAAGGGTAGATGTCAAAAAATGGAAACGGCATTGAGACTTACACAAAACATTTACAACAAAAAATGCCTATCTAAAAACACAAAACTGAGATATTACAACACAGTTATTAAGCCAGAATGTCTATATGCTGCGGAAACGCTCATTTTGAATAGAAAGAGGAACATCGAGGACATTGAAAAGAAGGAAAGAAAAATCATAAGAAAAATCCTAGGCCCCAAACAAATAAATAGCACAACATACCGACTTCGAGAAAACCAAGAAATCAAACAATACACAGATATACATAGCGATATGAGAAAAAGTAGACTTAAGTTTTACGGACACATAAAACGGATGAATCCGAGTAGGTTAACTAGACAAATAGTCGAATTTTATGAAAATAGGAGTAAAGCTAAAGTAGAAATAATTAAATGGATTGCTGCAATTAAAGAGGACCTAAGATCAGCAAATATTACACAAAGCGAAATTCAGGATAGAGGCTGTTTCAGACACAAGGTTAACGTTTGGAAGGTTGGCCAGAGAGAAAAATGTAGGAAGACTGGAACAACTTGGTCTGACGAAAAGAAACAAGCTCAACAGCGAAAGAATGAAATCAGTATGGGCACAAAGGAAGGCTAACAACAACAAACGCCTCTAATTGTACTTCGCGTGGTCCACCAGGGCCCATACGTGAATAATAATATATATATATATATATATATATATATATATATATATATATATATATATATATATATATATATATATATATATATATATATATATATATATCATCATCATCATCAGCCCGTATCGATTCACTGCAGGATGAAGGCCTCTTCAGCATGCTTCCAACCTTCACGGTCCTGGGCTTTCCTCTGCCACTCGGGTCCAATATACTTAACGATGTCATCAATCCATCGTGCTTTCGGTCTTCTTCGTGGACGTTTGCGATCAAGCGGTATCCACTCCAGGATTGCCTTGGTCCATCTGTCGTCCCATTGCCTCGCTATATGGCCTGCCCATCTCCATTTCAATTGTTTTACTCTTCCAATGATGTCACAGACTTTTGTTTGTTCCCTGATCCATGCGCAGGACTTTCTGTCTCGTCTTGTAATGCCTCGTCTTGTCTCGAGTGCTGAAGAGGCCTTCATCCTGCAGTGGATCGATACAGGCTGATGATGATGATGATGATTGCAGGGATGGGTGAGGCTCATTCCCGATCAAGCACCTAACAAAAATGTTCATTTGGGCGGAGACGCACGTTGCTGTGTGTTCCACATGAAATTGTGGAACCCAGCGGTTGGGTATACTTGAAACTCAAGTAATGCTGTCTCATTAGACGCTGTCCAAAGAAATCTAATATTAACATATGTACGCCATCCGACGGGAAGTCGGCGAGAGTATAGGTTGCTGACTTGTAGGGGGGTGTTTAAGGTGCTGGTCATACTGTGACCGTGCCCCAGATCGAAAAAAAATGACCGTGTTCGCCGATGGCGAGACACGGTGAAGTCTTGATGGTGGGCGGGGCTAATGCCCGCGGAGGAATTTTAAGAAATTTGAAGAGGGGAGGCGGCGAAGTTGGCGTGGTTGGCGTTGTTTTTTGGCTGCGGAGGTTTATGACTGGGTCTGGAGGAGCTGCAGAAGGCCTGTGGCGAAGGTGGCCATGGCTTTCTGCAGGTAGTCCTGGATTGCGTCGTTGCGGTTCTGGTTCGAGGACGGCGACGTGGCTGTGGCAGCGGCGAATGATTTTTCTAGTGGCGTCGGCGTAGGCGCTGGCGCGGCTGGCTGGTTGGCTGGCGGTTGTCTGGTTGTTCTTTGTTAGGCGGTTTTTGGGATTTTTTGGGCAGCCTGAGAAGGTTGCTGCGTGATCGCCTCCACAGTTTAGGCACTTCCTGGGGGCGTCTTTTGTGGTGGAGCAGTCTGCCGCTTTATGATCTCCGGAACATTTGCGGCACTTGGGGTTCACGTGACAGCTCGTGGCGGGGTGCCCGGTCTGTCGGCGGGACGCGGACCTTGATGAGCGGCATCTTTCTGCCGTTGGCTCCGGTCATCCAGCGTATCTCGGCTGGACTGAAGCCTTGTGTTTTTAGGTCTTCGATGGGCATATTTGTGTCTACTCCACGTAAGACGATGTTGAGATCACGATCTGCTGGTAGAAAGTGCGTGTGGTACTGGACTTTCAGGGTGGTCAGATGTCTTGTAATCTCTCGGTGGATGTCAGCGGTGTCGGGGAAAAATTCAATGCCGAGTCTGACAGACTTGGCGTTCGAAAATTTCCAGTTACGTTCGGCGAATATTTTGGCCAGTTCGTTCCAGCGGCTGGGTTTGCGAAGAGCGACTGGCGTCTTTTTAAATGGCATCTTTGGGGTGAGTTGCGGATTTTTTGGGCTCGGAGGAGGCGACGTGGCAGCTGGTGTTGTGTCCATTTTTTGGGCTTTTTCGTGTAGTTTTTGAAAATGCTGTAGAACGCCCGGGTTTGATGAAGCCGGGGCGTTAATGGCGGGCTTGGGGGCTGGTAAGTCCGGAAAATCCTCCCCGGAGGATGACGGGGCGGTGGTTTTGCGTTTCTTGGATGTTGACGCTGATTTTTTTGTAGACGGTGCGGCGACTGGTGGGCTGTTGCTGGGTACGGAGTTTTGCTTAAGGCTGTTTATTTCGAACAGATGTGCGGCAATTCTAGCTTCCAGCATGCCGTGTCGATTCTTTAGTTCTTCGTTTTCTTTTTGAACGGTTGCGAGTTGGTTATTTAAATCGGTAGCCGTGGCGGTGAGCCTGTCGAAGGCCTGATTCAAGGCTTGGAAGGCTTCACTCTCTTCGACGAGTTCATTTGCTAGGATAAGTTGATCTTCTAGCGCCAGGTTGGCCTCTTCAAGCTCTTGGATCCGAGCTAGAAGGTCGGTAACGGTAGGATGGCGCCGTTTAGACGCGGAGGACGGCGAGGGTTTTTCCGTGTCGGTCTTGGAGTCCGACACGTGGCCTGGCGCCATGGCGACAGCGTGAGATAGAGAGCGACGCGTGGCGCGACGGCCTGTCTGGAACTTCCAGACGGACGGACCGGTACCACTGTGCGATCGCGGAGCGGGTAGAAACGATAATACTTCGACCAAGTCGAAAGGCGAACTGGATCAACGATCAACGTAGGTTGCTGACTGTGGATGTGGTCTCCCTATTCTTGACGGGAGAGCATGTGTCCTTACCCTAACGAGCCTGAACATCGAGACGCGAAACATGTGTCCTCCAATTGCAGGGATGGGTGGGGCTCATTCCCGGTCAAGCACCACCAAATCTTCATCAATTATCAATATTGAATAAGCAGTCCAATCAGAGCACTCGAACTGAACGGAGGTGTTTTCAAGAGCTCCCATTGGCTACCTTCTCCAAACTACACCAAGCTGCTTGGTGGCGTGATTGTGACGTCACCAACGGTTTTTCACGGTAGTATTGATTGCTTTTCTAAAAACAATTAATATTTCATAGTTTTTAACGATTTTTCCGCATTTCGCGAATTATTTTTGAAGATCTCGCGGCAATCCTGCAGCAGGATTAGCCTTTGGGCGTAACAAGGCATATGTTTTGGCCCTTTGGGTCGCTATTTAGGCACTTTTCGGGTGTCTATCTAGAAATTCAAGGTGTTTGGAAGATTGCAGGTGACTTTGGCATACTAACATGGTTGCACGGTTATCGGTCCGGCCCCCGGGTCCGACGAGGTTATTGCAAGGCTTCAGGAGGAGCTTGAACAGTCGCTTTGCGATAATCACTGTCTCAATGAGACGATTTTTGAGCTCAAGGAGCTAATTAAAGTCTTAAAAAATCAAATAGCCGTTTTGGCGGCTAAGATCGACAAAAACAAACAAGAGACCGCCCGTACCAACGCGCCGGTTGAATTAAATATCGATTTGGACACGGAAATGTGGATCGACAGCGACTTCCCGTCACTCAAACCTCCAAAAGGTACTCTCTCCCCGGTCAAAACGGATACCGTTACCCCCAAATTGAGTCATGAAGTGAGCGAAGGCGAAATTCTCTCCATCGGTGGAGAATCGTCCGACTCCGACTTCGAAACGCGCGCGGCTAAGAAAAGGCGACGTACAAAACGATCCAGACGATCCTCCAAAGAGGAAAAGAATCAAGAACAGACACCAAGGAAAAAGACTGCCGGAGAGGCAGGCCCAAGCGGTGCCCCAACAGCGACGCCAGCAGCCAACGTGGCTACGGAAGATAAAGAGACGGTCGCAAAAGCTGAAAAAGTTGCCCCGGTGGTACTTCGCTCCAAGAATCATTATATGAAGGTAATGACCTTCATTGCCAAAGAAAAAATAGGAACGGACAAGGCGCTGAACCGCGCAGAAGGGGTGAAGATTCACCTAAAGACAGCGGGCGACTATCGCAAGCTGACCGCGTTTCTCGAAAAAGAAACTATCGCTTTCCACATCTCCTGTACGAAGAGTGAAAAGCAATTACGTATTACTCCGGAACATCTTGGAAACGGTTTCGGAACAGGAAATTCGCGAAGAACTCGTCGAGCTAGGTTTCACCCCCTCGAAAATTCAGAGGTGAGAGAACAAAAAGGGGCAACCACTTGCTCTAGTCTATGTGATCCTCCCCAAAGACCAAAATGGGATCCACAACATCAAATACCTGGTCCACCAAAAGATAAAGGTGGAAAATATCAAGTCCAATGGGGAGACCTCGCAGTGTTACAAATGCCAGGTCTTCAGGCTCACAGCAAAGAAGTGCCACGTGTCCCCCAAATGTATGAAGCGTGCGGCCAACCACGCTTCAAAAGATTGCAAAAAGCCGAAGAACGCTCTGGCGAAATGTGCCAACTGTGCTGGTCCGCACCCGGCCAACTCTAAAGCTTGTCTCCAAAGACCCCCGAATAAGGGCGAGGGAAAGAAAAATTAATCGAATTCTCCATCTAAACCTTCGCCGAAAATTCCACCCCCAACTTTCGTTTGGGGGACCCAAAACAATAGCAAAGCACCGGCTTCCGCGCCGGTCACTCCCCCAAAGCCCGTTCCTAGGATGGAGACTCCAAGGCTCCAATTACCGAACTTCACGGTAATGATGGAGCAAATGATACAGCAGATGGGTGCTATGGTCCAAGAGCAACTAAATGGTGCACTAGCCATATTCCAAACCAGTAATGAATAATAAAAATTCGTTGCGGGTTGTAATTCCAATTCTCTGAACAGGAAAAAATTAGAACTCACGGCGTTTCTGGAAGATCACAGCATAGATGTCGGCTCTAATTCAGGAGATCTTCCTTAAACCGAGCGAACGGTTTGGTGTGAGGAATTTCTTCTGTTACAGGGACGACAGGCTCAGCGGAGCGGGGGGTGGTCTGATGATTCTCATCAAGGGAGGAATCAGATATAACCTGCTGCCTCCGACGGGGCTCACTTCCTCAAAAGTCATGTCTGTGTAGGTGACTCTGGAAGGTAATCTGGTCAACCTATCTTCATGGTACCAGAGAGCCTGCCATGACTTCGATTCAGGTGAAGTTGGCAGGCTCCTGAATAGCAACGCTCCATTCATCATTGGAGGAAATTACAACGCCCACAACCGATCGTGGGGTTCGGAACTGACAAACCGGAGAGGAGCTGACCTGTTATCTTTGGCGGAAAGATACGGGCTGAACCGCCTTGTTCCAGACGAACCGTCCTGCTACCGGAGCTTCTTAGATTTCTTTATCATAAAGAATATAACGAATCAATGCGAAGTTCATGTTGTCCATGAGCTTACCTCGGATCACTTCCTGGTAGTGCTAACAATCGGCACCAAGGTGGATACCTTCCCGCCGAGAAAGAAAACTAATATCTGTTGGAGCATTTTTCACCAGCATTTGCAGGACAGCGGACCCAACCCACCAATTGGTAGCTTTCAGCAGCTCGAAGATGCGGTCGAAAAATTAACTCAAGATATAATAGAAGCCACGCAACCGGCTACTAAAACCTCTCCAGAATCAACTCGAACCACCTTGGATATCCCGTTCGAGGTAAAAGAGAAGATTCGTATAAAAAACCGGCTCTATAGACGCTTTCACCTGACTGGCGACCCTGAACTCCGGCTTCGTGCAAACCAAGCCAAGAGAGGGTCCCAACGGACTCTCCAGGAGTTTAGGGACGATAGGTGGGATGATTTCCTGGCGTCAATCGACGCGGCTGATCGATCACTTTGGAAAACAGCCAAATTCATGGTGGGTAAGGTGAGAGCACCGGTTCCCCCCCTGAGGACGGGTGATTCTCACGCCGTCACCGGGACGGAGAAGGGGGAGTTCTTTGCCGCAACCTACCAAAAGCAGATAACCTCTCCTCGACCCTCAGTCGAGAAGAGGAATAAAGTTGACAAGTTCAAGCAAGAAATTCTTTCTTACAATGGAACTTCTAACCCCGGCTACTTGATCAGTCAAATTATCTCGCCGAAGATAATAAACGATATTATACGAGGTTTGAATGCCAGAAAAGTTCCTGGTCGCGACTGTATCTCACCGATGCAGCTGAAACGGCTACCTAATAAGCAAATTGCGCAGTTGACTAACATTGTCAACGCAATTTTCAGACTCCACATTTCTATGGAAACATGCCCGAATCATCAAAAAAGGAAAAAGCCCACAAGAGCCAAGTAGCTACAGGCCGATTAGCTTGCTGAACGCCCTCAGTAAGATCGCCAAACGAGCAATTTTGCGTGCTCTGAACGGTGTTCTTGCCGATAAGAATATTCTGCCGGACGAACAGTTTGGTTTCCGGAGGGGGCAACGGCATCATTTCTGACTTTTTATCTCTTTTTTTCTTTTTTTATTTAACTCTTGCCCCGTAATCTTCAATCTCTACATGGCGGACTTTCCAAAGATTTCGCACGTGCAGACTGCATTTTTTGTTGATGATACGGCTTTTTATACGTCGGCCCACGCTTCCTGGGTAATTACATCCAGTCTCCAAAGGCAGACGTTGAAAGCCTCGAGATAGCTGATCGAATGGTGACTAGCAATCAATCGCAGCAAAACCCACGCTGTCTTTTTTACCCGAAGAAAGTCGATAATCCGCCAGAATATCCTTATACACGGAATCCCTATCAAGTGGGTCAAATCGCCTCACTATCTGGGACTCGATTTCGACAAGGCTCTTACGTGGATGTCGCATCTCAAGAAAACGACCGGGAAAGCATACGGAATACTCCGTATGCTGTACCCCTTAATCCACAGAAGAAGTAAGCTCAGGCTCGACAACCAACTAACCCTGTACAAGTCCATGGTCAGATCAGTCCTTATTTACGGACATCCGGCCTGGTACCGATTCCTCCCAACCTCATCGATTAAAAGACTTCAGTCTTTTCAATCACGTGCACTTCGCACTATAGTAAACGCTCCCTGGTTTGTAAGGAATGCGCAAATTCACCGGAAGACAGATATTCCAGAGCTTCAGACGTTCCTGTCCAGACTACTGGACAAATTCCTAGCGACGGCGTCCCTTTCGAACAATCCGCTAATCAGAGCCACAACAGCCTCATTGCCGGCCGTTGCCCCAGTGTGATCACTCACGTCGGTCACCACAATCTTGTCTAAAGAACGGCAAATAAACCCTCCGGATAAACGCCATTGTCGCGACATCCGGAAAAAATCCGAGAATACAAGTCAGGGCCTTCGGATCAACTTACCATCCAGGAAGAATAAGTAGTCGATATTATTTGTGAACCCAACTGATAGCCATTTAAAAACCCAATTGATAGCCATTTCACACATCTTTAGGAAGCCGGAAAAAGCCGCAATGACTTAATCACATCAAAATCAAATAAATATTTTTTCGATCTTTGTTTCACCAGTTACCCGAAAGCTAATGAAGCAGTACAGAAAGTGAAGAAGATTAAGTTTTTAATACTTTTCTTCAAAAATAAATGTCAAAGGTAGTCCAAAAAGGTCGAGATTTAAGTTGGGAACCTAATATAAGCACAAGTTCACACTCGCCCCTCATAGCTGATTGCAAATTTTTAATTACATTTTTTTTTGGTCTGGTCGCCGTCGTAGGGTTACGAAAAACTTGGCCAATGTAGGTATATTATATAAGTATTTTTATAGAGATGACTGAAAAACAGGTGTTTGAAATCTATGTTACCACGAGGCTACAGCATTAGATAAAGGATTAAATGAAGATTAAATTTTGCGAAGAAAGCTTTCTTGCAACTTGGTGAGGGTAAACAATTTAGTCCTTTTTACGCGGTTTTTTGACATTAATGGCTTCAAAAAAGCGGTCGAGCACGGCACACATCAACACAAATCATTATCAGTCCACCAATAACAGATGACGTTCACAAGAATTTCCCAGTGGCTGATACTGCTCCTGTCCCATGAAGCGCACCACATTGACTTTTTACTGTGAACATCACTTGGAATGCCTTTCCAAATGATGTTCACGTGAACCTTTTTTCTTTTGACGGTTTGAAAAGTAAGCAAGATTCATCTCCAATGATGAGACTTTTCACTTCTCTGCAGCAAGCCGTTGAAAATTCGGACACAGTCGGCTTTGTTCTTGTCGGAGAAATCGTACGAGACCCATCCATACAATTTCCATACTTTACCAAGCTTCTTGAAGCAACGAACGATGGCCAATACTGAAATCTTCAGCCAACATTCTGGTTGTCAAGCTTTTGTTCTATTCCAGAGCTGCCAAAAGTTCCTGATTGTGGAAAACCGTCTGTCGACCTCTTCCTGATTTATACTCCAAACTGGTATCACCGGATTTGAAACGAGCAAACCATAAGTGTCCATAACCATAAACCATAAAACATCATATGACGAATAATAAATTATATATGAATAATAAAATTATATTAATATATAGTTAATATATCAACTAAATATAGAAGAATTTTTTTTTTTAATACAAAAAGCCAATTTTCATGCACAAAAATAAACCGTCAGTAATAATGCAACCAACCCAGTTTTGAATGATATTAGTAATAATGTAACATCACTAGAGAATCTTCTGCATAATAATGACGAATCATTTAAAAAAACGAGGCCTGACACTTTGTTAGAAATTACATACTGCGTAAGATTTGTAGATAATTATCTTTAACGCGAAGGATTCCATCATTATTATACTATGAAAAAGGTAACTGACATCAAAGAAATCATCAGTGGTCGTAACGCAAGATAATCACTTAATTATAAACAGGGAAATATGTTGAGTAATAATTTATCGGCAAGGAAAATGAATCAATTAAATATTAGTAAGCTCGTCTATTCAGAATTGATGAAATTTTTTTAATTGAGGAATTATTTGTCATCATTTTATTGTCTTAATAGTTTTATTAGTTGCGCAATTATGTAAATTGTGTAAAAACATTAAATAGATATAACAATACTGTAGAAGAGAAAAGTGTCAAGACAAAAGTTTATGAATAAGATTTTCCACGTTATAATGGATCTCTCAAATTGAACAGTTTTTTAAATTTTTGATTAAAACACAGAATTTGCGTTGATTTTAAAAAACTTTTTATTTATAATTGAAGCATAGTGTATGATATTTAAACACGACAACGCAATGAACAAGACAATATCTGCCAAGTGACCACCTGTTGCAATTCCATAGACGTCCACACTTGTCAAAATTTTGGCTGACATTTTGACATAACCATTGCTCTATCTCACTCATGGCACGAATAATTTCATCCGTTACTTCAGGAACCGATTGTGGATTGTTCTTATAGACCTGGCTTTTTACGTAACCTCAAAGGAAATAGTCCAACGGTGTCAAATAACATGATCTTGGTGGACAATTAACATCACCATTCCTTACAGTAACTCGTCCAGGATTTTTTTCTCTCAATAAATCTAAAATTACCATTTTATTGAACTTTAAAATGGCTCGATTAATACTGCAATATTGTTTTTTAATTCGTCTTTCACTAGCAGAGTGGGGTGTAACGCCATCCTGTGGGAACCACATATTCTCCAGCTCAATATTATTCAATTCAGCCCACAAAAATCCAGTTATCATCCTAACAAATCGAACACTATTCACAGTTACAAATTCACCAGCAGTATTCTGAAAGGAATAGAAAAATTTTCAAAAGTGTTTTTAGTTCTTCCATGGACTTTCCTACCTCAGTTGATAATGATGCATTCACAAATGAATCGCACACTCTGCAGCTTTTTAACGTTACTGACCTTAAAGTTGCCATTAAAAAGTTAAAGAATAAACTCACATCTGGTCCTTATAAAATCTTTTCTTGTTAAGGACTGCTCTGTCATTTTATCGTGGCCATTTCTTCATTTGTACAATCTATCAATTAAAACAAGCACATTTACCAGCAGATGGAAATCCTCCAAGATCATTCCTGTTCACAAATCAGGCAACCCAGCACATATCACTAACTATCGCCCCATATCAATCCTGTGCAACTCTGCTAAACTTTTTGAAACCTGTATTTACAATCAATTATTTTTTTTTTAAATTAAACATTCGTTCATACCTGAGCAACATGGGTTCTATCAAGGCAGATCCATAATAAACAACCTAAAATTTTACGTTCAATTTATATACTTATCAATAGAAAGTCAACTTGACACAACATACACTGATTTTTCGAAAGCATTCAACAAACTTGATCATGGACTTACACTCCAAAAGATGAGTAGATTAGGCTTTGATGAGAGTACAATTTCAGGATAACAGGACACAAGATGTTGAGTTTATTGGTCGTAGTTTTCATATCTTCATTGCAACTAATGGTGCACCCCAAGGCAAGATCTACTGCCCCTTTGATTTTTTCCATCTTCATCAACGATATTACTCCCACGCTAATATGCAACACTATTTTATGTGCCAAACACCTTAAACCAAACACCTCTATTACAGGGTGACCTGCATCTCTTGGCCGATTAGTGTGCTTGTAATAGGCTTCAACTGAATATTGCTAAATGCAATATAATTAACCATATATATTACTTAAAAATGGTTGCATTTTGGAAGATTGTGAGGTTGTAAAGGACCTGGGAGTGTACATCTATAGAAAAGTGTCATTCAACCATTACATTGATTAAATCATGCAGTCAGCAACTGCAACGCTTGGCTACCTAGTTAGATCAACAAAAGCGTTTGATAATATCGGTTGTTTTCTAACGCTGTTTGGTCGCCAATATATACTACACAGATTTCTCGTCTTGAGCAGGTTAAACGGCTTTTTTTGAAGTATCTGTCTTTTAAGCTGGATAGTTCCTACCCCTGCAAAAGTTATAGTCACACATTATTATTGGAGAGATTCTTCTGTCAGTCCCTGGAGGATAGTAGAGTGTGTGCTGCTCAGCTTTTCCTGCTAAAGCTTTGCCGTGGCTTGATTGATTGTGATTAACTCCTCAGTGACATCCGGTTTTATGCCCCTCGAATTAACAGCCGTGTTCGAGATACTTTCTCCATACCTATCTCTAGCACCAACTTGACCTCTAACGTACTGCTCTTTCGTGCATGCCGAGACCATAACAGATATGTCATTAGCGGGAACGCTTTTGTGTCCTTGATGGATATTTTTCCATCAAGCATTCATATGGATGGAAAGCTTTCCATGCGTGCGGTGCTTTGGAAATAATTTTCGTAATAATCTTAGAATTAATTTTTAATTTTTATATGAATATTTAAAATTGGGCAGTAGTCTGCTATACCAAAAAGTATTTATTCATAATGCACTCCAAACAGTGATTCGTTTGGGATGTTAAGGTTTCTCATGAATCAATCATGGATTTTCCTCACCCCAAATGCGGCAATTTTGTTTATTAGTGACTAATTTAAAAATGTGATTTTTTGGAAAAAATCATCTATCTGTTCTTTGACCCAATTGACAACTGTACAACATTTTGAATGATCCAGTACGTTTAATTACTGTGTTATTTGAAACTGATATGCCTTCAGAGCTAAATCCTTTCGTAAAATACACCATGTTGGGTCCAAATTGTTGTGAACGTCGGCTAATGGAAATTTATGGAACTTCAAATCACTATGCTCTTGTGAACGACAACTACGATTATATATTGCTCTTCTTTTACCTTCCACGGAACCAGTTTCTTGAAATTTTTTAACAATTCGGTTAATAGTGGTTTCAGATAGACGATTGTGCGAATTGTAAATATCACGTAATTTTCTAAAAACTCTTTTCACCGAACGCCTATTTTCATAAAATAATTCAACTATTTTAATGTGTCGTTGTATTGGATACGACTCCCTTTTTTATAAATATTATACATTACTGACGATGGTCTTCTAAGCCAATTCTCAGCCAATTCACGGAATGTTTGATGCACATCGTTTTTCAAAACCTTTAAAGTGGCCCTCATCGAAGTCGATATGTGCGATGTGCTCACCATGCTCATCTTTAAAGTCTTCCATATTTTGAGGTAAAAAATCTAAATGAGTTCAAGTTTATGGATATTTTACAGTCAATAGCATGCAAGGCTTGAATCATATCTTTTACTACTGTTTTGTAGATTTCAGCTCTGACATTTCCTAAAAAATTGATAAAAACTTCCACCATAGATTTCCAAGCCTTATTCTCTATTTAATTTAATTTAGTCTTAAAAGTATCGTCCTTAACCAAGTATTGTATTTGAGGCCATATAAAAATCCATTCTTTTACCTTTGCATCTATAACTTTTTGGACTTTTCTTTAAAATATTGAAAAGCTTCAGCTTCGCAAAGTTTTCCATTATTCCTAATTTTAGGTGCAAAGACGGCACAATAATGTGTTGTTGTTACACTAACTGTGAATGAAGTATGTTTTCTGGTCCTGGAGTGAAACTTTTCCTGGGCAGACTTTTCTGAGGTAATGATTTTTTTTATCGCGACTATTTCAAAGGCACAAAAAACAACAGTATTTACTCTAACCTGGTTGGATATCCAAAAAAAAATTCTCATATTTTATCTATTCAAGTTTTTCTTTTTTCACTTTCAGAAAACTTCACTTTTCACTACACTTCAAGAAATGTATTAAACATTTCTTTCATAGAAACTGCATGATCCACAGGAATGGAAGGATATTTATTACTATTGGTTAATTAACTATTTTTAATATAACTATAAAAAGCCCTAAAAAGGTGTTCATGCATGCAAAAATGCATTCATGCTTTTGTGGCTTTTGCTAAAAGATTCCATAGCTTGAGACGCGAGTCAAGAAGTTCTGCTTGTGTTTTTGATACATTTAGGTCTCCAACTAAGCGATTTAATTCAGTTTGTGACTAAATGAGGTTTAGATGTGTGGGGAATCACCAAGTCCTGATCTAAGGGGTCATTATTTTTTCAGTATCATTGTCAGAATCGTCAAAAGGATCGTACGGATGATGTTCAACATGTGGTTGAGCTTTTTGAGCTGATATTGTACCAATATAATGATATTTTCTGTTTTACGGGTATTGAGCCCAGCAGTTGTATTCAAGCAAAAATGCATTCATGCTTTTGTGGCTTTTGCTAAAAGATTCCATAGCTTGAGACGCGAGTCAAGAAGTTCTGCTTGTGTTTTTGATACATTTAGGTCTCCAACTAAGCGATTTAATTCAGTTTGTGACTAAATGAGGTTTAGATGTGTGGGGAATCACCAAGTCCTGATCTAAGGGGTCATTATTTTTTCAGTATCATTGTCAGAATCGTCAAAAGGATCGTACGGATGATGTTCAACATGTGGTTGAGCTTTTTGAGCTGATATTGTACCAATATAATGATATTTTCTGTTTTACGGGTATTGAGCCCAGCAGTTGTATTCAAGCAAAAATGCATTCATGCTTTTGTGGCTTTTGCTAAAAGATTCCATAGCTTGAGACGCGAGTCAAGAAGTTCTGCTTGTGTTTTTGATACATTTAGGTCTCCAACTAAGCGATTTAATTCAGTTTGTGACTAAATGAGGTTTAGATGTGTGGGGAATCACCAAGTCCTGATCTAACGGGTCGTTATTTTTTCAGTATCATTGTCAGAATCGTCAAAAGGGTCGTACGGATGATGTTCAACATGTGGTTGAGCTTTTTGAGCTGATATTATACCAATATAATGAAATTTTCTTTTTTTACGGGTGATAAGCCCTGCGGTTGCATTCATGCAAAAATGCATTTATGCCTTTGTGGCTTTTGCTAAAAGATTCCATTGCTTGAGATGCGAGTCAAAAAGTTCTGCTTGTGTTTTTGATACATTTAGGTCTCTAACCAAGTCAATTTATAACCAAGTCAGGTTGTGACTAAATGAGGTTTAGATGAGTGGGGAATCACTAAGTCGTGATCTAAGGGGTCGTTATTTTTTCAGTATCATTGTCAGAATCGTCAAAAGGGCCGTACGGATGATGTTCAACATGCAATCAGAAGTTCTGCTTGCGTTGTTGATAGATTTAGATCTCTAAGTCATTTAATTCATATTGAGTGACTAAATGAGGTTTAGATGAGTGGGGAATCATTAAGTCCTGATCTAAAGGGTAATTATTTCAGTATCGTATTTTTAGTATCATTGTCAGAATCGTCAAAAGGGCCGAACGGATGATGTTCATCGTGTGGTTGAGGTTTTTGAGCTGATATTCTACCAGTATAATGATATTTTCTTTTTTTACGGGCATTGAGCACTGCATATAACAATATTCAACATGGTCCTTCTGTTCCTTGAGTAACGTTGGTGTTACGAAAGGTAAACTTGATCGATAACCAGACAGCCAGTCCCTCAAATTCTAACCTCAACTGGAGCATATCACGTGAGGATCTGAGTTATGGAGAAATGCAGAAGTGATCCATTTACATAAGAAGGGAGCACAGGAAGATTTAAAGAACTACCGTCCAATAAGCGTCCTATCGGTAATGTACAAAGTTTTCACTAAGATCATTTCTAGAAGAATATTAAAACAACTGAATGACACACAACCAAGAGAACAAGCAGGATTCTAAAGTGGATTCAGAACAATGGATCATATTCAGGTTGTACAGCAGGCCATAGAAAGGCACAACGAATACACTATGGCACTGTGCTTGGCTTTTATCGACTACGAAAAAGCATTTGGTGACGCAATATCGCATATTCTTTTCTCGGCTGGCCTTAAAGAAGTATTCCGTAAACTGGATTGAGAACAGGTGTTGATGTAAAGGATGGTGTAAAGATCAATGGTGCTAAACTATCTTAAACTTATCTTATTATCTATTTGTTTGGCCTATGTATGACAGATTACAGTCCTGACACGGAATTTCATACACGCATTGGTCTTCTAAGGGAATTTTGTCTTTGGCAGTTGAAAGAATGTCTTTGATTTTCCTGTCGGTGGTGAAAACAGTTTCAATGTCATGTCTCCTTAAAATTTTTCCAATTTTGTCAGTGGTGCCTTTGATATATGGTAAAAATACTTTGTTTGAATATGTCTTTTTCTCTGTTTCTTGTTGTTTGTTTGTGGGATTGAGCGCCCGTCGGATAGTTTTTTGTTGATATCCGTTAGTTGCCAGGACATTTTGCAGAAGATTTATTTCTTGTTGATAGTGTTCCTTATCTATTAGAGTTTGCGATCGATAGGCCAAAGATTTTGCAACGGCGAATAACTGGGCCGGATGGTGGTGTGAGCTAGCGTTAAGGTATCTATTGGTGTGTGTCGGTTTTCGATAAACTGTGTGTGATAAGCCACCATCTCGTTTCTTTTTTATTAAGACATCTAGGAATGGAAGTTCTTTTTTTGTTTCTTTTTCCATCGTGAACTTGATTTTTGGATGAATTTGGTTCAGGTGTTCCAGGAATTTGTTCAGATTATCCTCTCCATGTTGCCACACAACAAACGTGTCGTCGACATAACGTAACCATATATTCGGTTTATGTATACACGTTTGCAGTGCTCGGGTTTCGAAGTCTTCCATATATAGATTCGCCAACGCTGGAGAGAGTGGGGAGCCCTTCGGTGCGCCTTCAATTTGTTTGTATTTTTGGCCTGCGTAGATGAAGTAGGTGTTTGCAAGGCAGTGGTTCGAAAGACTGATGACATGTTCAGGCAGCTTGTATTTCGCCTTTATGATCGACAGGGCCTCGGTAATCGGCACTTGCGTGAATAGGGAAGTGACGCCAAAGCTGACTAATCAGTCGTTTTCTTCTAGCCGGATATCTTTGATAATTTCAATGAAATATTGGGAGTTCTTCACATATGATGCAGGTTTTTCTACAAGAAGCTGGAGTAAGGAGGCCATGTATTTGGCCAGGGCTTGAGTGGGCGAGCAATAGAACTCACTATTGGTCTTAACGGCGTTCCCGTTTTGTGAACTTTCGGGAGACCGTATAATTGTTCAGCTACCACGGGATACCCGAGAAACTATCATTATATATATATATATATATATATATATATATATATATATATATATAATGCCAATACTGGCTATTATTGATTTTCTGGATTACATTTATTCACAATTACATTTTTCATGAACTTAAGAATACAAGATACAATAGAATTTCATGAACTAAGGTACAACGGAAGGCAAGAGTGAATATCTTTGCTTTACAGAACATAGAAAAGGAAAACTAATAAAGATAATGCTAGAAAAGAATGTGTAATTAAAAAAGAATAACAAATAGATTCCGAACAAGAGTTATACGAGTGAGACAGGAGATCAAGAACTCCTGGGAGTAGCATCAGAAAAATGCATCTTGCCACTCAGCGACTTCAATTAACCAGTTTTTGGCAAGTAAAAATATCCCTGTGATATCACAGCTCTCCTATTCACCAGACTTGAGTCCTTGTGACTTTCTTTTTCACAAAATTTCACAATTTTATAAATGATATCATTTTGAGACATTGAAGAACATTGAAAATACTGTAACCAACTAACTCAAGGCGATTTCTGTATCTAAGTTCCAGTACTGCTATTAAGAGAGGACAAACCATCTCCAGCACTGCGTGATTTCCCAAGACAACTACTTTGAAGGAGACAATGTATAATTGTAACGTAACTTCAATTGAATAAAAAAATTATGAAAAATCAGTCTCATTTTTTTATTTACATATCTACTAATTAAGATACGATAACAAAATACTAATAGCCATATCATATATCATCCTACAAAAACTAAATATCATCTATGTTTTGCAATCAATCATTGCTATCGTTGAGAAAAAAAGTAACCTTCACTCGGCATTAATTGCCAATCCTAGCTATTATTGATATTCTGCATTATATTTATCGACAATTACATTTTTTACGAACTTAAAAGGAAAAAAGAAAAAGAAAAAAAGGAACAGGAAAATTAATAAAGATAATGCTAGAAAATAATATATAATTAAAAAGGAAAGAGCAAATTTCACCTATAATATATTATTAAATTAATAATAACAAATGTTAATTAACTTAATTAACAAAAAAATGTTAATTAACTTTTGGTAGTGAATAAGCCTAGATTTTAACTGTAACTAAAAAGCTACAAAAGTTTATTTCGCTAACCATAATCAGCATCAGGAGATAATTCAATTATTTTGAATCATCATTAAATCATCTCCTGATTATGCTAGAGAAGATGTCGAGAAATAAAAAAAAGTGATTTGGTGTTTAGTCGTTAATCTCTTCGAGTTTAGTGTTTCACACTGAAAGTTTCAATAGAAAATTGCAAAAAGTATTGTTTAATCAACACATGAAATTTGTTTTGTTCCATCATAACAAAAATATCACTATCCAATTTTTTAATATTGCACACTGATGGCACAAATATTAGATCCGCATCTATGGGACGCAAACAGATGCCACTAATGATTGAGAATGAACCGTATTTAAATTGAAACGAGATGCATGTCACTATTTTATTTAAACTGTAGACGTCAAATAATTGTCTGTGGTTTGTGTATTTTAAATTTATTAGTACAATAAAAATAAATAAATAAATAAATTTATCTATTAGTACAATAAAAATTATAACTTAAATTTAATTGTTCATTTAATTTGGTTTCGCTCTCCCTCTCACATTGATTTATATTAATAATAAGTGGCTCTATATTATTAGTAAATGATATCTAGGAATATTCTATTTTAATAACATGGTTAATCAAATTTATCCAACTTTCTTTGGGAATACTATCTACAACCTTCCTAATTAATGTTGCAGCACTTGCACTTAGAGTCGGAGAAATGTTTTCTACTCTTACATTGGATTTTATTTGATGCCATATATACTGAATTGGGTTAAAAATACAGTAATACAGGAGAAGACGTAAAACCGCATGTCCAATATCGGCAGCAATGGTATCACATACATATTCCTTTTTAATGTTAAATGTATTATCGAAGTATAACATATAGTTCTGAATTTCTAATTTGGTATTATTTGCATTAGGAACTTTATTTTTTTGGCGGTTATGATAACTAGCATTGTCCATTACAATTATGCTTTCCTTTTGGCATATTGGATAAAAGGCTATTTCTAAAACAATCTTCAAAAAGTTCAGCTGTGGTGTTGTCATGGTAGTACAAAGATGAAAGTTTAATATTTTTGAAGGACAACCGTAAACAATTTGAAGCCATCCATCCTCGGAATCAGTATGTAAAATTGTAACTATTTTCCCTTATTCGCTGGGGCTTTGGTTTGGCATTTTCTTGTTGCATCTACCCATCCTTTTGCTGGCATCTCATGTGTATCGAACCATGTTTTATCAAGGTAGATAATGGGACGATTTTCTAATCTGCATTTTTTATAGAGTTTAAGTAGTCAAACCGCAATCGTTGTGATTCCATTAATATTTGTCTTTTATTAATGGTCCGATATGCAAGACCAATTCAAGATAATATTCTTCGGAGGCTAGTTCTGCCGCAAAGAATGTTGGTTTCATCTTTCCTTAGTCGCTGTTGCAATGAATGCAACGCAGGCACAGTTTGCTCTTCATACATAGTATAAATTTTGCTTCTCAAGTCTTTGTCGCTTTCGTCAACGCATTTGCTTTTACCAGAATCACTACGGACTTTTTTGACTTTAATTGGCTTTGTCACAATATTTTGAACTGTAGATAACAAAGTTTTCGTTAATAAAGACGCTTCTGCTGCGGCTGCATTTACATTAAGCCCCTTATTCAATAAAGAAACAAACATACACATTTTTAGCAATTTACTTAGCATCGGGCGATAAATGTTTTTTTTTAATTAACATTACCGGAGGCATAATGATCATTATCTTGCCAAGAACGTCACATTTTTAGCACGTTTAGAATAACAAAAAATACAATCGAAATATATATACACTATATACACGAAATATATATATATATATATATATATATATATATATATATATATATATATATATATATATATATATATATATATATATATATATATATATATATATATATATATATATATATATATATATATATATATATATATATATATCATCATCATCATCATCATCAGCCTGTATCGATCCACTGTAGGATGAAGACCTCTTCAGCATGCTTCCAACTTTCACGGTCCTGGGCTTTCCTCTGCCACTCGGGTCCAATATACTTAACGATGTCATCAATCCATCGTGCTTTCGGACTTCTTCGCGGACGTTTGCGATCAAGCGGTATCCACTCCAGGATTGTCTTGGTCCATCTGTCGCCCCAACGCCTCGCTATATGGTCTGCCCATCTCCACTTCAATTGCTTTACTCTTCCAATGATGTCACAGACTTTTGTTTGTTCCCTGATCCATGCGCAGGACTTTGTACAGCGCAGGAACGCACTGATCGAAGACCTTTCTTTTGGAAGACCTGCAAAGTGGGAGTCTGCTCTTAAACACTACGTTGAGCCTACCAAATGCCTGCCAGCCACATTTAACACGCCGTTCCACCTTCCGGGCGGTATTCCCCTTCATTAAAATCCTCTGCCTAAGATATATAAAGCTATCCACAATCTCCAAATCCCTTCCTAAAACTGACATTCTTCTGTCCTGAACGAAATTATTGAGCATAACCTGATTCTTTTTCAGGTTTATTTTCAAGCCAAATGGTTCGGCAGCCCTTTGCAGTTCTTGTATGCGTTTTTGCAGCTCCTCTGGGTCTCGTGAAATAAGAATAATATCATCTGCAAATCTAAGATGGTTTAAGTTTGCACCATTGATCTTTACACCATCCTGCTCCCAATCCAGTTTACGGAATACTTCTTCAAGGCCAGCCGAGAAAAGAATAGGCGATATTGCGTCACCCTGCCGTACACCTCGTTCTACATTAATTCCCACTTCAAGATCATCAAGGTGAATTGTGGCTGTAGCTCCATCATATATCGATTCTAATAGGTTTACATAGGCTCTCTCTACAACTTGGCTAAGCAGTGCATCCATTATCGCATGCTTTGAGATAGAATAAAATGCTTTTTCGTAGTCAATAAAAGCCAGGCACAGTGGCATGGTGTATTCGTTGTGCCTTTCTATGACCTGCTGTACAACCTGGATGTGATCCATTGTATTAAATCCACTTCTGAATCCTGCTTGTTCTCTTGGTTATGCGTCGTTCAGTTTTTTTAATATTCTTTTAGAAATTATCTTAGTGAAAACTTTGTACATTACTGATAGGAGGCTTATTGGACGGTAGTTCTTTAAATCTTCCTGTGCTCCTTTTTATGTAAAAGGATCACTTTTGCATTTTTCCATAAGTCAGTACTTTTTGTTCTTTGAGGCATTTTGAGTATAATTTCGCCAGTGTTTTATGTAACGTCCGAGCACCAGCTTTTAGCATTACGACAGTTACACTGTCATTTCCTGGAGCCTTGCCGTTTTTCACCGATTCTATAGCATTTGTTACTTCCTCCACTAGGATATCTGGCATTTGTTCTTCCGTGGGTATTGTCTTTGATTGGTTCTGATCTTCATATAAATGGGAATAAAATTTTCTGACAATCTCTAACATTTGGGTACGCGCCCTGAACACTGTGCCATCCTCAAGCTTTAAAGCATATATTTGCGTTCTTTTGTTTCTCAGCTTCTGTTTAGCTTTGTTAATTCCTTTGTTTTCTTCCAGGGTTTTTTGCACTACCTGCATATTGAATCGGCGCGTGTCCTCTCTGATACGTTTTCTTATAGTTTTATAGAGCTCAGTATACTCTACCCTGCCAAAAGGATTACCTGCATTTCTCATTGCTCGCCGTTTCTTCATTAAATCAATGGTCCCACTGGAGATGTTTGTTTGTTTGAGACATTTTTCTTCTGGTGCTATTGAAGCAGCCGTTTGAAGTACATTGTTGGCGATTTCTTCATATTGAACTGATACTTCCATCTCCTCTGGATCTTGTAATGCAGCAAACCGGTTTGACAAAGCAATCTCAAAATCGCTTCCCTATCCAGCAGTTTTCCAGAATCCACCTTACCATTCTTTGATCTTACCATTCTTTCGCGCTCTTTTCGACAGTCAATCCGAACCCTTGCTCGTACCATTCGGTGGTCACTTCCAACATTAAAATTGTTTAGGACAGTACAATTGGTAAATATTGTTTTATCGTTGGTCATGATGTAGTCAATTGCGCTTGTGAGTCCAGATGGACTTTTCCATGTCCATTTTCTGCTGATATTTTTCTTATAGAATTGTTATGAATTCTTATGAATTCATAATATACAGTTTTTGTTCTTCAACAAAATCAACCAATCTGTCACCTCTATTGTCTCGCTCACCAGTTTCATATGGGCCAGTTGCATTTTCGTCAGTTCTTGTTGTTCCAAGTCTGGCATTAAAATCACCCATCAGGATTTTGTATCTACATTTCTCCTTGTATAAAAGCTGGGCCACATCATCATAAAATTCCTCAATTTTCTCATCCCTATGGCTTATAGTTGGTGCATAAGCTGGGACGATTTGAAGCCTAAACATTTTATTCAGCTGAATGACGCATTGGGCTAGTCGGTCGGATATACTTCCAAATTTTACCACAATGTCCTTCAGCTTTCGATTGATGAGGAATCCAATTCCGCCACATCGGCCATTTTCCGTACCTCGAGTGTAGAGTACGTGTCCAGTTGGTTCCAGTTTGATTAACTCTTCACCCTTTCTTCGTGTTTCACAGAGCCCAATAATATTCCAATGTATGTTGTCAAGTTCGATTAACAGTTCTTGCAATCGGGCCTCTGTTTTCATAGTCCGTATATTTAGCGTTGCAATGTCAAAAGTCTAATGGCAGCCTGATCTAACCCGGTGATTCTTAGCTCCCTCTGCCTTGGGGCAGGTCTTCCCGCTGCCGTAGGTAGTTGCCTCTTGGCCTCCGGGGAACGAAGGCCGTGTTTGAGGTTGTACTGTCATATTTCAACATATTAAAATACTATGTTGAAGGTATGGACCGTAATCTGCCACGCTGGTCCAATGCGGGTTGGCAGATTTTGGATCATGTTAGTCTGAAGCCTCTAACTTGACCTGTGGGCCAGGGGTGACCCTCCCAGGAACATAGACTCCAGACGGCATAGCTCAAAGCTTTATTGCCCTACTCAAACCCCTTTACCACGTCAAGGTCTGATCCACAAAGGGGATATATATATATATATATATATATATATATATATATATATATATATATATATATATATATATATATAGTAATCATTTAATATCAATGAAAACATTAAATAGAAATAATAGAGATAATAGAGATAATAGAGGTTTAAATACATCTCAAAACTAATATAAATCGAGAGAAACCAAAGTGTTCTGTGACAAACTCACCCTTGGAATTATTCGGAAACGATACGACACGACACTTGTTCACAGTATAAATAAAAATGTTGGTTTCAAATACTGAAATGAAGCTATCTCTAAAGATGTCCCACCATTATCGAAGCTTTTTCATTTTCGAAGCTTTTGGATAAGATAACATTGAATATAAACACAATCACACAACCCAGTGTCCTTAAGCGGAAAAATGAAATATAATCAGCATCTGGTCAAATACAATTAAACCCTTCTTTACCAATAAAACTGGTATTTATACTGGTAGATTTACAAATGGTAGATTTATCGTTTTATTTGAGATGAAACCGGGGTCGGGAAAATAAATACTAAACAAAAATATTTCTTACATAATTAAGTACAACATGGCTTGTATACATCTTGTAAACATTTAAATAACATTTTAAGATAGTTTTTCGTCAGCCTAAGTGATTATAACGTATTTTTTAAATGAACTAACACGTGGGTCGTGTGAACTTAAGTAGTACATATATTTATGGAAATAAGATTTCATTAATGGAAATGAGATTGAGAAATTTGTTTTCAAAACAAGCAATTTGCTTTAATCATTATATTATTTATAAACAACCAACTGACAATCAAGAATCTTCTACTCTATACAATCAATCATCAGGATTGCTTAAAAATGACCTTAAATATATGGTTGCTTGGAAAATTCGCAGATTTCTTAAGAGAAAGAGAAACGTAAATAGTTTAAGTAGATATTTACTTAGTCTATTATGTAGTTACCATTACTATTTACAACTTTTTGCCAACGTAGTGGTACATAATGCTTTTTTGCCAAAAATTAGCGTCTTTACTGTCAAAAAATGTCAACAAATTGTTTTTTGTGCCCCTTTTCCCATTTTGAAAGATTTTCCATTTAAACAATTTTGAACGAAGTGGGATAAATGCTAGTCCGGTGGTGTGATGTCTGGTAAACCGAATCTCCGCCCCTGAACCGACCAAACCACCTTTGCACAGTGGTCTCCCCAACAGAACTCTCTCCATAAACGATACTAATCTTATTTTTTTTTGTTTGGAAGAAGTTTTCATCGTTTAGTTCAGGAATCAATTGTGGGTTGTTCTTATAGACCTAACTTTTCAGGTAATCCCAAAGAAACTAGTCCAACAATGCTAAATCACTTGATCTTTGTAGCCAATTAATATCACCGTTTCTTGCAATAACTTGCACAGGAAATTTTTCTTTCAATAAACCAATTGTTTCATTAGCAGAGTGAGGTGTAGCGCCATTCTGTAGGAAGCACATATTCTCCAGACCAATATTATTCAATTAGGCCCACAAAAATCCAGTTGCCACTCACGATATCGAACACCATTACAGCTTCACCAACAGCATTATGAAAGAAATACAGCCCAATTACTTCTCCTGATCATAATGCATACCAAACAGCAACTCGTTTAGGATATAAAGGTTTCTTATGAATCAATCGTGGATTTTCCTTACCCCAAATGCGGTAATTTTGTTTATTAACATAGTAACCGATTTCAAAATCTGAAAACGTGATTTTTTGAAGAAAATTATGTTTGTTCTTTGATCCAATTGACAAATGGACGACGTTTTGAATGATCCAGTGGCTTTAGCTCCTGTGCTATTTGAACCTTATATACTTTCAGAGCTAAATCCTTTCCTAAAATATGCCATGTTGTGGATTCACTGAGTAAGTTGTTGTGAACGTCGAATGTGTAATAAAAATTTCTGAGTCTTCAGCAACACTTTCACGTACCAAATCAATGTGCTCTTATGAACGACCACTACGAGTTTATGTCTTTTGAAATTTTTGGACAATTCGGTTGATTGTGCTTTCAGATAGACGATTGTACAAACCGTAAATATCACGTAATTTTCTAAAAACATTTTTCACTGCACGTCCATTTTTATAAAATAATTCAACAATTTTAACGCGTTGTTGCACTGAGTACGACTCCACTTTGATAAATGTCATAAATTACACTTTTGAAATGAAACTAAACTTAGGCAAATTCACAACGCATCTACGTTTAATCCAATAATTGAAAAAACCGCTCAATTTGAAAGACCTGTTAGTAATGCCTCATCGTTATTCTTTTAAATCGGTTTGCGAATTCTTTTAGTTTTCCTAAAAACCACATGAGGTTGCCCTTTATTTTTGCAAGCATTAAAAGAGCAACTAATGGGAAATACCTACGAACTTTTTTTGTCAACCTGATATTTGCCGCCAACTAGAAATGATATTCTGCCTTGCATTTAAAAGCAATTATAGTTCTCGCGAACAATACCGTCATTATTATGTCACGAAAGAGGTAACTGACATTAAAGAAACCATCAGTAGAAAACGTAATGTGGGATAATTGCTCAATAACGAGGGCATACTGTTTAGTAATAAACTATGACAAATCAGAAAGAATCATGAAGTAATATACAATTAGTAAGTTCGTATATTTAGAAGTTATGATACTTTTTTTTAATGATGAATAATTCAGTGACTAAATGAAGCAAAAACCACTTAAATTAATAATATATTAAATAATAATAATATATTAAATTTTAATATTTAAATGTTTTAAATCGCAAGTAATGATGTAATGCAAGTAATGATGAGTCGGACACAGAGGTTTGTAAACTACAAAAGGTATCCAACAAGTTTTCAAAAATTGGTGCAACTATTGTGGCTTGATTAGCTTCTTTCTGGTAGAGCACTAAATCTAGTCTATTTGCTTGCACCGCTTTGGCAGTTCGAATCTGCAAGTCCCAATATAATTTATTGTGTTGAATTTCTAGAACAGGTTTGGGAGCGTATTGATGATATGGTGTGAATGTTGTTAGTAATCCATGTTTCAGACATAGAAGTTAGTGAATAACTTTACCGATGGAATCATGTCTTGATAGGTAGCTGGTGGGGGCCAGATAGGTGCAACCCGATATTAAATGTTGTATCGATTCCTCGTCTTTATCACAGAATCTGCATTTGGAGGTTGGTATGTTTTGTTTCATGATGACTCTAACATAATTTCTCGTGGGTACAACCTGATCCTGTATTGCCATTATAAATCCTTCTGTTTCTCCAAAGAGATATCCTGAGGTTTGATAGGTACTTGTGGCCTTGGAGTCAACTTGTTCTTGATTGTTTAGAGTAGCATAGTGCCATCCATACAAGGCTTTGTTGCGCCACTTGGTTTTCATTATTTCAAATGCATTTTCTGGTTCCGGTGGTTCGGCCAGCCGAAGAAGAGTGTACCTTTTATCCAATACTACAACTGCTCGATGTATGGGTGAGTGTTTTCTATAAAAGTAGTTCCTTAGGCTTTGACATTCCCTTTCGTGTATCACTTCCAAACAACCCAGCCCTCTACCGCTTTCCTCTCTTCATAGATAAAGCCGCTCAATTGCAGCATTGGGATAATGCATTCTGGCTCTTGAAAATGCGCTTCGAATTTTTCTGTCTAATATCTGCTCTTTTCTGTCTAATGTCTGTCTTTGACCATTTTAATGTTCCAAATGTGTATGTGATAGATCGGATAACCCAAGTGTGAATAGTCATAATTTTGTTTTTTCCTGAGAGGTGTGTATTACTGCGTTAACTCTTTTTAATAATTCTATTTCAGCTTTTTCTTTATTGTCATTTTGTTTGATGCCTAGGCCCTGAGTAATGCCTAGATATTTATAGTGGCCTTCTGGTTCTAATGTTTTCAGTTCTGTTCCCTCAGACAAAGTCAAATTTGTGGTGGAAATTATTTTTCCTTTCTCTACCTGTAGTGTCGCATATTTATCTAGTCCGAAGTTCATAGCAATTGTCGTGCAGAATTCCCTTACTAACTCAAGCGCTCCCTTAAGTTGCTCTTTCCCTTTGGCATACACCTTTAAGTCATCCATATAGAATAGATGTGTTATAGTTGTATCTCTATGTGTTTGTTAACATTGAGCTCAACGGATTTAACACAATACAGAACCACAAGGGGCTAAGGCTAAGACACCCCTTTAAAAATTCCTCTGCATATTGGAATTTCTTCCGTTAAGTAAGATTCAGATATTCCCTTGACTGATATGGATGTGCGCCATGTGCTCATAAGATACTCGAGCAGTCGACACAGAGTTGGGTGGATTCCGTATATGTGAAGTGTCAAAAGCCTTCTGATAGTAAATCCACGCGATAGATATCTTTATTTGTTTAAGCTTTGCCTGGCGAGTAACGATGTTGTCGATTACTAAAGTCTCCTTGCTTGTTGTTAAATTATTATTATCCTCGTACTGAACTCAGCATCTCAGCCTAAGCTGGTCTATATTACAATGCCAAAATGAGAAAGCAATTCAACTCCTCTCACTTAGCATAACATTTTACGAACAATGTGGCATGTCTGCAAGAGTACTGCACGTTGTCCCACTATGGCAATCGATTTTGAGATACCAAGGTTCTTCAAATTTTTTGAAAAGTTCTTACTTATTAGGCCTTCGGCGGATATAACGAAAGGCACTAGCTCTACCTTATGCAGTTTCCACTGGTTTTTCAAATCGTACGCAAGGTTTTCATACTTAGTGGTTTTCTCCAACTCGGTTTTCCTGATATTATGAGAGAGTGGCACTGCGATGTCAATTATAAAAGCCCTTTTCTCCTTTTTACTAATTAGAACAATGTCTGGTCTATTATAATCGACCGTTCGATCTGTTGTGATTGGTCTGTCCCAGTATAGGATTGAATCAGATGATTCCAATACGGGAGAAGGTGAGTACTTATAATATGGAGCAGGTGCGTTATCTAATAGCGAATACTTTAATGCAATTTGCTGATGTATAATTTTCGTCAGCTGATTATGTCTTCCTAAATAAGCATTAGGGGCTAGAACTGCACACCCACCGATAAGGTGTTCAATCGTTTCCCCCACTATACCGCACTTCCTACATCGGTCGACAACATGCATGTGTAGTATATGCTTTTTATAGTTCCGTGTTCTTACTACCTTATCTTGAATAGATGTCGCAAAACCTTCTGTTTCTGGGTACAACAGCCCATCGGTCAGCCATTTTAGAGACAATGGTCCATCAATGGTATCATCCTAGAGTGACTTTGGATACCGTCCATGCAGTGTCTGTTGTTTCCATTCACGGACACAATCCGTAAGTGTTGTTCTACCATCAACACGATTCAATTTATCTAGGTTCAACGGGGTGAAACCCCGGTCCTCCTTAGCAACCAACTTCATTAGCGTGCTGCTTGAATTAATGAAGCGTTCTCTCATCTTACTCTCCTGGTTCAGACAAAGGTTCTTAATGTTCACGAGGCCTCTGCCTCCCAACTTTCTTGGAATGTACAGTCGCTTTATAGATGAATTTGGATGCAGACATCGGAATTTTGTCAATGTTCGACGTGTTAATCTATCCAGTCCATCAAGGTCTGTTTCTGACCATTTAACAATACCAAAGGAATAGGTAGAGTTGGCACTGCCCATCCATTGATCGCTCTAATCAGGTTTCCACTGTTCAGTTTGGTATTTAAAAGTTTTGTAAGCCTCTTTTCGTCCATAGTAGAAAAGTCTTTCTTTAACTGGCTATGGTTAAATTTCTCGTTTTGAGGGATGCCTAAATATTTATAGGATTCTTCTTGTGCCAGTTGTTGTATGTTACAGTGTGTTGAATGTTGATTGTTGACTATTCCTTTTTGAATGCTAATGGTAGAGTATTTATCAAGTCCGAATGGCATCTTGATATCCCTACTAAATTCTTCGACCATTTTTATTAAGGAGTTTAGTTTTTCTCTAGTTTCTCCATAGAGTTTAAGGTCATCCATATATAGTAGGTGCGAGAGCTTTCGTGGATTCCTCATGTTTAGTTTATATCCCATATTACTGTTGTTCAGTAATGTAGACATAGGGTTTAGGGCTAGACAAAACCAAACTGGAGAAAGGGAATCTCCCTGAAAAATTCCTCTCTCGATATTCGCAGTTGCAATGCATTGTTGATCGATAAAGAGATTTGTTTTCCATTTCCCCATCAGGCACCTTAAGGAGTTAATGATGGGAGGGCTTATTTTATAAATCTTCAGGACTTCTAGTAACCAATCGTGTGGAACACTATCGAAGGCTTTCCTGTAGTCTATATAGCAGATGTTTAGGTTGCGTTTTCTTTTCCGCGCTTGTTCGAGAACTACAGCATCGATCGTTAGCTGTTCCTTGCATCCCATACTTACTCTTATACATCATTTCTGCTCTTCTTCAAAAATATTGTTTTCATCACAATGTTTGTAAATTTTTTCATTGATTAGGGCTGTCAACAATTTATAAAATACTGACAGACACGTGATGGATCTGTAGTTATTTGGTTGCTTAGCATCACCCTTTTTGTACAGAAGATATGTATTGCCTTCCATTAAAAAATTCGGGAAAGTATCAGGATTTATCATTACCTCTTTAAATGCACTAGCAAGTGGGCGGTTGGGCCGCCGTAAAGTTTTTAATCCAGAAGTTATTATTATTAGAATCAGAAGAAATTATTATTATTATTATTATTATTATTATGTATGACTAAAACATTGTTTATTGGTTTGCGTATTTTGAATATATTAGTACAATAAAAATAAATAAATAAATAGATGTATCTATTAGTAGAATAAGAATATATATAACTTATATTTAATTATACATTTAATTCGGTTTCACTCTCACTGTCACTTTGATCTACATTAATAATAAGTGGTTCTATATTATTAGATTATTAGTAAATGATACATAGGAATATTCTATTTTAATAATATGATTAATCGAATTTGTCCAACTTTCTTTGGGAATACTCTTTACAACCTTCCTAATTAATGTAGCAGCACTTGCACTTAGAGTTGGATAAATGTTTTCAGCTCTAACGTTGGTTTTTTCATACACTGGCTGCATGGCATGGCTGATGACACATATGCTCAATTGGATAAAAAAGTAATACGGGGGAAGGCGTAAAACCGTATGTCCTATATCGGCAGTAATTGTATCACATCCACATTCCTTTTAAATATTCAATGTCTTTAATATTTCTAGAAGAGCACATTTTTATATGAATTTTCGAAGTATATATAATACTGTATTTCCAATTTAATGTTATTTGCATTAGGAACATTAGTTTTTTGGCGGTTATGATAACTAGCATTGTCCATTACAATTAGGCTTTCCTTAGATACATTGGGCAAAAGACTGTTTATAAACTAACCTTTAAAAAGTTCTCCTGTGGGTCATTGTGGTAGTCCAAAGATGAATGTTTAATATTTTTAGAGGACAACCTTAAACAATTTGGAACTCATTCATCCTCGGAGTCAGCATGTAAAATTGTAATTCTTTTTCGCTTGTTTGTTGGGGCTTTCTCTGGGGCTGGGAAAACAATCTATTAAATGATTGTTTTTGATACAATGTAGACATTCCGGTGCTTTTATATTACATTCCAGTGTTCTTTTATTCTACAGCCTATACTTCTACCACTTTCTACTATATACCGCTTCACACTCCTTACAGTTAATTTTATATACACCCGGTTTACTAAAATTAATATTAAAAAGTATCCGTTTTATACTTATTAACTAACATTCTACCTACATTAAGTTTATTTACACAAATAGTCTTACCACCTAGTTTATTTAATCTTTTACACACTATATTACTCAGTTTAGAAGTGTGATTAATAAATTTAAACGATTTGTCTTTTTACTTTTTAATATTATAGAATTCTTGTTATGTTAATAATCAATGTTATTTTTAATTCTAAAAATCCACCAGTCAACAATATATCACACTGGCACAGATACGTATATTTTGCATTTGGAATGGTACGGAAAAATTTACACACGTTTATAGGCCGTCTGAATTCCATAAACAAAAATATTCAATTCGCTATGGAGATTGGAGGCATAAAGATAAAGAAAATATCTAATAAATTACAATTTGTTATCTACAGAAAACCGACTACAACAGATACGGTTATACACTTTAGTTCTAATAAATCTTAGCAAGTCAGACTATCTTCTTTTCATATTTTTTCTTTTTCAATTATACAGATATTTTTATATTCGGGTTTCTGCATTATATGTAGCTGCTTTTCAGATTTTGTTTTAAAAATTCGAATTTTAGTTTTACGAAAATGTTTTTTTAAACGCCTTCAAAAACAACATATTGTGAGACATTTCAGATGAAGATTAAGCAGTATGTACAATCAGCAATAGGAAAAGTCATAGCAAGGAAAAACATCTACAAAGAACTCCTTTTCATAGTCTAATACATAGGTTAGTTAGTTTTCCACTAAACAAAGATACTTTTTATAAAGAGCTCTATACGATTAAACAGGTAGCAAAAAACAACGCCTACAAAGAAGGATTAATTGATAAATTCTTAAAAAATAAATAGAGTTGAATTTACCAGAATTCTATAACATTAAAAAGCAAAAAGACAAATCGTTTAAATTTATTAATTACACTTCTAAACTGAGTAATACAGTATAAAAAATTAAATAAACAAGGTTCTAAAATTATTTGTATAAATAAATTTAATGTAGGTAGATTGTTAGTTAATAATAAGGATATAACGGATACTTTAGATAAATCGGGTATATATAAAAATAACTTTAAGGATTGTTAAGCGGTATATATTGGTCAAAGAGGTAGAAGTATAGCTTGTAGAATAAAATAATACAAAAAAGATATCTTAAATAATATAAAAAGCACCGGAATGTCTACACTTTGTATCGAAAATAATCATTTCATAGATATAAACAATATTAAAGTATTATACTCAGAAAAGAAAAACAAACATACTAACTAGAAATATTGGAAATAAAAAAATCTTTAAGAAATAGTCATATAATAACCAGGAATGACCAGCTAAATTTCCAAAACATCCCGGTAATAGATAAGATCATATTGTAATTGAATAGCCCGGTTTTTACCAGCCTATATTTAGGATAATTAGACTAGAGATTATAAAAAAAACAAGAAATATAAAAGAAATAATTTTACCTGTATACTTGGTAAAATTATTTTTACCTGTATACTATACCTAAACACTTGGAAACACTGTGTTTGACCATTAGTATTAGTTCAAGCTACTCTTCAGAATGCCCTAGGAAATAAACGTTTGAAACATTAATCAATAATAGTTTTAAGAAACTAAAAAACACGCTTTAATGGTAAACCGAATTAAAATGTAAAAAATAATTTTTAGTATAAGAATAAAGTGATGAACGAGAATGCGTCATTGTGAAAAAAGAGCGGGATGCTCGATGTCAGTTGTACCATTTTTATAAGTAGAGTTAGAATGAAAATATAATACAAAGCACCCCACGCTTTTTTACAACGACGCATTAATTTTCTCATTCATTACTTTATTCTTATACTAAAATTTATTTTTTACTTTTTAATTCGGTTTACCATTAAAGCGTGTTTTTTTTTAGTTTTTTTTAACTATAATTTATTTTTCGTCACCTACCCGTGGCGGGAGTGGGTAATTTGTGCGCTTACTGCCTTCTTTGGGCGTTGTAACCGTGTTTTAGGATCCCTCTCCGAAAATAAATCCTTGATGATGACGATCCT
This sequence comes from Cosmopolites sordidus, assembly GCA_031761425.1. Taxonomy (NCBI): domain Eukaryota; kingdom Metazoa; phylum Arthropoda; class Insecta; order Coleoptera; family Curculionidae; genus Cosmopolites; species Cosmopolites sordidus. The sequence continues at coordinate 1,606,899 of JARFXV010000268.1, read as the reverse complement.
ATTCAGAGTAATGTTGTCATCGGTTGTCAGGATAATATTGTCATCGGTCTTTGATAAGTGTGTAAAGTTTCAATTCAATCTCACATTTTGAAGTGCGTGAAAAGGACGTTCAAAGATTCCGTTACATATATAGATACAGATGAAGCTAATAAAAGCGTGTTAAAAAGCTACAAATGTATTATTAAAAATACTAGAATTAAATTTTACCTAAAAACGAAATGGTTTGTGCTATCGCATTAAAATTGTTAAGATAATGTTAGGACAATGAAGCAATGTCAAAAAATATATATTTACAACTGGTACAAGGAGTTTATTGATGGTGATGAAGAAGAAGTTGAAGTTCAACCTCATTTAAAAATACATTCCACGTTAACCTTTGAGAACCACATTACCTAAATCAAAGATTTTATACTGTAAATTAGCTAAGTATAGCTATTAGTAGTATAGTATAGCTAATTAGCTATTAGTAGTAAATTAATTGAGTAATTACCGATTAAGTACACTAGTCAACAAGGTTTTGACCCAACGAAAATGACGAGTTGTATTATCAAGAAGTACGCGGTAACTATTCATTAAGTTGTAATGTTAAGTTATTAAGTTATTTTTTTTTCGTTTTTTAGGTTTTTCGCCACGCACTAAAACTCAAAAAAATATGTAAATAAAAATATGTCTTATGTAAATAAAAGAATCACTGGGTAAAAAAACAAAACCTAGACAAATTTCTCAGTGATTCTTTTTCTGCAATACATTAATCTAACCAATAAAAAATTATAAAAATCCAAAATGTTCTAAAATAAATAGAAACTTTTGAACGTTAATGTTTCCGGAGATCTTCTCTTCCCGTTTTCAGAATCTAAAAATAATTCATATTCATTTCTATATAATACTTTATAAGATAGTAAGTAAATATATTTTGTATATGACAATGATAATTACGTTGACAATAATATTTTTTTACTGACTGACATTACCAAAAAATTATATAGGTGAGGTTTGCTGTGTGATTAATGTGTATTGAAATAATGAAACGTTTTTAATTGTATTCTTTGGAATCGAGAACCATATTGAATTTAAATCTAACGAAGGCATAGCAATACAGTTATTTTTATTAGAATTAATTATAGCTGTTTCTTTTAATCTTATTTTAATCGTCATTTAATCGTATTTAGTTGCCGATTCTTTTAATACCGTTTTGGAATGAATTATTCCAATTAATTTTATGTCCCGATTCCAATGCGTGTTGGCAAATTCTAGATTTATTAAAATCACTCTTTCTAAGAAGGTTTGTTTTGAAGGAATGTTCTTTTATTCTAACATGTAACAGTCTAGATGTCACGCCTATACAGAATTTGCCACATTCGCAGGGAATTTTATAAAACACATTTTTAGTATTCTGTTGTGTGTTGTTTGGTTTTTGTTAATATAGATCTAAAAGTATTTTTGTTTTAAATGTCGTTCTTATTTGAATTTATTTCCTACTCTTTTAATTCTGTCAGAAATATCGCGGATGTATGGAATTGTGGGGTTAATTGTTTGAGAGTTATTATTATTGTTATTAATAAATTGTCTATTTTGCCTGGTATCAAAAGTTTTAATAGATTTATCTATGAAATTTTTTGGGTTACACTGTTTGTCTTGTCTCTGTACAAGTTTTGCTCTGTCATATAAACTTATGTTAGTTCGTGGCAAAAAAACCCAAAAAAAATATATGAACACCCCACAACCATTTAGACAATATTTACTTGCTATTGCTCTCTCTTGCGATACATGTTATTGCTATCTCTGGCGAGGGTGACATTTAAGAACCAATTAATAGAGCACTCTTGAACCCGCAGATTGTTATATCTTTTGCCAACAAATAGTTGTTCATTAAGGTTTATTTTACCATGTATTTCTGTATTTAAGTCATAATATTGTCATCATAATAATACCTCGCATTTGCAGAAGTAATCCAAACAATTTGTAATATACGTGTGGTAATTTTACCTCGAGAGAAAAGAGTGAAAATTTAACTGTACGATTTGTCGGGCATACGAACTTTGCTTTGGTATCGCAGTTAAAAATCAAGATAAACCGTGGGTTTCGCACGTGATATGCTCGAGTTGTGGTAAGAATTTGCGTGATTGGCTGTCTGGTGGTCGATCAAGTTTACCTTTTACAACACCAATGTTTTGGAAAGAACAGAAGGACCACGTTGAACATTATTGCATGAATATAACTGTCGGACTCAATATCTATAAAAAAAGAAAATATCATTATATAGGTACAATATCAGCTCAAAGACCTCTACCACACGATGAACATCATCCACTCCCTACGCCGCCTTTTGTTGATTCTGACAATGATACTGAAAATGATGACCCACAGGACATTGTTATTTCCCGCTCATCTGCACCTGTTTTAGTCACTCAACCTGAATTAACTGACTTGAGTATAGACCTAGATCTATCAAAAGCACAAGCAGAATGTCTTGGTTCACGTCTAAAGCAATGGAATCTTTTAGCAAAAGGCAGAAAGGTTACCATTTTTCGAAACCGTGATGCGTTCACCGTTTTTTCACAGTGATATTGTATAGTTTTTTTAGTGTTGATAGCAATCTCCTTTATTGTAAGAACATCGATGCACTATTTGGAGCTTTCGGTATTAATCACGACCCACACGCTTGAAGATTATAGGTTCGTATAAAATTAGCCTAAAACAGCATAGTTACAGAACGGTAAAGATATCCTCCCGGGGGTGAAGCAGTTTCCATGCTATTTTCATGACAATCTGAAGCTTTTACTTGAAAGGATAAAAAATGATAAAGATTCTTGGAAAATCTGCACAGATTTTACTGTAAGTTATTGTTGTAATTTTAGGAGGAGAAGTTGCACTCCAAGATTAGAAAATATATTTCATCCATCTTTAGTGCAACAACAAAACATTATTGTGCCGATTTTTCACCTAAAATTAAGAATAATGAAAAACTTTCGAAATTTCTTAACCGTGAAGGTGAGGCTTTTTAATATATTAAAGAAAAGTTTCCATAAATTACAGATGCAAAGTTAAATGAAGGGATTTTTATAGGGCCTCAAATACGAGAGCTGATTAAGAACGATATCTTTAAGACTAAATTAAATAAAATACAGAATAAAGCTTGGAAATTTATGGCGCAAGTTTTTCCCATTTTTCTAGGAAATGTGAAAGTTGAAAATTATCAATACTAGATAAAAAATATAATTCAAGCCTGCAGGCTATTGGCTCTAAAATGTCCTAAAAATACACATTTTGGATTCATATATATATATATATATATATATATATATATATATATATATATATATATATATATATATATATATATATATATATATAGATATATTTGAACATTTTTGTTAGGTGTTTGACCGGGAATGAACCCCACCCATCCCTGCAATTGGAGGGCACATGTTTCGCCTCTCGATGTTCAGGCTCGTCAGGGTACCGACACATGCTCTCCCGTCAAGAATAGGGATACCCCATCCACAGTCAGCAACATATACATATATATAGGTTGTTGACTGTGGATGGGGTCTCTCTATTCTTGACGGGAGAGCATGTGTCGGTACCCTGACGAGCCTGAATATCGAGAGGCGAATATATGCCCTCCAATTGCAGGGATGGGTGGGGGTCATTCCCGGTCAAACACCTAACAAAATGTTCATTTGGGCGAAGACGCAGGTTGCTGTGTGTTGCACATGAGATTGTGGAACACAGCGATTGTGGATACAGCTCAACTACTGTTGTCTCATTGGACGCTCTCCAAATAAATCTAATATTATACAAATATATATACCTCAAAATATGGGAGAGGTTAGCAATGAGCACGGTGAGCGCTTCCACCGGGACGACGCTATCAAGGAAGGTGGAATCCAGCTATACCAGCAGATTATTGTTGAACATTAAGAAGATAAACTGTAGGTCTAAATTATAAAAGAAGCAGCACTTCAACTGTACATTTTTTAAATAATTAATTTAATTTGCTAATCTACATTAATCGGTAACTGTGTTATAAGGCTTGATATTGATATCCACAAAAAAAACTCAGTTAATCAGAACATGAAATTAGTACCACTGTGAATGTTATTTAATGCTTTCTCAACATTAATTTAAGTAATTTCATAGGCTTATAAAAATTGTTAATTTTTGACTAGTGCTAGTGGAGATATAAAGGTTACATCCAGATTTGTGGCAAAACAATTTATGGTTTTAGCTTCAGGATGAAGTACCATCTCTCACCTCAATAATTATTTGTCAATTTTTTCTTAAAAATCAAACAACTACCTTTCTGCAAACACCATATTCACTAGATATGGTACTCTGTGATTTACCTTGATTAAAGAAACCACTTCGTGAACGCCGTTTTGCGTCAACAGAAGTTATTCGGGAGGGTTCGCTGGCTATTTCGAACGAAATATCAGAAGTTGTTCATAAAAACTGCTTCGAAGACTGGAAAAAACGTTGGAATAAGTGCATTGAAGTGAGAGATGATTTTTTTGGAGGGATTAAAATAAATTGGGATGACTATAACCTGCTTTTTTAATTTACTTCTTTTACTTTTTGATCATAATAATATGATAGTATGAATTTGCAATGGGGAAAGCTTTTTGCGGAAAAAAAATGTTCTTGCCTAAAGCAAAGCCAATTTTTGTAGTACATAATAAAAAAACAACTATAAATAACAAGGTTCATGCTTATAATTCAAGCACTATACTTAAAATTGAGATGAGATATGATCATAAATAAATAATTTTCTTTAATGACTACATATCATATAACATATCTATATATTATAATCAATCATAGAGTTTGTTTAAAAAATGACCTCAAATTTAATTGGCGATTGTCAGTAGTAACCAAAAAATATATTTTGAGTTACATTTATAGAACTAGATGTTATCCGCCCGCTTCGCTTTAAATTAAACGTTAGTAATAATTAATTTTTTTTTGATTAAAATTACTTTTAGAATTCGCTAGCTTTTACCTGCTAGAATTATATATTATATATTTTACTACCTGTTACCCGTCCGCTTCGCTGGGCGTAAATTAAACTTTAGTAATAATTGATATTTTTATATTTAAATTTTTTATTTTTTTTATGGTTAAAATTACTTTTAGAATTCCATAGCTTTTACCTGCTATTTGACAATTTTTTCTATAAATTTTACTTTTACTTTTATCTTTATCTTTACGCCCCCGCAACCCCCCTTAGGAGTTGATTTTTATAAACCCTTCTCCTTAGCGAATATTTACGATGCATGATGAACATTCCAGCCAAATTTCAAATCTGTAGAACTTGAATTTCAAAAATGGACGTATATTTATCTTTTCCGCCCTCACCACCCCCCTTCAGAAGTTAATTTTTATGAATTATCCTCCTTAGAGTACATTTACGATATATGAGAAACATTCTTGTGAAATTTTAAGTTTGTAGGTCTTAGTTTCGGAGAATTCGCGAAAAGTGAGTGATATTATCTTTGCATACATAATCGTTGGTGTATCTGGTAGTGATCGTGTCACTTCTGAACGTCTTGACCCATTGAGGTCATATTCCCACAATATATTTGTTTTGTCGAGATGAAGGTTCATAGCTACGCTAGGATCTGATAGGATCTATATTTATAAAATGAAATGATCCATATTTGCACAATGACATATGAACATAATTTTTTGCGTTAATCAACTCAAACATTTTCATTATTTATATACCGGAAAGGTCAGAGCAACGTCTGCCGGGCCTATAATTTATATATATATATATATATATATATATATATATATATATATATATATATATATATATATATCCCAAAATAAGCAGCCCCGAACCAAGGCAAAAAGAAAGCTAAATCCACTTAGCGTCTGACTTGTATCAAGCGGCTGAGTGGTCAGCGTCTGTTCACCAGTGGTGCGGCTGATATTTAAATTCTGGAACTAACCCCTCCAGTCTTAACCTCTGAACCGTCATGGTTCAAACCTTTAATTCAAAGTACAAGATGAAGCGTTCTAGTAATTACAAAATTACCCCAGGAGGTAGACAATCCTCTGCCAGCTTTGCTGGTACAACCGGACTTTCGGATTCTGGGGCGTCCGGGCTTAAATGCAAAATCTTTCCGAGGGAGTCGGAGACCTCTGGCCAACGTCTGAAACCGAAAATAAAAACTTTCTTTGGAACGGTAAATATCAATTCTCTCCTGCGTCCAGGAAAACTACACGAATTGGGGCGAACATTAAATCAGCAAAAAATCCAAATTTTAGCTTTGCAAGAAACCAGATTGATAGATGATAACACCTTGGAATTCGGCAACTACAGACTTTTTAAAAGTAAAACGGACAAAAGAATACTCAAAAATACACCACATCTCGGTGTTGCTTTCGCTGTCTCAAGAAACATTCTTGGTTCTATAACAAATGTCTAGCCAGTAAATAATCGACTTATGACACTATCCCTCAAGTGTGCTAACAAAAACTATACATTAATCAATGCACACCTCCCAGTTAACGAAGAAAATAAATCTAATCCTGAAAAAGTAAATAAGTCCTGGGAAATTCTGGAAAAGACTATCTCTAAAATTCCCTCTAACCATGTAAAAATCCTATTGGGTGATTTCAACGCCCAACTAGGGAAAGAAAAAAAGTACAGGAAAACAGTCGGCAGTTTTCCCGCTCATAAATGGACTAACCATAATGGTAGAAGATTGGTTGAACTATGTTCGCAGTTTAATCTAAAAATAATGTCAACCCATTTTAAGAAGAAAATAACAAAACAAAAGACCTGGAGGTGCCTAAACACGTACATGGGTGAATTTCAAATTGACCATGTTGCCATTTCGTACCTCAATTATAAAGAGATTTTGAATGTTCAAGTCAGGAAAGGAGCAAATATAGACACGGATCACTACTTGACTAGAATCAAACTTAGCTTAAAACCTCGAAAACTTATTCAAAAGGGGCTGCTAATACCAAAGTTTGACCCAACGAAAATAAAACCAGCCCTAACAGAAGAGCTTGATAATCAACCTGCACAGAACTGGCAAGAATTAAAACAAAAAATTATTAAAACAGCCTTAAAGTTGGTCCCTTTACAAAAACGTAGAAAACATCCGTGGTGGGATGAAGTTTGCGAGCAAGCAGTATTAAGCCGAAGTAAAGCATTCAAAGATTGGAACAGTCAAAAAACAGCAATAAACTATAACATCTTTTTGGAAGTAAGAAAAGAAACATCGAAGCTAATTAGACAAACTAAAAGAAAATATGAAAACAATCAACTTAATGAAATAGAAAAAGATTTCCAAAAAAATAACACCCGAAACTTTTACAAAACATTTAAAACTAAATTAACAGGCTATCAACCGTAGAGCCTATGCTTTCAAAAGGAAAACGGACAACTAGTTCTAAATAACCAAGACAATTACAAAGAACTTGCGAAATATTTTGAACAAATACTAAACTGTTCTGAGCCCTTAAACAAATTACCAACACGAAACCCTAAACAAACAAACCCAGATTCATTACCACCGAATGAAGAGGAAATACTTAGGCAAATCAAGCGGCTTAAAAATAACAAAGCTTCTGGTGAAGATGGAATCACTGCGGAACTTTTGAAATCCGCTAGTTCACGTACAATCAAGGAAATAACCAAAATTCTACAAGAAGTTTGGCGAACCGAACGGATTCCGGAAGATTGGAAAGATGCTCTAATCCATCCACTACATAAGAAAGGAGACAGAACGGATGTAAAAAACTATAGAGGAATATCTCTTCTCCCAGTTTGTTACAAGATTCTATCTCAATGTCTACTAGACAGAGCACAGGGACAGTTAGAACCGAACATTGGTGAATATCAGGCAGGTTTTCGACCGGGCAGATCCTGCCCTGAACAGATCCTGAATCTAAAGTTGATTCTAAGACATCAAAAACTGTACAATAAAAATCTCGTCTGTACATTTGTGGATTTCAAAAAAGCATATGATTCTATTGACCGCGAATCTTTATTCCGAATCTTGAAAGAACAAGGAGTAGATCTGAAAACGCAATTATTAAAGCAACGTTAACTAACACGAGGTCAAAAGTTAAATTCACGGGTGACATCTCAGAACCCTTCGAAATTAAAACTGGTGTGAGACAAGGGGATGGACTCTCGCCACTCTTATTTAACTGTGTTCTAGAAAAAGTAATACAGGAGTGGCGTGAAAAAAAGTCGACACTGAATATTGACCAGCCCATTAAACTGGGGAGAACCAACATCAAAATTGATTGTTTGGCATTTGCTGATGATCTAGCAATTTTAGCTCAAGATGTATTAACGGCTCAAAAACAGATTGAAATCCTAAAAGAAACAGCAGAAAAGGTGGGACTCCAAATATCCTTTGAAAAGACACAATACATGACCTGCAACAGACTAAGAACACCATTTCTAAAAACAAAATATGGTAACATTAGACGAGTCTCTCAATTCAAATATTTGGGCGAAATAATCATGGAAAATGGGTTGGAAAAAGCGGCCAATAAGGGTAGATGTCAAAAAATGGAAACGGCATTGAAACTTACACAAAATATATACAACAAAAAATGCCTATCTAAAAACACAAAACTGAGACATTACAACACGGTTATTAAGCCAGAATGTCTATATGCTGCAGAAACGCTCATTTTGAATAGAAAGAGGGACATCGAGGACATTGAAAAAAAGGAAAGAAAAATCATAAGAAAAATCCTAGGCCCCAAACAAATAAATAGCTCAACATACGAGAAGATATGAGAAAAAGAAGACTTAAGTTTTACGGACACATCAAACGCATGAATCCGAGTAGGCTAACTAGACAAATAGTCGAATTTTATGAAAATAGGAGTAGAGCTAAAGTAGAAATAATTAAATGGATTGCGGCAATTAAAGAGGACCTAAGATCAGCAAATATTACACAAAGTGAAATTCAGGATAGAGGTTGTTTCAGACACAAGATTAACGTTTGGAAGGTTGGCCAGAGAGAAAAATGTAGGAAGACTGGAACAACTTAGTCTGACGAAAGGAAAAAAACTCATAGCAAAAGAATGAAATTAGTATGGGCTCAAAGGAAGGCTAACAACAACAAACGCCTCTAATTGTACTTCGCGTGGTCCACCAGGGCCCATACGTGAATAATAATAATATATATATATATATATATATATATATATATATATATATATATATATATATATATATATATATATATATATATATATATATATAGACAGAAACTGAGAAACAAAAGAACGCAAATGTATGCCTTAAGGCGACAGGATGGCACAGTGTGTAGGGCACGTATGCAAATAGTAGAGGTTGTCAGAAAAATTTATTCGCAGTTATATGAAGGTCAGAACCAATCAAGGACAATAATGTCCACGGAAGAACAAATGCCAGATATCCTAGTGGAGGAAGTGACAAGTGCTATAGAATCGATGAAGAACGGCAGCGCGCCTGGAAAGAATAGTGCAACTGTCGAAATGCTAAAAGCTGGTGGTCGAACGTTACATAGAACACTGGCAAAATTATACTCAATATGCCTCAAAGAACAAAAAGTACCTGACTTATGGAAAAATGCAGAAGTGATCCTTTTACATAAGAAAGGAGCACAAGAAAATTGAAAGAACTACCTCCAATAAGCCTCCTATCAGTGATGTACAAAGTTTTCACTAAGATAATATTAAGAAAACTGAATGATGCAGAAGCAAGAGAACTGGCAGGATTCAGAAGTGGATTCACTACAATGGATCACATCCAGGTTGCAGGCCATAGAAAGGCACAACGAATACACCATGCCAATGTGCTTGGCTTTTGTCGACTACAAAAGGCATTTGACTCCATCTCAAAGCATGCCACGATGGAGGCACTGTTTAGCCAGGGGGTAGTACATATGTAGGTAGTAGGTATATAAACCTACTAGGATCGATATATATATATATATATATATATATATATATATATATATATATATATATATATATATATATATATATATATATATATATATATATATAATGGAGTTACAGCGAAGATTTTTGATCTTGAAGGGAAATTAATGTAGAACGTAAGGCAGGGTGACGCAATATCGCCTATTCTATTCTCGGCTTGCCTTGAGGAAGTATTCCGTAAATTGGATTGGGAATAAGATGATTATAGATTTGCAGATTATATCGTTCTCCTTTCCCAGGACCCCTAGAGGAGTTGCATATAAGAGGATAAAAAAGACGCATATAATAAACCTGAAAGAGTCAGGTTATATTCAATAAATTCGTCGAGTACAGGAGAATATCAGTTTTAAGAAAGGATTTGGAGATTGTGGACCACTTTATATAACGGGTATTCCATTAAGAGGTTTCGAATATTGGTAACGAATAAAAGCCCCACAAAAAATAGTTAGCGATGTCAAGTCGCATGACCTTGGTAGCCATTTTAGGTCCCCATTCCGGGAGATCAGCCTCCCTCCAAACTGTGTACGCAATAAAGTCAATGTTTCACGTGCTGTATGACATGTCGCACCATCTTGTTGGAACCACATATTCTCTAAATCCATGTCCATTATTTGATCCCATAAAAAAACATCAATCATCGTTCGGTATTGTTCTTCGTTTACTGTAACAGCTCGTTCATCTTCATCTTCAAAAAAATACGGTCCAATGATACCCTCAGCCCAAAAACAGCACCAAACTGTGACACGTTCAGCATGCATCGAGATTTCGTGGATTTCTCTAGGATTTTCATTGCCCCAGATGCGACAATTTTATTTATTTACGTAACCGTTTAAGTGGAAATGAGTCTCGTCACTGAAAATGATTTTATCGCAAAAATTATTGTCATTTGCCTTCATCTGTAGGATCTAATTGGCAAATGCACGGCGTTGCCCATGGTCGGCTGGCTTTAGCTCCTGTGTTAGCTGAATTTTGTAAGGACAGGAGAGGCTGATCTCCCGGAATGGGGACGTAAATTGGCCACCAAGGTCATGCGACTTGACGCCGCTAGACTATTTTTTGTGGGGCTATGTGAAGAGCAAAGCTTACGAAAATAATCCGCAAACCGTTCAACAGTTGGAAGAAGAAATTAGGCGAATAATTCGTGACATAACTCCGCAAATGTGTTCAGCAGTAATCGAGAATTTCAACAAAAGAATTGTGAGCTGCCACAGAAGTCGTGGCGGTCATTTAACAGATGTTGTATTCCACGTATAATTGTATACTATCCAGCTTCGCACTGCCATAAATAACTTTCAGGTATGTTATGAAACGTTTCTTTTATTCATTACCAACATTCGAAACCTCTTAATGGAATACTCTTTATTCAATGGAGATTTCAATGGAGGAATATACCGCCCGAGAGGTGGAACGGCGTGTTAAGTATGACGGGCAGGCTCAACATAGCGTTTAAGAGTAGACTCCCACTTTGCACGAAAAGAAGAGTCTTCAATCAGTGCGTCCTACCTGTTATGACATACGGAAGTGAAATCTAGACACTCACATCGCAATCAATTCAAAAACTTCGTGTAGCACAAAGGGGAATGGAAAGATGTATGCTTGTCATTACAAAATGAGACAGAAAGCCGTGCGTATGGATCAGGAAACAAACGAAGGTGGTGTGACATGATTAGAAGAGTGAAGCGATTGAAATGAAGATGGGCAGGCCATGTAGCGTCCATATGGACCAGGGCAATCCTGGAGTGGATACCGTTTGATCGTAAACGTCTCGCGAAGAAGACCGAAAGCTCGATGGACTGATGACATCGTAAAGTATATAAGACCCGAGTGGCAGAGAAAAGCCTGCAGTGGATCGACACGGGCTGATGATGATGACGATGATGTTATGCATGGGGTTTCGGTCAATTGTGATAATAATAGTTATTTTTTTTATTTTGTTAGCGTTTAGGTTTGGCTAGCTTAAAAAAAAATTAAAACTTGCTAAAGTCAAAAATATGTCTATTAAAAAGAAAATAAAAAATAACATATTTTAAAAATAAAAAATTAATAAAACCAAACAAAAAATAAAAAATCTAATTAATATTATAATGTAAATACTCTATATTAAGATATAAAAAAGTATGTGTAAAAGTAATATGTGTAAAAGTGTAAAAGTAAGTAAAATAAAACATAGTACATAAAAAGTAATGTGTAAAAGTAAGTGAAATAAAAATTTATACTATGTATAGGGGTAATATATATTATAAAATTGTAGCTGTTATAATGATGCCTTGATAAAAAAAATCACAGTACCAAAAGATGTACATGTCACAGTACCAAAGGTGTCTAATTTCAAGATTTTCGAAAATATCAAAAAATATAAAAATATGACTTAACATGGTAACATGGTTTTTTTTCTCATTTTTGTCAAAACTGGTATAACCTGGCCTTTCGCCCGGCACACGCTTCACGTAGAGTTTCAGGACATCCTGTATAGTACTAATTTGACAACCCTTTATAAAAAAGTCTTGCTTCCCCAGACAAGCAAGTATTTTCTTTTTTATCATAAACGAAAATATATCATCACATTTATATATGTAGGTGATCAAATACGATTATTAATAAAATACTTACAAAAAAAATCCTATCATTCACCGAGACTTGGTTTCCAAAGCTTCGTTATACGATTTTCCTAATACGCATTCTAATTGTACAGGAAAAACGTTCTAATTGCATGTTCTCTGAATAAAATCGTCATCACTCGCATTTAAAATGCGGTAGGCTAGTCAATTTTTGTTTCACTCATTGCCAGGGTCATCTTTGTTAGGAACGTGAAACCTTTACGTTTTAGAGCGGCATTCCACGAAAAACCTATGTATATGTTATTACCGCTCCTTAACCGACACGATCAACTAAATAATCATATAGGTTTTTTTAATTATGCATCAGTATATTTAAAAAGTGCACTTTTGATATTAGTTCCCCAACTTAATTTTAGCCCGTTTTTTTTGACTGCCTTTAATATATATTTATGAAAAAAATAATATAAACCTCATCTTCGAAGTAATCTGCCTCATTTTCTATACACTTTCCCCAACTTTCAGACAACTGTCGAACCCTAGATAGAAAAAATTTGATGGTTTTCGTATGATAAGATCATTTAGGGTTTCTCTAGAGATGTGAAGTGGGTAAGATGTGAAGTGGGTGAGATGTGAAGTGGAATCATTGGTTGCAATGATCGGAAAAATTGACATTTCGAAGTAACTAAGCCTGGAGAATATGGTGATGCTATTGAAAACGGTCAGCAGTGAGTAGATTGGGGCAACTCATAATGCACGACGTCCAGCTGATCCCACCATAAATAGACTTTTTTGGACTGGATATTTAGTTTTGCGATAATGGTTGATGGCTCCAAGATCAAATCACTATCACAAGACAGGAAGTCTTTCTCAAATCTGCAGAACAATGACACAACAACATCAAAGCGTCACTTAGGAATCTTATTGATTTTTTTTTGTTATTACAACTTTTCGTGTAAATGTTTAAAAATGGCTGGCAATATGCTTGTCCAAAGTCCAGAAATGTCTGAAAATCTAGGATTTTCTGGCAGCAGTGCTTCCAATTTTTTTCCTCCACTCTATTTGGCTGTTCCAGATGTTCTGCATCGTTTAAACCAATATTTCCACTTCAGAATTGCTGGAACCACTTCTTACAACTAATACATCGGCCAATAAGTCCCCGGTCTGACAAATAAAACTCACTTTTTTGCATATTTTAATTTTATCAATATATTCTTTTTAAAGAGCAATACAATCATTCCAGCGCTTTTTCCAATATTTATACACCTTTTTTATAGAACGATTTCTCTTCGTCTTCAAAATATCCTTCAGTTTCGGCAATTACCTTTTCAATAAATAAACAAAGATTAATATCTAAAAATTTCCACTATATTTAAAATTGTATATATGACAATTATTTCGACACACAGTGCCTTTTTCAAATACAAACTATACTAAACTAACAGTGAGAAAAGTAACTACAACCTAAAGTGACCATCGACCTAATAATACAATAAAACATAATAGTGGGGAAATCCATTTTTTGTCAACGCCTAGTGCAATATAAGTTTAATAACGGTGAACCATTCAAGTCTAGCTGGTCATTTAACAAAAATATCCAAATTTTTTCTTTTGTTGATTTCTAGGCTCTCTAAAAGATTAATTTTTGTGATTTATTCTCATTAGGTAACATCATAAAATTATAATCGAAAGTATGTTTTTCTAACATTAAGTTGTTAGCATAATGAGAATTATTTTATTGTTTAATATAACTTCTTTTATGTTCGTTGAGCCTAGTAGGGAAAGATCTTTCAGTTTGTCCAACATAGACTATTCGACACTACCCGCACTTAATTAAATAAACTGATTTATACAATTTACTTGTTTGATTTTTACTGTTTTTAATGATGTGTCCTAGACTATTGTTTGTTTTGAAAGCATAATTTATATTGCTTGTTTTGGATAAATATCTCGACACTAATTTGGAAATTTTTCCCGCATATGTAATTGTTTTTAATCTTAAAGTGATACATAGTGAATTAATTCATAGACACAATATTGGGTCGGATATTTTAGACCAACAAGTAAACTAACACATTTCCGATATCATTAACAAGAAGTTTATAACGCAAAAGAAGAAATTGGTAAACCTCTTATCCAAGAAAGAAATGAATAAAATTAAATCTATTACAAATTACACCGAACTCCAATTTTTCAAGAGATTTGTCAACCTTACAGACTGCAATTTCTCTCAAGTATCGGCTACCTCAGTTAAATTTATTAATTACCTTTTCATTGAAGCGAAATTTCTTTTCAGAGGGCATTTTTTTGAGGTGTGAGGACAGCAAATAGTTATTGCGGGGCCAAATCTGGAGAATATGATGGATAAGGAAGATATTCGAAGTGCAATGCATGCAATTTAGCCATCGTTGCCAACGATTTGTGACACGGTGCATTGCTTTTATGAAACAGAAGTTTTCCTGTTTATTTGGAGCCTTTTTTGCGATTTTGTCCTTCAAATGCATCAATAACGCTATGTGATATTTGCTATTGATGGTTTTACCTTTCTCGAGATAATTGATGAACAATATCTCATGCGCATCCCAAAATACAGAGGCCATAACCTTGCTAGCCAATGATTGTGTTTCTGGTCACTTTAGACGGCTTTCACCGGCTGCTGTCCACTTAGGTCACTGCCGATTTGACTCCGGGATATAGTGATGGATCCATATTTCATCCATTGTCACACAACGCATGAAATAATCCTTTTTATTTCGCTTAAACAGCTCCAAACATTGTTAAGTTGTTTTGATCCGCAGTGAGCATATGCGGTACCAATTTCGATAGCAATCTAAGCATTCCCAAATGTTTATGCAAAATGTAAACACTTCCTTTCGATATCTTCATGAAATCAGCTATCTCCTGCAGCTTTATTTAACGGTTTTGCGAAATAATTTTGCGAATTTTTCTGATGTCTAATGTAACCACTTTATTTGCACATCCAGCGCGTTCAGCATCAGTTAGCTCTTGTACGGCCCCGTTTTTGAATTCAGTATACTAATCAATTATGGTTGATTCTCCTGTGGTAGAATCCTGGTAATGTTTATCAAGGCATTGTTTTACTTCGATGGTATTTTTCTTCATCAAGAAACAATGCTTAATTAACACGAATTTTTTCTATTGCAAGTAAGTAGCAAAAGTAGCGTCCCTTAAAGCACAACAACTCAGAAACTAGTAGAGAAATTGTCATGAAATATTGACCTATGACGTTTGAAGTTTGGCACAATCGACCACTGGTATCGACAGACCGGGGATTTATTGATCGATGTGTTATGAATAGCATTATTTCCGAAAGTCGGACAAATCACAATCAAATGAAAGGCGAAAAGAAGCCAATGACTTAAATGTTGTCTTTCAAACAACATCGCGTTTTGCTATTGATTTGTCAGAATATTCACAGTGTACTCGCATATTATATCCTGTTTTGAAATTGAAAGATGGCATTTTTAAATAATTATAAGGCGAAAAACCATACGGCAATTTTTGATTCGATTAGGTTTTGGTGTCGATTAAACATAGGGGCCAAAATTAAATTGAGTACATTTATGCCATATAGGGTACTTGAAGTCAGTTTTATACGGAAATAACATATTTATTATTTTAAAACTATTTTCATTGTACAATGGAATATTTTCTGTTGTATCACACGATAATTCGTTGTCTCAAACTTTATGACATTTGCCCAATATAACAACCCTCAAATTCAGCGCAAGGGATCCTATACACCACATTACATTTATTAAGAAGTGGAATTTTTGCCCATAGTTCGTGTAAACAAATCCCGTGATTTTTTGAGATTATATTTAGTTATTTTGATGTTGGTTAATCCCTTAAATTGTTTGACCACTTTGTTGGTTAAGCAGTTTTTTATATTTTACATATATTGGTGGTACATCATCCGTTGGTCCATCTGCTATTGATGTGTTAAAAACTATCCCTTTCAACTTATGGGGATATCCGTTATTTTGAAATATTGTAATCTACTTGTTTATCTTTTAGGAATCGTTCATCCGATATATGAACAATTCGTTCCTTCATTGCCAAGATAGTATTCATTTTTTGGATCAACGGATGATTTGAGTAATAGTTTATGTACCTCCCTGAAGCTGAAGGTTTTTGTTACCAATTCGATATGATGTGATTATCTCTCGACCTAATAACCAATATGTCCAAGAAAGGGGCCCCACACTCTTCATCAAAAGAGCAAGCAGCAATGCAATGCTGAAATGTATAGAATTTCAAACGCTTTACCAGATATAAACAAAAAAATACAATTATTTTTATTTTTAAGCAAAAAATACGATTTATAAGCAAAAAATTACGCCTGGATACGAAAACCGAAGAAACACCCGACTCAACTTACCTAAATGACGTAATTTTTTGTAACGTCAAAAAAAAATGCGTATCAGGAATTTTTACAGGAAATCTTTTTACAAGTAAAAATACATGTAATTTATAACACATTGATGACATTTACCTTGAAAAATCGTTAAAAATTGATCACTTTAATAGATTAATGATAAAATCACGAAAAAAATAGTTTCACAACACGTTATTTGGCAGAGATACAGATAATGCGTGCGCCCTCTTCGAAACTTCATAAAAGTGAGGTATTGGTCCCACAACAATTTGACATAAATGACATTTGACATTTGTCATTGTCAAGAAAACCGAGTAATGGCGGTATCTCAACCTACCCAATGTCTCAACTTAGTAGTATATATATATATATATAAATATATTCTGGAATTTCAGAGAATTGTGTGTGTTTCAGAAAATAAATAGTAGCTATTTTCCCGTTCACTAATTATTGTTTTTTCGTAACATCTTACATCACTTTAATTAACTTTATTCCACATAGTCCCTTTATTTTTTGATAAATATTGTTTTTGAATTAATAACCCAATACAAAATAAACCACGGTCTGTTAAATCAGCAGATATCCGGCCAGGTGAGATATCCATCTTTGGACATTAATCTAGCATTTTTTCAAAAGTACTATTGCGCCTATGCAGTATGGACTGTAGCACCCATATGGCACCATCTTGTGGCACTGTAGCTATTGCGACATGCCACTGTAGTTGCATGACATCAGAGACATCAGAGTCTTCTAGTTTGAGGCAAATAAAAGTTTTCAAGCATGTGCCTTTAATGTTTGGTCTTTTACCGGTGAAACTCAGTATACTTCAATAAGTTCAAATCGAAAAACGGTTTTTGTGTTAATAATTTAATATTTTACTCAGGGCGTCACATACAGGGATATCTCTTTGGTAAATGCTGCCATAACTTTTTTGTTTGTAGTATTTTTTAAATTTTTTAAATCAAATTATTAAATCACAAAGATTTTTAGATGAAAAAGGTCCTCTTATTTCATCTGGTCCATCATAGACCGTTTTTCAGAAAACTGACTTTTTCTAAATTGATGCACGATTACATGGATATCGAAATGGATCTTAATAATTAAGTAGGCGGCTATTACTTTTAATATTTGTCTTTGATATTTCGTTAAACTAGACCATTTACCCAAGAAACTCTAGATTTTTAATTTTTAAGTTGCAAAATGTTCCCCCTTTAAGGGCTCTAGCCCCTTTAAGAAGCATTTTTGGGTTATGTTTATAGGAACTTTTTTATGTTTTAATCCCTAGAGTAACCTTCCAAAACATTTCGATGTTATTTTGGGAATTGCAGCTCTGCCATCCTACGGTAAAGGACTGCAACAGATAAACTGTGCGAGACCGTTCGTATCCTGTCTCGCGTAAGTACCTCGCGTAAGTATCAGGTGTGTTAAAAAAATAGTGAAGTGGGCTCGTGGAGAGAATATTAAAAACAAAGAAAATTCACCCATGCTCCACGTTGGTGCTTTGTCATTCCCTCGTCAGCTATCCTAAGTACAAGCAAGTGTCTCGCAAGACCGCTTTCTGGCCTTAAACTGTCATCAGCTGGGGTCAAACTGAACGCCTGGAGAGCGGATGAAGAAACGACTAAAGCTATGACCATATAAATCGCCCATGTTGAATGGTGGCTACAATCACATGCAACTCTGCCATCCTGCCGCCGCCGCTAGAGACAAACTGTGCGAGACCGTTCGTGGTATATATATATATATATATATATATATATATATATATATATATATATATATATATATATATATATATATATATATATATATATATATATATATTATTATTATTATATATATATTTATTATTATTATTCACGTATGGGCCCTAGTGGACCACGCGAAGTATAATTAGAGACATTTGTTGTTAGCCTTACTTTGCGCCCATACTAATTTAATTCTTTCACTATGAGCTTTTTTCCTTTCCTCAGACTAAATTGTTCCAGTTTTCCTACATTTTTCTCTCTGGCCAACCTTCCAAACGTTACCCTCGTATCTGAAACAGCCTCTATCCTGAATTTCACTTTGTGGCATATTTGCTGACCGTAGGTCCTCTTTAATTGCAGCAATTCATTTAATTATTTCTACTTCAGTTCTACTCCTATTTTCCTAAAATTCGATTATTTGTCAAGTTAGCCTACTCGGATTCATCCGTTTTATGTGTCCGTAAAACTTAAGTCTTCTTTTTATCATATCGCTATGTATATCTGTATATTGTTTAATTTCTTGATTTTCTGGAAGTCGGTATGTTGTCCTATTTATTTGTTTGGGGCCTAGGATTTTTCTCATGATTTTTCTTTCCTTCTTTTCAATGTCCTCGATGTCCTCTTTCTATTCAAAATGAGCGTTTCTGCCTCATATAAACATTCTGGCTTAATAACAGTGTTGTAATGTCTCAGTTGTGTGTTTTTAGATAGACTTTTTTTGTTGTAAATATTTTGTGTAAGTCTCAATGCCGTTTCCATTTTTTAACATCTATCCTTATTGGCCGCTTTTTCCAACCCATTTTCCATGATTATTTCAATAAAATATTTGAATCGAGAGACTCGTCTGATGTTACCATATTTTGTTTTTAGAAATGGTGTTTTAGTCTGTTGCAGGTCATGTATTGTATCTTTTCAAAGGACATTTGGAACCCTACCTGTTCTGCTATTTCTTTTAGGATTTCAATCTGTTTCTGTGCCTTTGATACATCTTGAGCCAAAATTGCTAGATCATCAAAAAAACGCCAGACCATCAATTTTGATAAAAGTGATAAATTTTGATAAAAAGATTAAATAAGAGTGGCGATAGTCCATCCCCTTGTCTTACTCCAGTTTTAATTTCGAAGGGTTCTGAGATGTCAGACCATGAATTTAACCTTTGACCTTGTGTTAGTTAATGTTGGTTTAATAATTGCCAGCGTTTTCAGATCTAGTCCTTGTTCTTTCAAGATTCGCAATAAAGAGGCGCGGTCAATAGAATCATATGCTTTTTTGAAATCCACAAATGTACAAACGAGATTTTTATTGTACAGTTTTTGTTGTCTTAGGATCAACTTTAGATTCAGGATCTGTTCAGGGCAGGATCTGCCCGGTCGAAAACCTGCTTGATATTCACCAATTTTAGGTTCTAACTGTCCCTGTGCTCTGTCTAGTAGACATTGAGATAGAATCTTGTAACAAACTGGGAGAAGAGATATCCCTTTATAGTTGTTTACATCCGTTCTATTTCCTTTCTTGTGTAGTGGATGGATTAGAGCATCTTTCCAATCTTCCGGAATCCGTTCAGTTCGCCAAACTTCTTGTAGAATTTTGGTTATTTCCTTGATTGTAGCTGGACCAGCGGACTTCAAAAGTTCAGCAGTGATTCCATCTACACCAAAAGCTTTGTTATTTTTAGGCCGCTTGATTTGCCTAATTATTTCATCTTCATTCGATGGTAATGAATCTGTTTGTTTGTTTAGGGTTTAGTGTTGGTAATTTTTTTTAAGGGCTCAGGACAGTTTAATATTTGTTCAAAATATTTCGCAAGTTCTTTGCAATTTTCTTAGTTATTTAGAGCTGATTGTCAGTTTTCTTTTTGGAAGCAAATACTTTGGGGTTTCGCCTGTTAATTTAGTTTTAAATGTTTTGTAAAAGTTGCGGGTGTTATTTTTTTGGTAATATTTTTCTATTTCATTAAATTGATATTGTTTTCATATTTCCTTTTAGTTTGTCTAATTAGCTTCGATGTTTCTTTTCTTACTTCCAAAAAGATTTTATAGTTTATTGTTGTTTTTTGACAGTTTTAATAATTTTTTGTTTCAATTCTTGCCAGTTCTATGCTGGTTGTTTATCAAGCTCTTCTGTTAGAGCTGGTCTTATTTTCGTTGGGTCGAACTTTGGTATTAGCAGTCTCTTTTGAATAAGTTTTCGAGATTTTAAGCTAAGTTTGACTCTAGTCAAGTAGTGATCCGTGTCTATGCTAGCTTCTTTCCTGACTTGAACATTCAAAATCTCTTTGTAATTGGGGTACGAAATGGCAACATGGTCAATTTGAAATTCACCCATTTACGTGTTTGGGCACCTCCAAGTCTTCCTTCTTAAAATGGGTTAACATTATTTTTAGATTAAACTACGAACATAGTTCAACCAATCTTCTACCATTATGGTTAGTCCATTTATGAGCGAGAAAACTGCCGACTGTTTTCCTGTACTTTTTTCTTTCCCTAGTTGGGCGTTGAAATCACCCAATAGGATTTTTACATGGTTAGAGGGAATTTTAGAGATAGTCTTTTCCAGAATTTCCCAGAACTTATTTACTTTTTCAGGATTAGATTTATTTTCTTCGTTAGCTGGGAGGTGTGCAGTGATTAATGTATAGTTTTTGTGTTATAGTGTCATAAGACCATTATTTACTGGCTGGACATTAGTTATAGAACCAAGAATGTTTCTTGAGATAGCGAAAGCAATACCGAAATGTGGTGTATTTTTGAGTATTCTTTTGTCCGTTTTACTTTTAAAAAGTCTGTAGTTGCCGAATTCCAAGGTGTTAACATCTGTCAATCTGGTTTCTTGCAAAGCTAAAATTTGAATTTTTTGCTGATTCAATGACCCAACTAGCTTTTTCAAGACGTAGGAGAGGTTTGATATTTACCGCTCCAAAGAAAGTTTTTGTTTTCGGTTTCAGACATTGGCCAGAGGTCTCCGACTCCCTCTGAAAGATTTTGCGTTTAAGATCGGACGCCCCAGAATCCGAAAGTGCGGTTGTACCAGCAAAACTGGCAGAGGATTGTCTACTTCCTGGGGTAATTTTGTAATTACTAGAACGCTTTATCTTGTACCTTGAATTAAAGGTCTGAACCATGACGGTTCAGAGGTTAAGACTGGAGGGATTAGTTCCAGAATTTAAATATCAGCCACTGGTGAACAGACGCTGACCACTCAAACGCTTGATACAAGTCAGACGCTAAGTGGATTTTGTTTTTTTTTTGCCTTGGTTCGGAGCTACTTATTTTGAGATATTCGCAGCTGTCCATTAATATCTAATGGAACTTTCACTATCCACCACCCGTGACCCGCCCAGTACCTTAGGCGAGGTATATTGGAATATATATATATATATATATATATATATATATATATATATATATATATATATATATATATATATATATATATATTGCATTTAAGATAAAGACACCCCATATTTTCGCTATTTGAAGAAATACAGATTTGAAATTTTTGCAGTCATACAGGTTGTTGGGTCACATTTTTGAAAATACTAAACTGAAATCTGAACTTAAAGCTCAGCCTACTACGAATTCACAAACAGAGTCAATTCTCGATATTTTGCTTCGCTGTAGAGATATCGAAAAAAGTAATTAGAAAAAGTTGTTCAGAATATTATCTTAACACATACCCCACATATCGATTTTAATGACAAAATTCGCATTTTTAATTTTTTCATTATTTTGGTCTATATATAAAATTATTAAAAGTTTATTTTTTAATTCGATAATTAGTGTGCCGTGGACCATATTTGGACAGTAGCATCGCTGGGTAAAATGTAGGGTAGTAGTAGGGTAGTTGTAGCTGTGCCAATTTCGTTGCCCTTAGTGGGTTGTTCAGAACATGGTGCATCCCTAAGATTAAAATTGTTTTCACGAAACTTCATAAATCACTTACGTCATATGGAATCGTCAACGGCGCTCTCACATTACATAGTACATTTCCTCTTTTGTGTCGAAAATGTTCTGTGAAGTAGATAACATTTCCATTTTGCAATGCAATGCGATTTAGTGCCAAAAACCGTACGAACTTTTCCATCAACCCAATATTTACATAATAATCCAACGCGCTTTTCGATTTTCACAAATAGCGCCATCTATTTGTGAAAATCGAAAGTACTTCCTGTAGAACTCGATATATTTGGAATTGAAATATATATCATGCACTTTGAAAGCTTAAATTGTATTATTTTCTGTAATTATTTCTTTATACTATCTAATTACGTCTTTAACGATTGGCTCATTTTTTTTAGCGCAACAAAATTATAGGTAATTTACGATTAGATCATAAAAAAGAACAATGACTACATGTGATACTTCAAATAAATGATTTTGTCATGAATTGACATTTAATGGCATTTTAATTATGGCTTAGATCACCTTACATCATTAGCCGTAATATTATCATAGCTTGTCCGGAAAGTAGTGTAATTTTATGGCTTTGGTTGATTTTTTCTATGGATACATATTTGAAAAACGACAATCGTATTGTCATTTGGTAATTGATGATTATTATTGTCATTTGGTTGTCATTCGGTATTGATAATATTGTGTACATTGGTTGTAAACTCGAATAAATCTACCACTAAACACCAAATCACTACGTACTGATTCCGCATACTTGAAATACCTAAGAGTTACTTGAGTTAAACGGTTTTAATAACAAGATGGTTTCAAAGTACATCTCTCTAAGAAGATTATGTATGATACAAAATTGTTTTCAGTGGATTAGCTGAGTCTGAGAGCAACCAGAAGAAACAGCAATGGGCAATCGTCTGTTACTCTTCTTAGCCAACGAGACTTTGCTTTGACGAGCAAAGTTGAAACTGACGCCAAGGATAATTTCAGTTACTTTCCGAAGGTGTGGATGATGTTTTTGTAATTTTCGATATACGAGGGCTGCTATTTATGCATCCGGAATTGGCAACAATAGTGTTGCTAGGCACCATCTGTCATATACATCGTAACGTTTGTCATTGTTGACTTTATACGTACTCAGAACGTTTTGTCATACGGACGTTATTTGTGTTGTTTAGTGACTTGAAAATTTCATCTAAGTCAAAACTTGGAATTAATTCGTGAGATGATTTACTACGACTTTCAACGTGGATTATCTCAACAACAGTACATCGATCAACTCACTTCGACTTTTGGCGATGAAGCACCACTATATATCACTGGCTTAGTGAATTTATTCACTCACGGACGAATTTAAAGAAGATCGTCCAAAATTCATTGTTGTGCCAGAAAACATCGATACTCTGCGCGAACTGATAAAAAAGATCGTCATGTGAGATCGTACCGTGAGATTGAGGCATCCCTGGGCATTAATATGACAAACATACCCAAAATTTTACATGAAAATTTAGCTGTGAAAAAGATATGTGTGCGTTGGACACCGCATAATTTGACAATCGTTCAAAAAAAAACTCGTGTCAATTGGTGCAATGAAATGTTCCAAAAAAATACAATCGTGGTGCATCAAAAGCACAGTATAATATTTACACAGGTGACAATTTTTGGATCTATGCGTATGAGCCCAAAAGTAACCATCATTCGACTGTATGGATCTTTCAAAATGAACCAAACCCAACAAAAGTTGTTCGGGGTCGCTTGTTTCTTTCGGATAATGGTGCTATTAGAGAATCGTAGGACAGTCAATTCTGAATGGTATATAACTATTTGTTTGACAGAAGTCTTTGAAGAAATAAGAAAAAACAACCAGTGACGCAGGTTCATTCTTCATCCATGATAACGCGAGGTCTCATACATCGGACCGGACAACTCAATATTTAGCCGGTCAAAACATCGAATTGATGGGTCATCCGCCGTACAGTCCTGATTGCGCCCCCAGTGATTTCTTTTTGTTCCCGTCCGTGAAGAATAAACTACGTGGTCAACGATTTTCGACGCCAGAAGAGGCGGTTGATGCGTTCAAAATGCACGTTTTGGAGATATCTCAATCGGAATGGAAAAAGTGTGATGAAAATTGATTCAATCGTATGTAAAAGTGTATCGATCATCGCGGAGAATATTTTCGAAAACATTGAAACCATTTTCAATGATAAATCTTTGTTTTCATTTGTTACTCTCGATACATAAACACCAACTCTCGTATCGTACTTGCCTCTTTTTAAGATGATAATAATTAAAACACTTGGTATTTGTTTCACAATATATTCAAGATATTCTCTAACATGTTTCGGCCTCGCGACCATTCTCAAAGAGAGTTATGTATAAACTAAACTAAAGTTTCAAAGTGCTGTCTAATGGAAGTCGGTTTTTTCATCTTGTTAAATTTATTACACTATCAATAATTGGAGTATTTCCGAAGTCTAGCTGGGTGTTTGTTAGGTTTTTGCCGTCGTATATGGCTTTTTTAATTTCGAAAATTTCCAGGTAATTTAACAGCCTGCTTTTATTGCAGCTATGTATTAATTTGGTATTATTAATATTAAAAAAATGGTTCTGGTCTATACAATGTTCGGCAAAGCCCGTCTTTCTCTGATTGTGTAAAATTGAATATTTATGTTCTTTTAGCCTATCATTGAGCGATCGGCCCGTTTGGCCTATATAAATAGCGTCACACATATTACATTTAATTTCGTATACTCCAGATTTGTCACAAAATTTTGCTCCTTCTTTGTTATTGTTTAACATCGATGCAAGATTATTCTTATTAACAGAGATAATATTAATATTTTCGTTCTTTAACTGATTTGTGATTCTTGAACTTAATTTGTGAATATAGTTTATAGCATGCCAATTTTTAGAATCTTTTTCGGGTGTTGCGGCATAAAAATGTTTGGTGTTGTTTTTCTTAATCTTGTTTTTTATCATTTTATCTGACGCTTGGCTGATATCCATTATTCCTTGCGATATTTTTGATAATATTAAGTTCTTTTTCATAGCTGTCTTTTTTAAGTGGAATCGTTAGAAGTCTGTGGGTCATACTATGAAAAGTGGACATTTTTACATTCCATGACTGATTTGATCTTGCGTGAATAATTGTATCGGTATACGTGGGTTTTCTAAATATTTCGAATTCTAATTTATTCGGTGTTCTTATTATTTTTAAATCTAAGCAATTTAATGAATTATCCGTCTCTGTTTCTATTGTGAACTGGATTTTTGAGTTTACACTGTTTAAATATTCAAGAAATTAACCCAATAGTCTTTCTGTACCTGTCCATATGCAAATAATATCATCGACATACCTGGCCCAAAAATGTATGTGTCTTGTATAATTAGTGTCGCTAAATAAATTGTTTTCAAAATTAGCCATATAAATTTCTGCCAGGAGGGGGCTCAGGGGGCTTCCCATTGATAATCCATTCGTTTGTTGGTAAAATTTTGATTTGAACAGAAAATAATTTTGTTCGATACATACATTGATAGCTGCTATGAGAGCATTTTTGTGTACGATTTCATGATTGCATTCATGAATTCTTTCAGTGAGGATATTTTTAAGATCTTGTACCGGAATGGAGGAAAAAAGGCTTTTTATATCGAACGAAACTAACTTTGCATTGGGAGGTATCTGTATGTTTTTTAGTTTTGTTGTTAGTTCTATTGTATTTTTGATTGCTTTGGGCGAGTTTCTTTTTAAGATATTCAATTTAGCTTCTATCTCTGGTACTAGTGGATAGTAGAATAATGGCCAGATATATTGTGATTTTCTTAACATACAGTGTGTGTAAATAAAGTAAATACAGTGATTTTTTAGAACTTTTTTATTGATTGAGATTATAATTCTGCATTGTCTCCTTCAAAGTAGCATTCTACAAATAGCATTCACTATTCATAGCAGTGCTGGAACTCAGAAACTTAAATCGCCTTTAGCTGGTCGCTTATGGTCGTTTCGAAAGGAAAAAATCACAAGGATCTAAGTCTACTGAATAAAAGGGCAAAAATCTAAGATTTGTCCCCAGTAATGACGCGTCCCAGAAAACGAAGGTTACACAGGTCGACATAATTTTTGTTAAATCGATAAGGATGCTCTTTTTGCGTTTCATTTAGGTAGTTATTAGAATACCTTATCACAGAAATAGCCTAGCAAATCCCATTTTCAAGTACCTGCTTCTCCTTTATATCATGGGGTAATTGAAATTATTTGTAATTGACTTTGGACTGGACAATGTAGGAACTACTGCAAGACTATAGTAGGGGTATTTCTACTGTATTGTACGAAGGGCAGTTTTATTGTTTTTGTATAGTTTAGTTTATTTTTGTCTCGTTTACGGGAAAGTCAAGTGTTTAAGTCGATTTTACATAAACTTACAAGTTCTAGTCGTCGATTTTGTAAAAATTCAGCTGTTAAGTTTTATTATATATGCGGACGATTTATTTTAAAGTCACAAGTTAGATCTATATCCGAGAAAGTCAAAAAAGCCTATCGTTTATATTTTAAGTGCCAAATTGGAGATCAAGATAAAAGATGGGCTCCTCATGTTTGCTGTGTGAGTTGTCACGTAAATTTAGTGCTGTGGATGCATCGCAAGAAAAATTCTATGTCTATATATAACATACTGACCATGTAAGCGATTGCTAAGTTTGTATCACTAAAACAGAATGGATTTTAAAAAAGCAAAGGTACAAAATTCAGTATCCAAATTTGCCTTCTGCATTTAGGCCTGTTCCTCATAACCCGGAGCTACCGGTACCGATTACGCCTTTTAACCTGGACAACATGTTTGATTTCAATTCTTCATTAGGATGTGATCCACAACTTCTTGAGAACACCAGTTGTGACCCAACATTTTTAACAACTACCAATGAATCTTACTTAATAACTCAAAATGAAATGTATGTATGTCAGAAGTGGATTCAGTACAATGGATCACATCTAGGTTGTACAGCAGGTCATAGAAAGGCACAATGAATACACCATGTCACTGTGCTTGGCTTTTATCGACTACGAAAAATCATTTGATTCCATCTCAAAGCATGCGATAATGGATGAACTGGTTAGCCAAGGTGTAGAGAGAGCCTATGTAAATCTATTGGAATCGATATATGATGGAGCTACAGCCACAATTCACCTTGATGATCTTGAAGTGGAAATTAATGTAGAACGAGGTGTACGGCAGGGTGACGCAATATCGCCTATTCTTTTCTCGGCTGGCCTTGAAGAAGTGTTCCGTAAACTGGATTGGGAACAGGATGGTGTAAAGATCAATGGTGCAAACTTAAACCATCTTAGATTTGCAGATGATATTATTCTCATTTCACAAGACCCAGAGGAGCTGCAAAGACGCATACAAGAACTGCAAAGGGCTGGCGAACCATTTGGCTTGAAAATAAACCTGAAAAAGAGTCAGGTTATGTTCAATAACTTCGCTCAGGACAGAAGAATTTCAGTTTTAGGAAGGGATTTAGAGATTGTAGACAGCTTTATATTATCTTGGGCAGAGGATTTCAATGGAGGGGAATACCGCCGGGGAGGTGGAACGGCGTGTTAAATGTGGCTGGCAGGCATTTGGTAGGCTCAACATAGTGTTTAAGAGCAGACTCCCACTTTGCCTGAAAAGAAAAGTCTTCGATCAGTGCGTTCTACCCGTTATGACATACGGAAGTGAAACCTGGACACTCACATCGCAATCAATTCAAAAATTTCGGGTGGCACAGAGGGGAATGGAAAGATGTATGCTTGGCATTACAAGACGAGACAGAAAGTCCTGCGCATGGATCAGGGAACAAACAAAAATCTGTGACATCATTGGAATAGTAAAGCAATTGAAATGGAGATGGGCAGGCCATATAGCTAGGCGATGAGATGACTGTTAGTGTTATTAAAGTTTCCGTCGCACCGAAGTCTGAAACACAACTTCATAGCGCCCATGACTTGGTACGGACCACCAGTTGGCACTAGGGAGTTCAAACTCGAACTGAAGATGCAGCAGATGGTGGCCTGCCTCCCCTCCAAAGGATATGTTAACAGTGTTATTGTTAAAATCAAACGCTACGTCACCATTCCCATTACTTTATTTACATACCCCGAAGTTCTTAATCTCCTGTTGATTAAATAATTTTTGTAGTTCCTGGTAATATGCGACGTACTGGCCAACTCACAACTTTTAATTAAGACAACACAAATTATTTATTAATTTTATGAACTCAACCGACAAAAGTAACCAGTATTTGAAAATTGTTGTTTTGTACGTTGTATATTTTCCTCTAAGCGTCACTAAGGCAATAAATCACACAAGCGACATGTTTTCTCACGCCTCTATCTAATCTAAACTGTACTTTAAACAATTGCATTAATAAAAAGGATTGCTTGATTTATGTGACGCACGTGACAAGAATATCTTGATCGTTAATGAGTTTTCATCGTGACGATGGCCGGAAAATGTATAGTTTTCTTTTCGATATGAAAGAAAAACAATTTTTTATTTTTAAATTATTTTGAAATAAAACAGTGGCATGAGAATTTAAATTAACACAATTTACAGTTGTTTTATGTGCTTCAGTTAAGGTTTCCAATTATCGTTATAAATAATATTTGCGTGTAAAGGCCTATTTCTTTTGTTTAGTTTTAGTCATCACTCTTCACTATTAGGCAGTTTCGGATGCACGAGTTTTTAAATGTCTGAAAATACCCGTAAAATTTGATGAATTCTCTTGTAAAGGAAAAATGTAGACAATAGATACTAAATCTGGTGAATATAGTAGGTTATTTAGCATAATGCTTTGTTATTTCATCACAATGCAAAATGATGTTAAAGTTTCATTCAGCAAAGATGTGGATAATTCTTCTTCACGATTGCACGATCATAATTTTACAGACATTTCAGTCTAAATATGTTTGTATAATACAATATGATGCACGTATTCAATCTTAGTTCAGTGAGTATCATGGAATAGAACGGCCTCTCTAAGGTCTCTAGATGGTTAACTGAACTTTTATTATTGTTTCTGTTATTTTAAATGAAATGAAAACAGGGGTACTCACTAAGTAATGTCATATTTTGATACAACACAAAAGTTTAGTATATTTAAGAGATGATATAAGAATTGATAAAAGACTTGATACAAGCATTGATTCAAGAGCCGATACAAGAGTTGATTCAAAAGCTGATACAAGAGTTGATATAAGCATTGATTCAAGAGCCGATACAAGAGTTGATTCAAGAGCTGATACAAGAGTTGATATAAGAGTTGATCCAGATTTTTCAAACTCGGAAAGATTGAAATCATCAGCCTTATATTTTTATAATCAATGCTGATATGTTGTGCTATACAAGGCACTAGGATAAACAGTATTAATAACATTGTAATGCATTCGAAAGTCATAAAACATCAAATTTTTAACACAGAATTTGTTCACATTTTACTTCTCATTCTTATATTTTCGTTCTTTTTCATTACTGCACGATCATAATTTTACAGATATTTTACTCCAAATATTTTTGTATAATACAATATGGTGCACATATTTATTCTTATTTCAGCGAGTATCATGAAATAGAATATAATAAAACGGAAGTTCTGTAGATGGTTGACTGACCTTTTATTATTGTTCATTATTTGAAATGAAGATATAACAGGGTATCCATACGTAATGTAATTTTTTGATACAGCACAAAAGTTTAGTATATTTAAGAGATGATACAAGAATTGGTACAGGAGTTGACACAAAAGTTGATACAAGAGTTAATACAGGAGTTGATACAAGAGGTGATACTAGAATTGATACAAGAGTTCATACAAGAGTTGATACAAGAGTTGATACAAGAGTTAATACAAGAGTTAATACAAGAGTTGATACTAGAGTTGATACTAGAGTTGATACAAGAGTTAATAAAGAGTTGATACTAGAGTTGATACAAGAGTTGATTGAAGAGCTGATACGAGAGTTGAATCAAGGGCTGATACAAGAATTGATACAAGAGTTGATCCCGATTTTTCACAGTCAAAATGATTGAAATCATTAGCCCTATATTTTAAAACTGTTCTGCTCTACAAGGCATCAGGATAAACTGTTTTGATGACATTATAATACTTTCGAAAGTCTTATTGCATCAAATTTCTAATATGGAATTTATTCACCTTTTTGCTTTTCATTCTTATAGAATGCATTGAAACAAAGGGTTGTAAAAGCAATAAGTGTTAGAAATCTACAAGACTTGCACTGGGAAGGCGAAAAAAAAATGGAGGTAAGACGTCGGACATTGTCGAAAGACGTTCTAAATTGGTCTGATAATTAATAAATAGAAATAAATGCTTTCAAGATTGTCAAGTGTCTGTGAGACAACGATTTTTTGTGTGTAATTCTTCAACATGATTGCACGATTATAATTTTACAAAGATTTTACTCTAAATATTTTTATATAATACAATATGGTGCACATATTCAATTTTAGTTCAGCAAGTATTATGGAATAGAACGGCCTCGCTAAGTTCTCTAGATGTTTCACTGACCTTTCATTATTGTTCCTTTTATTTGAAATGAAGAAATAACAGGGTACCCATAAGTAATCTCATTTGTTGATACAGCACAAAAGTTTAGTTTATTTAAGAGATGATACAAGAATTGGTACAGGAGTTGACATAAAAGTTGATACAAGAGTTAATACAGGAGTTGATACAAGAGTTGATACTAGAGTTGATACAAGAGTTGATACAAGAGTTGATACAAGAGTTGATACAAGAGTTGATACAAGAGTTGATACAAGAGTTGATACAAGAGTTGATACAAGAGTTGATACAAGAGTTGATACAAGAGTTGATACAAGAGTTGATACAAGAGTTGATACAAGAGTTGATACAAGAGTTGATACAAGAGTTGATACAAGAGTTGATACAAGAGTTGATACAAGAGTTGATACAAGAGTTGATACAAGAGTTGATACAAGAGTTGATACAAGAGTTGATACTAGATGGTTTGTTTCAGCTAACAACAGATCCTTATTAAAATAACAGGCCTTCCAAATTTTTCACAGTCGAAAAGATTTAAGTCATCAACCTTACATTTTCAAAACCAATGCTGACATGTTCTGCTGTAACGTCAGAGATACATTGAAAAGCAAACTGCATATTTCAAATCCAAAAGAGCCAAGACAATATGCTTTACCAAAAATCCATAAATCAGGAATATCAATTAGACCATTATATGAGTGATTGATTATTCATTCATACAACTTGGCAAAATGGTTAGCAAAGGAATTTGAAAACATAAATTTTATAAAAAAATCAAAACCACAGATCTACAGAAATGTGAGGTCTTGGTGTCCTTTTACGTATCATCATTGTTGCCAAGTGTACCGATTCCGCTTAGCATGAAATACCTAAATTGAAATGATCGGCATAGGACAACTTGAGAGATCGGAGAAAATCTGGGAATCACCCAATCAACAGTGTCAAAGGAATTACGTCAATTAGAAATGGTTATCAAAGCTGATGTATGGGTGCCCCATGAGTTAACAGAGAAAAATTTGATAGACCGTATTTGTACTAAGATTGAACACAACGAAACTGATAAATTTTTAAAGCGGATGGTTACAGATGATATAAAATAAATTGTGTATAATAATTAATATTTAGCCTCAGAGGCTATGGTGTAAGCGCAAAGATCAGTCGGATCTTCAACCAGCGCAAAAAAAAGACAATTTACATTCGAAGAAGTTTATGCATTTGGTGAAACTGAAAGGGAATCCTTTACATCGTTTACAGCTAAGTGAATTAAAGAGAGAAACCGATTAGAAATAGCCTGAATTAGCAGAACAGAAAATACATGGTGTTTTCAGAACTTCTATGAGCGTGGGATTATGAATGTACTGGAGAGATGGAGAAATGTTATGTTGATTAAACATAAAATTTTTAGTAAATCAAAGTAAGTAAGTTTTAGTAATCAAAATAATAGGACGAATTTTTGCATCAACTCAATACATAGCAAAACAATAATTCAGACTAACACGAAATGTAGTCAAACATCGCAAAAGTTATAACAATAACCTATTATTTCGTGGTCATTTATCATTCTTCTGCTTCAATGAAACGTTAGGACTTTCGCTAAATATTTCCTAACCGTTCCCATACGTATTATCGTTTTTGAAACAAAACAAAACAACATCGACGGCATGACGTGTGCCGATATTTTTAAAACCCAATTAGAACGTCCAAAAAAGAATATTACTACAAATTTAATGTAAAAACGTGTGTGCGAGAACCTTGGCCGACATACTGAACGCCAATTCGCGAATTTTGGTTAAACAAAGGAGTGTATTGCCGAAATAGTAATTTGAATATCATACAGGGTGACTCAAATATAACGTAATAAAAAAAATGTTTTAGGTTTTTATTTTTGCAATTGCCTCTCAATTTAGAATAAAAGTTATAAATGATTAGCTCCCCAAGTTCATGTTTTACATTTTTTAAGTACATTTGACATTTATTTTATTATTATTATTCACGTATCGGCCCTGGTGGATCACGCGAAGTATAATTAGAAGCATTTATTGTTGTTAGCCTTTCTTTGCGTCCATACTGATTTCATTCTTTCACTATGAGCTTTCTTCCTCTCGTCAGACCAAGTTGTTCTGGTCTTCCTACATTTTTCTCTCTGGCCAACTTCTCAAACGTTAACCTTGTGTCTAAAACAGTTTCTATCCTGAATTTCACCTTGTATAATATTTGCTGATCTTAAGTCGTCTTTAATTGCGGCAATCCATTTCATTGTTTCTATTATAGCTCTACTCCTATTTTCATAAAATTCAAGTATTTGTCTAGTTAGCGTACTCGGATTCATCCGTTTTATTTATCCGTAAAACTTAACTCTTCTTTTTCTCATATCGCTATGTATATCTGTGTATTGTTTGATGTTTTGGTTTTCTCGAAGTCGGTATGTTGTGCTATTTATTTTTTTGGGGCCTAAGATTTTTCTTATGATTTTTCTTTTCTTCTGTACAATCTCCTCGACGTCTCTCTTTCTATTCAAAATGAGCGTTTGTGCGCCATATAGATATTCTAGCTTAATAATTGTGTTGTAATGTATCAGTTTTGTGTTTTTAGATATGCATTTTTTGTTGTAAATATTTTGTGTAAGTCTGCAGTTTCCATTTTTTGACTTCTACCCTTATTGGCCGCTTTTTCTAACCCATTTTCCATGATTATTTCATCCAAATATTTAAATTGAGAAACTCGTCTGATGTTACCATATTTTGTTTTTAGAAATGGTGTTCTTAGTCTGATGCAGGTAATGTATTGTGTCTTTTCAAATGAAATTTCCTTTGAAAAAAGAGTCCTACCTTTTCCGCTGTTTTTTTTTAGGATTTCAATCTGTTTTTGTGCTGTTGATATATCTTGAGCTAAAATTACTAGATCATCAACAAACGCCATACAATCTATTTTAATGTTGGTTCTCCCTAGTTTAATGGACTAGTCAATATTCAGGGCCGATTTTTTTACACGCCACTCCTGTATTACTTTTTCTAAAACAAAGTTAAATAAGGGTGACGACAGTCCATCTCCTTGTCCTACTCCAGATCTTATTTCTAAAGGCTATGAGTTGCTCTAATAATTGCCAGCGTTTTCATATCTAGTCCTTGTTCTTTCAAGATTTGGAATAAAGATTCGCGGTCAATAGAATCATATGCTTTTTTGAAATCCACAAATCTACAGGCGAGATTTTTATTGTATAGTTTTTGATATCTTAAGATCAGCTTTAGATTCAGGATCTGTTCCGGGCAGGATCTGCTCTGTCGAAAACCTGCTTGATATTCACCAATTTTAGGTTCTAACTGTCCCTGTGCTCTGTCTAGTAAACATTGAGATATAATTTTGTAACAAACTGGGAGAAGAGATATCCATCTGCAGTTGTTTACATCTGTTCTATTTCCTTTCTTATGTAGTGGATGAATTAGATCATCTTTCCAATCTTCCAGAATCCGTTCGGTTCGCCAAACTTCTTGTAGAATTTTGGTTCGTTCATTGATTGTATGTGGACTAGCGGATTTCAAAAGTTCAGCAGTGATTCACCAGAAGCTTTGTTATTTTTAAATCGTTTGATTTGCCAAATTATTTTATCTTCATTCGGTGGTAATGAATCTGGGTTTGTTTGTCCAGGGTTTAGTGCTGGTAATATGTTTAAGGGCTCAGGAAAGTTTTGTAGTTGTTCAAAATATTTAGCAAGTTCTTTGCAATTGTCTTGGTTATTTATAGTTAATTGTCCGTTTTCCTTTTGGAAGCATAGACTTTGGGGTTGATAGCCTGTTAATTAAGTTTTATATGTTTTGTAAAAATTTCGGGTGTTATTTTTTTGAAATTTTCTATTTCATTAAGTTGATTGTTTTCATATTTTCTTTTAGTGTGTCTAATTAGCTTCGATGATTCGTTTCTTACTTTCAAAAAGATGTTATAGTTTTTTCTGTTTTTTGACTATTCCACTTTTTGAATGCTTTAATTCGGGTTAATAATGCTTGCTCAAAAACTTTATCCCACCACGGATGTTTGCTACCTTTTTGTAAAGGGGCCAATTTTAGGGCTGTTTTAATAATTTTTCGTTTCAGTTCTGGCCAGTTCTGTGCTGGTTATTATTGGTTTTATTTTCGTAAGGTGGAATTTTGGGAGTAGTAATCTCATTTGAATAAGATTTCGAGGTTTTAAGCTATAGGTTATGAGGTGGGCGTGCTGAATTTAACCGGCCGGATGCGCCGAGGTTAAGCTTATTTCCCACACTCACAGCTGTACTAATGTTCAAAGGAAGCTCTGAGGATTATACACTTCTGTTTATTTACAACTGTTGTGTAATTCTACACGAATTATTAATATATCTCAACTTTTACTTACTTACTTACTTACTTACTTACTTACTTACTTACTTACTTACTTGCTTGCTTGCTTGCTTGCTTGCTTGCTTGCTTGCTTGCTTGCTTGCTTGCTTGCTTGCTTGCTTGCTTGCTTGCTTGCTTGCTTGCTTGCTTGCTTGCTTGCTTGCTTGCTTGCTTGCTTGCTTGCTTGCTTGCTTGCTTGCTTGCTTGCTTGCTTGCTTGCTTGCTTGCTTGCTTGCTTGCTTGCTTGCTTGCTTGCTTGCTTGCTTGCTTGCTTGCTTGCTTGCTTGCTTGCTTGCTTGCTTGCTTGCTTGCTTGCTTGCTTGCTTGCTTGCTTGCTTGCTTGCTTGCTTGCTTGCTTGCTTGCTTGCTTGCTTGCTTGCTTGCTTGCTTGCTTGCTTGCTTGCTTGCTTGCTTGCTTGCTTGCTTGCTTGCTTGCTTGCTTGCTTGCTTGCTTGCTTGCTTGCTTGCTTGCTTGCTTGCTTGCTTGCTTGCTTGCTTGCTTGCTTGCTTGCTTGCTTGCTTGCTTGCTTGCTTGCTTGCTTGCTTGCTTGCTTGCTTGCTTGCTTGCTTGCTTGCTTGCTTGCTTGCTTGCTTGCTTGCTTGCTTGCTTGCTTGCTTGCTTGCTTGCTTGCTTGCTTGCTTGCTTGCTTGCTTGCTTGCTTGCTTGCTTGCTTGCTTGCTTGCTTGCTTGCTTGCTTGCTTGCTTGCTTGCTTGCTTGCTTGCTTGCTTGCTTGCTTGCTTGCTTGCTTGCTTGCTTGCTTGCTTGCTTGCTTGCTTGCTTGCTTGCTTGCTTGCTTGCTTGCTTGCTTGCTTGCTTGCTTGCTTGCTTGCTTGCTTGCTTGCTTGCTTGCTTGCTTGCTTGCTTGCTTGCTTGCTTGCTTGCTTGCTTGCTTGCTTGCTTGCTTGCTTGCTTGCTTGCTTGCTTGCTTGCTTGCTTGCTTGCTTGCTTGCTTGCTTGCTTGCTTGCTTGCTTGCTTGCTTGCTTGCTTGCTTGCTTGCTTGCTTGCTTGCTTGCTTGCTTGCTTGCTTGCTTGCTTGCTTGCTTGCTTGCTTGCTTGCTTGCTTGCTTGCTTGCTTGCTTGCTTGCTTGCTTGCTTGCTTGCTTGCTTGCTTGCTTGCTTGCTTGCTTGCTTGCTTGCTTGCTTGCTTGCTTGCTTGCTTGCTTGCTTGCTTGCTTGCTTGCTTGCTTGCTTGCTTGCTTGCTTGCTTGCTTGCTTGCTTGCTTGCTTGCTTGCTTGCTTGCTTGCTTGCTTGCTTGCTTGCTTGCTTGCTTGCTTGCTTGCTTGCTTGCTTGCTTGCTTGCTTGCTTGCTTGCTTGCTTGCTTGCTTGCTTGCTTGCTTGCTTGCTTGCTTGCTTGCTTGCTTGCTTGCTTGCTTGCTTGCTTGCTTGCTTGCTTGCTTGCTTGCTTGCTTGCTTGCTTGCTTGCTTGCTTGCTTGCTTGCTTGCTTGCTTGCTTGCTTGCTTGCTTGCTTGCTTGCTTGCTTGCTTGCTTGCTTGCTTGCTTGCTTGCTTGCTTGCTTGCTTGCTTGCTTGCTTGCTTGCTTGCTTGCTTGCTTGCTTGCTTGCTTGCTTGCTTGCTTGCTTGCTTGCTTGCTTGCTTGCTTGCTTGCTTGCTTGCTTGCTTGCTTGCTTGCTTGCTTGCTTGCTTGCTTGCTTGCTTGCTTGCTTGCTTGCTTGCTTGCTTGCTTGCTTGCTTGCTTGCTTGCTTGCTTGCTTGCTTGCTTGCTTGCTTGCTTGCTTGCTTGCTTGCTTGCTTGCTTGCTTGCTTGCTTGCTTGCTTGCTTGCTTGCTTGCTTGCTTGCTTGCTTGCTTGCTTGCTTGCTTGCTTGCTTGCTTGCTTGCTTGCTTGCTTGCTTGCTTGCTTGCTTGCTTGCTTGCTTGCTTGCTTGCTTGCTTGCTTGCTTGCTTGCTTGCTTGCTTGCTTGCTGCTTGCTTGCTTGCTTGCTTGCTTGCTTGCTTGCTTGCTTGCTTGCTTGCTTGCTTGCTTGCTTGCTTGCTTGCTTGCTTGCTTGCTTGCTTGCTTGCTTGCTTGCTTGCTTGCTTGCTTGCTTGCTTGCTTGCTTGCTTGCTTGCTTGCTTGCTTGCTTGCTTGCTTGCTTGCTTGCTTGCTTGCTTGCTTGCTTGCTTGCTTGCTTGCTTGCTTGCTTGCTTGCTGCTTGCTTGCTTGCTTGCTTGCTTGCTTGCTTGCTTGCTTGCTTGCTTGCTTGCTTGCTTGCTTGCTTGCTTGCTTGCTTGCTTGCTTGCTTGCTTGCTTGCTTGCTTGCTTGCTTGCTTGCTTGCTTGCTTGCTTGCTTGCTTGCTTGCTTGCTTGCTTGCTTGCTTGCTTGCTTGCTTGCTTGCTTGCTTGCTTGCTTGCTTGCTTGCTTGCTTGCTTGCTTGCTTGCTTGCTTGCTTGCTTGCTTGCTTGCTTGCTTGCTTGCTTGCTTGCTTGCTTGCTTGCTTGCTTGCTTGCTTGCTTGCTTGCTTGCTTGCTTGCTTGCTTGCTTGCTTGCTTGCTTGCTTGCTTGCTTGCTTGCTTGCTTGCTTGCTTGCTTGCTTGCTTGCTTGCTTGCTTGCTTGCTTGCTTGCTTGCTTGCTTGCTTGCTTGCTTGCTTGCTTGCTTGCTTGCTTGCTTGCTTGCTTGCTTGCTTGCTTGCTTGCTTGCTTGCTTGCTTGCTTGCTTGCTTGCTTGCTTGCTTGCTTGCTTGCTTGCTTGCTTGCTTGCTTGCTTGCTTGCTTGCTTGCTTGCTTGCTTGCTTGCTTGCTTGCTTGCTTGCTTGCTTGCTTGCTTGCTTGCTTGCTTGCTTGCTTGCTTGCTTGCTTGCTTGCTTGCTTGCTTGCTTGCTTGCTTGCTTGCTTGCTTGCTTGCTTGCTTGCTTGCTTGCTTGCTTGCTTGCTTGCTTGCTTGCTTGCTTGCTTGCTTGCTTGCTTGCTTGCTTGCTTGCTTGCTTGCTTGCTTGCTTGCTTGCTTGCTTGCTTGCTTGCTTGCTTGCTTGCTTGCTTGCTTGCTTGCTTGCTTGCTTGCTTGCTTGCTTGCTTGCTTGCTTGCTTGCTTGCTTGCTTGCTTGCTTGCTTGCTTGCTTGCTTGCTTGCTTGCTTGCTTGCTTGCTTGCTTGCTTGCTTGCTTGCTTGCTTGCTTGCTTGCTTGCTTGCTTGCTTGCTTGCTTGCTTGCTTGCTTGCTTACTTACTTACTTACTTACTTACTTACTTACTTACTTACTTACTTACTTACTTACTTACTTACTTACTTACTTACTTACTTACTTACTTACTTACTTACTTACTTACTTACTTACTTACTTACTTACTTACTTACTTACTTACTTACTTACTTACTTACTTACTTACTTACTTACTTACTTACTTACTTACTTACTTACTTACTTACTTACTTACTTACTTACTTACTTACTTACTTACTTACTTACTTACTTACTTACTTACTTACTTACTTACTTACTTACTTACTTACTTACTTACTTACTTACTTACTTACTTACTTACTTACTTACTTACTTACTTACTTACTTACTTACTTACTTACTTACTTACTTACTTACTTACTTACTTACTTACTTACTTACTTACTTACTTACTTACTTACTTACTTACTTACTTACTTACTTACTTACTTACTTACTTACTTACTTACTTACTTACTTACTTACTTACTTACTTACTTACTTACTTACTTACTTACTTACTTACTTACTTACTTACTTACTTACTTACTTACTTACTTACTTACTTACTTACTTACTTACTTAATCCTTCTTCTTAATACTTCAAGGTGTCGAGGTGAAATTTCATTTCATGTGTTAACGAACTTTCTCCTTAGTTTACGGTCGTTGACCTGTCATGTGCTTCCTGTCATGTTTTGTTTCTGTAATGTCCTTATTCCATGTCTTACTCGGCCTTCCCCTTTTTGTTCTTTCCCATCGCTCTAGCTTTCCAAAGTCTCTTGTTTGTCTATCTTAGTCCATTCTGTTTAGATCATCATTTCCATCTCAATTTTTTCTGTTCTATTTTTGATATGAGCGCTGGCATTTCCACTTTGTATCTGATTATGGAATTCCTGCCATTGTTCATTGCCGGTCATTAAAGATCAAATTTTCGCATCCATATAGAGTGGGGATATACAGGGTGTCTCGAAACTTAATTTCAAGTGGCTTCCGGGCGAAAGGCTACCAGTTCTGGAAAAAATTAAAAAAAAAACTGTGTCACCGTGTTAAGTGATTATAGGCATATTTTTGAATGTCTTGAAATTCGACACCCTAGGCAATATCTTCAGGTACTGTGAATAAAAATTTCACAATTTTTGGTATTTTTTTATAACGTGATCCTAAATAACCATGCTATTAATCGCAGTCACAATTCAAACAATGAACGTTATTAATTTAGTAAAAAAAAGTTTAATTGAGTCGTGGTTTAAAAAATGATGCAATCTAACCGTGACACTTCATATTTTTAAAAAAAGTATTACACTATTCTGGGCAAGTTATTTCAAAGGATGGCCCATTTATTCAAGATTTCAAAATGGTACAACAATGTGCACTTTTCTTTCCATAAAAAATATTATTGCTTATTTTTTTTGCATAAGGACCACATTCTGAAAAACTCATATTATGATAAAAAATACTTTTGTGTGCTAAAAAATGGATTTCACCAGTGTGAGATGGACACATGTAATAGAGTGAGAAAGATAGTGACGCTGTACGACGACAAATTAGAGAGAGACAGATGACATTCAACTTTAAGATGGCATATTTAGTGAATATTTCAAAATGATACAATTGACATTCTTGTTTCCACAAAAAATATTATTACCTTTATTTTTGTAAAAGAGACATATTTCAAAAACTCCTACCCAAAGACAAGTGCCAATTGTTGTACTATTTTAAAATATTGACTAAATCGGCCATCTTTTAAAATAGCCAGGGTAGTGTAATACATTGTTTTTAACAATAAATGTACCATTTTATTATCTTTCCATTGCAATATCCAATATCTAAGTTTGAAAATCGATAACCGCTCTGTACTCTTTTCATTTTAGAATCAGCAAGTATATTTCCGCGGTGTCCCTTTCTATTACTTCTGATTATCCCACAAGCAAGGTATTTTCAGTTTTCAATCTTTCTAGCAAAGCAATAGATGAAAACAAATTGTAAAACTAGACAATTTTGCCTTTTCCCCATTCTTGCTCGGTCAATTCTAAAACGACTTATATTCCTAAGTTGCAGTCTAAAATGTTTGAGCTCATTTATTCGTCTTTTTCCTGGTAAATATGAAATTTCTTTATAAATCCTATCTGGTCAGCTAAATACCACAATTTGAATATTTTTATGATAGGTTTCATGGGTAGGTATTGTTTCAGTACAGACCTTCCTTTAAATTTGATCATCGACTCATCCACTACTTCTGATTGTCCCACAAACATAGGTATTTTCAGTTTTCAATCTTAGTAGCAAAGTAATAGATGAAAACAAATTGTAAACTAGACAATTTTGCCTTTTCCCCATTCTTGCTTGGTCAATTCTAAAACGACTTAAATTCCTAAGTTGCAGTTTAAAATTTTTGACCTCATTTCTTCGTCTTTTTCCTGGTAAATATGAAATTTCTTTATAAAGCCTATCTGGTCAGCTAAACACCACAACTTGTATCTTTTTTTGATAGGTTTCATGGATAGGTATTGTTTCAGTACAAACCCACCGTTGAATTTGATCATCGACTCATCCACAGTCATTTCTCAGGTTTCATGAGAACACTCTTGCAATTTTCTGTTTAGGGCATCTACTACTGGTCTTATTTTGTACAGTAGTACAATACAGTACAGTTTGTTTGGTAGTGTAATACATTGTTTTTAAAAGATGGAGTGTCAAAGTTAGGTGACAATTTTTTAAACCACAACTCAATGAAACTTTTTTTGTACTTAATTAACAACGTTCATTGTTTGATTTGTGA
The DNA here is from genome assembly GCA_031761425.1 of Cosmopolites sordidus. Classification (NCBI taxonomy): domain Eukaryota; kingdom Metazoa; phylum Arthropoda; class Insecta; order Coleoptera; family Curculionidae; genus Cosmopolites; species Cosmopolites sordidus. Next base: position 1,565,466 of record JARFXV010000268.1, on the reverse strand, counting down.
CTTCGAATAACAGCATGGTTAGTTTTGGATCACGTTATAAAAAATAACACTAAAAAATTGGAAAATTTGTGACAACAGTGCCTAAAGGTATAGCCTAGGGTGTCGAATTTCAAGATTTTCAAAAATATGTCTATTATCACTTAACAAGGTGACATGGATTTTTTTCTTATTTTTGCCAGAACTGATATAACCTGGCCTTTCGCTCGGCACCCGCTTGACGTTGAATTTCGAGACACCCTGTATATCGTTTTATATATTGTTAATTTTGTTTTCTTTTGATATTTGTTTGTTTTTTAACCCTTTCCTATTAGGCTATCCTATGCGATATTTTATGATTTTTCTACAATTGTACTCAATATTACTCAAGTCAACTCAATATTACTAAAGTAGGTAAAAAACATAGATTTTTTAGATTTTTATTGTGCTTAGAAATTCTATTTCTAAGACCTGAACTAATTTGTACCGTCAGGAACTTTATGTATTACAATGTTAGGAACTTGGTTAAAAAATGGTAAATAAAATAGTAAAAAAGAGTAGTAATAAAAAAAATTAAATCAAACCTTTGCTTCGTGGTATTCAACAAAACAGTTTTTTTTGTCATTTAAACATAAACATACATTATAATGAAAACATTTACTATGATGTTTCGATTTGTATCTTCTTGATGTTACAAACCTCCCACCATCCTATATTCTCTGCAAATATAGGCCAATATATAGTTTGGCCAAATATACGCCAAACGTACATCTCTCGCAGTAGAATAATTGGATTTGCACCTTTTAGACGAACAAGGGCTTAAAACGTTATCTGTAGAAGCTTTTTTTGACCAGCACCTTTCATCGTCATCAACTCTTGGGTAACAGATCGTCGGAAGTCTTTCATGGTAGTTTTTTTGAATATAAGGCCATGATTAACAAAGGCTTTAACAAATGCTAAGTCTATGATACCCCAGAATAACCTATGCTACCATTTTGATGATTTTGGATCGACACAATATAGGGCTCTAAATAGATCAACTATATCGACACCCCCAAAATGGCCGTAATTATCGTTGACTGCTACTGGGCAAATTACTGTAGAATTTGATCCATTTTTTTCCTGGCGTCACAATTTGGCCTGTTTGTTTCCATGAAAATTTGACACTAAATGTACTATTTTATTATCTTTCCATTTCCAATATACAATATCTAAGTTTGAAAATCGATAATTGCTCTCTCTTCTTTTCATTTTAGAATTAGCAAGCATATTCCGGGAAGTTCGTTTCTATTAGTTCTGATTATCCCACCAGCATAGGTATTTTCAGTTTTCAATCGTTCTAGCAAAGCAATAGATGAAAACAAATTGTAAAACTAGACAATTTTGCCTTTTCCCTATTCTTGCTCGGTCAATTCTAAAACGACTCTTTCCCCTAAGTTACAATTTAAAATTTTTGAGCTCATTTATTCGTTTTTTTCTCTGGTAAATTTGAATTTTTTTTATAAAGCCTATCTGGTCAGCCAAACACCACAACTTGTATCTTCTTTTGATAGCATTCATGGGTAGGTATTGTTTCAGTAGGTATTGTACCCTTGAATTTGATCATTGACTCATCCACACTCATATCTCGGGTTCCATGACAACACTCTTGAATTTTTTTTGTTTAGCGCATCCACTATCGGTCCTATTTTGTACTGCTTGTCCTTACAGTTCGTTGGCATTTGAGTATTTTCATTGCAATGTAGATGTGATAAAATAATTGCAATTCTGTCTTTTGGAATGCTTTTGCATAAAAGTGGATTGTTTAGATCAGGTACCGATGAATAATGGTCCGTCCAAGCCGGTCGAATATTGTAGAAATGTAGAAATTTATACCAATAAATGTTAAAAGCTCCTATTTTTTAGATTCAACACCTTGTCTTTCTGTGTAGTGTAAATGTTGGTTTGGTACACAATATCATCTAATATTCCATCAATCAATACTAGAAATATATCAGTCGGTGTGGCATAGTGAGCAAAATATTGTTGTACTACTTCTGGTATCTGCTGTAAAAAGTTTCGCTTTTTCCACTTACGATTTAGTTCGACACCATTTTATCGGCTAGCTCTCGACAAGAATGTACTTGGTAACGGAAGATCAGTCTCGGGTCTGGGTAAATACTCTGATGTAGATACTTCATCAATAAAATACCTCATCAATAAAATATTCTGGTGGTAATTCTTCATTTGTAGGCAAGGGGTTGGACTACGTTTAGGACCCTTTTAACAGCATACTCAAAAATGTCGTCAAAGCCTCTTGGTGTGAGTGGTTGAACATCTTTCTTGGTTTCTTCGTCTGAAAAATCCACATCAGACTCATCATCCCAGTCTAGAAGGTCTTCCAACAATAGAATCTCAACGAAAGCGGTATTTTTGAAATATCAATTTCAGTACATCTACAACAAATAAAACAACAATTTAAATGTGAATATAAAAGGTAATTCCAGCAAATACAAGGAAAAAAAAGCTGCATTCATTATCTATATGTACCATAAAATTCCCAGACCTACTGACGGTACTTTTAGGTTCTCGTCGGATTTCGAAAATTTTACACATAAAATAATGTCATAAAATACCATACAAAGATTTACAAATCTACTTGATTAGATAATGTTACTATGTATTGAAAAATAATATAGCTTACTTCAGATATACTATTTTTAAAGCAGCTGATTTAAAATGCAGGTTTAAATTCGCTGATTGCCAACAGTTTGTAACTTGCAAATAAAATTGATTGGCCGTTTCTCGCGGAATACCGAATCATCAGTGAGTGTAAGCGCGGAGTGTTTCCGTATTCAGTATATTTGACGAAAAATATAATTGATTCAGTTATTTAGTATATTTGATACATTAGTATCTTCAGATAGGAAAGCCTCTGCTAAGTGATTGGATCTCCCTGCTTTCGACAGTCTGCAGTTTAGTTCGTCGTCCTGGTTTCACTTATTATTAATAATAATACCTAAGTAGATATAATTTTCAGTGTGTTTAATTTCTATGTTGCTTAAGGTTATTGTTGTATCCTTATAATATTCTTGGTTATCAATATACCTAAACCAAATTTTTCAGCTGCTTCGTTCCATACTAAATATCCTATGCTAAATTTTAATTGTTCCTCAGATTTTGCCATGAGAAGTATATCGTCAACAAATAAACACATTTCTACATTAACTGGTTTCATCTTTGCCCATCCCGCAGAGCATTTCTTAAATGTATTCTTACATATTTTGATTGTTTCGACTCTTGTGTTTATAAACAATAGCGAACTCACACTTCTTCCTTGACTCACTCTTTCCATTGTGGCAAAAGGAGCAGAGACTTTATTGTGCGATCTAATTTGGTTTGTTGTAATTTTGTACATGCTTTTGGTGGCTGCAGTAAGATTCTTGTTTATATTTTTCTTCTCCACGCTGTTTCAGATGGTTTCTCTTTTTATTGAATCAAAAGCTTTTTCCGTATCTATGAAGCATAGGTATATTGTTCTGTTGTTCTCCCTCGCTTTTTCTACTATCTATTGAAAGGTGAAAAAATAGTCTTGTACAGAATGGTTTTTCCTGAATCCACTTTGCTCGTCTAGTAGTGTATTATTAAGTTCCACTCTTAATCTTCTCTCTAATATAGTTTCGTACATTTTTGCTATTATTCAAACTAGTGATATACCTCTGTAGTTCATGCATTCTCTTTTGTTTCCTTTCTTGTGTATTATTATGATCAAGGCATTAGTCCATTATTTTGGTACTTTTCTGTTTTTCCATGGCAAGTTAAACAATTTGAAAAGTACATTTCTTGCATGTAGTCCCATATATCTTAGCATTTCCGGATTGATTTCGCGGTCTCCAGGTGCTTTCCCCAGTTTTAGTTTTTCTATAGCTTCGGTTAGTTCTTCTTCAGTTATTAAATTTTCACTTGTCGTTGCTGAATTTTTATTATCTATTAATTCATCTTCATTTTTGTCTAGTATGATGTCCGGGTCAAAAGTAATGTTATCTTAATCTTCTCCTTTTAAGTAACCTCCCTCACTTTCTGTACGCAAAAAAAACTTTGGCTATTTTCAACTTCCTCAAGAGATGTGAAGCGGTTATCAGCAGTTGTTGTGGAAGGAAGCGAAAGAGATGACAATTCGAAGGGGCCAAGCCTGGAGAAAACGCCGGATGCGATTAAATCTCCCAGGTAAACTTGGTGATCCAAAATCCTTGTTGTCATATGTGGCCGTGCCTTTTCTCGAAACAAAATGACTTCCGTTCTTTCTATGCTGGGATTAACCCAGAGTTTTCGCCTCTTTGAATTATCGCAGTTTTTTTTCTCGAATCTGAAGAGCAATGACACATAAAAACGTCTACTGTTATTCTCCGCTGTGAAGTCATAGGAAACCCAATGCCTCTGCTTTTGAAGCTTATCTAGTTTGTGTAAACTGTTTAAATGGCTTGCGGAGTTACTTAGAATTTCTCTCCGAGTTCTAGCAATATACGAAAATAATTTGCTTTCAGTTCTTCATCCTCAATTTTTTGTTTTTAATATCTCAGTCGTTTTGCATTATTTAAGAAAAAAATGATCGCGAATCATTTTTACAATTTAAATTTAATAACAATTAAAAAATCAACTCTAAATTAAATGCAAACTACAAAGTAACTAACAAAATTGTAATAAATGTTGAAAGTTTTGCAAGAGTCGTCCATTGTCTCCACCTCTCGATAGATTCAGTATATGTAAAATGCTTCATTCAAAAACCATCGACATTTTTTAATAATTGAATGGTTATTAAAATAAAAAGATTATATAATTACCAGTGACAGTTATTGATATATAATATGCAAGTAAGAAAAAACAATGAAATATCTGCATGCACTTATATTTTCAAAAATATAATCATTTATTTTCAATCAAGTATATGCTCCGTCATACCATTTTATTATTTCATTTTCTGTAAGCTTGATTCTTTTTTCTTGATCAAAACTATTTTTCTTTCCTTCATATCTTGGATCATCTTTTTTTCCATTTAAAACCTTCTTCTTTCAATATGTAGCAGAATGACATACGACACCCATCAAACAATTGTTTCTCTTTTAATTGCTCATGTAAAGAATTGAAAGTTACATGCTGTCCTGAAACTGTAAATTAAACCGTGAGTGCCTACGTATAAACTATATATGGATTTAAGAACAGTCTTTTCTGCAGTTAAATAAGCAAAGATTAATATCTAAAAATTTCTATTATATTTAAAATTGTATTGCTTATTGATTTAAAATGCATTTTCAGCAAGTATCAGCTACCTCAGTTAATTTGTGGTTCTTAGGTTACGAATACTAACTGTGTTCATACATGATATGAATGGTGTCACGAATATAACTTGTATCCGAAGTTGCAGTATTGGTAACCCTTTTAGTAAAACTACTTAAGGCTGCTGTAACACGCTAAAAAACAATAATTTTAGTTTCTATAATATATATGACTTAAACTAAACATATCCTCTCTGACAGCCGAAAGGGTAACAATGAACTATTATTCGTTCTTGTTTAAAATAGTGTATCAGAAATGCTACAAACTCTTGACAACGACTATTTAAATGGCGGCATTTTACAGGCGCAACTTTGATAATTATAACCCTGTGGTAGTTCTTAAAAGAACTGTTTTCGTTCGAAAGGTTAAAATGAAAATTAAACGTTCATATAATTTTATGTTTGAAGTACCAGGTTCAAAAGAAGTTCTATGAGCAATGTTCTTTTGTTATCCTACTGTCCCAACACAAAAAACACAAAAAACTTTGTAAAACCCCCTTGAAGTCCTAGCAATATACCTATCACTTTTAAATCCCCACTGATACTGTTCACATTTAACGCGATTTAGTATGGTTGCAAAATTATCATAGGTTTCTTTCATTGTCACTGAATGGGTTAAAGCAATAGATTGGATTTTTGTTTCCTTTATGAAGCAAGAACTGCTTTTAGGCTGGATTTCGACGAATCTATGAAAATACGCCACTCAGAAGGCACATGTTCCATAATAAGCTCATTTATGAAACAATCAATATCACAACCGACCCATAGCGATCATTTCATTTTATAAAAACTTGAAAATGTTACCTTCCGTTTTGACAAAGTGAGGTTCACTGGTAGTTGTAAAAAATCATGGGTCACAACTGGTGTTTTCAGGAAGTTGTGGATCAGATCCTGATGAAAAATTAGAATCTCTGGAAAAGATGGTGTCCAGATTTAAAGGCGCAGTTGGTACCGGTAGTTCCTGGCTATGAGGAACTAGCCTCAGTGCAGCAGAAGGTAAATTTGGATACTGAATATTGTCCCTTTGCCTTTTTGAAATCCCTTCTGTTTTAGTGAGACAAATGTAGCAATCATATATATGGCCTGTAGGTTCTCTCCACACCATAGGAATAACAAACGGCATAGAATTTTCCTTGATCCTTGCGACTGCACTAAATTTACGTGACAATAAATTTATAATACAATTTGGCACTTTCAATATAAAAGATTTTTTTAGGGGCTTTTTTGACTTCCTCGGATATAGATCTAGCTTGTCACTTTAAAATAAATCGTTCGCATGTATAACAAAACTTATTCGCTTTTTATAAAATCGACGATTAGAACTTGCCATTTTATATAAAATCGACTTAAAGACTTGACTGTACTGTAACCGAGACAGAAACAAACGAAACTATAGAAAACAATCCAGCTGTAATAAAAAATAAACTGGTTAAGATTTGTAGAATACTGGGGAAATACACCATATACAATCTTGTGGCAATTCCTACATCGTCTAGTAGAAAGTCAGGTACAAATAATTTCAATTACCCTATGATATAAAGGAAAAGCAGGTACTTGAAAATGAGAGGTGTTATGCCATTTCTGTGAAAATGTATTTTAATAACTACCTAAATGAAACGCAAAACGAGAATTATTATCAATTTTACAAAAATCATATCATTAAGGTGATTTATTTTGTAATGGAAATAAACGCTCAAATTTTGCAAGAAAGTCGACGTTACTAACCGAAACATTTCTTGATATTTATTGACCTTTAAATTATGTTTGAATTTGAATTAAATCAGTTGAAGTTTGTATTGATACGTAATACGTTTGTATTGCTATAACGTGAAAAAATGTAAATGTTTTTTCCGTCACTGTATATATAGGGTGTTACATTTTATTGTTCCCAGTATATTTGTCAAATAATACATTCGGTTAAGTCAAGAACAATTATATTTGATGATTTTTTGTATCCGCAATGAAGAATAACGTCTTTAATTCAATTTTTAATAGTCCATGTTTAATTCGAAAATATGATGTAATCCGGATGTTATAATTCACCGGGAAAATACTAACTACGTAGCAAATATTTTTCCTTTTAACTGAGCGTTGTTTTTCAATGTCCTTCGAACTAAACTGGAAACATGTATAGGTTTGTTTAAACTATATTACATATTTATAACCTAAAGTTACAGACTTGTCTGGAAATAAGGTTGGGACCTTAAGTATCATTTTAATTGTCTATAAATCCTAAAAGTTTAGCAAAATCCTGCAAGTTTATTTCGTTTTTAAATTTTGTATAAATAAACGAACTAAGAATTACATTTAAAGTTCTTGCATGTGGTTTTAGTTTGTTAAAAAAATTATTGCGGTTTTTAACCACGAAATTGAAATGTACATATCTCAGCTCAAACAAAGCTTAATTAATCGAATTAAAAACCATTATAATCAACATACATTTGCCAACGAGAAACAACTTTATTTATAGCGGTTGCGTAAAATTTCAAAGTCCTGAAGGCGACAAAGTCGTTGAAGACTGTTTTTACATATTCTTAATTTTTAAAACATTTTTCGAGATGCTTGAAAAAGTGGTACTCGGCAGATGTTTCGTAGCCCAACTCATGCAGCTATTGCCGCGAGATCATTGAGACGTGTGGCCGGCACATGCGCCGCCGTTTTTGATACATTTCATCGATTTGCTGGCAGTACTTATCCGCTGTCATCGTTTTGTCCGGATTCAGGAAACTGTGACAAATCAGACCGGCCACAGACCACCAAGCAGTCACAACACAACAAGAGTTGTGCAGCTTCATCGTGATCCAACTACTGAGCCGATTGTCGTAAAGAATCCAGTTTTCATCACAAGTCACAATCCGTTCGAGAAACGGATAATTTTTATTGCACAAAAGAAAGGCAGACGTACCTTAAAAACGACGATTTTTTTGATTTTCATTCAATTCGTGCCGCACCCATTTATCGAGTTTTTTTGACTAACCATACGCAGGAATCTCCTGCGTATGGTCAGAAATCCTCACGTGCATTACGCCTGTTCAGAGGCAAGCTCCCGAACAGTTGTCAGCATCCAATGGCCGACCACTATGCTCATCATCTTCAAAGCTCTCACCACCGCTACGAAATGTTTTAAGGCAGTCGACCCGTGTGAGTGGTTTAAAAAATCGATATTTTTTTGAATAAATTGCATCCCAATATAGTGTAGCATATGTGGGTAAAGTAATTTTCCCATATTTGGACTCTTTTGGAAATTACAGCCTTGAACAGGCCAGGTGTTTGGAGTACTCGATGAGGCGGTGCATCGCACCCCTTCTCTTGCACTTCGATTTCTTACATCTTGTTACGACTGTAACGGCTAGTTTAGTCTTGACTGAGCACCCAAAGCTTTCGAACTAAACTGTGCAGAAAGGAGCTGAAAAACTTACCGATCAGCTCATTAACGAGCTTACAAATTTTTATGGTTTAGCCATTCGCCGACACGCAAACTCGATGGAAGAAATGAACGAAGAAATTTGGACAACTTTCTACTACAAATGCTCTACAGACACAAAACCTCAAAATCAAAATTTTCCAGAAGGCGAATACAGCAGGTGCAAATGGCGCATGGCTGAAGTTAGAGGAGAACTCAATCATTTCCACTACGATAGCCACCTCTGACTGCAGAAGTTCAAAAAGTCATCAAACCAGTCTATGACAATTTATTACGAGATGAACTGTTAACCAGATGTTTAGGAGCACAAACACAAAATAACAATGAATCTTTAAATTCATTGATCTGGACTTTCGCTCCTAAACACCTGCATTCTAGCACAAAGATCGTTGAAATTGCCACTTTTCTTGTCGTGATTATCTTCAATGAAGAATTTGATGATATTTTGAAAATTTTAGCTACAATGGGATATCAAATTGGCCACGTAACTCAAGCTTATGCCCATCGCCGTAATGAAGGGCGTATCTGCCGCTCTGAACGACGCTTGAGCTGGCTAAAAAAGCGAGAACTGATGCCGGGAAGCAACAATCGGCTTTGCTACAGGATTTTTTGAGAAAACTAAAGGTTCATTTTATAAACCAGGCATAGCAAATTAAGGGTGAGTCAAAATTTTATTGGTAATAATCGTATTTGAACCTTTAAACGCGTTTTTCTCAAAACTATATTTTTCAAACTGGTGACTATAATATTTCGAAATCTGTCGAACGAATTCCTTTGAAATTTGATTGATTTATTCATTACTTATGCAGACACTTTGCAAACTAGGATAATTCTGATTCATCAAGCCGTTTTTTTTTCATATTGAAGAAGTCATGAAAAGAAGATGCCAAAAATCTATCTTTCAATATTTTTTAATAATCCTAGTTCATACTTCACAGATTAAAATGCCGATTGATTTTTTTGTTTCAGATAAGCAGAACGCCCGAAATCGTGTGGTCGCGACCATGGCAAAATCGCCGTGGTCATCACAAAAAACTTTTTTTGAACATGAGTGGCCAAGTTGCCGTGTACTTCAGCAATGAGCGACGATGTCGGGCTGAAAAATTGTAAAGTGTGCTCAAAATATGAATAAATATGTGGTTAAAATTTCGCAGTTGTGCGTTTATTTAGTAAGCGAAAAAGTAAGCCAAAAAAAGTGAAAAAAAAAGAGTCTTTACACGGGATGACTGCCTTAAACCACCATTGCCTAGTACGTTCATTAGTGAAGAAATGAATCGTTGATATCGCGAGTTGTTCCGGCCTAATTTGAACTGGAACAAGAAAATTGTGTGAATTAGCTTGTTCTCCATGTCACATGTAAAAATTTGGCTCTTTAAAATATTGGCCAAATTAATTTCGAAAGAAACTAATGCCACAGTTAAATAGAGCGAAAAGGCACCAGTTTATTTGCAGCAAAATTAAAATAACACAAACCCTGGCTTTTTCAAATACACACTATACTAAATTAATAGTAAGAAAAGTAGTTAAACCCTGAAAGGTCCATCGACCTAGTAATCCCATAAAAGATAATAGGTAACATTAATGAAAATAGGTGTATATGACGTATTTTGTAGTCCTAAATCCGAAAATGATAAGCTAAATACTGTAACACGTATAGTTTTTTTTGTTATATTTTGACATATTTTTACAATCTGATATTTATTTAATATAAACATATAAAACGTGTTAAATATATGCAAATACATTACTGAAAATTATGTGAATATAAAATATATTACATAAAATGTCATACAACGATAAAAACTTTCACTTTTTCCTCTTGTGTTATGTAGCATCATTTCTTTTTAAAAACAAGCAGTAGTCGCCCAACATAGATGGGTTCTAGCATCTCTGGTATCTTGCTTCCATTTTCCTGATATCCTGGTGGAACCTCTCTCCTTGTTCGTCGTTTACTGCAACCCAAACTTTCCGGAAAAAATCCAAATGGAAGTGTAAAAAATGCATTTTTAAGGACATGCGACACCCTCGTATTTCATAAGCTTTCAAGAGTTTTTCTATGAGGTTTTTATAGTTTTCATCTTTCTTGTTGTCCAGAAATTATTTCACTACACTTACAAAACACTTCCAAGTTGTCAATTCCCTTTCATTTAATTGTTTTTGAGAACGAAAATCATCTAGAAGCTTCCTTATTTGAAGTCCAAGAGAAATATTTCTTTTAGGTACTTGAAGCCATTATCTTCTTTGTCCATGGCTTTGACAAAGTTGTTCATTAGTCCAAGCTTAATATGGAGAGGCGGAAGAAGCACATTTTATCTTGATCTCCAATTTGGCCCTTAAAATTTAAAACAGAGACTTTTTTGAGTTCCTTGAATATAGATAACTTGTGATTTTAAACTAAACTATAGTAGCACAAATTTAAAAATACAAGTGATAGATAACAGAAAGTATAAAATTGTTTTATTCGATTTAAAAAATGAACTATCACAAAGTAATGGAGAAATCAATCAATAATAATATAAATATTGCTTTCAAAATGAATAATAATCTTGGACGCCTCATTAAAAATAATAAGCATAGAACGAATAACCTTTGATACCTGGTTGATGTTGCAGAGATCGGAAAAGATAACAATATGATGAGGCCAAGTTTGGAGAATATACCTGGAGCAATAAAATGTCTCAATCCAACTCGACGGCCGTTCCCAGAGTTTTTTCTGTTGTATGTGACCGTTGTCCTGAAGGAAAATGCCTTTTCTTCTTCTCCTTAACCCTATTTTACACCAGAGCGTAACTATCACGAATCAGTTGCTACTGAGAAAACGATCAGTGCCTTACCGCTTGATCACTACTTGACCAGATTTGAGCAACTGATAATGCACGACACCGAGTTGATCCTACCATATGCACATCAGCGATTTTTGCGTTACTTGTTGATAACTCCCCAAAGTTAACTCATGATTTCCGCTTCTTTGGATTATCGTTCACGATCCACTATTCGTCACAGGTCACAAACTTATGCGGGAAGAATCTTTTTCTTGGAGCTGAATCGCAAGAATACAACAACATCAAAAAGCCAATCACAGCCAACCCAACGATCATCATCGTATTGACTGAATTATTAATGAAGGAGTTGATCCTTTATCCAATTAAGACTTTATTTAAAGTAGCAAATAATAATCTTGTTTTTCGTTTCACTTCAAGCATCTTTTCCTTTGAATAAATTGCATACACATCAATTGTTTGGTTAAGAACATAACTGTTATGCAGTGTATTTAATTATGTTTTAAGGGAATTCCAAACCATACGAAACGAATGTTTGCTCAACGAACAGAAACGAAAAGTTATATGAAACATGAAATTTCAGAACTGTAATAAACTTTGAGAAAAATAATAGCGAAAGGAAGTGAACCTGCAATAAAAAATAAAATCAACTCAATCACACAATGAACAGAAACTAAGACATTTGTATTAAAAATCGTTCTTTATTTATCGATACAAACACTTATTTTTTAAATTGGTATGACTGTTCTTGAGATCTAACAGAAATTTCATATAATTTTGCTCGTTAAGTTAGAAATTACAAGGGAATTCAAACATACTTGGGACGATATGGAGAAAAAATATGGAATGATAATAGAGATACATTAATTGAACTTTGTATATCCAACGATCTTACTATAATAAATACCAAATTTTAGGCACAAAAATGTACATAAATTTATAAGACAACTACGTTCAAGGAATGAAAAGTCTGTAATAGACGACTTCATAGTAAACAAAGAAATTTCCAGACCGATAAATGATGTGAAAGTGAAGAGGCACGCAGAAATAAACGATCGAATAAACGAACGAAGCGATCATTACTTGATACAGATGGACATGATGTTAGAAGGTAAAATCGCAAAACTGGAAAAAAGAAAAAATTATTAAAAAGAAAATTAAAAGCTACAGATTAAAGGATGGAGAGGTTAGAAAGATATTTCAAGAGAAACTACACAACTAATTGAAGGAAAAATCGAACATAGAAAATGGAATAGAAATCAAATGGAAACGTTTCATTATACTTGAAGCCGCAAAGGGGAGTTGCGAAGTTGCACAAAAAGACTTACACACAAAGGAAAGTAAATGACGGAAACTCGAAATAGAACTAAATATTAGATGAAGGAAAACCAAATGGAAAGGTATGTACAAACGCGAAGAGAAGAGCATCGTGAACAATATAAAATCAGCAACAAAGAAGCTAAACGACTGACGAAAGGCAGTGAAACAACTACCGTGGAAAGAATTTGGACTCAGAATGAAAATAAAGTTTAGAGACACCTGGATTAAGAAATATAAAAGACAAACAATGGAATATATTAAAGAGAGAAAAAGACATAATGAATAAATGGAAACAATACTTTAAAGAGATGACCACACTAGACCAAGAAGAAGACCACGAAGAAGATTCCCAAATAAAAACTGACAAAGCAGTAAATGCTGTAGAACCAATAACGATGGAAGAAATTCAAGCTATTAAAAAACTAAAATTGGCCAAAACACCAATGTAAGACGAAATCACAGCAACAATGCTGAAATCTATGGAGGAAATAGCAAAGGAAGAATTTTTGTCACTACTACACGATATCACAATAGAAAAGAAAGTACCAACAGACTGGAATATGGGTATAATATTGCCCTCAGTGGTGGCTCATGAGGGAAGGCGTTGGGGCGTTGCCCCTCCAGCATTTATCAGAGTAAACAATTTTTCAGAGTAAAACTCCAAATTTTATTTCCGTTCAGTTTATTTCCTATAACTCATTTTAAGATATTTTTAAAAATTAACATCTCCAAATGTAAAAGAACGTCATCACACCAAATATTGCGGATAAAAATTCCATTCTCTCGTCACAATTTTTACATTGTTGGTCGGACGTCATATTATCTCGTCGTTGGCGTTACATGTTTTGTTGGTTGCCATAATTCGGGGATTTAACTACTTTCTAAAACAAGCGATTTGGAGGTAGATTCTCTGCGCCCGAACGTATCGGTAATTAGTTTTAGATGCTGATTTGACGGGTATGGAACGTTTGATATGTCTCGTTTCGCGTATTTTGTTCGCCTGGCGAATATTTGTTTTGATTTGGGATTTGCTATGTATGAACACACTGAGTAATACTTTTTAGTCTGGTTAGTTTTAGAAGGTGTCTGATTTAAAACAGTTAATAATGAGTAATTTAAGTTTGGAGGAGAAAGTTGAATTAAAAACTAACGGTCGTCCCACACCCATGTTTTTGATGAATTTGAGCTAGGTTCAAAAATAATGTAAAAATAGGGCAAGTTACAGCAAAATGTTTGAATGGTTTACTCTTCGGAAAACGGTAAGTACCTATTTATTCATTGGTTTATGTCGGCAACAAGCAACAACCCATCCTCCAATGTCCTTGTAAGTAGTAACAATACATTCCTGGTTCACCTCCTGTATAGGGTTTCAATAGCACGAAAAGTAAAAAGGAGGAAGGGGAAAATAAAAAAAGTCTTCAGCAACACTATTTTCTTCTACGCCCTCCCACTTACTTACTCAAGTGCCTCACTTCGCCCCTTTGCCCGCTACAGAGCCTTTCACTATCACGTTCCTCTGAAAGGATGTTTGTTTTTCTGGTGCCAAGTGCCATTACCATCAATACGCCATTACGAGTCCTTTTTTTATGATTCTCCAGAAAAATGCCGGTATTTATTTTTATCTGATGGTATCGTTTTTCAACTTCAGTATGGGTCTAGACTTTTATTAATTTTGTATATATATCTACAGGGTGAAATTTATTTTCAGTTGTGAATGTTTTCACAACACCGTATTTGTTTCATTGACCTGGAAAAAATATTTGATGAGTAAAAAGAAGAGATGTCCCGAAAAATCTAAAGAGAAGAGGAGTAGAAGAGGGAGTAATATAAGTTATCAAAGCCTTATTCAACAGCCACAACAATAATAAAGTAAGAGCCTATAAAGATGGATCCATTCAGAATTTGAGACAGGAATAAGCCTAAGGCAGGGTTGATTACTGTGTCCACTGTTATTTTTAGTAGTTGTTGACGATATTGTAAAAAATAGCAAAGCAAAATGCAAGAATACAAAAATAGGTTTTAGAAAAATGAAAACATTCACAACACAATAATTACTGTTTGCTGATGATATGGTCCTAGAGAGAAATTCTGAACTACAACATAATTTAGCGATATATAACGAAGAGCTAAAACAAGTAAACATGGAAATAAATATTAACAAAAGCAATTGCAGACACAAAATATATAATTGTACTCGATGGAAAGGTAATGGAAGTAGGAGAAATGGACGGTGAAATGAACGAAACCATGGAAAATATAGGCAAAATATACAACAACATAAAAACAACAGCCGGTCGCGTTGGTGCGGCGGTAAGAGCGCCTGCTTTGCCGAATCCGCGCTGGAGCGATAGCTGGTTCGATTCCAGCGCTCGGATGGTTATTTTTCTTTCTTCTGTCCGTTTATCTTTCCTAATTGTTTGTGATTGTTTCAAGGCAAGAGTGCAAAATCCGACTACGAATTACCCCTCAGTCACGCCAGTTAAAGGCTGGGTAAGGCCGGATGCCTTCTGAGAAGTGTTCTACGTTGGTCACTCGCCAGTCGGTAGGTTTCCTGATAAACTTATGGGTAGGCAGATAACCAAGGGTTTATAGCCCGAGGGGGGTGCTGGCCTGGGTTTGTCGGAAGCTGATGACCGTGGTTCGGAACCCACGTTAAGCTGTAGGTCCAGTCGCTAAATAGCCTAGCTGCTGATGCGCCTCTAACCCAAACACTTTACTTTACTTTTAAAAACAACATTTCTACGAAAACAAGGCACCAAAAGAGGTAAAAGCACAGGTGAATTAGAAAGTGGTGAGACCATCAATATACTGCAGCGAATCTGGGACCTAGGCAAAGGGAGACAAAAGTTCAATACAGTTGCAGAAATAAGATTTCCACAAAAAATTGAGGGAATTATAAAGAATAATAGAGTGAGAAATTAGACAGTAATGGAACAACTGGAAATAAAACCAATCGAAAGAGCTCTAGAAGAAAAACAACCGAGCTGGCTAGGACACATCTACAGAATGAATGAAGAAAGATTAGCAAAGGAATTTATGAAGTGAAAACACGAGGAAAAAATAAACTTGTGCGTCGAAGTCTGAGATGGGAAGAACAAGTTCGACAAGCGGTAGAAAAACGAGGAATTCATTAGAATGAAGCTAGAAAATTAGTACTGTACAGAAACTCATGGAGGGTAAAAATGTATGAAATGCCATCATGCTGAAATGTAAACTGTCAGTCCTGTACCTAACGGCATAACGAACTTTTAGATTTATTAATAAATAAAGTTAGAAATTATGTAATTGCCTAACATTTTTGCTGACTATTTTCTAAAATGGCTAAATTTATAGAATAGAGACTTTACACTTAAAGAGGCTGTAAGATAAATGGGAATGCAAATGAACTTAAAGAAAAACTAAATACATGCATGCTGTGGTACATACTGGAAGAATGCACTCGCTACCGAATTCAACCGCAAAATCGTGAATGAGTTAGAAGAACAACGATACCAATGCAGAAATGAAGAAAAGAAAATATCTAGCAAACTACTTCAGACTCCTCAAGCATTTAAAATCGGACGTGGTGTCAAAAGCCAACAAATGTAAAATACATAGTATATCGAAAAAAATAGCGAAACTTTTTGAATTCAGTGCCACCTAGTAAAACAATATATAATCTGAAAGCTGTATGTCTCCTCTATCACACAATACCGCCAGCATTACCATCAATCTACGGATTGTCAAGTTATAGTGCTTAAAGTGACTGTACCTTTTATCAGATCTCCAAAAAAGCACGATGGAAAAATGAGCTAATGTTAAATTTTGTTTCAAGCTCAGTAAAATATTTACTTAGAAAAAAGTAAGTCTGTGTCTGTGAACATCCTCCATATTCGACTGATTTATCTTCATGTGACTATTACACAAGAAGTCGTTACGAGAGTCATTGAGTCGTCATATTGTTGCATACTGTTTATATACCTTTGTCATCAGACCCTTTGTTATATCCATTTGTGGATCAGACCTTGACGTGGTAAATGGGTTTGAGTAGGACAATGAAGTTTTGAGCTATACCGTTCTGAAGTATATGTTTCTGGGAGGGTCACCCCTGGCGGACAGGTTAAGGCAGAGGCCTCAGATTAATATCATCCAAAATCTGCCAACCCGCATTGGATCAGCGTGGCAGATTACGGTCCATAACTTCAACATGGTATTTCAATATATTTCAACATGACAGTACAACCTCAAACAAGGCCCTCATTCACCGGAGGCCAAGGGGCAACTACCTACGGCAGCGGGAAGACATGTCCCAAGGCAGAGGGTGCTAAGAATCACCGGGTTAGATCAAGCTGCCATTGGACTTTTGACACTGGAACGCTAAATATACAGACTATAAAAACGGAGGCCCGATTGGAAGAACTGTTAATCGAACTTGACATTATACATTGGGATATTATTGGGCTCTGTGAAACACGAAGAAAGGGCGAATAGTTAATCAAACTGGAACCAACTGGACACGTACTTTACACTCAAGGTACGGAAAATGGCCGATGTGGCGGAATTGGAGTGGAGTAAAATTTGAAAGTACATCTGACCGACTAGTCCAATGCGTCATTCAGCTGAATAAAAAGTTTAGGCTTCAAATCGTCCAAGCTTATGCACCAACTATAAGCCATAGGGATGAGGAAATTGAGGAATTTTATTATGATATGGCCTAGCTTTTATACAAGGAGAAATGCAGGTACAAAATCCTGATGGGTGATTTTAATGCCAGAATTGGAACAACAAGAACTGACGAAAATGCAACTGGCCCATATGGAACAGGTGAGCGAGACAATATAGGTGACCGATTGGTTGATTTTGCTGAAGGGCAAGAACTATATTTTATGAATTCGTTCTATGAGAAAAATATCAGCAGAAAATGGACATGGAAAAGTCCATCTGGGCTCACAAGTGAAATTGACTACATCATGACCAACGATAAAACAATATTTACCAATTGTACTGTCCTTAACAATTTTAATGTTGGAAGTGACCACCGAATGGTACGAGCAAAAGTTTGGACTAACTGTCGAAGAGAACGCGAAAGAATGGTAAGGTCAAAGAAGGGCAAAGTGCATTCTGGGAAACTGCTGGAGAGAGGAAGCGATTTTGAGATTGCTTTGTCAAACCGGTTTGTTGTGTTACAAGATCCGGAGGAAGTGGAAATTCAGTTCAACATGAAGAAATCGCCAACAATGTACTTCAAACGGTCACTTCAATAGCATCAGAAGAAAAATGTCTCAAACAGACAAAAATCTCCAGTGAGACCATTGATTTAATGAAGAAACGGCGGGCCATGAGAAATACAGGTAGTCCTTTTGACAGGGTCGAGTACACTGAGCTCTGCAAAACTATAATAAAACGTATTAGAGAGGACACGCGTCCATTTTACCTTCAGCTAGTGCAAAAAACTCTGGAAGAAAACAAAGGAATTAACAAGGCTAAACAGAAGCTGAGAAACAAAAGAAAGTAAATATATGTCTTAAGACGTGAGGATGGCACAGTATGCAGGGCGCGTACGCAAATTTAAGGCTGTCAGAAAATTTTATTTCCAGTTATATAAAGATCAGAACCAATCAAAGACAACAATACTCATGGAAGAACAAATGCCAAATATCCTAGTGGAGGAAGAAACAAGTGTTAAAGAATCAATGAAAAACGGCAACGCTCCAGGAAAAGACATTGTAACTGTCGAAATGCTAAAAGTTGGTGATCGGACGTTACATAAAATACTGGCAAAAATATACTCAAAATGCTCAAAGAAACCTGGTCCTGCGCATGGATCAGGGAACAAACGAACGTCTGTGACATCATTGGAAGATTAAAGCAACTGAAATGGAGATGGGCAGGCCATATAGCGAGGCAATGGGACGACAGATGGACTAAGGCAATCCTGGAGTGGATACCGCTTGATCGCAAATGTCCGCGAAGAAAACCGAAAGCATCATGGATTATCACAACGTTAAGTGTATTGGATCCGAGTGGCAGAGGAAAGCCCAGGACCGTGAAAATTGGAAGCATGCTGAAGAGGCCTTCATCTCGCAGTGGATCGACACTGGTTGATGATATATATATATATATATATATATATATATATATATATATATATATATATATATATATATATATATATATATATATATATATGAAGCCCAACCAAATGAAGTAATCGAGTGACATCAAATAAATTTAAACAAAAAAATTATGTAGACTAAATTTCAAAAAAGACATAACTTTCAATTAATAATTAAATTTCATAAATTTCAAATAATAGCTTGGTCACCAAAAGAACAGTATTTAGAAATAGTCTTTATTTTCCAAAATTGCGTCACTTCGTCTAGGCATAGAGTTTATAAGATTAAATATATTATTATATTATATTATGATATATTAAATATATAATTTAAATATTATAATCCAGCAAACTTCAATGGGAATGAAATTCGAGATTTCTTGAACAGTCTTCCAAAATTTGTAATATTTGATGTTTTCCTTAGTTACTCGCGTCTTCAAAATTTTCCACAAATTATCCATATAATTCATGTCCTGTGACTGAGATGGCCAAGATAGACAAACAATATGGTGGGTATCCAATCAAGTCTTCACACTTTTGCGGTGTGTTTGGGATCATTGTTGTGCTGGAAGTTCCACCGTTATGGCAAATGTTCTTTCGTCATGTGGCAACATACTATTCTGTAAGATGTGTCACCACCATGTTTGACGCAACCAATAGTATTTTTTGGATTCAAATGTTCATTCACTCGACGCTGAACACATACTCTTCCATCATTACTAAATAAATTTATTATAGTTTCGTCCGAAAAAAGAACGTTTTTCCAATGTTCTCTGTTTAAGTTATTTCGTACAAACTCTTTACGTTGTTTTAAGTATTTTTATTCAAATAGGGAACCTTCCTTCTGCCATTACAGCCAAATTGTTGCAAACGTCTCCTAATATTTCTCGTCCTCATTGGTAACTGTAATTGTAGAAGTTTTTCGTTTTCGGCCTCGGTTTTTACTTCAAGTTTTTTTTTTCTTTTAATACTTAATTTTTTCAAACTTTAACAAATGTGATAATAAATTTTCTTTTCTCGCAATTGCAACATTAGCCGGCGTTCTTCGTCAGTACAGTGTTTAGTATGATCCACTGTTTTTTAAATGTTTGAACACACAGACAAGTTACATTAACCACGCCAATCAAACAATAAAAACTAATTTCTGATAACACTATAACAATGCAGAAATAAAGAGATGAATATATCTAGCAAACAAGACCTACTTCGGACTACTCAAGTATATAAAATCGGACGCTGTGTCAAAAAACTGCAAATGTAATATATATAATACACTGATTAGACATGTGCTAGCTTATGCTTCGGAACCCTGTGTAGTGACATAAAACCATCAAAAACTGATGGTACATTCGAGAGAAAGATACTCGGTCATATTTACGAAGAAATCTAGGAGAATCGGTGGTGGCGTAGACGATACAACTATGAGCTATATAGAGAATGTAAAGAGACCGATATAGTTACCTTGATCAAAGTGGGGAGGCTGAGATGGATAGGTTAGCTAGAAAGATCGAGTGATAGTAACCCCACTAAACAAATAATTAGTCAAGTCCAAATAGGCAGTAGATCCAAAGGAAGACCTAAAACACTTTTTATGGACCAAATATTAAGTGACAGGAAGACACTTAAAATATCCAATTGGAAAACAAAAGGCAGGAACCGGAACCCATGGCGCGACATTCTACGACAGGTCAAGATCCTTGAAAATTATAGAATCACGGATGATGATGAGAGAATTTGCATTAAATTTTGTCTAAAAAATGAAATGTCTTACATTGAAGAACTTTAGTCACAAATTTGAATCAATTAATAAAGAAAACATTACCAAAATCAACGGTTCTCCCACACCGCAATAATTATTTATCAGTTTTTCGCTAAAAATCAAACAAAGACCATTCCACAAGCACCATTTTCACCAGATATGGCACCGTGTGATTTTTCCCTGTTCCCTCGAGAGCAGAAACTACTTCGTAGACGTCTTTTTAAGCCAATAGAAGCTATCTAAGAGAGTGCGCTGTCAATTTTGAAGGAAATACCGGGGGTTGAGTATGAAAACTGTTTCAAAAACTGGAAAATACGTTCGTATAAGTCTATTGAAGTTAGATTTGTTTGAAAGAGACAAAATTAATTTGGATAAATAAATACTTAGTGTTTTATTTAAAAGTACAATTTACTTTTTCTTATAGTAGTTAGTATGTATTTGTGTATTTAAAACATTGTATAGCATTTATTAGCAATAAAATATTCAAATAACAATTAAATGTTTAAAATATGTCATTCTGTAACAACAAAATTATTATCCGGTAGAAAACGAGATATAAATCATTAATTTTATACACCGCATGACATACAAGAGAAACTATTTACTACTTATCCAAATAAGATTTATGGCGGTATTTAATATGATAATTTTGAAATTACAATATGTAGGTATTATAAATTACCCTGCTTTTTTTAGAATATCAACTTGCTGAAATTTTAAAAATAAATGGAGTAATGTGTCATTTGTTTTAAGTGTTTTTGTTTATATAAGCCCGTAAAAAACTACTAAAATTCGCTTATTATACTAAATTACAGATATATATAAAAGAAAAAAGAAAATAAACTAAAAGCTATGTATTGTTATTTAATCATCAATCGAAAAGCTACGAGGGTTGTTATTTATGTATTCGGAATTATAAATAAAAACAAATATTTATCATTGAAAATGGTTTTATTGTTTTTCAGAATATTCTCCGAGATAATCGATACACTTTTGCATACGTTTCAACCGATTTTCATAGCACTTTTTCCATTTCGACTCAGGTATTCGACTCTATTTTGAACGCATCTTCTGGCATCGAAAATCGTTGACCACGTAATTAATTATTCACGGACGGGAACAAAATCAAATCATTGGGTCCCATATCAGAACTGTACAACGGATGACCCATCAATTCGCTGTTTTGACCGGTCAAATATTGAGTTGTTCGGTCCGATGTGTGAGAGTTCGGGTTGTCATGGTAAATAATGATCCTGAGTCGCTGTTTTTTTTTAAGACTTCTGGCAAACAAATGATTGTGTACCATTTAGAATTTACCGTTCGATGATTCTCTAGTAGCACTGTAGCCACATGTCCACTTGTTCCAAAAAAAAAACAGGCGAACAGGCGTTTTGCCGAACAACTCTTGTTGGGTTTGGCTCATTTTGAAAGACCCATACAGTCGACTGCTGTTAATTTTCGGACTCATACACATAGATCCAAGATTCGTCACCTATGTCGATTGGTGGAAAAAAAGTTGTGTATAACAGCTTTTTTTGCACCAATCAACACGAGCATTTTTTTTTGAGCGATTGTCAAATTATGCGGAATCCAACGCGCACAAATCTTTTTCACAACTCATAAATAATAACATCAATCCAATTATTAAGCGCGATATTTTGCATTAATGAAAATTATTTTTAATTTAATAGTGATTTTTACAAACCAAAGGATCGTCTAACAATTAATTTTAATAAGCCTTTTATTATCAGAACTGTTTATGTCAAACTTGGAATTTTTTTACATGGCTAAAGTAAAAATATATTGTTTTGCTTTAGATATGTAGACGACATTTTGGTTTATTATATTAGAAACGACAAGCAAATAGAAGAAACAAAAATAAAATTTACACTCGATAAGAACAAAATCAAACCATAAACTTTCTGGAACTTTCAATATCCAAACAAAATAATTAACTAGAATTTAACATCTATAGAAAACCCATATATTCAGATATAACAATTAGCTGAACTTTCGACAACACCGAGCTTTCACAATTCTATTATCCGGAAATAATCGAAAAATAGAACTGCAGAAAATAAAACTATTAGCACAAAATAAGGGCTGCAATAAAAAGGAAATTGGTTACTTAATAAATAAAAAAACGGAGACAATTATAAATTTATCAAGTATACCCAAAAGTAAAACAAACAAATGATAAAAAATACTGAAGATTACATATTTCGGTCCAATTTCAGAATAAATAGCTCGCTCTTTAAGGAAACATAATTTGCAAACAATGTTTAAAACCCACCAGTAAAATTACTTTTTAATACCAAGGATAAAATATCACAAAATAAAATATCTGGAGTTTATATGTTAAGTTGCAACGAGTGTAGTAGTTGCTATGTGAGTCAAACGGGCCGAAATTTGAAGATCAGATTCAAAGAACACAAATCTGACTACTTATTAAAGAAACAAAATTCTAATTTTGCGAACCATTTCATAGATACCGGACAACATATATATCCCGAGATTACAAATTTAAAAATTATATAGCGCCAAAAAGTAAAAAATTAAACATATTAGAAACGATTGAAATTTGTAAATATAATAAAGACGCGTATAGACAGTTATTAAACGATCGCACAAATCTCTGAAATTCTCCACTATTTAAAATATTGTAAAAAAATTAACCACAATACAAATGTAAAATTAGTTATATTAATTATATTAATTTTAAAGTAGTGTTTGATAATGTAACATTGTTTTACGAAACTATAGTCACACAAAGTAAAAAAATAAAACTGACAGTTATCAAAATAAAAAAAAGTGTTTTATTCGTTTTTTGTTTAAAATAACATAACTAATCGTTGGTTATTAAACTGAAGGAAAATTTACCCGTGCTCCTTGTGAGTGCTTTACCATTCCTTTATCCGCCACCAATACGCCAGCAAACGTCTCCCAAGACCGGTTTCTGACCTTAACCCATCATGAGTTGAAATCAAGCCGAACACTTGGAGGGCAGATGAAGGAACGACCAAAGCCATGACCATACAAATGGGCCAAGATGGCGGGAGCTGCATGTGATTGTGGCCTTCATCCGACATTGAAAACCGACCAGCTGAAGGGGATTGCAGTACCTGAGTTCTGCTAGTATTATTTTCAGTTTAGTAATATCATGTGAGATTTAGTAGCCATTTATGGTACATTGTCTGTAAAATTGAGCGCATTTTTTAATTCTTAGATAGAACACAGACTGCGTTGATTTCAATTTTTTTTTATTGATAATTGAAGCATAGTGTATGACATTTAAACACGAAAGAGAATATGTGCCAAATGCCCACCTCTTACAGCTCCATAGACGTCCACTCTTTTATCAAAATTTTGGATGACATTTTAACATAACCGTGGTTCTATCTCACCAATGACTCGAATAATTTCATCATTTAATTCAAGAATCAATACTGGATTGTACTTATAGACTTGGCTTTTCACATAATCCCAAAGAAAATAGTTGACAAGTGTCAAATCACATGATATTGCTGATCAATTAACATGGCCGTTTCAATAACTTTTCAGGAAATATTTTCTCTCAATAAATCAATTGTTTCATAGCAGTCAGGTGTAGCGCCATCCTGTTGGAACTACAAATCCTCCAGATCAATATTATTTAACCCTCAAGAGAAGCACTTCTGATTCAGGAGCACATATGTCTGATTATTAATATATGTATATATATATATATATATATATATATATATATATATATATATATATATATATATAATGTATATATATATATATATATATATATATATATATATATATATATATATATATATATATATATATATGTCTATATATATATAGTATGTTCCAAAAAATAATAGTATTCCTAATACCATCGAAAAAATCAGCAAAAATTAAAAAAAAAATGTTAAAATGACAACGCAAATTTATATTGATGTGGACCGAGCTTAACGCTTCTACTTCAGACGCACAGCGAGTACGAGAACGCGTGTTCATTTTGAGCTAAATAGAAAATGAAAGAAACCGATAAGTAAATGTTAAAAAAAACAAAAATTAAAGTTTTCAATAAAAATACTATAGAAAATATAATAATATTTATGATTTACTTATCACAAACTGTGCCAAGATCGAGAAAACACACTATTTGTGCAAAAAAGTTATTTAACGGTTTTTATTTCTTGACAAAATACTGACGCAACAACAGCACTGGGTGGTGTATACCCCTAAACTGACTACTGTCGCTAATATTTTTGGTAGTATTCACATCTTAAGATGGCTATGGTGGGGAATCTGTAGTAGGGATAGTAAGTTTTTTCCCCCCACTCAAAGTCATCCTCTCAACGTGACCATTTATAAAGGAAAAACACTTTTAATTCACCCCTGGATATCCCTTATCCTGTGCTTCTCTTGAGGGTTAATTCAACCCACAAAAATCCAGATTTTCTCTTGAGGGTTAATTCAACCCACAAAAATCCAGTTATCATCTAACAATATCGAACACCATTCACAGTTACAGCTTCACCAGCAGCATACTGAAGAAAATACGGCCCAATTACACATCCTAACCATAATGCACACCAAACAGTGACTCGTTTAGGATGTAAAGGGTTCTCTTGAATCAATCGTGGGTTTTCCTCACCCGAATTGTGACAATTTCGTTTCTTAACATGACAAATGCACAACGTTTTGAATGATCCAGTGGCTTTAGTTCCTATGTTATTTAACCCTTATATGGCTTCAGAGCTAAATCCTTTCATAAAATACGCTGTGTTGTGGATTCACTGAGTCCAAATTGTTGTGAATGTCGACACTTTCACGTACTAAATCAATATGCTCTTGTGAACGACCACTGCGACTATATACTGATATTCTTTTACCTTCTACTGAACCAGTTTGTTGAAATTTTTGAATAATTCGATTGATTATGCTTTCAGATGGTCGATTGTATAAACGATAATTCTCACGCAAGTTTCTAAAAACATTTTTTACCGAACACCCATTTTGATAAAATAATTCAACAATTTTAACGCCTTGTTGTATTGTGTATGACTCTATTTTTATAAATGTCATACATTACTCTTCAGGAAATTAGACCTAGACAAATTCACAATGCCATCTGTGTTTTATTCAATAATTAAAAAACCGCTCAATTTGAAAGGCCTCTTACAAATGAACTTGAAAATATATTAATAAAGCATTCCATGTACAGCTAAATTTTCTTGGAGAGGGGAATTTATAATTAGAACTGAATAAAAACGACTGAAAATTTTCTCGGGCTTCATCATCTCAAAATTCTAATGTTTATTCTTGAAAAACCTGATCATTTAGATTAAGCCTAATGGCTTCTAACTATAACAAATTAAATAAAAGAAATGTCTGTTTCCTATATGGATATTATAAAAATATGACAAAGTAAACAAACTACTGCGCAAAACAAACATAAAAGTCGATAGCCAGACAAAGGTGGAGTTGCGGCAATGTTTACTCAAGATATTTGTAATATTTAGCGATGACTAGCCAGTCGCTTTATGATCATCTAAATATAACAATGATCAAACACCTGTTCCTCATCGGACTTCTTACCGCAGCTAAAGAAAGCGAGATCGCAGATCGTTGTTACGTTGTCAGGAATATATTTTTAATTTATATTCGCGATGTTTCGAGCATTCTGATTGTTGAAATTTAAATAATTTAATCAGATAGAGAAACGACTATTTAAACATTTTAAGAAAAACTATATCGGATATACATATACATGGTGACGCGAAATGTATATATATGCTATATATATATATATATATATATATATATATATATATATATATATATATATATATATATATATATATATATATATATACCAGGTGTCCCATTAAGGATGGATCGCGACCGTATCAAATAAAATTAACAGCACAACAGTCTAATGATTAACAGAATCTGAACTTTAACGCCTTTCTAAATGTTCAAAATGTCATAAAACAAAATTGTAGGAGACAGTTTGCTAATTATAACTGAGAATTTTTCTTACTCGGTTAACACTTGAAAATACACACAAAAAAAAGATTTTTAAAAATGTTTAGGTCGTCACGCCCTCTTGCGGTCGTTTTAGAAGCTTAAAAATATTTTTGGTGAATTTCTCATGATCATTTTTAGTACAATTTTTTTTCCCCAAAACTGTGGGATAAATAGTTTTCAAGATACGGCCGCGATCCATCCTTAATGGGACTTAATATAACTAATATAACTTAATATATATAAATATATATATATATATATATATATATATATATATATATATATATATATATATATATATATATATATATATATATATATATATATATATATATATATATATATATATATATATATATATATATATATATATATATATATATATATATATATATATATATATATATATATACATACATATATATATATATATATATATATATATATATATATATATATATATATATATATATATATATATGTATATACAGGTTGTCCTCATAGTGCGATATCGCGATATCGCGATATCGACTGAAATATTAATAATGGCTAGAAATAGAGATGAGATAGAGAAAGTTTAAATAAAAGAATTTTTCAACTAAATAGGCTGTATACTTCAAGATTAATTTTATTTTGGATTATACAGGACGTCTCACAAAATTTTGGCGGGGTATAGTTTTGTTTTTTCTTATCGAACACTCTTTATCCATTTTTGCATTCTGCTATTGGTCCTAAACATATTTCGTAAAACATACCTAAACCCAATGGTTTTATCGATATCCGCCATTTTGTAAAAAATATCAGAGTTGCAGACTCTGTTTTGCAATGCCATATATTGGTATAGTCGCTATTCCTATTGGTAGAAAATATTAGTGAAACTATAACTTAACTTTTAATGCAAAGAAAATGTGTCTACGTTATACTGAGATAACTACAGGATAACAGATAAATGAAAAAAAATTGAAAACATCATCTCAATTTTTTTAAAGAAATGTCTAATGTTTTTTCATTTTAGAATATTTCTAACTCAAAATAGTTATATTCTTGTTAAACATATCCTATACGTATCCGTCTTAATTTTCGAGATTTTTACATTTTGGTTTTTAATACGTCGTTTTTAATGGGATTCACATTAGTCTTTATGTTATTATTAAACTAATGAATAAATTCATGATAAGTCATGATATATTAAGAATTTAGGTTATCCCGTGTTTTAACATTTTATTAAAAAGCAATTATTACTGAGTAACAAAACTTACTGTTATAGTAAACAGAACGGCATAAATATTTAGTTTTTAGTTAGACAGTTTAAGTACAAACATTTATAAAAAATAAGTCACTACAATTATTTAACTAAATGTTCAATATGTCTACCATTTTGTGCAATACAAACTCTAAGCCTATGCTCAAAAGAACTTTTGACTGTAATGTAAATAATTATATTAATGACCTCATTAATATTCATAAACACATTTCATATTCTTATTTAGCATTTGATAAACTTGTTCTTTAACAAAACCTTATAATAAAAAAATTAGTTTTGTTAAATTCCGGGGTCTGGCTGGCCACTAAATGTGGAGGAGCACCCTCTAGCAGTAACCACATTCGTCTTGCTACAATTATAGGCAATTCGTCAATCCACTCTTCAAAATTATTTTGCAAAAAAATGAGAAAACTATCACCTTTAACTCAAGTTTCAAAAAAATATGGCCCTAGGAGGCGATCTCCGATAATATCAGCCCACACATTAAGAGACCATCTATGCTGATGATTTAAAGGGATAATGAATCTTGAATTTTCACTGCTGTAATAGTGAAACTTGTGTCAGTTGACGTACCTATTTTTGTGGAAAGTTGCCTCATCCGTGAATAAAATATATTTGAAAAAGTTAGGTTCTTCTCTATTTTTTTTTTCTATTGCCCAGTTTATTCATCTTGATTTAGTTGTTGAACTAAATCAACAATTGTATATGATACGGATGAAATTTAGATTTCCTATTCTGTTCGCTGTAGAATTTTTTAACGCCTACCTCGTTTTCTGTCTGACTGCATGAAATATGTGGATTTTTAATTACAGCTTGAAAAACTAGATATTCTCTTTTCTGCCTTTCCAAGTTTTTTTCGTAATCGACACATTCAGTTCGTTCAAAACACTCTTTCTGTCGTATTAACGCTAATGCATTAGTATAACATTCGACATTGGGAAATCTTTACGTGTAAATTCTTCTTGCTAAAAAAAAGCTTGGACCAACTTACACATAAAACGTAAATCATGTTTATCAATTCCCCTCTAGAAAAATCAATTTTCGTTCTACTTTCTGTTCTAATGAATACCGTACTACAAATTTGACAGTTCACAAAGTCGAAATAATTTACCGTTTAGTTCATTTGTTTCTACTCCATGATTGTCTAGGATGTGTCGGCCATCTGCGTGTTCTAAGTTGTAATTGATCATAAGATATATTATAGATCATAAAAATATTTTTTCCTATTTAATTTTGAAAGAAATGCAGTCTTTTTTCTTCTGTATCATATAAAAACACCAAAAAACATTTGAACTGAATGTTATTACTGAAGCGTCCAAGGTGAATTTCATTAAAAACGTAATATTTAAAACAAAAATGTAAAAATCTCGGAAATTATGACAGATAATTTCAAGTGATTCCAAATGTGGCGAGTGTGGTAAACATCAACCAGAATCGTAAACTGAACTTAAAAGTTCATTAGTAAAAATAAATAGTTGACACCTTTATGAGCCGTATTTATTAAAAATAACAAAAAACACCTTAGATCAATTCTTCTATTGAAACCTTTGATGTGAAACACTAAACTTGAAGAGATTTACCACTAAACACCAAATCACTTTTTTTGAAATGCTCGACGCACGTCTCGCTAACCATGTCAGCATCATCAGATAGATTAAATCATCTCCTGATGATGCTAACATGGTTAGCAAAACGTACGTCGAGCAGTTCAAAAAAAAATGATTTGGTGTTTAGTGGAAAATCTCTTCAAGTTTAGTTAAAATCCATCTTGGTGAGGTAACTCAGGTTTGAGGTAACTCAAGTTTAGTTTTAGAATCTAATTGAATCATCTGCTAAAGTGATTTGGTATTTAGAGGTAGATCGCTTCGCATGTAATATTTCACACTGAAGGTTCCAATAGAACAATTACAATTAATAAAAATTAACTGTTACCACAAGTTCAGGCAAGCGATTATTAAATACACCAAAAGCGAATTATTTTACTACTATTATATTTATGTGTTAAAAAGTAATTTAACTGTAATAATGTTTTATACAGTGGTGGCCAGTAAAATAAGAGTAGTAGAAATAACTTTTAAAACAAAGTTTTCTTCTCTAATTTATTTACAATAATATGCTAATGTCATAATGTTATAATGTTATAATGCTAATGTTATAACAGTATATATTATAACCAACGTATTTTATTGCTGTTTATCTTATTAAACAATGTTTTTCCTCCTAATGGTTCGTAGTTCAGTGGTAAAAAAAATTAGAGTGTATCAATTTTATACACGTTATATTTTTGCATTTATTATGAATGCAATAAAATGGTCATCAAGTGTAATTGCTGAAGTTGTGAAAGAATCATGTGACATGAAAAGAGAAGCCGTCCAAGAAAAATGAGTAAAAAAAATAGACAATCGTATTAAATGCGAAGTTTTGAAGGATCATTTTACTACCTCTGCCCTTATAAAAAAAATATCGTCCTAAGCATCAGCACCAGAACCAAAAGACGACGTTTACGGCAGAGTAGTCAAGAAGTTCCGTTTTTAATTAAACAGAATATAACCGGGAAAACATTCTTTTTAGTGAGGAAACCAAAATTAATTTATTTGGTTTTGATGGCAAATTGAATGTGAGAAGACGTATTAATGAATAATTCAATCGTAATTCTTTGGGTGCAGTGAAACATGGTAATGGTAAAATCAAAGTATGGAGATGTTATTTATATAACTAAGTAGGTCCAATATTTGCGATAAAAAATATGGCTAAAAGATTACTTAGGAATCTTAGAGACCTTACGCTAAACGGAATATGCCTTTACAGTGGGTCTTCCAACAAGACAATGATCTCAAACGTACTGCTCTTAGCGAAACAGTAATTCGAGAGGAAATATATTGAAATGTTGGAGTGACCTTTACAGTCCTTGGATCTAAATCCTATCGTGAATCTTTGGACAGAGTTAAAACGTCAAAAAAGGGTCAATCAGTAAATAAAAAAACGGGCCATACTAGAAAGTACTAAGCTGCGCTAATTATATAGAGTAAACAAATTTAGAGAATTACACTTTATAGTTTTTTAATGATTTGTATGTAATAAACATTATTCTAAACTTTTTAACAACGTAATTTTTTCTAAAAATATTTTATCAGCGTAAAATTATGAATAAAGTAATTGTGTAGTTTATATTCAGGCTAATATCATGCATGCTTTTTAAATGGTCGGTAAGTTCACTTTGGAAAATAACACGGGTTGACATGATTTTTATATCATTGATTAGAATGCTTCTTGTGTTTCATTTAGGTAGTTATTAAAACAGCTTTTCACAGAAAAGGCCTAGCACATCCCATTTTCAAGTACCTACTTCGCCCTTATATCATGAGGTGCTTGAAATTATTTATACCTAGACAATGTAGGAATTACCACAAGACCGTAGAGGGGCTATTTCCACAGTATTCTACGAATCTTTAAGGGCAGTTTTATTGTTTTTTATAGTTTAGATTGTTTCTGTCTCGTTTACACTACAGTCAAGTGTTTAAGTCAAGTATTTCATATAAAAGGGCAAGTTCTTGTTTTCGATTTTGCAAAAATCCAGCGGATAAATTTTGTTATATATGCGGACGATTTATTTCAATGTCACAAACTAGATCTATATCCTAGATAGTCAATGCATCGAAAAAAAATTCTATGCCGTTTGCTGTTCCTATGCTGTGGAGTGAACCTACTGATCATGTAAATGATTGTTACTATTTTGCATCACTAAAACAGAAGGGATTTCAAAAAAGCTAAGCCAATTCCTCATAGCCGGGAATTACCGGTACCACCTGTGTCTATAAACCTGGACAATATGTTTCTCGGTGATTCTAAGTTTTTATCAGGATCTGATCCACAAGTTTATGAGAACGCCAGTTGTGACCCAATATTTTTAACAACTACCAGCCAGTGAATCCCCCTTAATAATTCAGAATGAATTAAATGATTTGATACGTGACCTGGGATTGTCAAAACAAAAATCGGATCTTCTTGGTTCCAGACTTCAATAATGGAACCTGTTAGATAAAAGTGTAAGTCTTTTATATTACCGAAAACGGAATGTAACATTTTCAAGTTTTTATAAAATGGAAGGATGTGTCTGTTGTGATATTGATGATTTAATGCATGAGCTTAATATGGAACATATCTCTTCCGAAAAGCGTATTTTCATAGATTTGTCGAAATACTGCTTAAAAGCAGCCTTGCTTCATAATGGAAACAAAAACCCATCTAGTGCCTTAGCCCATTCAGTGACAATGAAAGAAACCTATGACAAATTAACAACCACACTAAATCGCGTTAAATATCACCAATATCATTGGGATATTTATGGGGATTTAAAAGTGATAGGGCTACAAAACAACATTACAGTAAGAAAGATTGGCATCATAGAACTACTTTTAAACCTGGTACTTCAAACATAAAATATGGCTCCCTTGTTAACCCAAAAAAGGCACTTCTTCCGCCTCTCCATATTAAGCTTGAACTAATGAAAAACTTTATCAAAGTGGACAAAGATGGTAATGGTTTCAAGCTTATAGGTGATTTCCCTTTTCAAGAAAAATTAAATGAAAAAGAATTAGCAGCTTAGAAGTGTTTTGTAAGTGTAGTGAAAGGATTTCTGGGCAAGAAGAAAGATGAAAACTATAAAAACCTCATAAATGAACCTGAAAATGAAAGTGTAGTAATCGACGAACAAGGAAACGGGACCACCAGGACATTAGGGTAATGGAAGCGGCGATGGACGCGATGGGAGCGATATGTTGAGTGATTACTGCTTGTTTTTAAAAAGAGGTGATGCTATAGAACACAAGAAGAAAATGTGAACGTTTTTGTCGTTGTATGACATATCATGTAATGCGTAGATTTAATACGTTTTACATGTTTATATTAAATAAATATTAAATTAATTATAAAAATATGTCGTCTTCCTTTTTTCCCCACACCACATCTATGTAACAAAAAAAACTGTACGTGTTACAGTAATTGGCTTATCTTTTTTAAATTTAGGACCACAAAATACTTCATAGACATCTATTTTCATCAATGTTACCTCAAAAAAGTTTGACCTGTGTTATTATTGTTTTGGTAATGACTTAGTAACGTAAAAATGAGTTTAAATAAAATATATTTATACTATCACTGTAGACATTTCGTATTTAACAGAATTTTTATTATTGTCTAAATGGTTGTGGTGTGTTCATATATTTATTTTTTTTTTTGTTTTTCGCCACTATCTAAAACTCAAAAATATTTGTTCTTATGTAAATAAAAAATCACTGGTAAATACCAAAAGGGAGGTAAATGTGTCAGTGATTCTTTTTCAGTAATAAATTTACCTAAGGAACACAAATTTAAAGAATATAACATTTTCTTAAATAAATTCAAACTTTTGAACTTTTACGTTTCGGGAAGTCTTCTCCTCCCATTTTCAAAACGAATCTAAAAATAATTTATATTAATATTTATATATGTATATATATATATATATATATATATATATATATATATATATATATATATATATATATATATATATATATATATATATCTAAATCATTCCGGGTGTCGATCCGTTGATTCTGTGAAGAGTCGTGACTGACAAGAGTCTAACTGACAACACTTCAGTCGAAGCGGACAACACTTGAAACTTGAAAATGCCAAATACGATTTTAGCGAAACGTCGTGGCTCGTCACAGAGTCAACGAATCAATCGGACATTGACAATAATATTTTTTACTGACGGTGACATACTACCAAAAAATTATATATGTGAGTTTTACTGTGTGATTATTATGTATTGAAATAATTAAACGTTTTTAATCGTATTCTTTAGAATCCGGAACCATATTGAATTTAAATCTACCGAAGGTTAGAAATTTAGTTATTTTTATTTAAATTAATTATAGCGGTTTCTTTTAATCTCCTGTATTTAGTTACAGATTCTTTTAATACCGTTTTAGAATTATTCCAATTAATTTTATATACCGATTCTCATGCGTGTTGGCAAATTCTAGTTTTATTAAAATCCACCTTTCTAGGAAAGGAAAGTTTTTATGTTCTTTTATTCTAACATCCAACGGTCTAGATGTCTCGCCTATATAAAATTTGCCACATTCGCAGGGAATTTTATAAACCACATTTTTGGTATTCTGTTGTCTATTATTTGATTTGGTTGTTGTCAATATAGATCTAAGAGTATTTTTTGTTTTAAATGTCGTTCTTATGTTGTATTTACTTCCTACTTTAGATTATTTTTATAGCATTATATAGATAATAATATAAATTATTTTTAGATTCGTTTTGTACACGGGAAGAGAAGACTTCCCGAAATGTTAACGTTCAAAAGTTTGCATTTATTTAAGAAAATGTTGTATTTTTTAAATTTATGTTCCTTAGACAAATTTATTAGAGAAAAAGAATCACTGAGAAATTTGTCTCCGTTTTGGTTTTTACCCCGTGATTTTTTATGTATATAAGAACAGATATTTTTGAGTTTTAAATAGTGGCGAAAAACCAAAAAAAAAGAAAATAATTTTTATTAAAATATTCCTGATGCCTATATACTTATGGACAGGAGCGTAATTTTACATTCGAATAAAATCAGCCGGGTTTCCGTATGAGATAGTCACGTGCGTGAAACACACGAAATGTCACTCAGGTCATCGGTTCACTGTGGCGATCACGATTTTTTTTAGAGATGACATACACAGAACTATTAATTTGCTTCGTTGTTTCATCTATACGAGGGATATCCAAACGCATATTTATTTGATATATATTTATATATCTGATATATATTTGATATATATTTATATTTATATTTGATATTTATTTGATATATATATATATATATATATATATATATATATATATATATATATATATATATATATATATATATATATATATATATATATATATATAGTTTTTTTCTTGGGGAAATTGGTTGTTTTCGGGCTAGCGGTCAGCAGTAAAACAAGTGTTTAATCGTCTCAATATTTCGTCATTTTTTTGATGACTTCATCAGGAGACTCTAAAATTATTTTTTTCTTTTTTTATTTATTTAATAAACAATGAAATAGTATAGAACACCGACATGTTAAAATATAAATTCACATAACAATAAATACATAAACTTACAATTAATGACTATGGTTTAAAACGTGTGTATCTAAATAACGTTCTTGAACGATTCGGGCCCCAACCAGGAATTAACAATCTTTTTTAAACACTAAGGTATTTCAACCTGCAACCATCGAGGTTGAAAAGACTGGAGCACTTTCAACACGAACATCCATTGTTTGGTGTTATTTGAGAATATGGCAATAAATACTGCTAAGACCACTAGTATCTGATTTAAAATTCATCGTGGTCTTATTTTGTCTTATATGACATATCTCCAAAAACAGTCTTTTTTTGTAGTTGTTCATCTGTTGTCTGACTTTTACATTGTCGATATTATGTTTTTATCTTTCCATATTATGTCCAGTACTGAGGAAATGGTCAACCACAGCACATCTGTTGTTGTGATTACAGCAGTCACTCTTGTGCAATGTCATTCTCTGTTTAAGCCACTGACTGGTCTGTCCTATATAAGACTGTTCACAATCTTTGCAGGTCAGTTTATAAATTACATTTGATTGTAGACCGATTGGAATGGTATCTTTGATTTTGGTGAACAGATTCGCGATCGTTAGTTGATTGTATTGACTGATTTTTATGTGAGGAAAGTCCTTGAATACTTTTGTCACCCTTTGGGATAGACCATTCACTTTTGGGATTTTTTTGTAAACTAATTCTGGCCCGTTGTCTTCTAAAGGGCCATCATAGAATTGTGTGCTGTATATCAATCGTTTCAATATATTTTTCGGGTAACCATTGTTCAGAAACAATTCGTATAGAATTTTTAAATTTTTTTGTAACAGAGTGCTATGGCTGATCCGTGTGATCCTGTTTTTCATTTGGACAATTGTGTTATATTTTTGGCTTCTGGAAAAATATATTGAAACGATTGATATACATATAACGAAACGATTGATATATACGCCATCCGACGGGAGGTCGGCGAAAACATGGGTTGTTGGCTGTGGATAGGGTCTCCCAATTCTTGATGGTATGTTATATGTCGGCGCCCTGAAGAGTCTGAACCTCGAGAGACGAAACATATGTCATCCAGTTGAAGGAATAGGTGGGGCTCCTTCCCGGTCAAGCAACCAAGAGAAGTGTTCATTCAGGCGGAGACGCAGGTTGTTGTGTGTTCCACATGAGATTGTGGAACCCAACGGTTGGGTGTGTGATGACACTCAGCTACTGCTGTCTCATTGGACGCAGTCCAAGAAAATCTAACACTACATATATATGCCATCCGACGGAAGGTCGGCGAAAACATGGGTTGTTGGCTGTGGATAGGGTCTCCCAATTCTTGATGGTATGTTATATGTCGGCGCCCTGAAGAGTCTGAACCTCGAGAGACGAAACATATGTCATCCAGTTGAAGGGATAGGTGGGGCTCCTTCCCGGTCAAGCAACCAACAGAAGTATATATATATATATATATATATATATATATATATATATATATATATATATATATATATATATATATATATATATATATGTATATATATATACATATATATATATATATATATATATATATATATATATATATATATATATATATATATATATATATATATATATATATATATATATATACTAGATTGGGAACAGGATGGTGTAAAGATCAATGGTGCAAACTTAAACCATCTTGGATTTGCAGATGATATTATTCTCATTTCACAAGATCCAGAGGAGCTGCAAAGACGCATACAAAAACTGCAAAGGGCTGGTGAACCATTTGGCTTGAAAATAAACCTGAAAAAGAGTCAGGTTATGTTCAATAACTTCGCTCAGGACAGAAGATTTTCAGTTTTAGAAAGGGATTTAGAGATTGTGGGCAGATTTATATATCTTGGGCAGAGGATTTCAATGGAGGGGAATACCGCCCGGGAGGTGGAACGGCGAGTTAAATGTGGCAGGCATTTGGTAGGCTCAACATGGTGTTTAAGAGCAGACTCCCACTTTGCCTAAAAAGAAAAGTCTACGATTAGTGCGTTCAATCCGTTATGACATACGGAAGTGAAACCTGGACACTCACATCGCAATCAATTCAAAAACTTCGGGTGGCACAGAGGGGAATGGAAAAATGTTTGCTTGGCATTACAAGACGAGACAGAAAGTCCTGCGTATGGATCAGGGAACAAACAAAAGTCTGTGACATCATTGGAAGAGTAAAGCAATTGAAATAGAGATGGGCAGGCCATTTAGCGAGGCGATGGGACGACAGATGGACCAAGGCATTCCTGGAGTGGATACCGCTTGATCGGAAACGTCCACGAAGAAGACCGAAAGCACGATGGATTGATGACATTTTAAATATATTGGACCCGAGTGGCAGAGGAAAGCCCAGGACCGTGAAAGTTGGAAGCATGGTGAAGAGGCCTTCATCCTGCAGTGGATCGATACAGGCTGATGATGATGATGATTGGGTGTCTGATGACACTTAGCACTGTTGTCTCATTGGACGCAGTCCAAAGAATAACATTAACTAACACTGCATATATATATATATATATATATATATATATATATATATATATATATATATATATATATATATATATATATATATATATATATATATATATATATATACACATCGAGAGTGATATGGTAAAAATGGACAACCCCAAACGGTGATTAGAAGGGAAGCGAAGGAAAAACGATAGAAGGGTAAAGATGTCAAAATTGCTTATAGAAAATTAATCATAGAAGGTGAAGTATAGAACTGGAGCGATGAGAAACAGAAACTGATAATAAATAAGAAAGCATCAACATCACATAGAGATCCAAAAAACTAACACAGGATGAGGCGCAGAAGAGAGGAAATGCATACGTCAAAATTGCAAATGTACCTGGAAGGGAATATGGAAGTGGAAACACCATATGTGAATATGGAAACTGAAAGGGAAGGTAAGAGACAAAGTACAGAATATTTAAAGTTTGGTACTTGGAAATAGAGAATAAAGAAACAGAATTAATGAATGAATTTGCATGGGCAGATTTGCTCGTATTATCTGTCACTGAAACAAAGGGTAAAGGAAAGGGAGTACTGGTGCTGCAGAGTGGTGCAGAAATGTGGTACAGTGGGGTTGATTGCGGAATACATGGAGGTTTGGGGATTGGCTGCCTTGAGGACCGATAGATATCAATAATCGCTCGAAAAAATCGTCTGGAATCTACCAGCAGTATATCAAGGGAGCTAGTAACGCTTGAAGGAGTAAATGTTTACTGAAAGGGGTAAATTTACATCGCAGAAGACCTTTACGAGTTCCCAAAATAACCGTTTAACAAAAAAATGTGAGATTTTAATGGGCGCGAGAAATGGTGGATCATAGACCTGACTGGAATGATGTGATGTTCTCCGATGAGACGAGAATTGGCTGGGTTTCTGATTCAAGAACATTCGTTTGTAGAGCTTCAGGTTGACAAGCCCGATTAGAAACAGCTCAACCACATATACCCTTTGAAGGTGGGAACATGATGTTTTGGGGTGGTATTATGAGGGGTACACGGACACCTCTACTGGTCCTGGAGAGAAGAGTCACTGGTACTGTAGTCATCGAGGAAGTTTTAAGTCCTGTTGTGCGTGTATTCCGAGGCGCAGTGAGTGGCGGATTTGTTTTCATGAACGACAACGCACCTCCTTATCGAACAACAGCAGTACAAAATTTTCTTGAAGAGGATAGAATAATTAAGTTAGGGTAACTAGCAAATTCCCCTGACATGCATGTCATTGAACATGCTTGGGATATTCTGAAAATATGCATCACGAAACGAAACAATCCTCCTTTTACTAAAAATAACTAAAAGACGCTGCTCGTGAAGAATGAGAGAGAATTCCACAAGCGCAAATTGATCATTTAATATTTGATCTTATCATATTTTAATAATTGATCTTTTCATACTTCCATTCATCTTTCCAGTTCATCTTTACTATGGGATATCAGTATAAGATCATCTACACATAGCAAATTTTTCTCGATAATAGATTCGACTCTATCTTAAAACCACCGGTCATGATACCGGCGTTCTGGATATGTCATTCTAAAATTCTATATACAGGATGATTCCTAAACTGAAACTTCTTTTAACTCGTATACAACTCGATAAAATAAACGAGTCAATGGTATTCTTGTTGAATCTTTTATCTTGCCGGCTCGTTTAACGGGCGAAATCTATCTCGACAAACTTTTACAAAATCATTTTCCCGCTCTTCTAGAAAATGTGCCTTTCAATGTCAGGCAGAACATGTGGTTCTGACACGATGTAGCTCCAGCTCATTTTAGGCGTGAAGTGTGGGAGTTTTTTGACATAACTTTTCCCGGGTAGGGGTGAATGGCCAGTTGCGTGGCCTCCTAGGTTCCCAGATCTTAACTCTTGTAATTCTTTTTATCGGGTTAGATGAAAAGCATAGTTTTTAAAACGCCAATTAACACAAAGGAAGAACTTATTGATCGCGTAGAACAGGCTGGGAAGACTATTAGGGGAACACCTTTATCACTATTACAAACTGTTGGGTACGTTGCACCCAACTCTTTGTAGAATCAATCAGCGACCACTTTGATCAGTTTCTTTAACTGCAAGGCGCAGGACCGGAATGAACGTTGTT
The DNA here is from genome assembly GCA_031761425.1 of Cosmopolites sordidus. NCBI lineage: Eukaryota > Metazoa > Arthropoda > Insecta > Coleoptera > Curculionidae > Cosmopolites > Cosmopolites sordidus. The sequence continues at coordinate 1,525,758 of JARFXV010000268.1, read as the reverse complement.
TTCGAAATTAATATGGTAAGATAAAAAATCTTTCAGTTTTTTGAAATATGGCATTTAAAAGAAAATTTAGAAATTAATAAAAAAAATGTTTATTTCGCTAAATTATCAGGTAGACCTAAATAGTTCACCTTTATTGCACGTCTAAATATTTAGGATGGCATTCCACCATTATCATTTTTAAATATAGTAGAAATTTAGGTATACGTCTCAGATCTTTACTTTAAAATTAATTTCCATCAAGTATCAGATACCTCATTATATAATCTACTCAATATATATTGGTAAAAGCTAAGAGTCAAAATACTAGTTGAACAACACCGGTACACCACCAAAACTATTATTTCACGCTATTATAACACTCTTTACGCGTTAATATTTTTTCACACGGCCATTAAGTAGCTGTTTATTGACCTAAAGATGATTAGCACCAATGGAAATAAGAAAAGAAATTTATAAAAGAATTAGCCAACCGACATCATCAATCTAAGATTAATTAATGCGAGTTTGGATCAAGTCACTTTCTGTTATTCATGCAGTATATCAATTTATACTACATGACATAGAAATCCAAGAACCCAATAAAAATGATTTAATGTCAATAATAATATGTATAAATAATTATAAGGCCATAGTAAGCACTTGATTAAAATTACAATCCAACCCGATAAATTTTAATCACTATTAGCTTTGATAATGTGTTGATGCGCCATGGCTTGTTACAAACTTATTAACGCGCCTTAGTATTGATCTGATGAGGTGATTAATATCCCCCTGGGGTACCTCATTCCAAACGACTTCTACTTCGTGTCGAAATGCCGCCAAAGTTTGTGGGGGTTGTAAATTTAGTAGCCTTCTACCGATTATATCCCACACATGTTCGATTGGGCTCAAATAGGGAGATATTGGAGGCCATAGCAGTACAACAATTTGATCATAGTCGAAGTAGTCCAATGTGACTCTTGCTACATGTGGCCGGATATTTTCTCATTGAAAAATTGGGTTTGGAGTGTTCTCAAGTATGGTATGAGAGTGCCCAAAATTAATTGGGCGTAACGATATGCGGTCATGTTTCCTCTGTTGAACACTAGAGATGATCTAGAGCTATAAGCAACGGCACCCCACACCATAATCCCAACAGTGTGATGAACATGCCGTTCAACAAAAAACTGTGGATTTCGTCGTTCACCACGTCGTCTTCTCACTCATGCTCCGCCCTCGTGCATGCCTAAACAAAATCGAGACTCGTCACTAAACACTCTTGTGTTCCATTCGTGGTTCCACAATATCCACAAACCTTCTCATATCCTTCAAGTGTACGGTCTCCCAAAAATCCATAAAACTAACATTCCTCATCGTCCAATTGTCAGCACATATCATTTACCAACTCACAAATTAACAAGATATTTAGCAAAACCATACAGCCGCTCGTGGAATAATCAGCGTCCTATATCAAAAATTCCTCTCATTTCATTGAGCTTCTTCAAAGGTGCAGTATATCAGAAAGTTAGACATTGTTGTTAGTTTCAATAGTGTCTCGCTATTTATAAACATCCCCCTTCCAGAAACCCTAAACATTCTGAAAAACAAACACCACAAATCAATCAATATTCTTAGTATTATTCAACATTGTATGTCGAATACATATTTCATCTTCAAACATAAATTCTTTAAATAGATTCGTGGAGCTCCTATGGGCTCTCTTCTTTATCCGGTCTTAGGCAATATTTTTATGGGACATTTTGAAACTCAAGCCATTAACAGCAGTCCATTATATATGTAGGTGATACATTCGTCATTTGGCCACACGGAATGCAATCTCTAAATCTGTTCGTTTCGCATTTGATTAGTATTCATCCCCAGGTCTAATTTACAATTGAGACCGAAAAAAATTTTGCCGTCATTTTTTTGACGTTCTAATATGTAAAAGAACAAACCAAAGCTTCTCCTATTCTCTCTATCGTAAACGTACCCACACAAACCATTATCTAAATGAGAATTCACATCATCATCCATCCCAATTAAATCGGTGGTCAAAACTTTCATCACAAAGTCGTTAAGATGGCCGAACAAGAAGCATAGACAAGCAGAACTTAATTCCCTAGAAACGACACTAATTCAAAACGGCTATGACAGACGTCAAATAAAAAGGCATATTGATAAAGTTCAGGCAATAAATCAAATCCACCAATCCATTAGAGAATTGTCTCAAAACCCGAAAGTTCTTCTACCATACATCAAGAGAGTTACCGATAAAATTTGCCACGTATTCAGATCCCGTAATATCGAAACTATATTTACAACAGAAAGAAATATATCCACTTTCCTTAGACCAGTGAAAAATAATATTCCACAAGAGCCACATGATGTCTATGAGACTCTTTGTTCTAGCTGCTTCCAATCACATACCGGCCAAACCAACAGACGTTTACAAAATCGCATATATGAACATTCTCTCGCCGTCCGAAAATCGGATCTCTCCTCAACTCTAGCAGAACATCATATCCAAACGGGCTAGAAAATAAATTTCGACAAGGCCAAAGTAATCGCACTATATATTCCTACAAACCCCGGATAATTCGTGAAGCAATTGAGATCGAAAAACGTCTAGACTGTTTAAAGAAGAGGGACGATGGTCTTAGAGTTCCAAATAAATGGAAACCCCTAATTTCCAAATTGCCCATCCGAAACCCTCCCAACCAAACGTCCACTTCCCGTCTCTCCCCCGCCCCTGAACTGAGTGCTCAACCCACAACCTTACCTATTAATGAAAAGGTTGCGCCGTAATGTCGATTTTATTTAAATTATAATAAAAAAAAACAAAAAATATCAAGATAACAAATTTAAATTTGTTAATGTAAAATTTGTCAATGTCAAAAATGTGTCAACTTAAGATTAGACAAAGAATGTCATATTTTATGTAAAAAAAAAATAGGAAATTAATTATTCAATAAGATATAGTTGCTTGGGTTTTAAATATAAATTTGTATTGTTTATAAAAATGATATATTGATATATATGCTGAATTGTTCTGAGGATGCTTTTATAAATAAACCAATTCGTTAACAGAATATTAAAAAACTAATAAGTTATTAATAATTGAACAAAAATTCCAAAACAAAGGCAAAATTATACTCAAAATGCCGCAAAGAACAAAAAGTACCTGATTTATGGAAAAATGTGGAAGTGATCATTTTGCATAAAAAGGGAGCACAGGAAGATTTAAGGAACTACCGTCCAATAAGCCTCCTACCAATAATGTACAAAGTTTTCGATAAGATAATTTCTAAAAGAATATTAAAAAACTGAATAACGCACAACCAAGAGAACAAGCAGCATTTAGAAATGGATTCAGTACAATGGATCACATCCAGGTTGTACAGCAGGCCATAGAAAAGCACAATGAATACACCATGCCACAGTGCTTGGCTTTTATCGACTACGAAAAAGCATTTGACTCCATCTCAAAGCATGCAATAATGGATGCACTGCTTAGCCAAGGGGTAGATAAAGCATATGTAAACCTATTAAGATCGACATATGATAGAGCTACAGCCACAATTCACCTTGACGATCTTGAAGTGGGAATTAATGTAGAACGAGGTGTACGGCAGGGTGGAAACACATTTTACCGGAGTTCCGAGTGGGATCAGCAGAGAGCTCGAGACAGCGAGATCGTTCTCCATCCATGTAAGCCGTGCTACTGACAACGGGTCCGCAAACACGTAGCCAAACACGGGCTCTCATTAGCCGGAATCAACTGACCAACGACGTCGCGCCGCCAGCACACAAAACCCGACGCGACAGACCGACCAACAGCATTTGTCGTCGGAACACCGTCGAGTAAACGCTTTGAAAATGATGTATGAGATTCCATCGAAACGTCAGCGAAACCGTCCACCAGTGGACATTCAACTAACACGGGATACCCGGGAAACTATCATTACATTTCACACCCGTGAAAACATTCGTCAAAACACATATACATCAGGAAGGCCATTCGCCGTCAAGAAACCCAAATACCAAGAACAATAGAGCATCATGAACCAAATACACCCAAGGTCCTGCTACCATACGTAAAAGGAATCATAGATAGAATAGACAGACTGCTAAGGAAACATAAAATCAGAACAGCCTACAAGCCACACAAAACGGTCGCAAACATCCTAAAAAACCCCATGGACAAAAGTTAGACGGGAAAATCATGGGGTGTATAGTATATCTTGTTCCGACTGCAACAGAAGATACATACACCTTTTTTGTTTGGCAGTTTTTGTGCATGAGCAGCCTATGCCAAACCCAGTTTATTCCCCTATCTCTTCTAGATCTTGTTCTATTTTAGCTTTTAAAATTTTTCCATATATACTACCAATAAAGCTCAAGACAGTTATTCCTCGATAACTGGTGCATTCGTCCGTTTTGCTTCATTAAAAACGTTCGAGATAAGATCTCTATAAAATTCTCTTAGCATCCATTTCCTGCTAAGGGCTTGTGCAATGGTTCCTCCAGTAAGTAAAATAAACAAGTTGCTGCATATTTAATTAGCTTAGTAAAATTTTAGGCAAAAAATTAAGCAGATCATTGTCCTTTTCCAGTCGTTTGGTATTTTCTTCTTGTTCCACACTTAACTCGTACTATAAGAAATATAATATAGTGTTCGTATGGTTTTTAACTATTTCCATTTAATAGTCAAATTTAAATTTATTAATAAACATTTCTTGTGTTTAATTAAATTATTAATAAATTACTTTTCAGGTCTAATCATCGTATGAGAATGTTTTCTGTCGGTTTATGATCTGCGATATGATAAATGATTACCAAATCTTGTTAGGATAGTTTTTTTTTTTGGTCGTTTGAGATCCTTATCGCATTTCAAATGGAGTGTTAATATTTACAGAAGATATAATTTGCATAATTTATAGAATTTTTATGTCAAGATAATTTATATATGCAGTTTTCTGCTTCGAAAGGATTCTATGGTAAAAAAATATATCTGATAAAATAACACTGTCGTCCCTGCAATTATACCTGCCACTCTGGCTGGTATAATGCAAGTTAATTACGCCAATTCTAAGGAAAAAACTGTGTTTTTATACTTCTAAGAAAATGTTGCGTATACGTATTTGATTGTTTATAAAGGGTAATGATTCATTATACACCATCAACAATACATAGAATCTAAAAAAATCCCTTGTAGTATTTATTTGGGTGTAAGGGTACTTTGTATACTAATTTACTATATTTTTCAATATTTTGACATATTTTACAATATCTCGTCATATTTATAAATATGTGCCAGTTTTTTCTGTTAGTCGTTATATTTTTCTGCGCACTTCTTCGATTTTTTGTAGAATTCGTTTCGAAATTAATTTTAAATAAAACTAATATATATATATATATATATATATATATATATATATATATATATATATATATATATATATATATATATATTTATATATATATATATATATATATATATATATATATATATATATATATATATATATATATATATATTATTATTATTATTATTATTCACGTATAGGCCCTAGTGGACCACGCGAAGTACAATTAGAGGCGTTTGTTGTTGTTAGGCTTCCTTTGAGCCCATACTAATTTCATTCTTTCGCTATGAGCTTTTTTCCTTTCGTCAGACCAAGTTGTTCCAGTCTTCCTACATTTTTCTCTCTGGCCAACCTTCCAAACGTTAACCTTATGTCTGAAACAGCCTCTATCCTGAATTTCACTTTGTGTAATATTTGCTGATCTTAGGTCCTCTTTAATTGCAGCAATCCATTTAATTATTTCTACTTTAGCTCTACTCCTATTTTCATAAAATTCGACTATTTGTCTAGTTAGCCTACCCGGATTCATCCGTTTGATGTGTCCGTAAAACTTAAGTCTTCTTTTTCTCATATCGCTATGTATATCTGTGTATTGTTTGATTTCTTGGTTTTCTCGAAGTCGGTATGTTGTGCCATTTATTTGTTTGGGGCCCAGGACCTTTCTTATGATTTTTCTTTCCTTCTTTTCAATGTCCTCGATGTCCCTCTTTCTATTCAAAATGAGCGTTTCTGCAGCATATAGACATTCTGGCTTAATAACCGTGTTGTAATGTCTCAGTTTTGTGTTTTTAGATAGGCATTTTTTGTTGTAAATATTTTGTGTAAGTCTCAATGCCGTTTCCATTTTTTGACATCTACCCTTATTGGCCGCTTTTTCCAACCCATCTTCCATGATTATTTCACCCAAATATTTGAATTGAGAGACTCGTCTGATGTTACCATATTTCGTTTTTAGAAATGGCGTTCTTAGTCTGTTGCAGGTCATGTATTCTGTCTTTTCAAAGGAAATTGGGAGTCCGACCATATATATATATATATATATATATATATATATATATATATATATATATATATATATATATATATATATATATATATATATATATATATATTCAACTATATTTAAATATATATTCATTAAATATATAATTCAATATTATTCAAATATATATTCAATATATATATATATATATATATATATATATATATATATATATATATATATATATATATATATATATATATATTCAACTATATTTAAAACTTGTATGTATCACAATTGTTTTGAACACAGTGCCTTTTTCAAATACGAACCATATTAAACTAACAGTCAGAAAATTAGTTAAAACTTAAACTGTCCATCGACCTAACAATACCATAAATGATGATAGCCGGGAGTTCCATTTTTTCAATGTCTCGATGCGCAATATAAATTTAACAACGGTGAATCATTCAAGTCTATCTGGTCATGTAGCAAAATACTTAAAATTTTTCTTTTATTAATTTCTAGGCTCTCTAAGACATTTCTTTTTAAATTTACTTTCATTATGTAATATTTTAAAATTATCGTTGAAAGTGACTTTTTTTAACATTATGTGGCTAACATATTGATAACACAGGCCAACAAATTTAAACTTTTTTGTGGTAGCATCCTACTATGTTCATGCTCTTTTCTGGAATATGTTCTTTCGATTGTTCAAATTTGAGTTTTTTTAATTTTTTATTTAAAGATGACATTTTTTTAATAAATTTATTATTTACTGCTGTGAACACATTCCTTTGAAAATTGCACCAACATTCATGTTCTACATTTGTTAATTTAAAAGTTAATTTCTTGTAAAGATTGCACACCTGAATTTCAAGAATACTCCTTTTACTATTGATTTCTAAGTCAAGCTATTTCTGTTTTACAAAATTAGTTACTTTGTCACATATGTTGGAAGATTTTGAAATATTAACTTTAATAAAATTAGGAAATAATTTATTAGTCTGGCATGACTTAAGAAACCGAATAGTTGCTCTAATTAGCCTAATTTTAGTAGTGTACTTACGATAAAGATTTAGTTCCGCTGACCGCGTAGCCATCGTAGATCAATTCTTCTATTGGAACCCTTGGTGTGAAACAGTAAACTTGAAGATATTTACCTCTAAACACCAAATCACTTTTTTTGAACTTCTCGAGAAGTCTCGAGAAGATTTGGTGTTTAGTGGTAAATCTATTCAAGTTTAGTATTTCATACCAATGGTTCCAATAGAAAAATTGATTTACATACTTACTAACTTACACGTTTCGCCAACACAGCTGAAAAAGTCACTGTGAGGAAAAATTACCAAATTAGTTTTTAAAAAGGTATTAGGGTTAGAGGCGCATCTGCAACTAAAGCTATTTAGTGACTGGATCTACAACGTAACGTGGGTTCCAAACCACGGTCATCAGCCACTGACAACCCAGGCTAGCACCCCCTCAGGCTATCAACTCTTGGTTATATGCTTACCCATAAGTATATCAGGAAGCCTACTGACTGGCGAGTGACCAACGTAGAACACTTCTGAGAAGGCATCCGACCTTAAACAGTCTTTAACTGGCGTGACTGAGAGGTAATTCGTTGTCGGATTTTACACTCTTGGCTAGAAACAATCACAGACATTTAGGTGTGGATATGTGTGTGCATGTGTATGTATATGTAAGTGTATATAAATCATCACCATCATCAGCCCGTGTCGATCCACTGCAGCATGTTTCCAACTTTCACGGTTCTGGGCTTTCCTCTGCCACTCTGGTCCAATATACTTAACGATGTCATCAATCCATCGTGCTTTCGGTCTTCTTCACAGACGTTTGCGATCAAGCGGTATCCACTCCAGGATTGACTTGGTCCACCTGTCATCACAACGCCTCGCTATAAGGCCCGCTCATCTCCAATTCAATTGCTTTACTCTTCCAATGATGTCACAAACTTTTGTTTGTTCCCTGATCCACGCACTGAACTTTCTGTCTCGTCTTGTAATGCCAATCATAGATCTTTCCATTCCCCTCTGTGCTACTCGAAGTTTTTTAATTGATTGCGACGTGAGTGTTCAGGTTTCACTTCCGTATGTCATAACGGGTAGAACGCACTGATCGAAGACATTTCTTTTCAGACAAAGTGGGACCTGCTCTTAAACACAATGTTGAGCCTGCCAAATGCGTGGCAGCCACATTTAACACGCCGTTCCACCTCCCGGGCGGTGTTCCTCTCCATTGAAATCCTCTGCCCAAGATATATAAAGCTGTCCACAATCTCCAAATCCATTCATAAAACTGAAATTCTTCTGTCTTGAGCGAAGTTATTGAACATAACTTGACTCTTTTTCAGGTTTATTTTCAATCCAAATGGTTCGCCAGCCCTTTGCAGTTCTTGTATGCGTCTTTGCAGCTACTCTGGGTCTTGTGAAAGAAGAACGATAGCATCTACAAATCTAAGATGGTTTAAGTTTGCACCATTAATCTTTACACCATCCTGTTCCCATCCAGTTTACGGAATACTTCTTCAAGGCCAGCCGAGAAAAGATTAGGCGATATTGCGTCACCGTGCCATACACCTCGTTCTACATTAATTCCCACTTCAAGATCATCAAGGTGGATTGTGGCTGTAGCTCCATCATATATCGATCCTAATAGGTTTACATATGCTTTATCTACCCCTTGGCTAAGCAGTGCATCCATTATTGCATGCTTTGAGATGGAGTCAAATGCTTTTTCATAGTCGATAAAAGCCAAGCACAGTGGCATGGTTTATTCGTTGTGCCTTTCTATGTCCTGCTGTACAACTTGGATGTGATCCATTATACCGAATCCACTTCTGAATCCTGCTTGTTCTCTTGGTCGTGCGTCATTCATTTTTTTTAATATTCTTTTAGAAAAAATCTAAGTGAAAACTTTGTACATTACTGATTGGGGGCTTATTGGACGATAGTTCTTTAAATCTTCCTGTGCTCCTTTTTTATCTAAAAGAATCACTTCTGCATTTTTCCATAAGTCAGGTACTTTTTGTTCTTTGAGGCATTTTGAGTATAATTTTGCCAGTGTTTTATGTAAGGTCCGACCACTAGCTTTTAGCATTTCGACAGTTACACTGTCCTTTTCTGGAGCCTTGCCGTTTTTCATCGATTCTATGGCATTTGTTACTTTCTCCACTAGGATATCTGGCATTTGTTCTTCCGTAGGTATTGTGGTCCTTGATTGGTTTTGGTCTTCATAAAACTGGGAATAAAATTTTTGGACAACCTCTAACATTTGCGTACACGCCCTGCATATTATGCCATCCTCACACTTTAAGGCATACATTTGCGTTCTTTTGTTTCCTCAGCTTCTGTTTAACCTTGTTAATTCATTTGTTTTCTTCCCGGGTTTTTTGCACATGCATGTTGAATCAGCGCGTTTCCTCTCTGATACGTTTTCTTATAGTTTTGCAGAGCTCAGTGTACTCGACTCTGCCAAAAGGACTACCTGCATTTCACATTGTCCGCCATTTCTTCATTAAATCATGGTCTCACTGGAGATTTTTGCATGGTTTGAGACATTTTTCTTCTGGTGCTAGTGAAGCAGCCGTTTGAAGCACAATTTTGGCGATTTCTTCATATTGAACTGATAGTTCCGCCTCCTCCGGATCTTGTAATGCGGCTAACCGGCATGACAAAGCAATCTCAAAATCGCTTCCTCTCTCCAGCAGTTTCCCAGAATCCACTTTGCCCTTCTTTGATCTTACCATTCTTTCGCGTTCTCTTCGACAGTTAATCCTAACTTTTGCTCGTACCATTCGGTAGTCACTTCCGACATCAATCATCATGGTAAATATTGGTATTTACCAATGGTACTAATCATCATGGTAAATATTGTTTTATCGTTGGTCATGATGTAGTCAATTTCTCTTGTGAGCAATGATGGACTTTTCCATGCCAATTTCTGGTGATATCTTTCTTATAGAACGAATTCATAATACATAGTTCTTGTCTTTTAGCAAAGTCAACCAATCTGTCACCTCTATTGTCTCGCTTACCAGTTTCATTTCTGGCATTAAAATCCAATTCTGGCATTAAAATCACCCTTCTGGATTTTGTGCCTACATTTCTCCTTGTATAAAAGCTGGGCCACATCATCATAAAATTCCTCAATTTCCTCATCCCTATGGCTTATAGTTGGAGCATAAGCTTGGACGATTTGAAGCCTAAACTTTTTATTCAGCTGAATGACGCATTTGGCTAGTCGAACAGATGTACATTCAAATTTTACTACACTGTCCTTCAGCTTTCGATTGATGAGAAATCCAATTCCGCCACATCGGCCATTTTCCGTACCTCAGGTGGTTCCAGTTTGATTAACTCTTCGCCCTTTCTTCGTGTTTCACAGAGCCCAATAATATTCCAATGTATGTTGTCAAGTTCGATAAACAGTTCTTGCAATTTTCATAGTCCGTATATTTAGCGTTGCAATGCCAAAAGTCCAATGGCAGTCTGATCTAACCCGGTAGTGTGTGGTAGGAAGTAAGACGTATAGAAAAATTAACCAAAAATAACCCTCCGAGCGCTGGAATCGAACCAACTACCGCGCCAACGCGACCGTCAAATTTGTTTTTAAACATTAATCAAAAACAAATAGTATTAATATATTAATAAAACAATAAAAGTCAAACGAAAAAACTTTATAAACTATAAGTTTATTTAATTGTGTGCGTTTGGTGTCCAAAAGTATATATGGGAAAAACAGGAAGGTTTTTTTTTACTAGGCTCACTGAACATATAAGAAGTTATATTAAGGAACAAAATAGTTATTTCATTTCAAAAAATGTTAAAAGACTTTACTTAATTTCTCGACTTACGTTTCGATGTTATTCTGAAAATCATGAAAAATGTTGAAAATACGTGAGCAGAACACAAAGCATTGTACATCAGCAGAAATGATAAAAAAGAAATGAAAAGTTAAAAATTCGATGTGGAAAAGTAGAAAACTAGTTCAGAACCTTGATAAACTTTAGAATTGACACATAATGAGAACGGTACGGACACATAATGAGAAGAGAAAATAGTTCACCAACAAGAGAGATAGCAACATGGAAACCAAGATAAAACAGATGAAGAGTGCGACCCAGAATCAAAGGAAAACAACAAGTGAAAGAAAATATAAGAACACTGAATGCACTGAATTATGAGAAAGGCAACAAAAAGACATGTGGACCGATTTTAGACATCGTGTCCTATAACTTATCCACCATAGAGCAACTGGTGATAGTAGAGATCAAAATAAGCGGACTTAGTCAATAAATGTGTTCCAAGTGTTAGTCATTAAAATGATACAGAATTTTCGAAAAATTGAGTTAATTTAAAACCGGTTGAAGATATCAGGTTTAAAATCGGTGTAATTGAGTTTTCTAAGGCGACAAATCCGAATTTGGTACTAGCTTGAGCCTAGTTTCTAGAGGGCACTAGCTACCTACTTTCTGAGGAATTATCTCGCTCATATTTTTACCTTATGAAGCTGAGAATATTTTGACTTCAAAACAAAGAAAAGTCATAATTTCCACGTAAAAAAGGTACACTTGGTCAATATCGATACCTCACGCCGTTTGCGAGATATTCGTGTTCGAATATTCCATTGCACATCTTGTCGATAGTGAAAAATATGCAGTTCACAACGTGTGCCTTGAATGTTGTGTACAAATTATTACGTCTCGATGACAACTGTCATTGTCTCCTATTAAACGTTTGTGGAAACAAGTTTCTCCAATCTTGAGTTGGTATTAAATAATTTGTAAAAAATGCCCAGACTTAATCAGTTTCCTAACCGTGATTTAAGAAATATGCTCTGCGTTTATGCGCAAGTAAATTACAAGAGTCGCGCTGCAGTTAGAAGGTATGAAGAGCTCCACCCAACCAGAATCATCCCAGATCGACACATTTTTCAAATAATTTTCAATCAGTTAGTCGGAACAGGTGCGTTTTATTACAACAATCCTGGTGGACAACCGAAACATATAACGGTAGAACAAAAAGATGACATTTTGGTTAGGCACTAGGCGTTTAGAGGCATCTGCAGGAATTAGCAAATCTACCGTTTCAAGAGTTTTCCATATAGAAAATTGTTTCCCTTCCATTCTCCTCTTCCACCTCTTCAAAATTTATTGCCACAAGATTTGCCGGCTGGATCAGAATTTTATCAAAATCTACTACATAAAAAAACGAAGATCCCCATGTTCCTAAAAAAGATATTCTTTACTGAAAATCAAGAACGAGCTACGATCTAGAACATTAACCAAATGGCAGGAAGAATGGGAGTCTGGCTCGACTGGCAGGACGACTGAACGGCGAGATTAACCAGATTAGCGAGTTTCAGGAACTATCCATTAACCTGAATAGGAAGACCACTCAAGAATTGACTGGACATGGTCAATTTAGAACGCATTATTGCAGGATTGGCAGACTCGAGGATCCAAACTGTCAGATATACAACAACGGAGAATTGGATGCTCCAGCGCACAGGCTGTATATATGTATAGCTTTCAACCACCAGCTGCAAGAAATCAGGGACCAAACAGGACTGGAATGGCCAATACAGCAAAACGACCTCTTGAGAAGATTGGCACAATTAGATGTGATCGGCCTGCTGGGAGGCTTCGTGGTGGAAAGGCTGGAGTAATCCGGCTATTAGAATATTGTTTAGTTTAATTAAAGAAATTTTTCCGTTCAGGTCAGTTAGATCTAGGTCTTAGATTATCATATGTAGCTAGTCAGATATAGAATACTGTAGTTAAGTTAGGGAATAATTCACTTGTTAAAACTAGATCGTTCGCGGATTGACCATGCGCAAAGCTTAACTTCTAATGCATATTTTATTTTACGGGCTCAGATTTAGGAGCATTAAGGGGAGGTTCAAGGTACTTTCTGGACTACGGTCCATTTTAGAGGGATCCACCCTCATTAATACCGAAGATTGTCAATCTAGGAGATCGGCACCAACTAATTTGTCATTTTTTATTAATAAAGAACAGCCAAGAACAAGAAGCATCTTAATCACTTTTATACCTCGTTCAGAGTCTTGACTTCTCAGAACATTTTTGAGTCATATTTACTAATAATAATTAATCAAGCAAGACTAAGAGGGGCACCGTTTGTCCCCCTCAGGGCCAGACGGTGAAGAGCGATATGGTGGGACCCCCCGCTTCTTCTTCTTCTTCTTCTTCTTTACTGAGAAGGCAACTTTTACCAGACGCGGAATTTTTAATTGGTGAAATAATCGTTATTACGCCCTGGAAAATCCACACCTACCAAGAGAGCGACATTTCCAGAACGAATTAATATTTGGTGCGGCATTATCGCCAATTTTTTAATCGGCCCATTTGAGTTTCCGCAAAGACTGAATGGAGATCAATATGTGGAGTTTTTAGAAAATATTTTATTAGACATTTACTGTTGCAGTGCGAAATCATTGGAATCAACGTTTTCCACATCGATGGATTGTGCGCAATGGTGAGTTTCCTTGGCTACCTCGTAGCCCAAAATATTAATTCGTCAGACTTTTAATTGTGGGGTCAAATGAAGTCTTTAGCTTGCCATTACGAAATCAATACACGATACAAACTTTTACAAAAAAATGCGGCCAATGTTATATGAAATAAAGGACATATCTTCTCAAATGTGAGGCGTGACTTAACAAACAGCCTGCGAAAGTGCATTCAGGTAAACGGTGAACACTTTCAATATCTATTGAAGTAAATTTCAAAAAATTGTTATTTTAAATAAATTCCGTTGTATTTTTTACTTAATGCTTTTTCCTCGTATTCAAGGTACACTTTGTGAATTGCAGATTTTTCAACCATCGACAAGATGTGCAATGGAGTATTCGAACACGAATATCTCGCAAACGGCGTAGATATCGATATGTTTTTTTTTACTTGTGAATTATAACTCTTCTCTATTTTGAAGTCAAAATATTCCCAGCTTTATAGGGTAAAAAATATGAGCGAGTTAATTCTTCACAAAGTAGGTAGCAAGCGCTCTCTAGGAACTAGGCTCAAACTAGTGCCAAATTCGGGTTTGTCACTTTTGAAAACCCAACTACCCCGATTTTGAACCTAATATTTTCAACCTTTTTTAAATTATCTCAATTTTTCGAAAATTTAGTTTCACTTTCAACACCCTGTATATTTTTAATAACTAAGATTTGCCAACACATTTTTTGATTAAATCCTCTTAATTTGATCTCTACTATCACCAGTTGCTCTATGGCGGATGTGTTATGGGACACCCTGTATATGAATCAGCTACAATTTTACGAAATGTTATTACCTAATGGTTATTAAGGGTGATTCGTCTTGAGGTATTTTTTCAATATATATTTTTTTACAGATCACGTATGAGTCGCGTCAAGCTTTCACTGCAATTTGACTCAATAGTGAATACCATTGCATCATGGTATTGCAAAACTTAAACTGGAACATCATCATCATCATCAATCAGCCCTCCGCATCCACTGCTGGATATAGACCTCCCCCATTTCTGCCCACCGTCTTCTATCCTGAGCGCTTTGCATCCAGTTTGTGGTTATTCTTTTGATATCGTCCGTCCACCGCGTGGGAGGTCTTCCCCTGCTTCTTTTGTCAGCTCTTGGTCTCCACTCGAGCAGCCCCTTTGTCCATCGTCCATCTGTCATGCGGGCCACATGTCCAGCCCAATTTCATTTGAGCTTAGCCACCTGATAGATAACATCCGTGACTCCCGTTCTCTCTCGTAAGTCCTCATTTCTAACGTGGTCACGAAGTGACACACCGAGCATCGATCTTTCCATCTTACGTTGTGTTATTCTAAGCTTCTTAGCAGATGTGACTGTCAGAGTTAACGTTTCTGCGCCGTAGGTCATAACCGGCAAAATGCACTGATCAAAAACCTTTCGTTTTAGACAAATTGGGAGATTACTCTTAAATACATCCCCAAGTCTGCCATATGCAGCCCAAGAGAGCGTGATTCTTCTTTTTAATTCGCATGTTTGGTTGTCTCTCGAGATCTGTATTTCATGACCAAGATATGTGTACCTATCCACCAACTCCACATCGCAATCACCAACACTAATATTTCCACTAGGGACCAGATTCGTCATAAACTTCGTTTTTGATATATTAATCTTTAGCCCAGCCTGAGCACATACTTCCTTGACTTCTCAATTCGAAGTCGTTGTTCCAGTTACTTTCTTACTTACTACAAGGAAGTAACTGGAACAACGACTTCGAATTGTAGAGCTGTATTACGAAAATCAGCGCTCAGTAAAGCAAATTTTCCGGGCACTTAGAGCTACTTATGGGCGAAATAATCGACCCAGCGAACGAAAATGACTTAATTTCATTTAAAAACTACCTGATTTTTCATTTTACCCTTGTATTCACAATCGATGATGAATATAATCAATATTTAAAATCTCATCACACAAAAAACCTTTGAAATAAATCATCTTTATTAGCCTACACTAATATACATAACAATATTTATTAATACCATTAATTAATTATAATTTTTAAGTGGTTTTGAAGACAATATTTCGTCTCAAGAATGAGTCAACTTTTCCATCACATATCTAAATGGTTGTCTGAATGGCTATCTGAAATTAGCAATCAACTAAATGGTGTGTAATTTTAGTAATGACAGTAATACTCATAATGATATTATCATGGTAAAACAGAGTTTAATAAAATACTGGAGAAAAAAACACTATTAAAAATATATTTTTTAGATCAATTTTTGTAATTGTTATAAACAACATGACTGTATTATGCAATAATAAAACAATTAAGAAAATCTACTTCTATTTTATACAAAAAAATGATAATGAGGATGTCTAGCATGTCATTATATAACTCTGTAAGTCAGCGAGGCATAAACTGAATTAGATGATATACGTCCAGTGCTTCAAGTTCGTTCAAAGTAGCTGGCGACTAGAACAATCCCTCAAGAGTGCGTTCGATTATATCCCATACATTTTCTATCGGCGAGAAATTTGTCAAGTATTCTTCTTCTTCTTTCTGTGGTCCCGTTAGTGAACTTTGACCTCCTTCAACTTACACCTCCTACCGGATCGATCTCCATCAGCCATTTGCCAGTTTTTAATGTGCAGTAGCTCTTCAGTATCTCTTCTTACATTGTCGTGCCATCATGCTTTTGTCTACTCCTTTTTTTATCACTCCCTATTCACCCCTCCATGATTTTCCTTGGTTCTCGGTTTTTTGCTATTCTCGCCACATATTCAACCCATCTGACCATCCCCACAGAGCCTACAATAGCCACATCCTTATACCATTACTTGAGGTCCAAGTTATATCTGATCCTCCAAATTCTATTTTCGTTCACACCAAAAATTCTTCTCAGTATTCTTCTTTCAAATACTGCAAGCATCTATTCAGTTTTCTTTGTGAGGGCCCACATCTCGCAGCCATAAATGACTACTGGGCGAATAAGTGTTTTATATATCCTTACTTTCATATTCCTTTAAATAAATTTAGAACTTAGTGCAGAATGAAGCGAATAGATAACTTTATTACCGTTCATAATACGATTTCTGACAAGTGCCCTACTTACTCCACCCTGTACACTACTAGTCCGAACCCATCCTTTTCCTGCTAATTGTTCTATGCCGTCTGATCATCTTTTCTGCGGCGTCCCTCTGCTTCGTGTTGTCAGTCTTGGTCCCCAAGTTACAATTTTCGTATTCCAACGATCTTGCTGCAGACACGCTACATGTCCAACCCGTCGCCTCTTCGTTCTTAATACCCTTTAGTTTATATCCGTTAATTTTGCGTTTTGTCTAATTTGTTAAGACTGAAGCCATTGCTTGATGACCTAATATAATTCTAAAACACCAGTGCGGATTTCGCGAAAGTCGCGCAACAATCGAACAAGTGCACAGGCTAGTGAAAATTATTAAGTTCTGCTCGGTTGCATTCTTGGATATTACACAAACCTTCTATAGAGTATGACACTCAAACTTACTATACAAACTTAAATCAAAATTTCGTACCCTATACTGTCAGGTATTGTTATCATACTAACGAACAGATACTTTGATGTCAAATATAAAGAAGAAATAACTAACATATTCCCGATAAAATCAAGAATACCTCTAGGTAGTGTATTGCCACCTTTGCAAATGATTCCACGGTTATGGCAATAAGTAGGGTACCAAAATATGCATCTGAGAAGCTTCAGGAAGCTCTTGATGGGATAGAAGAATGGATAAAAAAATGGCGTCTAAAAATCAATGAGACAAAATCTCAGCAAGTCACTTTTACCTTAAGGAAGGAGTCATGCCCAAGTGTAACACTTAATGGACATCAACTCCCCCAGGCAGATTGTGTAATATATCTTGGAATGAGACTTGACCCAAAACTAAACTGGAAACACCACATTTTTATGAAAAGAAATCAACTTGGCTTAAAATTGTTCAAACTCTACTGGTTAATAAGTAGAAAATCCAAACTATCATTGGTTAACAAATTAGGCATCTACAAACTAATCCTTAAACCCATATCGAGAGTATATCCAATATAGAAATACTTTAAACATTCCAGTTCAAAACCCTGAGAATATTTACTGATGCCCTTTGGTTTGTGACAAATCAAACTTTAAACCGCAATCTAAAAAAGCCTGTGCTAGTAGCAGTAGCAAGTAGCGGCAAGTAGCGGCGCAAGTAGCCAAGTGCGCAAGTGCGAAGTATCTATCGCGACTTGAAGTGCGCCCCAACTCCCTTGCTGTCCCTTGCGCGCTCTTGCTGTCAGCCTCCTGGATAATAGCCAAAAGACGCAGAGACTAAAACGCTGTATTCCCTTAGAGATAAGCTATAGAATTTAAGATAGAATTAAGATTCCACTACTCTAGCTATAAATAACCAAAGTTCCTGTACGTGTTAGGCCTTTAATGTAAACGCCCTAACCACTGATGCTTGACAACTCGTTGCCTTGCCCTAAATGCTGTAACAGTTGCTTATTACCTTTGGGTAGATTGCAAATATACGGGAAATTAAAAAAGTCATCTTCTCTACACCATATGTTGTAACAGGCAGTATGCATCCATGGTAAGTTTTCCGTTTTTGGCTTGTAGGTATATTCGAGTTATGCATTACATGACTGAGTTTTCCACAGGTAGCTCAGCTTAACCTTACACCACGTCATATCACAACTGTCTGGTTTTCCTTCCCAATATTGATATTATGTCCCAAGTATACATATTCTTCCACCATCTTAACGTTGTTGTTATCTATGGCAATATTGTCTTCAACTAAACCCATTATCTGTATTTTTTGAATGTTCATTTTCAAACCTACACGCCCTGACATCCTGAAAAACTCGGTCAGCATGTCTTTAAGATCTTCTATATTGTTACTAAGTCTGACATCGTCTGCGAATTGAAGAAATTTAGATAAGTTCCGTCAATGTTAAGACCGTTGTTCTTCCATTGTAGATTTTTGGTTATTACCTTTGGGTAGATTGCAAATATATGGGAGATTATAAAAAAATGTTATCGTCTCTACACCATATGTTGTAACCGGCAATATGCACGCATCGTAAGTTTTTCATTTTAGACTTATAGGTATATTCGAGTCCTTCATTACATGGCTGAGTTTTCCAAAAGTAGCCCAGCTTAAGCTTACTCCACGTCATATCACAACTGTCTGGTTTTCCTTCCCAATATTGATATTATGTCCCAAGTATACATATTCTTCCACCACCTCAACGTTGTCATTATCTATGGCAATATTGTCTTCAACTAAACCCATTATCTGTATTTTTTGAATATTCATTTTCAAACTACGCGCCCTGACATCCTGACAAGATTGGTCAGCATGCTTTTGAAATAATTTATATTGTTACTGAGTAGGATAACATCGTCTGCGAATCGAAGGTTCCTTGGATAAGTTCCGTCAATGTTACTACCTTTCTTCCCCCATTGTAGATTTTTGAAGTTATTTTTCGAGACAATAGTGAATAGCTTCGATGAAATAGGATCTCTTTGACACATCCCTCTCTTGACTTGGATTTGAACAGTTAATGAGTCATCATTAACCCTTATTCGTATGAAAGAATTGTTATAAATATATTTTTAAAGTTAAGAGTATCTTGTGGCTCTTCGAACATTGTCCAGTAACTTCAAAAGATTGTTAGTGCTGTAGTAGGTTTTTAAACCTGCTCTACGGGTTGATAGAAATCCATTTTTGCGGTCAGCTTATTTGTATTTATTTTAATCAGCAATTTGTAAAGGTGCGACAGGAGGTTAATGAGACGATATGTTTCCAAGTTTTCACTCTCAACCTTTTTAAAAAGGAGTATTACTTCTGCACATTGAGGAGATTCTCGAATTTTTACTGTATCAAGACAAAGGCAAGGTAGGATAGTCACATTATACTTTTCGATTTCAACAACGGCATGAACTCCGTCCAAACAAAAATTTCATATGTTATGTTTACGGAGAGGGTTTTGTTGGAGAGAGAATGCTGCAAAAGTTTTTGATCAGTTCAGATGAGAAGATATTGACCTGGAAGACCAGCATCGCTCTGGCTATCCTTACAGCACTAATGTCGGCGAAATAAAGGCCATAATAGCCGAAGATCCACGCACCACAGTTCATGAGATAGTCGATAATTTAAATATTGACAAATCGATCACCGATTGAAGAAAACCGATCAACAAGCAAACAGGAAAGGCATCGTGTTTCATCATGGCAATGTACGACCACACGTTTCAATCAGGAGCCGGCAAAAATTGTTGACCTTCAAATGCGATATTTTGCCTCATCCATCTTACCCACCGGACATCGCACTCTCCTATTATTATCTATTCCGCGCTCTCCAAAATTGTTTAAATGGAGAATCTTAGGTGAAAAAAGACATTATGAACCTATTACTACTTTGGAAAAATGTTGTAAATAATAATATAAATATATAATATAGAAATTATGGTGCATACATGATAAACCAACTAAAATCATTAACGAAATACTAGGCGAACCACAAAATGCAGCATTATTTCTAATTCAAGGAACAACATTCCTTATACCACAGGACTAGCAAAACACTTAAGATCCTACAAAATATCGCCTCATAACCTGCCTCACCACGATATATAAAGTCACAACAACATTAGTGAATATATGCACACCGTGAACGCAATAATATCACCGTCGCGCAGCAGAAACCCTGTACTAAAGGAGCAACGGCATGCAAGGTACAATTGGTTATTGATTCAGTCGTTGGCAATCAGACGTTTACTAAGAAACGAAATATTAATATGGCATATATCGATTTTAAGAAGGCTTTCCATTCTGTACAACATGAATGGCTTATAGAAATCTTAAATATATATAAAATAAATCAGCCAATAATAAATCTCTTGAAGAGCTTCATGTCAGAGAACCGAAATTTAATTTAGGGAGGGTGACCATAATATCACAACTGAAGAAATTCCAATTAGAAGAAATATTTTTCAAGAAGATTCGCTTCAAGCAGTTCTCTTTGGTTCTGTATCACCATGAACCCACTATCAAACCAACTGAACTCGAACAAATCGAGTTTTGGTTTGAAAAACAATGTTGAACTTATGAGGCTAAATCATTTGCTCTACATGGACGATCTAAAAGTATTTGCTTCATCGAACAATCACATTAACACAAATGTTAAAAATAGCGGAATAATTCTCCAGTGATGTACGAATGCAATTTGGACTGGAGAAGTGCCGCATATTAAACATCAATGGAGGAAAACTGCCGAACAATGCTTTTGAGACAGAGAATGGAGAATAGCTCGAGACAATACGTGCTGTAGATACATACAAGTATCTGGGTATGAAGCAAGCACGCCGAACTGATCACAGCTCGATGAAAGAAGTGCTTACCTATCAATCTATCAAAAAAATGAGACACGTTTAAGGACAAACTTAAATAGCAGGAACATGTTTAAGGCTATCTAGATATATTCGGTACCAAACTAGTCGTTCGGAATAGTTAACTGGAACGGAACCGATGTATAAAAGTTGCAACGTAAAATCAGCTTAGAAAATCGTCGAAAGACCACCCTAGGAGTGCAGTGGAATACCCAACATTGCAGCGACAACAAGACGATAGGGGATTAGTCTATATTAGTAAGCAACTGGACCAACAAATAGGAAATCTACCGAAATATTTCTTGAAGCAAGCGGAAACGTTTATGCTACATACAGCTGTAAGCCAGGCTGATCGATCAACACCACGGCGACTAAACGAAGATCAAGTTCTACGTAAAAATCGAACTTGAGAAATTACAATCATGGAAAGAAAACCATATGAATGGGAAACATTTGAATGAGGTCACTCATGAACTGAGTGGCTGAACTACTGGCTGACTGCCTGACAACAGATGTTTCCGTAGACAGAGGGTTTCCTGTTGGCAATATAAGACCCAGTAATACCTGTCAGAAATTACCTGAAGGACGGCAGTACGGCGGATGATCGATGTAGATATGGGTGCCCGGTCCCCGAAACAATCCAGCATATAACAGGGCAGGGTTGAAGCATTTGCAGCAACAGAGTATAAAAAAGGCACGATGCAGTGGCGAAGATCCTTCATCAGAAATTGACAATAAAACTGCAACTAAAGGAATCGGAGAAAGTCCCATACTACAATTACAATTCTCAATCATGTGGAGAACAATAGTTACAGAATGTATTGGAACCGAACAGTGCTTACCGAGCAGAAATTAAATAACAACAGACTCGATATTGTTGTTATTGATAACATTTTAAGAAAAACAACGTTTATAGATATACATATATCCCCAACAACAATAATTTAGCTGCAATACATACTGAAAAACTTCTGAAGTATAAAGTGCTTCAAGTACGGGTGAAAATACAATGGGATATGAAGTGCGTGGAAACAATACCGATCGTATTGCCATCCCCTGGAATCATTCCAAAGAATCTGATAGGAAATATTAAAATAGTGGGCCTTAACGATCACCTTTTAACAGAAAACCAAAGATATCCACCGTCACCACTACAACCGCGTGGCCCGAAAACATGGAAAGGGCCCCCACAGTGCTTAATCCTTTTGATATTTAAGATATCTGGGATAAGTCCATATTTCCCTTGGAGTGAGTGCGAATGCCTTTAGGCTAAATCATGTAAATATTAATGTAAATAATAATACATACATACATACATTTAATGACAGTTCCAATATCGTAGC
This sequence comes from Cosmopolites sordidus, assembly GCA_031761425.1. Classification (NCBI taxonomy): domain Eukaryota; kingdom Metazoa; phylum Arthropoda; class Insecta; order Coleoptera; family Curculionidae; genus Cosmopolites; species Cosmopolites sordidus. Next base: position 1,503,180 of record JARFXV010000268.1, on the reverse strand, counting down.
CTTTAGGCTAAATCTATATTTAGGCTATACATAAATTACATAATAGTCCTAATATTGTTGTTGTCGATAAAACTTCACGAGAAACAATATTTATAAATATAGATATCCCAAACAACAAAAATTTAGCTGCAAAATATACAGAAAATGTTCGGAAATATAAAGAGGGTCAAGAACAGGTGAAAAGGCCGATCATATTGTCATGAACTGAAAACATTCCAAAGAGCCTGAATAAAGGCAAAGAAAATCAAAACACTGGGCCTCAAACATAACGTTTCTAGACCATGCAGAAAGCTATATTGCTTGGAACAGCTCGAATCGTCCGTAAACAGGATTCCAAATATATTCACCGTCACCACTACAACTGTGTGGCCCGAAAACATGGAAAAGGTCCCCACAGAGCTTAATCCTCTTGATATCTAAAATATCTGGGTTAAGTGATTGATCTCCTCAGAAACAGTAATAATAATTATTTTTTAAGAGATGACGCTGGAAACCAAGGTCGGTTCAGAGTCTAATCTCTTGTGTCAAATACTTTTCACAACACCATTGCTGTTTAAACGATTTCGAGTTAGCGTTAATGTCGAGCTTCAAGCCAAATAAAGAGCATTTGCAGCACGAACTGTTTTTCTTATTCAATCAAAAGAAAAACACGAGTGAAAGCCATTGTATACGGTTGTGGGCATTGGTTTAGATGATTCGAAAGTGGTGATTTCGACTTGAAAGACAAATAACGCCCATGTCAACCGAAAACATTCGAAGATGCCGAATTGCAAGCATTGGTGGAAAAAGACGATATGCAAACTAAACAACTAATGACAGAGAGGTTAAATGTTGATCCTGAAACCATTTATAATCGTCTACATGCCATGAGAAAGATTCAGAAACCAGGAAAATGGGTACCACATCAGCTGAACGACAAAAAATGGAAAAGCGAAAAACGGTGTGCGGAATTTTGTTTTCTCGCCATGAAAGAAATACTTTTTTTCATCGGATCGTGACTGAGATGAAAAATGGATATATTTCGAGAATCCAAAACGTAGAAAATCGTGGGTTGACAAAGGGCAACCATCAACACTGACCGCAAGATCTTTTTTTCTGAAAAAAAAGCAATGCTGTGTATTTGGTGGGATCAGACGGATGACTTGTGCCATGAGGTGCTGAAACGAGGTCAAACAGATAATATCGTTAGCTACCATCAACAAATAATCAATTTGAACCATGCATTGATCGACACACGACTAGAATGAGCGACGAGATATGGAAAAGTGATTTTGCAGCATGAACAAATACCGAAAGCGGCCAGAGACACTATTTTTACTCTTGACTGGGAACTCTTGCTCCACTTCCCTAACTCACCAGGTCCCTTCCGAGTACTACTTGTTTTCATCGTATGACTGGACCACCTCAAAAGATATACTGTTTTTCTGGGAGGGCGTCCACAAATTGCCTGAGAGATAGGAAAAATGTACAGCTCGCAATGGCGTATACTTGGAATAAACCATTTTTTACTTATCTCCTAAATTAAACATTTTTTTGTTTAAGAAAAAATTAAGAAGTATCAACCGCCACACCTGGTACATAAACTACATACGTTTCTCTTTATTTTAAAAGAAATCATTACGAATTTTTCGGACAAACCAATCGTATTTTAGGAATTCGTATTTCAACCCCTCGTATTTCAGGATTTTTTTATTCCATCTGAATCGTTATACAGTCTACAGTAACTTGTTCTCCTTCTATAGCAATATTTTTCTCTCTGATACGCAACAAACAACTGCAGCATTTACATTGACCCTACATGGCCATAAGGAACTCAATCAATAGCGTCATATGCAAATTGTGATTCAGTCGTTTTACTGATATATTCACGAAACAAAGCGCAATAAATAAGATCGATGCAGGAAGCGATCAGACCTGGTAGACAGCCATTCCGAACAACCGAACAATGAAAATGAAACGAGGAAGAGTTTCTGGTGAGCGAACGACGATGGGGCAATCACGGACCTTTCGCCTGTTCGATTACGGCATCCTCGGCGTGAACCCAGGTCAGTTTTTACGACGACGAACTTGTATACGTCTCGCTAATGTCGTCGGGAAACAATTGCAACGACGTGACGTTGCAGTCGTGGTCGTTGTCTGATGTTTGCGTTATCTTTTAGAAAGGTGATTGACGAATTTGTTCCGATGTGCTATAAAAATACAATAATGTTGAACTGTATCTTTATTTTTTTTTTCGATCATATACTGTAACACAAAAACTACAAAACATCAAATCAATTTAATTAAACTTTCCGACGCGTGTTTCTCTAACCCTGTTAGCATCATCAGGAAATGATTCAATCTAATTCTAAAAATTAATCAAATTCTATTTATATAACAACATGAAGACAATATTTCAACGCAGACGTTCGACTAGCAAGAACTAGGTGTTATATTACCGGCATTTCGCAAGGCTTTGGAGGATACGGTAGCTGCTATTGAAACTGGCATTAAGAATGCATTAGAGGTGCAATCGGAAGTAAAAGTACTGAAAATGACTATTAATAAAACTGCAAAATTGGTTCCAAACAGTTCAAGTTATATAACCTAAAAGTTTGAAACGCTTGATACCATTTATTTATGTATTTATAACGTGTTTAACTTATTATGTTAGTGAATCTCTATAAGATCACGTTTAAGTTTGCGATAATTTTAAATTTCAATAACTTTCAATCGATCTGAAATTGTCACAGTGGTTTAAGGATTGGGTAAAGAATATTAAGAGATTATAAACGTTTTGTAGTTTTTGACATACCTCCGATACTTCCTTAAAGTTTGAAATGTTTATTATTAATAATTATCAAAAATAAGTTATATTTAGAAGTTTTAATTAATATTTAAGTATTATTAAAAATTCCATGTTCGTAGTTATAAAGATTTAAAAAACTATTGTCGAAAAGATAAAATCAAACCATATTCATTACCAAAAGTTAGTTCACATTTTTTCATATTATTTGATATTATTAATTTAATTCTAGATTATAGATGAAACAGTGGCGGCTCGTGAGGGAGGGAGTTGGGAGCCGCCCCTCCAGCATTTATCACAGTAAACAATTTTTCAGAGCAAAACACCATATTTTATTTCCGTTCAGTTTTATCCTTTAACTTATTTTAAGATATTATTAAAAATTAAAATCTCTAAATGTAGAAGAACGTCCGTAGACCCATCACACTAAATAATGTGGATAAAAATTCCCTCCTCTCGCCACAATTTTTACATCGTTAGTCGGATGTTTACCTTCGTCATCTTATCTCGTCGTTGACGTTACGTGTTTTGTTCGTTGCCATAATTCGGGGGTTTAACTGCTTTCTAAAACATACGATTTGGACGTAAATTTCCTGCGACCGGACGTATCTGTAATTAGTTTTAAACGCTGACTGGTACGGAGCCTTTGATATGTCTCGCGCCGCAAATTTCGTTCGCCTCGCGAATACTGATTTGGGATATGCTACGTGTATACACACTTAGTAGTACTTTTTAAATATAAATTATAAACTTATAATTGAAAACATGGAGGTGTCTAACTGAAAACAGTTAATCATGGCTAATTTAAATTTGGAGGAGAAAGTTGAAATAAAAACTAACGGTCGGCCCACGCCCGTGTTGAATTTGAGTCAAGTTCAAAAATAATGTAAAAATAGCAAAACAAAATCTTCAGCTGCAGTATTTTCTTCTACACCCTCCCACTTTAAAAACCCACGAGCCACCATTGAGGTGAAACTTGCTCTTTCTTTTTGAATTATACATTATTTTCTAACGTTATCTTTATTAATTTTCTTCTTGTATGTTCTGTAAAGCAAAGGTATTCACGAATTAATGATTTTCAGTACTTTTGCCTCCGATTGAACCTTCGATACAGCCTTAAGCACTAATCGGAATCTTCCAAAGGTTTCATCAGAAAGTCATATAAAGGTAAAATTTTTTAAAATATTTAAAATAAAAGTCACAATATACCAAATATTTCCAAGATCGTCAAGCGTCTGCGAGAGAAATGATTGTTTTTATTTAAAGGCAGATGAGCGAAATAAGGTTGTGGTAATGGACAAATCCGATTATTTTGAAAATGTTGAAAAATTAATTCGAGAGGGTCCATATAAACGATTTAACAGGACGTACGCTTTTGACGTACCACGATTGAATGTTTGTGCATTTCTTTGCACCAATCGACACGAGACTTTTTTTAAGCAATTATCCAATATGCACAAATTTTTTTCACGGTTCAATATTCCTGTAAAATCTTGTCACTGTCTTGTGTGATCAAATCACAGTATGTCATATGACGATCGTGCTTTATCAGTTCGCACACAATATCAATATTTTCTGGCACTAACACCGATTTTGGACGATCTTCTTTAATTTTATGCGTGATTGAACGTCGGCCACGATTGAATTCACTAAACCAGTGATATACGGTGGTTTTAGATGGTGGTTCATGGACAAAAATCGAAGTGGGTTTATCAATGCAGTGTTGTTGACATAATTCACGTCAAAAATCGTAGTAAATCATCACACGAAAATTCTCACGAGTTAATTCTATTTTTTGATTGAGATGAAATTTTCAACTTACTAAACAACACAAATAGCGTCCGTATGACAAAACGTTCTTAATACGTACACAGTCAACAATGTCAAACTTACAATAGATAATGGTATATGCGGATGATGTTGCAATAATTGCTAGAGAGCAGAGAGAGCTAAAGCGCGTAATAAAAATAAATGACCGGGAGTTTAAGAAAAAAGGGCTGGAAATAAATAAGCAAAAAACAAAGTATATGAACTGCGGCAGAAATGAAAGAACACTGAGAAATTTAGTGTGCGGAAGCTATAAATTCGAAGAACTAAAGAGTTTAAACATCTGGGACTCATAATAGATAGAAGGAATGAGGGACTTGATATAGAAGAGAAGATACATAAACGATATAGAGCATTCCCTAGCAACAAGAAATTACTGAAAGACAAGAGATTGAGGACAAGGAATAAATTAGGAATATACAAAACAATAATAAGACCAATAGTAACATATGCCACAGAAACTGTAACGCTCACACCAAAGAGGTAGACAAACTAAATATTGTTGAACGCAGGATAATGAGAACAATGATGGGAGCAAAGAAAGTGAGAAACAACGAGTACAGAACTCTGATGAACATTGAAATCGACAATTTGTTAGGAAGGGAAAATATAGTGAGGGCAATTGGGCTTTTGAACACAATTTTTTTGTCATAAATGGAAATATCATATATAAGTTTTATAATAAAACAATTTTTATTTTTATTTTTTCTTTATAATTAAAAATTTATATCAAATTGAAAATACATTTTTAAACCAAGTACCGACGACAGGCCGACAATTCCCGAAAACAATCGGAGCAATTTGTGACCTCACAAAATGTACCGAAGGCCAATCGGTTTGAATCGCGGCAATTCGCCCTCTTTCTGAACAGACGTTCCGAAACAATCGGAGTTTCGGGTAAATAAAATAATTTATCGATCTTAGTCATCGCTTTATAGGTTTAACCGATAACTTTGACTGCTTTTGTTGGTTTGCGATCGATTTGAAAACATACTTGCTTTTAATTGTTATTTAGGCCTTCGGTGCTGTTTTCGACGTTATTCTCATATATCTTTACATAAGATATGGACGCTCAAAGGTAAGTTTAGAATGAAATCAGATTAGGGTTTTTTTTTGTTTTTTGCAATCGTTTTTATAACTTTTATTTATAATATTTAATTCATAGTAGGGATAACAAATTAACGTGCCAAATTTATAAGAAGGAATATTCCTGTGTGTCCTCAAAGAATCTAGATGTAGCAACACAACTGAAGGTAGTAACAATATAGCCCTACAGGATTGTCAATTTTGTAGGATAGGAATAATAATATTCAAGAATTAGACAAGGACAGACAAAAACAAAATTCGTATATGAAAAGTCTTATACTTATGAAAGTTTTACAGGATAATCTAATTTGTAGATGGTCGAAGAGTACAGAAATTTGTATGATTAGTTGGATTAACACCAACTAGTTAAATTAAGGACTAGCAAAGCAGTTTTCCATGGAATCAAAATAAACATCTGAAGGTCTATGCAAAAAAAGAAAAATAGAAAAGCAAACCTACTTTCAGGATTTTGGTACATGTTATTTATTGATTGAATATATTCATTTGATAGGGTATGTTTAAATAACTAAAGTTAGAAATTTATTATAGGCATTGACGACTGATAAGCTGACAGTAGGTTTTCCAGTGGGTAGATTTTAATAGGAGAGTTCTACACCTTGACTATAAGTTTTCCGCTAAAAAAAAATGGTTTAGGTGCCTTCTCTTATTTGGGAAATCTCTGGCTGGTCGTGCATTACAGTTAGCAGCCAGATTTATTTTTATTTGCAAATATTATTAAATCAAGAGTCTAATGTGGTGGTTTGTAAAACATGTAAGGTCAAAAATCGCCATCGTTTTAAAAATACTGAAAACCTTAATTAAAACAATAATGTCGTATGGGTGGGTTTTTTAAAAATATTGTTAATAAAATTTAGTGTGATGGTTTGAAGAATCTGTGTGGTTTTAAAAGTATTGCAAACTTCAATGAACACAATCAAACAAATATGTATATAATTTTGGGTAGTGATTGTTTTATTTTGACGTGATTATTAATGTAGTTTACATATTATAATCTACTGTAATATATTATCCATATTATCCTAGATGGGTAAAATTTTATGTATATTTAACAGTGTATTTTTTATTGAAATAAAATTAGTGATTTAAACAGTATGTATATGTTTTGTTTTTCTAATTATGATTTATATTGTTTTTTTTTTGCTCAAAAAATAATTAAAAAAACTAGAAAATATCTTTTGATTACTCAATATTTAACATTTTTCTTCAGTGGGTGTTGAACCTTCACTTCTCCAATGGGTCCACATAAGTAGTGCTAATGCATGTTTACAACCACCTGCCATCAAATATATACCAAATATTACTGTTTATAACATTATATTTTTTTTGTTTGAGTATTGATTACCTGCTGAAGCTGCACAATCGTAAAATTTTGAGTTTCTTGGACTTTTCTTAATTTCTCATTATTAATCAAGATAACTGTATAAGCTTTACTCCGAACTTTATGTTCTCAACATACACGTCCTTTTACCTTGCAAATACCATTTTTGCGTTTAAGTTGAAAAAAAACCTATAGCCTTGTCACCGTAACTTTCTCGTGACACCCTACAAATAAAGGGTATTACATTAAGAGGTTTCGAATGTTGGTAACGAATAAAAGAGACGTTTCATAACATACCTGAAAGTTATTTATGGCAGTGCGAAGCCGAATAGTGTACAATTATACATGGAATACAACATCTGTCAAATGACCGCCACGACTTCTCTGGCAGCTCACAATTCTTTTGTTGAAATTCTCGATTACTGCTGAACACATTTGCGGATGTCACGAATTATTCGCCTAATTTCTTCTTTCAACTGTTGAACGGTTTGCGGATTATTTTCGTAAGCTTTGCTCTTCACATAACCCCACAAAAAATAGTCTAGCGGCGTCAAGTCGCATGACCTTGGTGGCCAATTTACGTCCCCATTCCGGGAGATCAGCCTCCCTCCAAACTGTAAGCAATAAAGACAATGTTTCACGTGCTGTATGACATGTCGCACCATCTTGTTGGAACCACATATTCTCTAAATCCATGTCCATTATTTGATCCCATAAAAAACACCAATCATCGTTCGGTATCGTTCTCCGTTTACTGTAACAGCTCGTTCACCTTCATCTTCAAAAAAATAGGGTCCAATGATACCCTCAGCCAGTTCGGAACGAGACTCTGAGGTGATCGGACGTGTTTTGTCTGGTCACCATGGGGACAGATAGCAGTGTCGGTTGGTAGTCTCGGTCGCCGACGTACAGATCTGGCCAAGGGAGCGGACAATCCCGAAGTGTCGTTTCCGCCAGACGGCACTTCAACCCTAACCAAGAGAATAAATTTTAACCCCGAAGTTGGTGAAGAACGAAGCACCGGGACCGGCAGCAACACCAAATCCTTCTTGCCCGGACTCGCTAACAAGGAATAAACAGTGTAATACTGTAAGCAGAGGATGGACTCTGAGATGGTCGGACGCGTTGCGAGCGCGCTGGCCATCGTGGGGGCAGACGTCCATGGCTGTTGACCGTTCCAGCAGCGGGAGTCCGAACTGGATTAGGGAGCGGGCACCCCCGAGGTTCGTCACGCAATACGCGCGGCGACCTCAAACCTAACCAAGAGAATAAGCCTTAGCCCCGAAGACGGTGAAGATGTAACGCACTGGGACCGACAACAACATCCAGTCCGTCCATTCTGTGCTGCCAACAACATCAAAACAAAACCACTAACACCGGTATAATATCAAGAATACAAAAAAGAGAACATCAAGAAAACAAAAAAGAGAATAATAAAACAAAATAGAACAGAATAACATCAAGAAAACAAAAAAGAATATGCCAAAACACCACAGACACGAAGAAGAACCGAACAGTACACCAGTTCATGCAAAAAATCCAGCGTCAACGACCAGCGAACCAACCAATCGATCTACGAATAAACTTCCACTGGACTCGACCCTCGCGGGTCGTTTCCGGAGCAGTAATCACTATCACTTCGGTCGATTAATCTCGACCAGTACCGTATGGTATTAACCGCGCCAAAAGGACGGCGCATAAAACCCAGATTGCGACTGACGCGAAACAGTCGTAATCGTTAATAAGAGAACAAAAGTAAGGGCCTCAGGGTCAACTTGACACACAGGATAAGCAGTAGTAGTAGTAGATACCCTCAGCCCAAAAACCGCACTAAACTGTGACACGTTGAGCATGCATCGGGATTTCGTGGATTTCTCTAAGATTTTCATTGCCCCAGATGCGACAATTTTGTTTATTTACATAACCGTTTAAGTGGCAATGAGCCTCGTTACTGAAAATGATTTTATCGCAAAAATTATTGCCATTTGCCTTCATCTGTAGGATCCAATTGGCAAATGCACGGCGTTGCCCATGGTCGGCTGGCTTTAGCTCCTGTGTTAGCTGAATTTTGTAAGGACAGGAGAGGCTGATCTCCCGGAATGGGGACGTAAATTGGCCACCAAGGTCATGCGACTTGACGCCGCTAGACTATTTTTTTTGTGGGGCTATGTGAAGAGCAAATCTTACGAAAATAATCCGCAAACCGTTCAACAGTTGAAAGAAGAAATTAGGCGAATAATTCGTGACATAACTCCGCAAATGTGTTCAGCAGTAATCGAGAATTTCAACAAAAGAATTGTGAGCTGCCAGAGAAGTCGTGGCGGCCATTTGACAGATGTTGTATTTCACGTATAATTATACACTATCCAGCTTCGCACTGCCATAAATAACTTTCAGGTATGTTATGAAACGTTTCTTTTATTCGTTACCAACATTCGAAACCTCTTAATGGAATACCCGTTAGTTTAATTATATTTAATAGAAATATTTTGTTTCTTATTTACATTTACATTTACATCATTATTATTTTTTTAAAAACTTACATCGATGCCTTAGCACCTCGAACTTCAGTTGAATTGAGCCGAATGTCTTTTTTTTAGAAAATCTGTCACCATAAAAATATCCACAGCAGGTATATTATCAGAATTAGCCTTTATGAACCCTTTGTCACGTGTTACTGAACTAAATTAGTAATCAATAATATTTTATTTTGTACTTAATCAACAATAATTTTGACAGTATATATACAAATAGAAGCCGTTCACTGATGTGAAAATACTGGTATTCTAACGTTAACATAGCAGCCAATCGCGGCGCGTTCGTAGTCACGTGGTTTTATTTAAAATTTTGTACATTTTAATTCATTTGTAATTAATTGTAACAAGTTTTTAAAAAGTTTTTCGCGTTGATTATTAATATTATTTATGATAAAGTCTTAAAATAAACTAAAAAAATCGATAATTATTTTTTATTCAAAAACCCAATTAAAGCACAAATAAGATTATTTGTGGTTTAATTGCTGTTGTCATTGTTAAAGCCAATAAGAGAGATAACAATATGGAAACCAGCCCAGAGCAGACCGAGGAGGAGGAGACCGATGGAGGAAAATAATCGAAAAGACGAAAACTCACCAACAACTATGAGAAGGCAACAAGAAGAAATGTGGACTGATCCCCCACACTAAAATTATTTGAAGAGTTCCTTATATATGGAACAGCTACAATTTCAATATGAAATGTATTAGCTTATAATAATAATAATAATAATAACTGAGAGTGACACCAGGTCGATGAGAATAATAATACAAAAGGGAAAGGTACAGAATCAAAATTCAACATTCTGTAATATACACAACTGGCAGAAGAACCTTACAAAGCTTTTAAACACCAAACTGAACAGTGGAAACCTCAATGGAGCGATCAACGGTTGGGCAGTGTCAACTCTGACATATTCTTTTGGCATTGTTAAATGGTCAGAAACTGACCTTGACGAACTTGATAGGTAAACACGCCGAACATTAACAAAGTTCCGATGCCTGAATCCAAACTCATCGACAAAAAGACTATACATCCCAAGAAAGTTGGGGGGCAGAGGTCTTTTGATTCATACAGTACGCTAATGAAATTGGTTGCAAATGAGGACCTAAATAACAACCTAAATAAACAAAACCATATTGATGGCAGAACAACACTCAAGGATTGCTTTCGAGAATGGAAAGGACAAACATTACATGGAAGGTTTCCTAAGTCACTCGAAGATGACACCATTGACGAACAATTGTCTCTAAAGGGGCTGACCGATGAATTATTGTACCCAGAAACAGAGGGTTTCGCGATATCTATACAAGATAGGGTAACAAGAACAAGGAACTATGAAAGGCATATACTGCACTTGGACATAGTAGATAAGTGCAAGGAAATGCGGTACTTTGGGGGAAACAATTGAGCACCTTATTGGTGGTTACCCGGGCCTTGCTCCTAACACTTGTTTTGGACGACATAATCAGCTAGCAAAAATTATACATCAGCAAACTGCACTAAAATACTCGCTATTAGGAAGCGCACCTCCATATTATAAGTACTCGCCTTCTCCTGTACTTGAATTATCCGATACTATTCTTTACTGGGATAGACCAATTATCGAACGGTTGATTATAACAGGCCAGATATTGTTCTGATCAACAAAAAGTAAAAAAAGAGCTTTTATAATTGACATCGCAGTGCCGCTCTCTCACAACATTAGAAAAACCGAGATGAAAAAATCCACAAAATATCAAAATCTGGCTTACGACTTGAAGAACCAATGGAAACTGAGTCAGGTAGATGTAGTGCCCTTCGTTATATCCGCCGAAGGCCTGATAAGCAAGAGATTTTCAAAGAACCTTGAGACCCTGGGTATCTCGAAATCGATTGCAATAGTGGGACAACGTACCATGCTCTTGCAGACGTGTCACATTGTTCGTAAAATACTATGTTAGGGTGAGAGGAGCTGAATTGCTTTTTCATCTTGGCATTGGAATATCGACCAGCATGAGCTGAGATTCAGCAAGGATGAGCTGAATAAAAATTATATATATGAAGACATGACATGAGGAGCTTCATGTCAATGTGGAGAACCAAAATCCAATTTAGAGAAGGTGGCCATAATATAACAAGTACAGAAATTCCAATTAGAAGAGGTATTTTTCAAGGAGATTCGCTCAGTTCTCTTTGGTTCTGTATGGCCAGGAATCCACTTTCAAACCGACTGAACTCGACCAAATATGGTTTTGGCTTGAAAAGTAATGGCGAATCTATGCGGCTAACCCATTTGCTTTACATAGACGATCTGAAATTATTTGCCTCATCAAACAGTCACCTAGAGCAAATGTTAAGAATGGTAGAAGAATTCTCCAGTGATATACGAATGCAATTTGGACTGGAGAAGTGTCGCATATTAAACATCAATAAAGGAAAACTGCTGAAGAATGCTTTTGAGACACAGAATGAACAAAAGATCGAGGCAATAAGTGCTGTAGATACGTACAAGTATCTGGGTATGAAGCAAGCACGCCGAATTGATCACGGCTTAATGAATGAAGAGCTTACCTGTCAATTTATCAAAAGAGTAAGACAAGTTCTAAGGACAGACTTAAATAGCAGAAACACGTCTAAGGTTATCAACACCTATGCATTTTCAGTGCTAAATTATTAATTCGGGATAGTTAACTGGGGCGCAGCTGACGCATAAAATTTGCAACGTAAGATCAGGACACTGCTCACAACATCGCAGAAATACTACCCTAGAAGTGCAATGGAACGCACAACATTGCCGCGACAGCAAGGTGATAGGGGATTGGTCGATATTAGTAAGCAACTGGACCAACAAATAGGAAATCTGCGGAAATATTTCTTGCAGCAGGCGGAAACGTCTATGCTACATAAAGCTGTATGCCGGGCTGAGGGATCAACACCACTGCGACTAAACGAAGATCAGGTCTATGCAAAAACAGAACTTGAGAAATTACAATCGTGGAGAGAAACGCCTCTGCATGAGAGACATTTGAATGAGGTCATCCAGGAACAAGTCGAACTACTGGCTGACTGCCGGACAGATGTTTCAGGAAACAGAAGGTTTCCCTCTGGCAAAACACGACCAAGATATACCTGCCATAAATTATCTCAAGTGCATAGTTCGGGACGGAGGTGTGGTGGATGATCGATGTAGAGATGGGTGCCGGGTCTCCGAGAAAATCCAACATAAAACAGGGGGCAGTGAAGCATTTGCAGCAATAAAATATAAAGAAAGGCACGAAGCAGTGGTGAAGATCATTCATCAAGAATTGGCAATAAAACTGCAATTAAAGGCATCAAAAAAAGTCCCATACTACAATTACAATCCGCAACCAGTTCTGGAGAACACCAGTTACAGAATGTATTGGGACCGAACAGTACTCACCGAGCAGAAATTAAATAACAATAGACCCGGTATTGTTGTGATCGATAAAACTTCAAGAAAAACATTATTTATAGACATAGCTATCTCAAACAACAATAATTTAATTGCAAAACATACCGAAAAAATCCTGAAGTATAAAGAGCTTAAAGAACAGGTGAAAAGACAATGGGATATGAAGTGCGTCGAAACAATACCTATCATATTGTCATCAACTGGAATCATTCCAAAGCAGGCAGAAGGCTCATGCAGAAGGCTGAATTTCTTGGAACAGCTCGAACCGTTCGAAAGTTTCTGGATAACAATAGAAAACCAAAGACATCCACCGTCACCACTACAACCATGTGGCCCGAAAACATGGAAAGGGCCTCCACAGAGCTTAATCCTTCTGATATCTAAGATATCTGGGATAAGTCAATATTCCCCTCAGGGTGTACCGGAGTTTTGCTTCGGGTGTGACTTCAGCCTGGTGTGTTCTTGTATTGTAGGGCCGGTCCTTGGAGAGAGTGCGAATGCCTTTAAGCTAAATCCATTATATATATATATATATATATATATATATATATATATATATATATATATATATATATATATATATATATATATATATATATATATTATTCCGTAAACTGGATTGGGAACAGGATGGGGTAAAGATCAATGGTGCAAACTTAAACCATCTTAGATTTGCAGATGATATTATTCTCATTTCACAAGACCCAGAGGAGCTGCAAAGACGCATACAAGAATTGCAAAGGGCTGGCGAACCATTTGGCTTGAAAATAAACCTGAAAAAGAGTCAGGTTATGTTCAATAACTTCGCTCAGGACAGAAGAATTTCAGTTTTAGGAAGGGATTTAGAGATTGTGGACAGCTTTGTATATCTTGGGCAGAGGATTTCCATGGAGGGGAATACCGCCCGGGAGGTGGAACGGCGTGTTAAATGTGGCTGGCAGGCATTTGGTAGGCTCAACATAGCTACAACATATATATATATATATATATATATATATATATATATATATATATATATATATATATATATATATATATATATATATATATATATATATATATATATATATATATATATATATCCCAAATGGCGTCTAGCAACACCATCGTTGTCAATTCCGTATACATAAATAGCAACCCTCGTATATTTTACCTTCCTGTTCTTTGATAAACTCAACATAACTTATAGGAAGAGTAAAAAACGTACATTTAGAGGTAGGTGAGCACTTTGTATCCGTTAACGTATCGTCATTGTTTCCTAGTGCACCGATCCTGCATACCCTGAAATATCTAAGAGAGTTACTCGAGTTTAACAGTTTCGATAACAAGATTATTTTTTAATACATCTACCGAAGAAGATTATGCATGCTCGTTTCACCATTGTCGAAGCGAAGACATTGTAACAGTAAACCGAATCTTTTTTGATACATTGCTGCCCTAAAAATATCAACACCAAACTGGATCCAAAGTCTACTAAGAAAGCGCGAAGTTCTTCCAATGTTTTTTTTTGTCAAATGTTGACAATGTCGACTGTATCTTTCTATTTTTTCTCTAAGTTTTCAGTTTGTAAATTTAAATATGTCGGCAAGCATTATATCTGTAACAAAACAACTCCAGCATTCCAACGGTATTTTAAATTCTTTAAAAGGTCGCTCCACTCCTGATAAATGACTGATAATGTTTTCAGCCCTTGTTTTTGTAGCCATATTCGAACGTTCGTAAGACTACTTTGTGATGCCATCTCGACCAACGTAATCGTTGTCTACAATAGTCTCGGTATATTTAAAGAACTCCTAATGCAAATTATCCTCATTGATTTTTGTCCGACTGTGTCCGTATTTGCTGAACCTTTGCTGATATTATCATCTTTTTCCGAACCAGATCTTAGTTCCAGAAATGCTGCCAAATCATTCTCTTGTTCTAAATCTTTCCGTACTTCTAATAATTTTCCCTTTTCTTTTTCATAACTCATCATACTAAAAAGTTACATTATTTATTCATTAGATTACAAATTATAGACAATAAAAATACCTTGATAAATAGCTGAACTATATGTTAGAATATCTAACGCATGGTGGGGTATGACTCAAAATTTATCTTCACGTAATACGTACGGTGGCGTATAAGGACACGTACTGCATTAATGGTAAATAATGCGCACTGCTGTTCACATCAGACTATACTGCACACATTTTTGGTCAAAAATAAGTCAAATACAAAGATACACGAATACTCGCGAACCTGTTGCAAATGGGCTACACCGCGGTAAACTCCATTGGGGTATATTATGCCCCACGGTACCGACGCAGGGTTAAATCCGAAACCATAGCATTCACATATCAACTCGAAAACAGTGATATATTACTATTTTTGGTTATTTTACTGAGTATGAATAATAAAAATGGATGAGATTATAATGTTTTTAGAAAAAACACCGGTATTATATATTCGAATCATAGCTTTCGTAATAGGATGGCTAGTTAATATTTTATGGTAGATAAATTCATTTTTTTTAAACAAAGATAATTATAACTAAGAATTTTATACATTAGATTATATTTTTAGAAAAGAAACATTACAGTAAATACAGAGATAATTATAACCGAAAATTGAAATTATTTGGAAATGGTGCGCAGTGGATAGTTATAATAAGAATATTGTAGATAGATCAATTAGATAACATAAGTTTAGATAATTTCAACTGAACAAAGAAAAAATAAGCTCATGGTAATACCGTTTGATGTCCAGTTAGCAAGAAAGATATACTAGATTTTGAAAAAAATGGCATTCAGATAATCTACAAACCATATTATAAATGAGTGGCAGCTCCACTTGATTTGTGGAGGCCCCAAGCGGTAAACATTTTGGGGCCATCAATCTCAAGTTAGAAATAGAAGTTGCAAGAAAACTCTCGTAAACTTATTAACACAAATGAAAAGTAATGAAAAATTTCATACCGTTGCATAATAAATAAATTTATGTTTACGCTAATTTCAGTCTTGCTTTATTTCCTTACAAAATCATCAATTATTTTGGCAGTATCAATGCGATTTAAAATTTCCTGCTCTATATACAAAAAAGTTATTTAGTCTTTCTTCTTCCATTGTATTCTTTAAATAATTTTTAAATCTCTTTAAAACAGGAAATGATTTTCTGACTGATTTTGACTGATTTTCATTCTATTTCTGACATTAAAAGGGAATTGTTAGAAACATCTTCAATAATATTTCAATATTCGGAAATGGGCAAGACATTTTTTTGGCGGCTAAATAGATGTGATATCTATCGACACCACTATCACACTAGAAAACTGTCTGGATTGTCTGGTCTGGTTTTTATGATGTCCTTCAACTTTTGTAACGGTTTCTTTCTTTCTTTCTTCTATTGACAACTTCATACTTCTGAGCTCTCTGAGATAGTTTTGCCTTAGTGTTATCACATATGACATAAAATGAATTGACCTCAAAATCTTCTCTAATTGTGAATTCATGTCCCACTTTTTTGTTTTCATCAAAAAACAAGTTTCTGATTCATCGTCTGCGAGTTTGTTCATCTTCCACACTAAATAATAACCCTGATAGATTAGGTGCCTCTTTCTCATCTTTTTCATATTCTTCTCAGAAATTAATAATAAAATTTTCTAATGACTTCAGTAGGATGGATGCTTTGAATAGTTCGGACTCTACTGATTGTATTGATTTACTAGTAGCATTTATTCTTTGCAAAATAGTATTCCAAATCACTGTTATTAGGGCGGTTTCATATATGTCCATTTTCTTAAGAAGTGAAGTCGCCTCCACTATCGTAATTTCTTTTTCTTCTTCTGCTCTTCCAATTTCATTTATAGCTTCTTTTATATGGACGGATCCAAGTTATATAGCTAATACAGCGCCTGCTTTTGCTAACTATCTTATATCAGAAACTCTTTTCAGAGAGACGGGTTGTTTATCTTTACATATTTCTCCTTTACTCATTAAAACTCCAACGATGATTTGACAACGTTTTCCAACGATGATTTGCCGCACAGAAAATGTGAATAACTTCTACACAAACATATGATATTGAACTGAAGCGCTACAACTATCTGCAGTGAAATTTCTAATTAAATTTAAGGAATTATATGCACACGGAATAAAAACCACACTTGGACTATGTTCTTTAAAACATGTTTGCAAACCTGAATACTTTCTTGACATATTTGAACAAGTACCCCAAATATCTTGGAATCACGCTCAATTGCTCTCTACGTATAAAAAATATCTGCCAAGATATACATAGAAAATGCATCTACCGAGATAAAAATAGAAACAATATCATCCAAAAACTGTGTGGTACAACCTGGGGAGCTTTTCTCAGCTGCAGAATACTGTATTCCAGTATGACTAAACAATGTGACTGACTAACAATACTAATAATCACTGGAACAATCAGACCAACTTCTACCTACTGGCTTCCCTTACTCAGTAATATAGAGCCACCTCCAATTCGTAGAAACCAGGTCCTGTTCAGAGAATACCGCATTATACAAGATAATCTGGAACTATCCTTTCATTAAGATATAGCTATTCTACGACAAAATAGATTTCGATCAAGACCCCATCACTACTGGATGCTGAATAGCTTGCCACAGGTAAAATTAAAGTAAGAGATCTTTGGAACCAAAATTTCAGAAACAAAAGCTGGAATGGTTTGAGTGTTACAACAGTGATACTGCGGTCATCGTACGTAATAGAAAACTGTGGATCAAATTAAACAGAATCTGCACTTCGAGATGTGACTGTAGTGCACTGAAACAATGCATCAGACATATTGTTGTGGAGTGCCTCCTACGATCCTATCAGAACAGCTGTAACGATTTCATGAGAAACAACGCCGCAGCGATGGAATGGATTGGAAACCTAGATATTAATATTTAGTTCCTCTGCCTGTTGTTTGTGCATTGTTTGTTTTCTTTTTTTTCCTTTTTTTGTATATACTTATTGGGCTACATGTTTATATGCTGCATGATGCCATACGATTAAATAAATATATAAATAAATAAATAAATAAATAAATAAAATAAATTGTTTAGTTTTAGAATTAAATTAAATCATCTGAGACAGCATCTGATGAAGAAGATAAATTGAGTAGTTTGATGGATCTCTTCCAGTTTAGACAAATTAAACAAAAACTTCTATTTCTATAGGTGAATGCTAAAACGATAACAATGTTAACGAATAAAAACAAATATTTATATCACGTTGCGAGGTACTTTTCGAATGCAACTAAGCTAACCATCATTCTTATAGCTCAATAAATACTTCAAGCTACACAACATTTCAAACAATTAACCGTTCAACGCCATCTACATTTTTCACGCTATTCCACCCCTGGGCGGTATCCCCTCACCAAGATATATATATATATACATATATATATATATATATATATATATATATATATATAATAGTCCACCACCTCAAAATTCCTTCCTAAAATAGAAATTCTTCTATCCTCAGCACCTACTGACTCTTTTTTAGATTTATTTTTAAGCCAAATGGTTCTCCAGCCATTTGCAGCTGTTATATGTTTTTTTTTGCAACTCCTCTTAATCTTATGAAAGAAGAACGATATCATCTGTGACGATAAGATGGCTTAAGTCTGTACCATTGATCTTTTTTCCATTCTGTTTCCAATCCAGATTATTTAATGTACTATTATCGCCAATTATTCTTCTTAATATAATAAATGTATGAGAACACTTCTGAATAACAAGTACCACTGCAAACGCATTTGAAGCATGTGCTTCAAGTGCGTTTACAGGCATAATAATGTTTAGCTCTACAGGCCTAGTGGCCTTTGTGTTCGAGTTCTTTTACTCTTCCATCTTTTTCGGTCCAAAGTCTCATTCTTCCAATCATTTACTTCTACTTTCCTCAATTTTTTCATTACTTCATCCAGCTATTTCTTCCTCGGCCACCCTGTTCTCCTTTTTCCTCCTTCACCTCTCATCGGTGTTCTTTTAACCCTTCACTTGCTGGTCATCCTGGTTATGTGCCTCAGCCATCTAGCTCTCTACTCTCTCACCACCTGAACAATATTTGTTTTTTTTGTACGGTGTTTCAATTTCTCTATTTGTTCTTCTTCTAAATTCATTCTGAACTTTAATTCCTCCAAGAATTCTCCTTAATATTTTACGTTCCCACACTTAATTTTTTCCAACTTCATCATTGTCCATGTTTTGCAAGCAGAGGTAACTGTGCGCGTTAGTATTGTTTGGTACACTCTTACTTTTGTTGCTCTTGTTATATTATTTGCTCTTAAAATCTTTGAAAACATTCCTGCGACTTTGCTTTCTTTCGCTAGTCGTTTCCCTATTTCTTTCTCTTCATCTCCTTTATATGTTAGTGTTACTACTAAATGTTTAATTTGTTAAAATTTCTCTAAAGTATATTTCTTCTTTTCTACACAACTAATGACTAAATTAGGAGACAGTCCTCTGGTATCTTGTTTTCGTTAATTGTAAGGCCATGTTTTCTTGCCTTTATTTCCGACATCTTAAATACCCTTACTATGTTTTCCTGGAATTTTGCCATCAATACAATGTCGTTGGCATAGGCTAAGCATTAGTGTCTGGTACCTGGTATACCTGGTATATATTAACCCCTTAGCATTGATGTCACTCTCCCTTCCTATATATCTCTGTCCTTTCTTTACAGTAGACTCCTCAGACATTGCTCCATCGACTATAACTTTATTTTTTTCTTTCTCAACTTCCTCAACTTTTCTGGAACTCCCAACCGTCTCATTGCTTGAAACAAATTTTCCTTGCTAATGGAGTCATATGCTTGTCGATAATCTGTGAACAGCATATGTAAGTTCAAAGCTTGTTCTCTAATCGATCTTTTAATCATCTTCGCTATAACTTTGTAAGTCACGTCTTACAGTGCAATTCATCGGTAGTTATCCTTTTTTGTGAAGGGGTATTATCAGCGTTTTATTCCATTTCTCTGGCATATTTTCTTCTTCCCAAATTATGTTCTTGGCATCAATATATCATCACCGTGTTTCAAGATTTCGACTGTTATACTGTTTTCTCTAGCACTCTTGTTAATGTTTAACAGGTTTCTATAAACTTCTAATCTTTTGGAGTGCATTTATAATTTCGTTATTGTTTACAATCTCATCTTCTTCCATTTCATGTACTCCCCAGTTATCTTCCTCCACAGTCTAATTTAGTGTCTCTAAATCTGAGAGATCTATCTGAGAAATATTGAGCAAATCTTTTCAGTTTTCCTTCTGAATCTCCTACCAGGGATCCTTCTGGACTTTTCAGATAATGGGGTCTCCTTGCGCTATTGTCTTTACTGTTTTTAACATCCTGATTCCTGAAATTTTTTATCCTCTTATTAGCATGTAATGCTTCCAAGACATACGTCAGCTAATTTGATCCAGAACTGGCAGACTGACAGGATGATGTTTTAACTATAATGGGCTTACCCATTATTCAACTTTTTCTTAATTTTTTTATTATTTCAATACTACCTTTATACCTTATACTTTTATACCTTATTTATACCTTATACCTTATACCTTTATAATTTTCAATAATACCTTTATCTTCTTGTTCCTGTGGTGTTATAACCCATATGTGAACCTTGGCCGTTTTTAGCAATCGCCTCCATCCGGATCGCTTTCCAGCAGCACCTTGTCAGCTTTTATGTGAATTAGTTCTTCAGCATCGCTTTTGCTATCATGTCTTTGGTCCACCTCTCCTTCTGTTATCCTCTATTCGTCCTTCCAACATTTTCTTTGTTACAGGACTTTCTGGCATTCTGGCCATATATTCCGATCATTTAAGTGAACCCTCACATGGTCTGCAATATCCAGATCTTTGTTAAATTGCTTGAATTAGAGTTGATACCTAGTCCCCCAAATTCTAACAGATGTCCCTAAAGAAAATGTATTTTTGATACAGCAATATAAATAAGAGAGAGACGTCAATCAAAAAAACTTTATTAATTATTGAAATTTTAGAATATCACATATGAAAAATAATGTCATCTAAATGTAAACAAGATAACGTGGAGGCCAGTTTATGTCCTGGAACTCGTGGCAGAAACGTGTTGGCACTTCCAGCACTTCCGCACTCTTGCTCGACATTGCTCCGTCCAGCTAAAAGTATGTTCTTTGGTTATAACCAGTGAAGTTTTGCCGTTCAAGTACCAAATAATTTTCCAACATTTCCACATAACGCTCTGAATTGATGGTAACTGCACGTCCCCTGCTGTCTTCAAAAAAAAATACGGGCTGATTATTCCTCGCACTAACATTGCACTGACATTGCAGCCCATACAGCACATACCATTGTATTGCCATTGCAGCACATACTTTAGGCAAAGCTAGGGATTTTTTATGTTTGTGTTTTGGGTTCGCTGCGCTCTAGTAGCGACAGTTCTACTTATTTACGTGACCGTTGAGATGAAAATGATGCTCATATGAAAACAATATGTTGTTGATTGTTACAAAACGCCCAGTTACTTGATTAACGCATTGAAGCCTCTGACCGGCATCCTTGGGGCTTTAACTCTTATACCAGTTGAGTTTTGTATGAGTGCAGGTTTATATCCTTGCACAGAATGCGGTGCAATGATGATAAAGGCACATTTAAAGTATGCGCTCGCATGCTTGGTCCCCGAACTTACGTTTATCCATAGTTGAACCAGTTTCTTCAAACTCCTTAACCCATTTCCTCATGAGGTGAACCCTTGGCGTATCTTTAATGTTACGCAAATCACGATGACTGCAGAACTGTATCTGCTCTATAGTCGCCGAATCAATGTTTTTGTAAAATTATCGCACACACAACGCACGCTCTGTTCCCGAGAAACGCTCCATACCAACTAAATTCGTACACGCAAGGCTATCGATCTAGGCTATCGATTGACATGGGCCCCGTGCTACTCACAGTTGTTGCATTTGCATAGTCAGCCAATTCAGTCAAAAATTCTTCTAAGTACTCTTCTTTCAAATACTATAATTTGTATTATTTGCAATATCCAAATAAATATTTTATAAGTCATGACTTTCATGCTCCTTTGTTTTAAAACATACTGCAAGCAGGAAATAGTTTTGTTGCCCTTCATTAACGACTTTTGATTTATCCTGTGATGTTTTCATTCAGTTTACTTTCCAGACATTAATCCAGAAGTAAATTCCTTCAGAACTTCAATATTGTCATCGTCGATTGTCCAGTTCTGTTATTTTTTTCGGTGAGCTCTCACTTCCATCACCCTTTGTTTTATAGATGTTTATTTCTAGACAGACTCTTTAAGTTTCACTTTTATTTCGCCACAAGTCTTAATAATATTTTCGATCGTGTCAATATGTTTAGATCATCTGCATATCCTACGATCTGTTTTTCTTATTTATGTGTGTTTCGCTGATGACTTCATTAAATAGGACATGTGCTAATCCATTCACCAATCGCGACTTTCTCTGATGTCAAAGTCATATGAGGTGTTGTTGTTGGTCTAGTCTTATTTCAAAAGTGTAATGTATGACATTTATAAAAATGAAGTCGTTGAAAATGGGCGTTCAATGAAAAATGTTTTTAAAAAATGACGATATTTACGGTTTGCACAATCGTTCATCTGAAAGCATTATCAATCGAATCGTTCAAAAATTTTAAGAAACTATTTCGATGGAAAATAAAAGAAGAGCAATATATAGTTGTAGTGGTTGTCCACAAGAACATATTGATTTGGTACGTGAAAGTGTTGCTGGAGACCCAGAAATTTCCATTAGTCGACGTTCATAACCAGTTGGAGTCGTTATTGTGATTTTATGAAAAGACTAGCAGACCTGACAGACGTTGTCCTGTCCAAATTTCAATAAATTTTTTTTAATAAATATAAAATAATAAATTTGTGATCGTTTTGTGAAAAGCTATTGGAAATGCATAGACAAAGTAAAAAATGAGAATTTTTGGATGTTTGAGTGATCATTGTATCTATTAACGATTGTGATTATGGATATTCAATTTGAGGAGGCGTACATTCAGAAGTACGCCAATGAGAAATTTTACCTGCGGGGTGAATTCTATCGGCAGTACACCGCTGAAATGCAGGAAATGTGTAATATGCACGAAACGATTGTGCCAGGAAATGTGTGCAGTCTGTTCCTCTTCCAGTAACCAATGAGCGCAATGACTCTGGTGGCGGGACCAATGGCGCCAATTTGAATTTGCTATTTACGCAATACAATACAGGGGTTTCATTTGTGAATTTAAATACATTACAATGTGAACACACAACGCTCATCGATCCAACAGCAACGGATTAGTTTGCATTGCAATTAATTACTATGTTGTAACGGAATGCAGCTCGATGAGTAATCAATGCAAGATTTGTTTGTCTTCTTGCACGATTAGTCAAATCTATTATCACGCGATTGGTTTCTACTGACCGATGATGTCTAATTCGATGCATATCATCTTCATTTGCATTTTCTCTTTCTCTTTGTGTACGTGCTGAACCTGTTTGTGATAATCGATTCCGTTCAATTTCATTTCGCTTTTCGCGTTGCTCTGCAGTTCGATTAGATCGAAAATTGGTTTGGTTTGTAGAATTGCGAGTTCTGTGATCTAAATTGCTCCGTCTTATTGGCGGCATTACAATGCGACTAAATTATGTCAATTAAATTCAATTGTGTCAATTGCGACACAATTCAACTGAAAATTGACAATTGATTCACTTTGTTGGTATTGTATAACCGTTTGTAACTTCAAAACTCATTGTATTTCGAAGGTATGTAAATTTGTTTGAGCTAAAACGACGAATCTTTTAATTTAATTTTTTGTTAAAAAAAATTTACCGAATCGATCGAGTCGTTCTCAAGTAATACGCTTATCAACGAACAGCATTTCATTTTTATTTATAAGATTTAGCTCTGAAGACAAATAAGCTTCAAATAACCCAGGAACTTAAACCACTAGATCATTCAAAATATCATGTATTTGTTAATTGGATCAACGATTATTTCTCAAAAAATCAACCACAAATTTTGTGTAGTTTTATTCAAGAATTTAAAAAACCTCTCAATTTGTAAGACTATTTTGAAACTTATATATACTAAAATATAAAATTAATGCAATAAAATATACTTTCTGTTCCCCACTGTAAGTTCTTTGAAGTGTCTGCAATTAACAAAAACTTATTAAAAAAAAACCTTCCAACCAAAAAATGTCATAAAGCCAGGCATGATTCGAAGTCGTTCTAGAAAATTATTAATTATCCAGTGAAAAACAGACACAGACTAAAATTAAACAATTTATTTGTTTGTATTCAGATTCGATGACGAATTTCATTAATCTTTAAAATCCTACCGCATAAAAAACCTTTTAAATAAATGTTCTTCGATGATTTAAACTAATATACATAACATAATTTATTAATATAATTGAATTGGTTATAATTTTTAAGGTTTTTTACAAGAGTAGGTCTTGTAAATAATGAGGCAACTTTAATTTTTCGTATCCAAATGAATAATTGACCATTTCAAATTAACAATAATTAGATGATTAGTTTCAGTAATAAAGCGTACTGTTATGGTAAAGTCAGATGAACATAGGAAGGTTTTAATAAACAAGAATATATTCCGAGTATAGCGGAGAAATCAATCGAAATATTTTATTAAAAAAACAATAGAAATATCCCACGATACACAAGAAAGAATGCCTAATAATTGAAAATAACTTCGCACAACTGATCTTCTTAACATTGAACCTCCTAAACATCTATATATCATCTCCTTATATCTATACATGCACTTATATCTATACGATGCACGTAAGATGCAAGATGCAAGATGTTATGTATGCACCATTAATATTTTTCTATCTTACTCCCAATCCAGATTACGGAACAGAAAATAAGAGGTGATATTGCTTCATTCTGCCGTACACCCCGCTATACATTAATTCCAACATCAAGATCATCTAGGTGGACTTTCGCTGTAGCTTTATCATATATCGATCCTGGTAGATTTACATTGTCTTTGACTATATCTTGGTTAAGCAATGCATCCATTATGGTCTACATATATTTTGAGATATATATATATATATATATATATATATATATATATATATATATATATATATATATATATATATATATATACATATATATATATATATATATATATATATATATATATATATATATATATATATATATATATATATATATATATATATATATATATCTATATATTTATATATTTATATATCTATATATCTATATATCGTATATATCTATATATCTATATATCTATATCTATATATATATATATATATATATATATATATATATATATATATATATATATATATATATATATATATATATGAACATTTTTGTTGATTGCTTGACCAGGAAGGAGCCCCACCTATCCCTCAACTGGATGACATATATTTCGTCTCTCGAAGTTCAGACTCATTAGAGCACCGACATATACTATACCATCAAGAATAGGGAGACCCTATCCACAACCAACAACCCATGTTGTCGCCGACTTCCCATCGGATGGCGTACATATGTAGACTTGGACGCAGTCCAAGAAAATCTAACACTACATATATCTATATATCTATATATTTATATATTTATATATCTATATATATATATATATATATATATATATATATATATATATATATATATATATATATATATATATGTATATATATATATATATATATATATAAATATATATATATATATATATATATATATATATATATATATATATATATATATATATATATATATAGATATCTATATATATATATATATAGATATCTATATATAGCTCATTCATATTTCTCATTTTCTCATGCTCATTTTTGTTGATTGCTTGACCAGGAAGGAGCCCCACCTATCCCTCAACTGGATGACATATATTTCGTCTCTCGAAGTTCAGACTCATTAGAGCACCGACATATACTATACTATCAAGAATAGGGAGACCCTATCCACAACCAACAACCCATGTTGTCGCCGACTTCCCATCGGATGGCGTACATATGTAGACTTGGACGCAGTCCAAGAAAATCTAACACTACATATATCTATATATCTATATATTTATATATTTATATATCTATATATATATATATATATATATATATATATATATATATATATATATATATATATATAGGTATAT
This sequence comes from Cosmopolites sordidus, assembly GCA_031761425.1. Taxonomy (NCBI): domain Eukaryota; kingdom Metazoa; phylum Arthropoda; class Insecta; order Coleoptera; family Curculionidae; genus Cosmopolites; species Cosmopolites sordidus. The sequence continues at coordinate 1,476,985 of JARFXV010000268.1, read as the reverse complement.
ATATATATATATATATATATATATATATATATATATATATATATATATATATATATATATATCTATATATCTATATATCTATATATCTATATATCTATATATCTATATATCTATATATCTATATATCTATATATCTATAGATCTATATATCTACATATCTATATATCTATATATATATATATATATATATATATATATATATATATATATATATATATATATATATATAGATATATAGATATCTATATATAGCTCATTCATGGAAATAATGGTTGCATGTCATCAATCTAGATAATCTATTGCCAATTTAAATCCATAAGAAGGGAAAAATAATTTAAATTTTGAACTACTCTCTTTCCTTCTTCCTCTAAACCTATTAGAATAGGATAAAAATACTGTGAGCCGATGGAATGATTACATTCTGTAAATTCGCTGTTAAAGTAACATTTAGGTTTGTGGTTCTGAACAGTATTGCCGGCCTAACACAACTTTCTTCGTCGAATCTGTCATTTTCATGTTCTGATCGTTTTTGAGTTGTGCCTTCAAAGGTTTTGAATTATTTTTACATTATTCTTTGCAGTTACAGCTATTTTCTGGTTTAGTTTCTGTTTTTGTTAGTTCTGTAGTAGAAAATCTGCGATTATAATTGCAAAAAATTCCAAATCCGTTAAGCAGTTGTAAGCAACTTGTCTCTTCACTTATCAGTTATTTTGAATAGGAACGAGATAATGCGGCTCCTCTTTTGCCATTAAACGCTGTGACAGAGGTATGTATTAGTAACTTAGTAGGTCTCATGGGTAATTGGAGTTTTTTAGCGAATTTTAGTTACACTAAATATTAGTATTGGTACAGTTAGTGCAATTTCGAAAAACTTGAAGTATAAAGAAATCTTAAAATCACCGAAGAAAAAGTGTCTACTTCCAAAACGAGTAACTAATCTAGATCATCTTGATGTTGGCTCAATTCGCAATCAAATCTATGAAATATATGATTCAAATCTATGAAATGTATAAAAGAGTATTTGATAGACTAGAAGTTAATCCCCCTAATAATTTACTTGAACAGCGATTCAGACGCTGAAAGTTGTTTTAGTGATAGTGAATAATTAAACTTTGTGTGAACTAAATTAAAAGCCGCTATGTTCACAAGCAGACTTTCGAAACCGATTTTTGATTAAAACTTTTGAAGGAAAAACTTTTTGTGCTACTTTTTCATTTACAGTTTTATTGATCATACAAAAGCTAAAGTCTAGGTATTTTGTTATCTGTTTTGTTTGTTTGTTTTCTGAATATATATATATATATATATATATATATATATATATATATATATATATATATATATATATATATATATATACACAAAGTTATATGAGGACAAGAATCAGACATGAAAAACAAATGCCAGATATCCTGGTGGAGGAAGTGACAAAGCCTATAGACTCGATGAAAAATGGCAAGGTTCCAGGAGAGGATAGTATAACGGTAGAGATGTTAAAAGCTGGTGGTCGGACCTTACATAAAATACTGGCAAGATTATACACAAAATGCCTCAAACAACAAGAAGTACCCAGCTTATGGAAAAATGCAGAGGTGATTCTTTTACATAAGAAATGAGCACGGGAAGATTTAAAGAACTACCGCCCAATAAGCCTCCTATCAGTGGTGTACAAAGTTTTCACCAAGATAATATCCAAAAGAATACTAAGAAAACTTAATGACACACAACCAAGGGAGCAAGCAGTATTCAGAAGTGGATTCAGTACATTGGATCATATCCAGGTTCTACAGCAGGTCATAGAAAAACACAACGAATACACTATGCCACTGTACTTGGCATTTATCGATTATGAAAAAGCATTTTATTCAATCTCAAAGCGGACCATAATGGATGCATTGCTTAATCAAGGTGTAGAGAAAATCTATGTAAACCTTCTAGGATCGATATATGATGAAGCTACAGCAACAGTCCACCTTGACGATCTTGAGGTGGGAATAAATGTAGAGCAGGGCGTACGGCAGGGGGACGCAATATCGCCTCTTCTTTTCTCAGCCTGCCTGGAAGAAGTGTTTCGTAAGGATTGGGAACAAGATGGAATAAGGATCAATGGTGCGTACTTAAATTAACTTAGATTTGCAGATGATATCGTTCTTCTTTCACAAGACCCAGATGAGCAGGCCCAGACACGTACAAGAATTGCAAAGCGCTGGGGAAACATTTGGCTTGAAAATAAACAAGAAGAAGAGTCAGGTCATGTCCAATAAATTTGCTGAGGACAAAAGGATTTCTATTTTAGGAACGGATTTGGAATTTTTCGCGTATGGGCCCGGGTGGACCACGCGAAGTACAATTAAAGGCGTTTGTTGTTGTTAGCCTTCCTTTGCGCCCATACTAATTTAATTCTTTCGCTATGAGCTTTTTTCCTTTCGTCAGACCAAGTTGTTCCAGTGTTCCTACATTTTTCTCTCTGGCCAACCTTCCAAATGTTAACCTTGTGTCTGAAACAGCCTCCATCCTGAATTTCACTTTGTGTAATATTTGCTGATCTTAGGTCCTCTTTAATTGCAGCAATCCATTTAATTATTTCTACTTTAGCTCTACTCCTATTTTCATAAAATTCGACTATTTGTCTAGTTAGCCTATTTGGATTCATCCGTTTTATGTGTCCGTAAAACTTAAGTCTTCTTTTTCTCATATCGCTATGTATATCTGTGTATTGTTTGATTTCTTGGTTTTCTCGAAGTCGGTATGTTGTTGTATTTATTTGTTTGGGGCCTAGGATTTGTCTTATGATTTTTCTTTCCTTCTTTTCAATGTCCACGATGTCTCTCTTTCTATTCAAAATGAGCGTTTCTGCCCCATATAGACATTCTGACTTAATAACTGTGTTGTAATGTCTCAGTTTTGTGTTTTTAGATAGGCATTTTTTGTTGTAAATATTTTGTGTAAGTCTCAATGCCGTTTCCATTTTTTGACATCTACCCTTATTGGCCGCTTTTTCCAACCCATTTTCCATGATTATTTCACCCAAATATTTGAATTGAGAGACTCGTCTGATGTTACCATATTTTATTTTTAGAAATGGTGTTCTTAGTCTGTTGCAGGTCATGTATTATGTCTTTTCAAAGGAAATTTGGAGTCCTACCTTTTCTGCTGTTTCTTTTAGAATTTCAATCTGTTTCTGTGCCATTAATACATCTTTAGCCAAAATTGCTAGATCATCAGCAAACGCCAGACAATCAGTTTTGATGTTGGTTCTCCCCAGTTTAATGGGCTGGTCAATATTCAGGGCCAACTTTTTTTCACGCCACTCCTGTATTGCTTTTTCTAGAACACAGTTAAATAAGAGTGGCGAGAGTCCATCCCCTTGTCTCACTCCAGTTTTAATTTCGAAGGGCTCTGAGATGTCACCCATGAATTTAACTTTTGACCTTGTGTTAGTTAATGTTGCTTTAATAATTGCCAGCGTTTTCAGATCTAGTCCTTGTTCTTTCAAGATTCGGAATAAAGATTCGCGGTCTATAGAATCATATGCTTTCTTGAAATCCACAAATGTACAGACGAGATTTTTATTCTACAGTTTTTGATGTCTTAGGATCAACTTTAGATTCAGGATCTGTTCAGGGCAGGATCTGCCCGGTCGAAACCCTACTTGATATTCACCAATTTTAAGTTCCAACTGTCCTTGTGCTCTGTCTAGTAGACATTGAGATAGAATCTTATAACAAACTGGGAGAAGAGATATCCCAAATTCTTGTTCACTATATATATATATATATATATATATATATATATATATATATATATATATATATATATATATATATATCTTGGCCAAAGGGTTTCAATGGAAGGCGACACCATCCAGGAGGAGGTGGACGACGCGTTAAATGTGGCTGGCAGGCATTTGGCAGACTCAACATAGTGTTTAAGAGCAAACTACCACTTTGTCTGAAAAGCAAAGTCTTTGATCAGTGTGTCCTGTCCGCTATGACATACGGAAGTGAGACCTGAATACTCACATCACAGTCAGTTCAAAAACTTCGAGTAGCACAAAGGGGAATGGAAAGATGTATGCTTGGCATTACTAGACGGGATAGAAAGACCTGCACATGAATCAGAAAACAAACGAAAGTGAATGACAGAATAAAGCAATTGAAAGAATAAAGCAATTGAAATGGAAGTGGGCAGGCCATGTAGCGAGGCGATGGGACGAAAGATGGACCATGGCGGTCCTGGACTGGATACCGCTTGATCGCATACGTCCACGGAGAAGACCGAAAACACGATGGACTGATGATATTATTAAGTATATTGGACCCGAATGGCAAAGGAAAGCTCAGGGCCGCGAGAGTTGGAAGTATGCTGAAGAGGCCTTCATCCTGCAGGGGATTGATACGGATTGATGATGATGATGTGATGATGATGGTGATGATCATCATTCGTCCCCTGATGTTTAGACTCTTCAGGGTACCAACATGTGCTCTCCCGTCAAGAATAAGAAGATCCACAGTCAACAACCCATACTTTTCGCCCACTTCCCGTGGGATGGCGTATATATGCAGTGTTAGAATTCTTTGGACTGCGTCCAATGAGACAACAGTGCTGAGTGTCATCAGACACCCAACTACTGGGTTCCACAATCTAATGTAGAACATACAACAACCTACGTCTCCGCCTAAATGAGCATTTTGTTGATTGTTTGACTGGGGACGGGCCTCACCCATCCCTTCCATTGGAGGGCACATGTTTCGTCTTTTGATGTTTAGACTCTTCAGGGTACCGACATGTGCTCTCGTGTCAAGAATAGGAAGACCATGTACACAGTCAACAACCCATACTTTTCGTCGACTTCCCATCGGATGGCGTATATATGCATTGTTAGCGTATATAACAGTGCTAAGTATCATCATTGAGGCATTAAGTGCTCATTTAGGCGGAGACGCAGGTTGTTGTGTGTTCCACATGTGATTGTGGAACCCAGCAGTTCGGTGTCTGATGACACGCAGCACTGTTGTTTCATTGGACGCAGTCCAAAGAATTCTAACACTATATATATATATATATATATATATATATATATATATATATATATATATATATATATATATATATATATATATATATATATATATATATATATATATATATATATATATATATATATATATATATATATATGCGATCCACTGCAGGATGAAGGTATCTTCAGCATGATTCCAGCTCTTGCGGTTCTGAGCTTTGCTTTGCCATTCAGGGCCAATATATTTGAATATGTCATCAATATATAGTGCTTTCGGTCTTTTGCGTGGACGTTTGCGACCAAGCGGTATCCATTCCAGGATCACTTTGATCCATCTTTCGTCCCATCACCTCGCTGCATGGCTTGGCATGGAGGTTCAATTCATTTACTCTTTCAATTCTGTCACTCATTTTCGCTTGCTCTCTAATCTATGTGCAGGGCTTTCTATCCCATTTGGTGATGCTAAACATACATCTTTCCATTCCCCTCCCCCTGGCTACCGAAGTTTTTGAACACGAAGTTTTGAGCAGTTTTTGTTTTTGTTTTTTGTTTTTGAAAGGTTTCACCTCCGTATGTCATAACAGGCAGGACACAATGATCAAAGAATTTTCTTTTCAGGCAAAGTGATAGTTTGTTCTTAAACACTATGTTGGGCCTGTCAAATTCCTACCAGCAACATTTAACACTTAGATCCATCGCTCGAGTGGTATCCCCTTCTATTGAAATCCGCTGCCCAAAATGTATGTAGTGATCCACAACTTCCAAATCCGTTCCTAATATAGAAATTATTTTGTCCTCACCAAATTTACTGAACACGGCCTGACTCTTTTGGTTTATTTTCATGCCAAATGGTTCTCCAGCCCTTTGTGGCACTTGTATGCACCTTTGCAACTCCTCTGGGGCTTAAGAAAGAAAAACAATATTATGAGCTAATCTAAGATGCACGTAAGATGCAAGATGTTATGTATGCACCATTAATATTTTTTTCTACCTTACTCCCAATCCAGATTACGGAACAGAAAATAAGAGGTGATATTGCTTCATTCTGCCGTACACCCCGCTATACATTAATTCCAACATCAAGATCATCTAGGTGGGCTTTCGCTGTAGCTTTATCATATATCCATCCTGGTAGATTTACATTGTCTTTGACTATATCTTGGTTAAGCAATGCATCCATTATGGTCTACATATATTTTGAGATATATATATATATATATATATATATATATATATATATATATATATATATATATGTATATATATATATATATGTATATATATATATATATATATATATATATATATATATATATATATATATATATATATATATATATATATATATCCAGGAAAGGACAGTGTAATTGTCGAAATGCTAAAAGCTGGTGGTCGGACGTTACATAAAACACTGCCAAAATTATACTCAAAATGCCTCAAAGAACAAAAAGTACCTGACGTATGAAAAAATGCAGAAGTGATCCTTTTACATAAAAAAGGAGCACAGGAAGATTTAAAGAGCTACCGTCCACTAAGTCTCCTATCAGTAATGTACAAAGTTTTCACTAAGATAATTTCTACGAGAATATTAGAAAAACTGAATGACGCACAACCAAGAGAACAAGCAGGATTCAGAAGTGGATTCAGTACAATGGATCACATCCAGGTTGTACAGCAGGTCATAGAAAGGCACAACAAATAAACCATGCCACTGTGCTTGGCTTTTATCGACTACGAAAAAGCATTTGATTCCATCTCAAAGCATGCGATAATGAATGCACTGCTTAGCCAAGGTGTAGAGAGAGCCTATGTAAACCCATTAGAATCGATATATGATGGAGCTACAGCCACAATTCACCTTGATGATCTTGAAGCGGGAATTAATGTAGAACGAGGTTTACGGCAGGGTGACGCAATATCGCCTATTCTTTTCTCGGCTGGCCTTGAAGAAGTATTCCGTAAACTTAGATTTGCAGATGATATTATTCTTATTTTGCAAGACACAGAGGAGCTGCAAAGACGCACACAAGAACTGCAAAGGACTGGCGAACCATTTGGCTTGAAAATAAACCTGAAAAAGAGTCAGGTTATGTTCAATAACTTCGCTCAGGACAGAAGAATTTCAGTTTTAGGAAGGGATTTAGAAATTGTAGACAGCTTTGTATATCTTGGGCAGAGGATTTCAATGGAGGGGAATACCGCTCGGGAGGTGGAACGGCGTGTTAAATGTGGCTGGCAGGCATTTGGTAGGCTCAACATAGTGTTTAAGAGCAGACTCCCACTTTGCCTGAAAAGAAAAATCTTCGATTAGTGCGTTCTACCCGTTATGACATACGAAAGTGACACCTGGACACTCACATCGCAATCAATTCAAAAACTTCGGGTGGCACAGAGGGGAATGGAAAAATGTTTGCTTGGCATTACAAGACGAGACAGAAAATCCTGCGCATGGATCAGGGAACAAACAAAAGTCTGTGACATAATTGGAATAGCAAAGCAATTGAAATGGAGATGGGCATGCCATATAGCGAGGCGATGGGATGACAGATGGACCAAGGCAATCCTGGAGTGGATACCGCTTGATTGAAAACGTCCGCGAAGAAGACCGAAAGCACGATGGATTGATGACATCGTTAAGTATATTGGACCCGAGTGGCAGAGGAAAGCCCAGGACCGTGAAACTTGGAAGCATACTGAAGAGGCCTTCATCTTGCAGTGGATCGATACAGGCTGATGATGATGATGAAAATACAGAAGATTAAAAAAAAAGCTCTAATAAATTTAAATAAAAATAATTGTATTGCTATGCCTTCGATAGATTTAAATTCAAGATGGTTCCGGATACTAAAGAATACAATTAGACGTATTAGGTATTTGAATACACAATCAGTACAATAAACAATCACAGAGTAAACCTTACCTATATATATATATATATATATATATATATATATATATATATATATATATATATATATATATATATATATATATTTAGTTCTGCAAAAAAGTTCTGTAGATTCAACATTGTCATAGACTATAGACCCTTTAAACAAACCCAAAAATCTAATAAAAATTTTATTACAGTACATTTTACAATAATCAATATGGAAAAAAACAATGTTTAACTCCATATAAAGTCATACATCAATTGCATAAACATATTAAAGAAAGACTAGTACAGGATCGAGGTGGCAGAACTACTGATTTAAAAATTTCAGCCTTAAATTTTAACTTATCTTATAATGCACTTGTACACAAACTAAGTTATAATTTTAAATGTACACACTATATCAGAAAAATAAAGGATCTTTTAAAAATTTAAAGAACAATACTAGCGCCATCTATTGAAATAATATACAGGGTGATTCCTAAGATGAGACATCTTTTTAATAAAGTATAAAACTCGATAAAATAAACATTTTTTCTAATATAGTTTTTTAAATATATCTAAATTTAAGCCGCAACGACCTTTAAGAAATTCAAGCCCGGCCCTTAAAATAATATAAAGAAATTTAATCGATCGCCGGCAAACTGAAAACGAACAGAAGACAACTAATAATAAACATTTTTATCGTTTTTTTTTATGAATCATGCATTCCTTTTATTTTCTTTTCTTAGATTTTATTCTCAGTTTTAACGCGGATTTCTATCGTGATTTTCGGAAAGATAAAATAGTCCACGCGTATGAGAATAGTGAATCAGTTGACATGCTGTTAATTTATAGAAAATATCTTCAAAATGACAATGCTGCATCTTAGCCATACGGTGAACGTTTTCCTTTTCGGGTTGACCCACTGTCGTAATCATTTATTCGGGTTGTGCAAAAAGCCCTAGACACCCGCGATTTGAGGGAACATCATGAAGGGCACGCGGGAATACCGAGTGTAGTTGAAAACGGGCAACGGAAGGAACAAATTTGAATCTTATCGAGGAAGACCCAAGTACTCGAGAAATAGCACGGTAAGTTGAACAGAGTCAAAAATAAATTTTTACAACAGCGGGAAAATCAGTTGTATCTATTTTATGTACAACGAGTTCAAGCTTTAGAGCCACAAGACCACCCTAACAGAGTTCAGTTCTCCGAGTGGCTCTAACTCCAACATAAGAGCCGGCCGCAGTGGTCTGGTGGCTTAGTCGCCTGCCTGGCAATCCAAAGATAGCTGGTTCGATTCCAGCGCTCGGATGGGTGTTTTTCTTTCATTCTTCTGTCTGTCTTACTTCCTACCCTTCACATACAGTAATATACACTCACATAAACACACACGCCCACACATATCCACACCTAAATGCTTGTGATTGTTTCTACGCAAGAGTGTAAAATCCGACAACGAATTACCCCTCAGTCACGCCAGTTAAAGGCTGAGTAAGGCCGGATGCTCTCTGAGAAGTGTTCTACGTTAGTCACTCCCCAGTCGGTAGGTTTCCTGATAGACTTATGGGTAGGCACATAACCAAGGGTTTATAGCCTGAGGGGGGTGCTGGCCTGGGTTTGTCGGCAGTTGATAACCGTGGTTCGGAACCCACGTTAAGCTGTATGTCCAGTCGCCAAATAGCCTAATATGCTGATGCGCCCCTAACCTTAAACCCTTTAATTTATTTCCAGCATAAGACGAATTAAAACTTTACTAGCAACATATTGGTTATGGATGAGGCTTTATTTATCCGAAATGGAATTCACAATTCTCACAATACTCATTTTTGGTCAAATGAAAATATTCATGCTTCTAGGCCATCGCCATCGAGGTCGCAATGTATTTAAGAAATAAGGCCCATATACGAAACATCCTTTTATTAAAGTATTTTTAATTTAAACGCCGGTCGCGTTGGTGCGGCGGTAAGAGCGTCTGCTTTGCCGAATCCGCGCTGGAGCGGTAGCTGGTTCGATTCCAGCGCTCGGATGGTTATTTTTCTTTTTTCTGTCCGTTTATCTTTCCTAAATGTTTGTGATTGTTTATAGGCAAGAGTGTAAAATCCGACTACGAATTACCCCTCAGTCACGCCAGTTAAAGGCTGGGTAAGGCCGGATGCCTTCTGAGAAGTGTTCTACGTTGGTCACTCGCCAGTCGGTAGGTTTCCTGATAGACTTATGGGTAGGCACATAACCAAGGGTTTATAGCCCGAGGGGGTGCTGGCCTGGGTTTGTCGGAAGCTGATGACCGTGGTTCGGAACCCACGTTAAGCTGTAGGTCCAGTCGCTAAATAGTTGCTGATGCGCCTCTAACCCAAACACTTTACTTTACTTTACTTTAATTTAAAAATAACAGTTAGATAATTAAATATTACCAGATAATAACAACATAATTAAATAAACTTAAATAAAGTCATAACCAAACTTGTTTAAAATAAGATTTTAAGGCGACATTGATTTTGTTTGTAACTTAAAAGTTTTTCTATATGTGGATCATCATTGGAAACACACAAGGAAATTATTTTCCAGTGATAATAGACGATTTTTATATTTAGTTTTTAAAACCACCATACACTTGAAGCTTTTTTCACATAAGTAAGAAGTAGCGCAGGGGATCAATGTTTTCAAAGCTTCCGTTACTAGGCTTCTGTATTCATAAAAACTCTGAGCTACTTTTATTTGTAAAAAAAGATGTTCATCTCACAATTTAAAAAGCCTCGTTAAATGCAGTGCGTCGTATTTGGCCCCCATTTCTTCGCACAACGTGGAAAGCAATCTAATCTGCAATGGTCGGCTTTTAAGACAATTGGCATCTTTTTTGTAGCAAACACATTTCTGTGAAGAACGCAGTACGCCCATTCCATGTGTTGGATAGTCTTTTAATTTTACTATCCCACCACGCTTTTGCGCCATCAGTACACACCGCAATGCATTTATTAAAGTCCAAGTTTTCCTTTTGTGCTGCATCAATAAAAAATTCGACCACTTCGAATCACGGATTGATTTGCAAAATAGCATATTTTCTTTAAATTACCCCTCGTATTCGTATTAGACAAATGACAAAAATTGCGCCAAGTTCAACACGTCTGTTGACTCGGCGAACTGAATAGCAAACAATTCACTTAATTTAACCTTTTCAATTATTTGATCGACAACATCATTGGCCATCTCATTCTCTCGTCTCTATATTGTGTCATTTGAAAGTGGTATAGTTTTCAACTTTTTTGTTTCTTCCGAACTTGACCATATCAATGGCAGCCAGTAAAATGAGCTTCTGCAATGGTGTGGGGCTTAGACTCCTTGACCACTCTTAATGCTACTAAAAAGGATGCCTAAAGTGCTGCAGTCTCATTACGGCTTGATTTCTTGATAGCATTTTGTAGCTTTTTCAAAACGAGTGATTTAAGCTCGAAAATTTCAAATGGTTGTTTTTGTAAAGACGGGTGTTTTGTTTCCAGATGCCGGACTACTTTTGAAGGCTTCATGCCCTCCGCGGACAGAACTTGATAATAAACAACACATTGCGGCTTGTCCTCCAATGTAATGAATCCATGTTTTAAATACGTTTCATTGCACAATCTGGTCTTTTTCTTTACTGTTTCACCAGATGTAGAAATGCATTTCTTTTTATGACAAATTTGACAATTTTATTTAATATTATTGATTACTACTTTACCACATTTATTATTTTATTACCACACAGTTATTAATTCGTCTAACGCTTAGAATGGAAAGAAATCGTAATACTTAACAATGGGTCAGAGAAGAAATCGTAGAACTTGTTTCCGTAAAAACGTAATTAACAAAGGACTCGTCCTCTCGTTCCTTTGTTTTTATTACCAAAGCGCAGAGCTTGTATAAACCAGTCCAAGCGTCCTCGGGACCAATGATTCCTATCGCATGCGCGGGAGAGTGGTGCGAGATACGCGGGCGGTTGCGGTATTTCGGCAAAATATAATGATCCATGCACACATATATCATTGACGATTCCTCACTTAATACAAAGATAAATAAATTATTCGTTTTTTTTCACGATTCATAAGCATGTGAACATGTTCGTAGGAGGTTATAAGCCATTTAAAAATAAAAACGATTCTTCATAAACCACGATACTGAACAAAGGTCGAACTTTGATAAACGCCAAATTAACATATTGTAGTGAGGGGGTCGCAACGTTTTTTACTTATCTTTTTGACTATTTAGTGGGCCACGACACGGGAAAGGTTGAGAAACGATGTTCTAGACAAACAATTTTTCAATATAAGTTTTTGACCAATGTGTCGACAGCAATTGTCAACGATATTCTTATTGGACCTTTTATCTTAGCGGATCGTTTAATGGGCGAAAACTATCTCGAATGTTTATAAAATCATCCTGTCGGTCTTCTAGAAAATGTGCCTATGAATGTCTGGTAGAACATGTGGTTCTTGCATGATGGAGCACCAACCCAATTTAGACGTGCGGGAATTCTTAAACATAACTTTTCCTAATAAATGGGTAGGCGAAGTGCGTGGCCAGTTGCTTTGCCGCCTAACACACCAGATCTTATCCCTTGTGATTTATTTTTATGGGATTGCATGAAAAACATAGTTTTTAAAACGCCAGTTAACACAAGGGAAAAACTCGATCGCGTAGAACAGACTGGTGAGACTATTAGGGGAAGACTTTTATTATTATTACGCCAATGCACCGACTCTTGGGTACGTCGCGCCCAACATGGAACGCATCGGCAATTACTTTGAACCATTTATTTAAGTACAAGGTACAGAATCAGAACAAATGTTGATTTTCAAATGAATATGGTGAGTTTTTTATCTTTCAGTTTTTTTAATGGTATTGGAAAAAAATGTTTATTTTATCAAATTTTATACGCTGTTAAAAAAGTCTCAACTTTAGAATCACCCTGTATAATCTGAAAGCTGTATATCTTCTCTATAAAATGAGACTGTCATAATTATTAGCGATCAATGGATTATCAAGTTATTGCGCTTAAAGTGGCAGTAGCTTTTGTCACCTCAACACAAAGAAAGATCTAATATTAAATTGTGTTTCAAGCTCAGTAAAACTTTTTCAGAAATATTTGAATTGATAAAAAAGTTTATGGTGATAATTGCTAATTCCATACACCTGTGTTTTAATGGTATGAGCAATTCCAGGACCTCGTGATGCCTTACCAGACGACCAAAAGCCAAGCCGACCAAAAAATAAAAATCTCAATGAGTTGGTGGAAAGTCCACAGGATCAAAATGTTACTGGTAAATATTATCTGGGTCTTATGGAGCATTTGTGAAAGAGAAAATTGACTTTGGTTGCGCGATAATGCACCATTTTCGTTTGGCGAAAAAACAAGCCTGTCTGCTTCAACATCCTCCGTATTCACCTGATTTATCTCCGTGTGATAACTCCCGGGTCCCGAAACTGAAAATAATGGTAAAATGTTTATTTGTTTTTTTTTATTTAAAAATTTAGACATTACAAAAATTAAGTAAAAAAATAAAAGTAAAGTGTTTGGGTTAGAGGCGCATCAGTAACTAGGCTATTTAGCGACTGGACCTACAGCTTAACGTGGGTTCCGAACCACGGTCATCAGTTTCCGACAAACCCAGGCCAGCACCCCCCTCGGGCTATAAACCCTTGGTTATGTGCCTACCCATAAGTCTATCAGGAAACCTACCGACTGGCGAGTGACCAACGTAGAACACTTCTCAGAAGGCATCCGGCCTTACCCAGCCTTTAACTGGCGTGACTGAGGGGTAATTTGTAGTCGGATTTTACACTCTTGCCTAGAAACAATCACAAACATTTAGGAAAGATAAACGGACAGAAGAAAGAAAAATAACCATCCGAGCGCTGGAATCGAACCAGCTATCGCTCCAGCGCGGATTCGGCAAAGCAGGCGCTCTTACCGCCGCACCAACGCGACCGGCACAAAAATTAAGTATTATTCGTATACAATCAAATATAAAATTAAAAATTCAATAAAAAAATGTTATTAAGAAGAAATACAAAACAGTAATTGGAAAGAAAAGATGTGCAAGGATATTAGAGGCACACAGAGAATCATCTACCAGGTCTGTAAATATGAAACCGGAATTTGCCCACAGTTGGCTGTCAATGTAGTTAGCGTCAAACTGTGTCATTGACGCCATTATTCAACCGCGTCGTTGGTGCCATTTTCAACTCACAACAATATAAGTTTTATAAAACCGCATAGTTTTTCCGCATAGTAACCGCATAGTAACATTTCGAATTTTGTGCCTGGAAACTACGATTTGCGAACAGCGTTAATTTTCTGTTACCATTTGAAGAAAACTGCAGAATCGCATCAAATGCTTGTTGAATGCTTTTGGTAAATGACAGTGCTTTGAGTGGTTTTAAAAACTTCAGCAGTGGCAATTTTGACGTGAGAAACTAAGAACCACCGAAAAATTTTGAAGACAGCGAATTGCAAGCATTGTTGGATGAGGATGATGCTCAAACGCAACAACTCGCGAATCAATTAAATCTGATACGAGGAGCCGTCTCTGTTTGAAAACCATAGGAAAGACCATGAAGATGAGAAATGGGTTCCACAAGAACTGAGTGAAAGGCAGCAGGAAAACTGAAAAACTACTTGCAAAATGCTGCCCGCCAGGTACAAAATAAAGTATTTTTTCCATCAAATTATGACTATGACCGGCTATGAAAAATGGATATATTTTGAGAATTCTAAGCATAAATAATCATGGGTAAATCCAGGCGAACCATTGACATCGATACAAGGCCAAATCGCTATGGACGGAAGACAATGAATGCTCTGTGTTTGGTCGGATCAGAAGGGTGTGATGTATTACGAGCTGCTAAAACCTGGCGTAACCGTTAATACCGACAACAAATGATCGATTTGAATCAAACTTTGTGTGAAAAACGACCACAATATCAAAAAAGGCAACACAAAGTGATTTTGCTTTATGATAATCCATCATCACATACAGGAAAACTGGCCAAGGATGCCAGGGAAACGATTGAGGCATTTAGTTGGGAAATACTTTCGTATGTGGCTTACTGATCAGACTTGACTCCGTTGGATTACTACCTATTTGCATCTATGGGCACGTACTTGCTGAGCAGTGCTTCATTTCTTACGAACATGGCTCTCGATGACTGGTTTGCCTCAAAAGAGTAATAGTTTTTTTGGCGTAGCCACAAATTGTCAGACAGGTGGGAAAAAATGTATAGCTAGCGATGGGTAATACTTGAATAAAATATTTTTTATCATTTTCATACAATAAACGTGTATTTTCTATACTAAAAGTTCGGTTTCATATTTACATACCTGGTAAGCAGGCATGCCACAAATCAGTAATGTTTCCTGGACTTATGATTAGATCCAACCCAATGTAGGAAAAGAAAAATTAGGAGAGAATTAAAGAGGAATTATATTATAGAAAACGACTCCTTATTTCTGGAATGATATATAAAGAACTATCATTTATATTTACCTTGCAGATTATTAATAGTTTTTGTTTTAGTTTGTACTGGTATAAATACAGCGACAAAATTAATGTTAATACATAATATATTTTCGATCTGTTTTAAGCCGAAGGCTGTGCTGGTTCGCAGTTTCCAATATTTATCATTAGTATTAAGTTCAGTTTTTAGTTCAGATTTAGTCAGGTTTAGTTATAACTCATAATATTATTTGTTACTTGGTATAATAAAATGTTTATGAACAAGCCTATAATTGGCGCAATACTGCCAATTACTTTTCAAAAGAGTTAAAATAACATTTTTTAAAAACGAGTAAAAAATTGATAACCCCATTGTACGCAAGGCTTTGAACGCTCTTTTTGCTAACTCTGTCGTAATAAAAGAAAATCTTGACCTACGAGGTAGTCTTAAAAGTTTCCAGCCTCAACATGAAGATTGCATTACCCGTCACAAATATTCTGGTAATATAATTGCGCATGTGTTGAAAGATAATATTGAAATTTTCATCGATTATGTCATTTGATAGTTAGTGTACACCGTAACGATGAAAAAATCGAATATCGAGGGGTCTTTAAATTGTTGCATTTGAAAGGCAATACGTCTACGCAAATTAAAGCCGAGCTGGATAATGGTGCAACAAACTCCAGCTGTCTGGATCACAATATTCTGGCCGAATGCGACGAATTTTGTGCATCACTCGTTTCAGAACTTCCAAGTAGTACTACCCAGTGATAGTTTTACCAGTTGAAACGAACTCTTTGTGGATGATGCCTTTGCTATTGAAGAAAATAATGAACATTGTCCTGATTTTTGAAGGAGTTTTTCTTGCTTTGTTTGCCTGTGGTGAGTTTTTCGACTTCCGCACTTCGACGCTTAGTTTCTGGATCTTATTGAAAATATTATGTTTCATCCCCGTAACAATTGATTTCAGTTTTGATGATTTCTGGTGGCTTTGACGACCTCTCTGGAATGACTGACACGAAGTGATTTCTGCTACTCCGTCAACGTGTGTGGCACAAATTTGCACACACCCTTGTGCTACCCGAGTCCTTGTGAAGAATGAATCGAACCGTTCCTTTGCTAATATTCAAAGGCTCTTCCATCATTTTTAGTGAAGCATAGCGGTCATTTGCTACAAAATGTCGAACTTTCTCAATAATTTCGGCAGTACGAGCTGAAATTGAACTCCCGTCGCCTTTATCATCCTCTAGCGACACCCGGCCATCCAAAAAACGTTTATGCCACAGAAAAACATTTGTTCTGCTTAAACAATCATCGCCGCAAACTTGCGGCATCAACCGGAATGTTTCCGACCCAGTTTTACCGAGTTATGCGTTAAATTTAATAATAGGTCTTTGTTTCGTATTTTTATTTGTACATCAGACTTTTTTGACCTGTAAACAACACGTCATAAAATCAGCAAATGTCAACCGACCGTGGTAAAGTAGGTTTGGTTAGGTCCAGTAATGTTCAAGCTTTAAAAGGACGCCCCTCATCAATAGCTAGCGTAACTGGTTGCTAAGATATGTCTTAAGTACTCATACTTAAGGCCGGTTAATCTACTTCTCTTGCTTCCATCTCTAGTGCAAATTACTCCATTATGAGATGTTCAATATGTTTAACGCCTTGTGATAAAATAAAACAATTTTGCAAGTGCACTAGCGTACAATTCCGATTTCAGAAGTTTCTCGATGTACAGCGAGAAGACAATACGTAATTGATAATTTGATGAAACACCCTGATAGGTACAGGAAGAAAAAGATTACCGAAAGACTCAACGGACGAAGACTCATAATGTGCAATTTACGCACCGCTTCTAAAAGATCTTTCAAATTAAGCAGTTTTTTTAAATTTTTATTGATAATTGAAGCCTAGTGTATGACATTTAGACACGAAAGACAATATTTGCCAAATGGCCACTTCTTGGAGCTCCACAGACGTCCAATCTTTTGTCAAAATGTTGACTGGCATTTTGACATCAACGTGGCTCTATCTCACCAATGACTCGAATAATTTCATCCGTTAGTTCAGAAATCGATTGTGAATTATTCTTATAGACTTGGCTTTTCACGTAAACCCCAAAGAAAATAGTCCAATGGTGCCAAATCACTTAATCTTGGTCGCCAATTAACATGGCCATTTCTTGCAATAACTCGTCCAGGAAATTTTTCTCTCAATAAATCAATTGGGTCATTGTGAGTTAGGTGTAGCGCCATCCTGTTGAAAGCACATATCCTTCAGATTAATATTACTCAAGTCAGCCCAAAAAATCCAATTATCATATCACGATATCGAACACCATTCACAGTTACAGTTTCACCAGTAACATTCTGAAAGAAATTCCACCCAATTACATCTCCTGACCATAATGTACACCAAACAGTTACTCGTTTAGAATGTAAAGGTTTCGCATGAATCGTCCCTAATGCGACAATTTTGTTTATTAACATAGTCACCAATTTCAAAATGTGCTTTATCTGAAAAGATGATTTTCTTAGAAAAATCATTTGTTTGTTCTTTGATCCAATAAACAAATATACGAGGTTTTGAATGTTCCAGTGGCTTTTGTTTCTGTGTTATTAGAAACTTATATGCCTTCAGAGTCAGATCCTTTCATAAAATACGTCATGCTGTGGATTCAGTGAGTCCAAATTGTTGTGAACGACTAATGGACTAATGTCGACTAATGGAAATTTCTGGGTCTTCAGCAACACTTTCACGTACCAAATCAATATGCTTTTGTGAACGACCACTACGACTATATATTGCTCTCTTTTTATTTTCCACCGAACCAGTTTCTTGAAATTTTTGAACAATTCTATTGATAGTGCTTTGAGATGAACGATTGTTGAAACCGTAAATATCACGTAATGTTCTAAAAACAATTTTAACGCGTTATTGTATTGTGTATGACTCCATTTTTATGAATATCATACATTACACTTCGGAACTGAGACTTGAACTAAGCAAATTTACAACGCCATCTGTGTTTTATTCAAGAATTAAGAAAAAAAAACGCTTAATTTGAAAGACCCATTAATAGCACATTGACGTCAGATTTCGCATAAAGCAGTAGTGATTACCAACATTAATAATGTTGTGTGTTGATGTGTGTAATATTGTGTGTAATATGATTACCAACATAGAAGAGTCCTTCAATCAGCTTCACATATTCAGAGGAAGAAAATGAAGACTCAGAGTTCTACCCTGCCTTTCCAATCGTAAAGCACATCGGAAGCAGTTCGCTCGCAATCATATTCGTTGGGACAAAGAATGGAAGCAACTTGCATGACTTGTGAAAGAAAGACAAATGGGTGGTGGCACCGTCATGGTTTCAGTAGACATCGGATATAAAAAAAATAACATTGTTTTCATTTCTGGCAAAATTAATCATCATGACTAATTAAATATGATTCATATACAATTAGTGAAATATTTGGAAACAACACCAAACAATAATTTTTATTTTATCAAGGCCATGCTCTCATGCATACGGCTCGAGTTGTTATGGACTATTTTGGACAAGAGAATATCCGCATTTTAGACTGGTCAGCAAAGTCCCCAGATCTAAACATCATCGAAAATGTTTGGACGCAGTTAGGCAGAGAAATGTACAAATGTTTTGGGCAATTTCGCAAACTCAAAAGGTGTTATAAAAAACAATTATGACAAGGAAGAATGGGCCAGACATACTCAAAATAACACCAAGCGCCTTTATGAAACTCTTCCTAATCCCAATGAATTCCAATGATCGCAGTTTTAGAGAAATGATGGAGAATCATAGGTTATTAATTTGTAATTATAAATCTTTTCTGTAATGTTATTCTGAAAAAAGCTCAACAGTCCGATCTCCTTGATCCACCTTAAAAGCATTATTTGCAAACATTTCAGATGTAACAGTCCCCATCGATATCAATTGATCAAGTACATCGATAAGTTAACCAAGTTACTAAATACAAGAAGGCATTAATAATCTGAAATAAAAAGTAATTGGTGTTTAGGTTCATAATGTCGATTTGTTTCGCAAAATTTAAGCATTTATTTCCATAACAAAATAAATTACCTTCATAATCAAAAGATTGGCCATCATTAGCTGTTGCTTTTTCTCATCGTTCTGTTAAAGAATGGATTCCACGACAAAAAAAGTTTTGGTTTTTTGACGCCAACCAATCATAAAGCCAAATTTTCACTTCTTTGTAAGAATATAAGTGTTATTCTGAAAGTCCGTGCTGCATCGATCAAAATAAATGGTAGTCCGAAGGGGCTAAGTCCGGTGAAAAAGGCGGGTGTGGTAGGACGTCCCATTTAATGTTCTCCAAATAGTTTTTTACACATTTTACAACTTGGGGCCGAATATTGTCATGGTAAAAAATAACTTTATCGTGTCTTTGGGCGTATTCTGGTCATTTTTTGCTTTAATGCTTGATTCAATATTATCAATTATGGTCGGTATCGATTATCAGTTAATCGTTAGACTAGGTTTCAACAGTTCGTAATATACCACTCCCCTACTATCCCACCAAATACACAGCAAAGCCTTCTTTTCATGTATATTGCTCACTGGTTGTAATCTTGGGTCTACCCCTACTTCTTGCGCTTTGGGTTGTCAAAATAGATTCACTTTTCATCACCTGTTACAACTCGATGCAAAAAACCTTTTCTTTTCTGTCTGGCAAACAAAATTTTGCAAGTGGTGTTTCGCTTTTCAATGTCTCTTTCTTTCAATTTAAAAGGAACTCATTTTCCTTCCTTCTAGAACTTTCCCAATGTATGTAGACGTTCGGAAATGGTGAAATGGATAACATTCAATGCTTCTGCCAATTGTTTCAATGTATGAGTTGAGTTTTTGTTCAATAATGCTTGCAAATATACATTTTCAAACTTTTTCGTCCTAGACGCCCCTTTTACGGTTTTTATGTCAAAATTACCACTTTTAAATCGTTTAAACGTTCACGAATTTTTTTGGGTTAGAACATGTTTACCATAAGCTTTAACCAACAATCGATAACTTTCAGCAGTCGTTTTCCTCAAATAAACAAAGTTATTAAACTTCCCTGCAAAATGTCTTTTTATAGTTCATAATATGACATTTTCAAAGCTATGATAAACTATGTTTTTTACACAATGACGATTAATAACGAACTGACTTTTCATGGCATATGTTTACCGTCCAAAATACCATAGACTTTATTAGTCTATACCAACGAATGTATTCCTAACGCTATCTCTTAGCAAAATCGACATTATTAACCGAAATAGTTATTATAAAAAAATATTTTGTCGAGGTCCTTATGTAGTATTAATAAAAAAATACTGTGAATCAATATGAATGAGGTCATACATTTTTTTGTATTGGACGTGCATAAAAATCAAAAATTGGCACCCACAAAATATTTTAATGAAAAAAAAAATCAATGACACATTTTACAACAAGATAGGAATGTCTAACTAGTTATAAATTTGTTACAGTACCGACTAACAAGGTTAATCAAATTACTGCAACCTTGGAAATCGTAAAAGTCAGTGCAATATCACCATGATGTATCAAAGTATAAAAAAAATAATTTAAATATATTTCGGTTTTAAAATACCAAACTATTTGATGAAGACACGTTTTCTAATCTTGTGTTGAGGACACGTCCACCCACATCTTTGTTCGGAACAGCTTATTGAATCGTTAACCACATTAATTAAAAATATTGAATTCCGATGTTTAAATTGATGTGAAATATAACTTATTTAATATACAAGTATAGAAAATTAATTTGAAGAATTTTCCTATTAATTTATTAAGCTGTAACAAAAGAATGTATATTTTTGAAACACTTCGTTATTCAATGTATACCTGCAGGTTATTCTTCGAAATATACATCCATCATTCATCAGCCTATTAAAGTCCACTGCTGCACGTAGGCCTCCTCCACCCACTATGTTTTGATGCATTTTAGGCCATCAGTCTAACTGGTGTGGTATGTTTCGGTCCTCTGTTTCGAAAGGTTTTCGATATTCTTTTGCGTATTTCTGTATTTACTGTTCGATTTGGGAGAAACTCCCAGAATTGTCCGTCCCATTGCTAGTTGTATCACCCGTATCTTTATAAGGGTCTGTTTTGTCATTGTTGCAGTATCTGCACTATATGTGAGAACTAGAAGGACACACTATAGAATTTTTTTCTCCTCAAACCAACCGGCAACTTTTACTTTAGTATAAATCTCAGATTTTCGAAAACAACCTCCGCAAGTTCGATTCTTCTGAATATTTCACGAGTTTGATTGTCTCTGTTGATACTAATTTCATGTCCCAAGTACTCAAAAGATGTAGTTTCCTTTACTCTGATGTTATCGATGTAGATGCCCCCGCTAAGTACCAGGTTTGTCATAATTTGAGTTTTTGCGAAGTTTATTTTGAGTCCCACTTTCTTGGAGACTTCACTGAGATCTTTTAATATCACAATAGCATCATCCAGACGGTCGGCTATTAAGACTAGGTCGTCAACGAATCTCAATTGGCTGAGCTGCCCCAGTGTGTGTGCATGTATTAAAGTGCACCTCTTCCTATATGAAATGTGTTTGTGTTGTCATTGAGTCGGACATCTGCAGTGGCATTTTCATAGATATGTTTAATGAGTGCAGTGTAGCGATAGTCAATTCTGCAATTTGATACAGCTGTTAACATCGTCCACTGTATTGAATGCTTTCTCATAATCTATAAAGACTCTATCGACTTTTATATGAGGCTTTACAGTTGGAAGTGGTCTTTAGTGCTGCAGCCTGGCTTGAAGCCAACTTCTTCTCGCAGCTAGTATGAGTCTAGATTATTGCATAGTCTATTTGTGATGATCCTAGTAAACAACATGTATATGTGTGATAGGAGACTGTTAGGTCGGTGATTTTCGATATTCGTTATGTCTCCCCACTTATGTAATAATATTATCACTGCCTTTTTATTCCTTTCGAAAGGTGTACATTAAAGATAATTCTCAATGATTGTAATAGTTTGTTTTCACTCATTTTGATAACATTCCATCAACACCGGGAGATTTGTTGTTGTTCATATCAGATAATACTCGTTTTACTTCGCCCAATGGGATATCTGGGACGTCCTCTGATCCTTGATTTATAACTCTGGTAATTTGGTTATCTAAGGTATCTATTGTTTGTCTTTTATATAACTAGAATAAAACATTACCATTTTTAGAATTTTTTCTCCGTTGGTTTTGGCATTGTCATGTTTGTCCACCAGTTTATAATTTTTTTCTTGCCTTGAAAAAGTTGTTATCCGAGAACTTTTAGGCTTCTTATTATTCTATATGCTATTATTTACGTTCTCGGAGTTAAGTTTCCTTTATCCTTTTTTATAGCTTTCGAAATTTCTTTATTTAACTGCCGTAATCGAAGATAGTTTATTCCATATTTCTTCTTTAAATCGTTTCTTTCCTTCATAAGCTCTTTAATGTTTTGGCTTATCTTTTCGTCCTTCTTCTTGCTGGAGCAGTAGATTTTTTCATCATCATTAATACTGTTTATTATAGACGCATTCAGTTACTTTCGTGGTTAAACTGTCATTTGCATGTGTCTTATTCCTTCCAAGTTTCCTTCAATTTTCTTTATGTTTAGGGTTACCTTAGTTGTCACTGCCAGTTGTATTTTATACCAAGACAATTTATAGACTTTTTTTTTCATATTTGTGATTATTTTATTCTTGTATTTGCCATCGGGGCTTATCCACGTCCATTTATTTTGTGGTTTTTTTGTTAAAGAAAGATTTAATCGCGAAAAAGTTGTGTTGTAGATAGTTCAATAATTTAAGTGAGTAACATAGTAACCGAGTAACTTTCCGCCTCCGTTTGGGCTCTCTTGCAAAGCTGTATCAAGATCGCCATAGAAGACCTCCACGTTCTCTTCGTCGGATTCTGATGTTGGGACATGAGACTGGATAATTTTTTAACTATATTTTGTGTTTAGTTTAAATATTAAGCAGATGATTTTTGGGCTAATGCTCTTTATCTGTTTTATATTTCCAAGGTGCCTCTTGTAAATAATGAGATCCACACCGCCCTAAGATTTGCTTTCGTGATCCTTGTGATGGAATATGTTCCTAGGATGTAGTTATCACAAACATATTGAAGCATTCCTTTAGGACAAGCTTCATGTGATCATCCATTCCATTTAATGCACTGGACCCACTTCTCATTTGGTCTGCTGTTGGCGAAAGGCTCCAGGCAACACAAGCAAAAATAGTCATCATAGTTCTCATCGAATTTACTGTCTTGACCCCTCCCTTGGCCCTCTTAGGTATTTCCTTATTCTCACTAAACATATGCTTCCTTATGCCATTCACCATTTTATTGGTTTCTATAGCTGCAATTTCCTTCTTAACAGAAGCGTATGTTATAACAGCATATGATTTGACGTCGATTAGCTTGTTTCCCTTTCCTTGGTGAAGCTTTTCGCAAGGGTCTAAGAACTTCTAGTGAAAATATTTTACCTTGAAGATAATGCCAAGGAGACCTGCATCTTTAGATGTGGAAGCAATAGATTCCCTTACTACATTCTGGCCCTTTGTTATTTGTTCTCACGCATATCAATAGCTATATTTAGCGAAACGACTCTTACTTCTGGATGTTCGGCGACATTTCCGTTCCGAAATACATCCACAGATAAATTTGGAGTTATGGCTCTTGATTCTAGATTTTTCATAGTTTCTGATACATTTAAAGCTTGCTCTGGCACTGGATTAATCAAAACACGATCTGTGACTTGGCTGGGCAAGAAATTTCCTTCTCCAAAAATATTTGTATTTACAATGCTGCTGTTGCTGCAAAACCGGCACTAATATTCCTTACTATGATCGCCACATCGAATGTAGTTTTCGTTATTGATGGAATATCATAGATAGACATTACTTTTCCAGGGTTTCAACGCATCCAGTTATCACATATTGTGTTAATAACTTCCTTAGGACCAAAAATTGCAAGATCCATCGGCTATAGCTTGTGAGCACAATGTAGGGGGAACAATAACAAAATAATACCGTATACTCGGCAAAACTCAATGTTTTTCAAAGCCATGTGCGACGAATGAATATCGAGAATAGGAAAACTCTATGTTCTTTTGACGATCGTACATGAGCCTTGAGATGCTGAAGAAAAAAGTAAAAATCTTCTTCCTGCATCCATCCCGATCCATTGGCAGTTCCTACGGGTCTGACCATCTGATCATCACGAATAAAGTGTTCTTGGAATCTTCTTACGTTGGACACTGCTAGAATCTGGAGTATTTTGCACAATTGAAAAAGAAATAAGAAAGGAAGAAGAAATTGTAACACCAGAAGAATACATAAACATTTTTAAAAAACATGGTAGGATCTTAAAACTTGGCAAAAATGTCCCCGATAGTTACTGGAAAGGTGCTGGTCAATAGATCCTTAAGCCAGTATCACAATGGCATTTAAAATTAAACCAGTGCAAAAGGTTCATCATACGATGCAGCAACAATAACGCCATCACCATTCGAGGTGAGTTATCTCACCGTTCAGGCACAGGACTATTCAAAGGAGTCTAAAAAACTAGACTGTTTTCAATATCCAGCCAAAAGTAATTTTTACTGGAGTGAAACTGAAAGATAACCTATTAAGCAAGCACTATGGAAAGGAGTGGAGAACTAGAAAAATTGAAATATAAATATGTGTTGGAAAAATTTCACAATATATAATATTCCCAGTGATTCCGAAGAAACCAGTGAAGACAAAGATCATTGCTGTTGCGATCTAACACGAGGTATGGCTATTAAATAACGAGTCTGACGCTGCTACAGAAGAAGTACGCATGCGCCAAACGCCAGCGACCAACAGCTGTTTAGCGTGAACCCTTCTCTTTCGAATGCAGTACCTCTCGCTTCTGTAAGCAAATCCATATAACCGTAGCCTCCGTTCGCATTAGACTTGTTTTTTTTTGTTTCGCCGGAAGTGCAACAATAGAGCAACGAATTGTTGAAAAATTTCACTTGAAACTGGGAAAAATCACTTCACTCACAATCACAAGGAAACTTAAAATTTATTGAAAGAAGTGTATGGCAATGAATGTTTATCGCGTGCATATGTTTCTGAGTCATTTAAGCGTTTTCAAGATGGCCGAGAAGACTTTGAAGATGATCCACACTCGGGCTGCCCTTCCAAGTCAAAAACGGATGACAATATTGAAAAAATCGGTAATCTGGTTTGATCTGACCATCGATTAGTATTCGTACGATTGCTGAAACGATAGGAATTGACAAACAATGCATAATAACATGTGACGAATTGTAGTTCTTTAGTTATGATCTTGAAATGAACCGCCAATCCATGCACTGGAAGAGCCAAAGTCACCGAGAGGCAAAAAACCTCGATTGAGCAAATTAAAAATTCAAAGCAATGACGTTTGTTTTTTTTTCGATATTTATAGGATTGTGTACCTTCACTGGGTTCCTGAAGGTCAAACTATTAATCAACATTACTACCTTCACGTTTTTGCCGAACTCCGTGAAAAGTTCACCAAAACAATGCGCCAGCTTATTCCGCATTTTCTGTCAAGAGGTTTCTAGCGAAGTACAGCATCGCAGTGTTAAACCATCCATCTTATTCGTCAGATCTTGCGCCGTGCTACGTCTATCTGTTTCCTAAGATGAAATCTGCATTAAAAGGGACGAGATCTGAGTCTGTTGAAGCTGTGAAAGAGAAAGCGACACGCTTTCTGAAGAAGCTGACAGAAGAAGACTTTCAGCATTATTTTGAACAATGGAAGATTCGCATGAAGTTGTAGGGATAGAGGAGGGGTGTATATTGAAGGTGATAATAAGTAAATATGTATGAAATCAAAATAACATATCTTACAGCCTCAGTCTCCTTATTTATATATATTTTTTACATATATGTATATAGTATATGTAAATGAGTCAAACTGGAACCAACTGGATACGTACTCTACACTCGAGGTACGGAAAATGGCCGATGTGGCGGAATTCGATTCCTCATCAATCCAAAGCTGAAGGACAGTGTGGTGAAATTTGAAAGTACATCCGACCGACTAGCCCAATGCATCATTCAGCTGAATAAAAAGTTTAGGCTTCAAATCGTCCAAGCTTATACACCAACTATAAGCCCTAGGTTTGAGGAAATTAAGGAATTTTATGATGATGTGGCCCAGGTTTTATACAAGGAGAAATGTAGGTACAAAATCCTGATGGGTGATTTTAATGCCAGAATTGGAACAACAAGAATTGACGAAAATGCAACTGGCCCATGTGGAACTGGTGAACGAGACAATAGAGGTGACAGATAGGTTGATTTTGCTGAAGGGCAAGAACTATATATTATGAATTCATTCTATAAGAAAAATATCAGCAGAAAATGAACATGGAAAAGTCCATCTGGGCTCACAAGCGAAATTGACTACATCATGACCAACGATAAAACAATATCTACCAATTGTACTGTCCTTAACAATTTTAATGTTGGAAGTGACCACCGAGCAAGGGTTCGGATTGACTGTCGAAAAGAGCGCGAAAGAATGGTAAGATCAAAGAAGGGCAAGGTGGATTGTGGAAAACTGCTGGAGAGAGGAAGCGATTTTGACATTGCTTTATCAAACCGGTTTGCTGCGTTACAAGATCCAGAGGAGGTGGAAATATCAGTTCAATATGAAAAAATCGTCAACAATGTATTTCAAACGGCTGCTTACATAGCACCAGAAGAAAAATGTCTCAAACAAACAAAAATCTCCAGTGAGACCATTGATTTAATGAAGAAACGGCGAGCAATGAGAAATGCAGGTAATCGTTTTAGCAGGGTCGAGTATACTGAGCTCTGCAAAACTATAAGAAAACGTATCAGAGAGGACACGCGCCGATTCAATATGCAGCTAGTGCAAAAAACCCTGGAAGAAAACAAAGGAATTAACAAAGCTAAACAGAAGCTGAGAAACAAAAGAACGCAAATATATGCTTTAAAGCGTGAGAATGGCACAGTGTGCAGGGCGCGTACCCAAATGTTAGAGATTGTCAGAAAATTTTGTTCCCAGTTATATGAAGATCAGAATGAAGATATGAAGATCAGATAGTGGAGGAAGTAACAAATGCTATAGAATCGATGAAAAACGTCAAGGCTCCAGGAAAGGACAGTATAACTGTCGAAATGCTAAATGCTGGTGGTCGGACGTTACATAAAGCACTGGCAAAATTATACTCAAAATGACTCAAAGAACAAAAAGTACCTGACTTATGGAAAAATGCAGAAGTGATCCTTTTACATAAAAAAGGAGCACAGGAAGATTTAAAGAACTACCGTCCAATAAGCCTCCTATCAGTAATGTACAAAGTTTTCACTAAGATAATTTATAAAAGAATATTAAAAAAACTGAATGACGCACAACCAAGAGAACAAGCAAGATTCGGAAGTGGATTCAGTACAATGGATCAAATCCATTGTACTGAATCCACTTCAGTACAATGAAGTGGTACAGCAGGTCCAAGAAGGTCCTGCAGGAATCCAGCTTGTACAGCAGGTCATAGAAAGGCACAACGAATACACCATGCCACTGTGCTTGGCTTTTATCGACTACGAAAAAGCATTTGATTCCATCTCAAAGCATGCGATAATGGATGCACTACTTAGCCAAAGATGCATACAAGAACTGCAAAGGGCTGGGGAACCATTTGCCTGGGGAATGGCTGGGGAACAAACATCAGACAAGTGACATCAGTGGAAGAGTAAAGCAATTGAAATGGAGATGGGCAGGCCATTTAGCGAGGCGATGGGACGACAGATGGACCAAGGCAATCCTGGAGTGGATACCGCTTGATCGCAAAAGTCCGCGAAGAAGACCGAAAGCACGATGGATTGATGACATCGTTAAGTATATTGGACCCGAGTGGCAGAGGAAAGTCTAGGACCGTGAAAGTTGGAAACATGCTGAAGAGGCTTTCATCCTGTAGTGGATCGATACAGGCTGATGATGATGATGATGATGAGTATATGTAAATATGCACATACAATATACACATAGTATATTAAATATACATCTCGTATACGCGATTTGGGAATTTAAGACATTTTTATCTGTCATATCTAAGAAAAAAACTTTTTTTTGTTCAATGAAATTTGATTCACTTCTGTTACTTTCATCTTCAAATAACGCCAAATTCATTTTGTTTGGTTTCAAATTGCACTTAATCCACAGTTTGGTAGCAAACGCCACCAAACACCAATTTCAAATCCAAATTGTGATTTTATATCTATTTCAAAAGATGTTGAATTTTTGAAACGTGATTAGTCCGTATAACAATAAACAATCTAGTTTTAATTAAATAACTTTAAAATCATTCCATATCTATTTTTGCGGTTATCTCAAATTATAAATAATGAATTTAAGGGGATTTAAACAAGACGCAATTTATCTCATACACCTCGTAGTTTTCTTACTTAAAATATTTAAAAAGGAAATAATTACCTAAAAATGAGAATTACCAGTCGATATATATTAGCCAATCAATAATTTCGTAAATCGTATCACATTATAACGTCGATTTCTGTACTACCTCTAAAAGAAGGCCCAGAACCTTATAAGGGTCCGGCGAGGTCAAGATCTACCGTGCTAATCGCTACAATTGGAGTGCAGCAGAACTGCTTAATGTCAAGTTTAAAGCTGCTTTAATGACCTTCTCGGTGACAGTTAATAATTTTATCTTTTTTATGGCACAGACAACGTAATTAGAGAGTGGCCTTTACGGAAACGTCTACTTTAAAAACAAAACAATCATAAATTCAAAATTTATTATTTCGGTTTTGTTTTTTTCTTACTAATTACTTAAGTTACTGCTACAGTTTCAACAATCAAACAATTTGATTGTTCATATATTTGTTTAATATCACCATCGTAAAATATTTTTTATAGTCCGCAAATGTTATGTAATTATCATTATTTGCCAACGCAATGGTAGGTTTATAATACCTTTTTGCCAAAAATGAGCTTCTTATTGCCAAAAAATGTCAACAGGTTTTTTTCACCTCTTCTTCCGTTTTAAAAGGTTTTCCACTTTCCAAGTCTGGTAAGTAAGGTGGATGGAGCAAAACATCCCAATTGAAGCTCAACAATGTTTAATGGATCGTAATTGAAACGTGTGGTCGTGCATCGTCATGATGAAACACGACGCTTTCGTTATTTGCTAATTCTGACCGTTTTTCTTCAATTATTGTCTTCAGTCGATCGAATTGTAATTAGTATAGGTCGGTGTTGATGGTTTGGTTGAATGGAAAATAGTTCAAAGTGTATAGGACCAATCCCACCAAAGTGAAGCATTTTTTTTAAATGAAGGCTGCCTTTCCCCGTACCTAAAACCACTGACCCTGGCAACCCCCATGGTTTTTTTATTTGAATCTTGTTATACCCAATCTACTTTCCATCACCAGTTACCATCTGGTTCAGAAATAAAGCCTCAATTTTTTTTCCAACTAAAGATTATTAGGGGGATCCACACATAGTGTTTGACTAACTGAAGGTTAATCAAAGCAAATTTTAAAGTAAACATTGTAAGTACCACAGAAATTAATAATCTGTAAATATACATTATTAATCCAACATAGATTTTCGTTTACAAGCATTAAAAGAGCAACTAATGGAAAATTTCTACAAATTTTCCGGAAAATACGATTGTTTTATTTACATAACGCTAAAAAAAAGGAATTTTAATGTATACATTTTCGTACCATGAGTGTTTACTTAATTACTTGTTCTAAACCTCTCTAACATCAAATGTATAGCTGTGCGAGTTAAGTTTCTCTTTACAGATCTTTCTCCATCGTTTCCTGTCTTGCATTATTTCTTTTACTTGTTCCAATGTATTTAGTTTTGATTTGTTCCCGTTTGCTATTGATTCTTGGTGTTATGTCTATACGCCTATAATATCTAACTTTATAGATATTATAGGCGTTTTTTGAAATTATTACAAGTTTTTGTGGGCGGTTTTTTTAAATAGATTAAAAGTGGTATAACGACTTTAGTGATGGTAGAGAAGTAGTTGAAGCAGAACCTCGTTGAGGAAGACCTTCAGCGCCATCAACCAATGAAAAAACATTACATATAATCTCTGATTAAGTATTTGAACCCATTCGAAAACTAATCATACTATAGATAAAACTCACGCATTTTTAAAACAAAATGTATTTTACCTTTTAATAATAGTAGTATGGTGGATGCTGACAAGCAGAAATAGAAAATATGTTTTAACCCTTTAACCGAAAGATGGGTCTGTGAGACCAGTAGGGAATTTTTAAACTTGAATGTTGGCAACCGTGCTTGTCCGACTGACTCTTAGTACCTTTTTCCCACTTATCCATATTTTATTACCAATTAATTTTCTTTTTATTGTCAATAAATGTGCTTTTTCGTTCAATATGTTTTATTTAACTCCTGAGTTAATGATTTTGGCAATAAAAATAACGAATTAATAAAAAAATTGCATCAAAATTTCTTCTTTAAGTTTATGTAACTTTTCTTTTTCTTTAAATAAACACCCCGAAGGACATTTACTGATATAACAATCTGATCTAATGCAGATCAATAAGTAATTATAAAGGTCTTACTCACCTGAATACCTTAGAGTCTAATAACTTATTTACACTAAAATAATGTGTAACGCACAACCGCTCTATTCTCTGCTTTGCACTAGCACAATCACTTAGCTAACTCGAAAGGCTTCACTCTCTTGAGTCTTCTTGTTAGATTGGTGTTGTCGAAGAGGTGGATTGCCTCAACGTTCATGTGTTGATGGAGCCGTTGTTCGTGACTGTGCGAATTTGGTAACAGTGTCCATTTGAGGGTCTCGATGGAGATCACTATTTCTGATGTACCATGGCGCATTGTCGATGTTCGTCAGTATTTTATTCTAGGATATTACTCTTGGTGGTACAGCTCCAGAGCTGTATGCCATAGGTCCACACCGGTTTGAGGACTTGTTTATACAATAGAATTTTGTTATAGGTAGATAGACTGGAGTGTCTACCAAGTAGCCAGTACATTTTCTTGTACCTTATATCAAGCTCTCCTCTTTTCTTTTTGACATGAACCTTCCAGCGAAGTTTTGCATCTAATGTGATGCCTAGATATTTTGCTTAGTTTGTATAGGGGATCTGAGCATTATTTATATTAATTGGAATATGTTGTTCTCTTTTATTTGTGACATTGATGTGTAGGATAGCAGTATTGTTTGCACATGTGGCTAGTGTATATTGTTCTAGTTGTGGAATGTCACTTATGTAGATCAGGTTTCCTTGTGGTACTCCACACCGAGAGTACCACGCTTCCTTGTGGTACTCCTACTCCAATTTCATTCAACTCTGTGTATGCTTCTTCCAGCTTTACTTTGAAGATTGTGTTTGATATGTAAAACTCAGCTTATAGTTTATCCCATCATGCCATACTTTATCAAAGAATGTTCAACATCAAGGAAAATAGCTGAGCAGACTTCTTTTTTTTCTAGCGCTTTTTCAATTACATTAGTTATTCTGTGTACCTGATCTATGGTTGAATGGCCCTCTCTAAAACCAAACTGATGATTTGGTATTAGGAGCCTTTCTTGAATAAAGGGTTTCAGCCTATTCAAGAATATTTTTTCAAATAATTTTCAGAACATAGGTAGTAGAGAGATTGGCCAATATGATGACACTTCGTGAGGAGGTCTTAGCTTAGGGATCATTGCCACTTTCCACATCCCAGGAACATACCTTAATCTGAACGAGGCATTAAAGAGGTGTGTAAGTTTTATTATGGTTTTCTTTAGAAGTTGTTTTAATACTACTCCAGTGATTGAATCGAAGCCAGGAGCTCTCGTTGGATCAATTTCTGTTTTTATTTAATTTGCTATTTCCTTTGGAGAGGTTGGTTTGATGTTTATTTCTTGTCGAGGGGGAGTTTCCCAGTTTGGCAGGTTCTCTCCTGGGTTTGGTCGGAAGATACTGTTAAGATGTCCTGCAAACCTGTTCGCCTTTTGCATATTGTTGCTAGCCCAGCTACCGTCTGCATTCCTGATTGGAGCTTTTTGCAGTATCGGCCTTTTTATCCTCCTATAATCCTATAATTTGTTATTCTTTCTATTTCTCTTTTTAGCTGCTGAGTGGTGGCATTATTGAGTTGGGTTTTATCTACTGGAGCTCTGAACTGATGCCATTTCCTTCTAATTTTTCTTTTTTCGGAGATCTATACGTAAGTTGAGATCGTCTTTCGGTTAACGTTTTAAATTGAATAAAACAATTTTTTTATTTTGTTATCTATCATTTATTTTGCTTTTAACTTTGTGAGTGTAGTTTCGTAAACAATGCTATTATCATACACGACTTTAAAACTAAGGTATGACAACTGTTTATCCTATATATCTAATTTTACCGGTTTATTGAGGATATTTTTTTATAATTAGTATTTTAAATAGTGAGGAATTTCGGAGATCTGTCTGATCATTTAATAACGGTCTTGACGGCTCATATTAATATTTGTAAATTTCTATTGCGCTATTTTGCTTATTTTTGCTTTTTAAGGCTGTATGTAAAATTTTTAAATTTGTTATCTCGGAAAATATATGTCCGGTGTCTGTGAAATGATTCGCAAAATTATAATTTTGTTTCTTTAGTAGATCCACAGTTTGGTGTTGATTGAATTTGATCTGAAAACTTCGGTCCGTTTGCCCTACATAGCAGCTACTACACTCATGGCAACATAATGTATAAACTGATATTTTTTTATTTTTTGGTGTTCTACCTTTGGCATTAAAAATTAATTTACTTGTTGACGGAGGGTTTTTAAACACTATATGTAAATTATGTTTATTTAAACTTAAACTAGAATTTAAACTCTTAACTAGAATTTACTATCTATACAAAGGATACATACACAGATATAATAATTACGAAACAGTCTATCCATCCCATCACACCCCATAAATATGCTGCATGTAAATCTATGATCCCTCGTGCATTCACAATTCCATTATCGGAAAATAATCGAAAAATAGATCTTCAAAAAATAAAAGTCATAGTACAAAATACCGGCTCCAATGAAAAAGAAATTAGTTTTATTTAATAAATAAAAAACAAAAACAATTATTAATCAATCCAATCAGTGGCAGCTCGAGAGGGAGGGCGGCCCCTCCAGCATTTATCACAGTAAACAATTTTTCGCGTTGCGTATTTCGTTCCCTTTACGAATACTTGTTTTGATGCGGGATTGGCTACGTGTGTACATACTGAGTAGTACTTTTAAATAAAAATAATCAACTTTTAATTGCAAACATGAAGGTATCTGATTTAAAACAGTTAATAATGAGTAATTTAAGTTTCGGGGAGAAAGTTGAATTAAAAATTAACGATTCTCCACGCGCGTGTTGAATTTGAGTCAAGTTCAAAAGGAAGGTAAAAATAGGGCAAGTTTTACGCAAAAATTTGGCAGTAAACTATACAATAGTATTTGTGACTATGTGGTTGTGAATTTAATTTTTTCCTGGGAATGAAACCCTATACAGGAGGTGACTGTATAGGGTTTCATTAGCACGAAAAATAAAAAGAAGGAAGGGGAAAGCAAAAAAATCTTCAACAGCATTATTTTCTCCCTTCGCCCTCCCACTTTAAAAAGCCACTGAACCAAATGATAAAAAATACTGTAAGATTACATATTTAGTCAAATTTCAGAACAAATAGCTCGATCTGTAAATAGTGTTTAAAACCCCCCAGTCAAAAAGTAAAATATTTTTAATGTCAAAGATAGAATACCACAAAATAAAAAATCAGGAGTTTATGTATTAAGCTGCCATGCGTGCAGTAGCTGCTTTGTGGGGTAAATAGGTTGAAGTTTTCACACCAGATGCAAGAAACGCCAATCTGTGTATGTGCTAAGGAAAAAAAAATAATTTTGCGAACCATTTCACAATTACCGGACATATATTTTCCGAGATAGAAATTTTAAAATTTTAAAACAGTCCCAAAAAGCAAAACAATAAACATTTTAGAAGCAATAGAAATTTACAAATATAATAAAGACCCGTCTAGACAGTTATTAAATGCTTAGACAAATCTCCGAAATTTCCCACTATTTTTAAATATTATAAAAAAAAAACCCTTAATAAAACCGTTAAATTAGATATATAGGATAAACAGCTGTCAAGCCTTAGTTTTAAAGTCGTGTTTGATCACGATGATGTAACATTGTTTACGAAACTATTGTCACAAAATTAAAAATAAGATAAGTGATGGATATCAAAGTAAAATAATATTTTATTCAATTTAAAATGTAACGGACAAATCAATCAATTACGCAAGTCAATAAATTGAAACTTTTTTGAGGTAACATTGATGAAAATAGGTGTATATGAAAACTAAACTCGAAAAGATTTACCACTAAATACCAAATCACTTTTTGAAACTTCTCGACCCATGATTCGCTAACCATGTTAGCATCATCAGGAGATTATTTAATCTAATTCTAAAACTAAACTATTTTCTATTTATAGGATAACCCTACTTAATAAAGCGTGTAAAAATTAATAACTGAAAAAGTTGACTGAACGGAATGGGTCCTTTATCCCGGTTACCGATTTTCTTACATTTTTCTATTTGAACGCATTCATATGCATCCAAAGCCTATTGTTATTTACACTTTTTACCAGTATTAAATTTCTAATATCTATATTGTGGTCATGTTTGATCGCATGTTGGGCAACACAAGATTTTTTATTTCTCCCTTACCTAATGTAGGCAACGTGTTTTTTTTTTTGGCTGATTTAAAACAGTTAATTATGAGTAATTTAAGTTTGGAGGAGAAAGTTGAATTAAAAATTAACAATTGTCCCACGCCCGTGTTGAATTTGAGTCAAGTTCAAAAAGAATGTAAAAATAGAGCAAGTTTTACGCGAAAATTTGAATGACGTTTTCACACCAGACGCAAGGAACGCCAATCGGCGTATGTGCTAAAGAAAAAAAATTCTAATTTTGCGAACCATTTCACAAATACCGAACAAATATTTTCCGAGATTAAAATTTTAAAACAGCCCCAAAAAGCAAAAAAAAAACCGAACATTTTAGAAGCAATACAAATTTACAAATATAATAAAGACCCGTCTAGACAGTTATTAAATGATCCAACAGATCTCCGAAATTTCCCACTATTTTTAAATATTATAAAAAAAATACCCTTAATAAAACCGTTAAATTAGATATATAGGATAAACAGCTGTCAAGCCTTAGTTTTAAAGTCGTGTTTGATCACGATGATGTAACATTGTTTACGAAACTATTGTCACAAAATTAAAAATAAGATAAGTGATGGATATCAAAGTAAAAAAAATATTTTATTCAATTTAAAATGTAACGGACAAATCAATCAATTACGCAAGTCAATAAATTGAAACTTTTTTGAGGTAACATTGATGAAAATAGGTCTATATGACAACTAAACTCGAAAAGATTTACCACTAAATACCAAATCACTTTTTGAAACTTCTCGACCCACGATTCGCTAACCATGTTAGCATCATCAGGAGATTATTTAATCTAATTCTAAAACTAAACTATTTTCTATTTATAGGATAACCCTACCTAATAAAGCGTGTAAAAATCATGAACCATGAAGTTTACTGAGCCTTTACATTAATAACTGAAAAAGTTGACTGACCGGAATGGGTCCTTTATCCTGGTTACCGATTTTCTTACATTTTTCTATTTGAACGCATTCATATGCATCCAAAGCCTATTGTTATTTACACTTTTTACCAGTATTAAATTTCTAATATCTATATTGTGGTCATGTTTGATTGCATGTTGGGCAACACAAGATTTTTTATTTCTCCCTTACCTAATGTAGGCAACGTGTTTTTTTTTTTTGGCTGATATAAAACAGTTAATTATGAGTAATTTAAGTTTGGAGGAGAAAGTTGAATTAAAAATTAACAATTGTCCCACGTCCGTGTTGAATTTGAGTCAAGTTCAAAAAGAATGTAAAAATAGAGCAAGTTTTACGCGAAAATTTGAATGAAGTTTTCACACCAGAAGCAAGGAATGCCAATCGGCGTATGTGCTAAAGAAAAAAAATTCTAATTTTGCGAACCATTTCACAAATACCGAACAAATATTTTCCGAGATTAAAATTTTAAAACAGCCCCAAAAATCAAAAAAAAAACCGAACATTTTAGAAGCAATACAAATTTACAAATATAATAAAGACCCGTCTAGACAGTTATTAAATGATCCAACAGATCTCCGAAATTTCCGACTATTTTTAAATATTATAAAAAAAATACCCTTAATAAAACCGTTAAATTAGATATATAGGATAAACAGCTGTCAAGCCTTAGTTTTAAAGTCGTGTTTGATCACGATGATGTAACATTGTTTACGAAACTATTGTCATAAAATTAAAAATAAGATAAGTGATGGATATCAAAGAAAAAAAAAATATTTTATTCAATTTAAAATGTAACGGACAAATCAATCAATTACGCAAGTCAATAAATTGAAACTTTTTTGAGGTAACATTGATGAAAATAGGTGTATATGAAAACTAAACTCGAAAAGATTTACCACTAAATACCAAATCACTTTTTGAAACTTCTCGACCCACGATTCGCTAACCATGTTAGCATCATCAGGAGATTATTTAATCTAATTCTAAAACTAAACTATTTTCTATTTATAGGATAACCCTACCTAATAAAGCGTGTAAAAATCATGATCCATGAAGTTTACTGAGCCTTTACATTAATAACTGAAAAAGTTGACTGACCAGAATGGGTCCTTTATCCCGGTTACCGATTTTCTTACATTTTTCTATTTGAACGCTTTCATATGCATCCAAAGCCTATTGTTATTTACACTTTTTACCAGTCTTAAATTTCTAATATCTATATTGTGGTCATGTTTGATCGCATGTTGGGCAACACAAGATTTTTTATTTCTCCCTTACCTAATGTAGGCAACGTGTTTTTTTTTTTGGCTGATTTAAAACAGTTAATTATGAGTGATTTAAGTTTGGAGGAGAAAGTTGAATTAAAAATTAACAATTGTCCCACGCCCGTGTTGAATTTGAGTCAAGTTCAAAAAGAATGTAAAAATAGAGCAAGTTTTACGCGAAAATTTGAATGAAGTTTTCACACCAGAAGCAAGGAACGCCAATCGGCGTATGTGCTAAAGAAAAAAAAATCTAATTTTGCGAACCATTTCACAAATACCGAACAAATATTTTCCGAGATTAAAATTTTAAAACAGCCCCAAAAAGCAAAAAAAACCGAACATTTTAGAAGCAATACAAATTTACAAATATAATAAAGACCCGTCTAGACAGTTATTAAATGATCAGACAGATCTCCGAAATTCCCCACTATTTTTAAATATTATAAAAAAATACCCTTCATAAAACCGTTAAATTAGATATATAGGATAAACAGCTGTCAAGCCTTAATTTTAAAGTCGTGTTTGATCACGATGATGTAACATTGTTTACGAAACTATTGTCACAAAATTAAAAATAAGATAAGTGATGGATAACAAAGTAAAAAAAATATTTTATTCAATTTAAAAATGAACTATCAAAATGTATAGGATAAATCAAACAATTACGCAGGTCAACAAATTTTATTTTTTTTGAGGTAATATTGATGAAAATAGGTGTATATGAAAACTAAACTCGAGGAGATTTGCCTTTAAACACCAAATCACTTTTTGAAACTTCTCGACGCACGTTTCGCTAACCATGTTAGCATCATCAGGAGATTATTTAATCTAGTTCTAAAACTAAACTATTTTCTATTTATAGGATAACCCTACTTAATAAAGCATGTAAAAATCATGAACCATGAAGTTTACTGAGCCTTTACATTAATAACTGAAAAAGTTGACTGAACGGAATGGGTCCTTTAACCCGGTTCATGATTTTCTTACATTTTTCATTTAGAATGCTTTCATATTCCTATTCCGTGCAGCCGGTCGCATTGGTGCGGACGGTAAGAGCAGATGCTGTGCCGAAACCGCACTGGAGCGGTAGTTGGTTCGATTCCAGCGCTCGGATGGTTGTTTTTCTTTCTTTCTTCTGTCTGTTTACTTCCTAAATGTTTGTGATTGTTTCTAGGCAAGAGTGTAAAATCCGACTATGAATTACCCCTCAGGCACGCCAGTTAAAGGCTGGGTAAGGCCGGATGCCTTCTGAGAAGTGTTCTACGTTGGTCACTCGCCAGTCAGTAGGTTTCCTGATAGACTTATGGGTTGGCACATAACCAAGGGTTTATAGCCCGAGGAGGGTGCTGGCCTTGGTTTGTCGAAAGCTGATGACCGTGGTTCGGAACCCACGTTAAGCTGTAGGTCCAGTCGCTAAATAGCCTAGTTGCTGATGCGCTTCTAACTCTAACACTATACCTTTACCTTTATTCCGTGCAGTCAACTTTTCCAATTATTAATGTAATGGTCAGTTAAATTCGCGGTTCTTTTTTCTTTGTTTTATTCTCTTTTCGCCCGTTTTTTCTTTGTTCTTTTTATATTTTTTACACGCTTTTTTAGGTAGGTAGTACGCTTCGTAGGTAGTAGGTTAGCAATTAGTGTTTCATATAAATAGAACATGGTTTAGTTTTTAAAATTAGATTAAATTATCTCCTAATGATGCTAATATGGTTAGTGAAACGTGCGTCGATAACTTTAAAAAAGTGTTTCGTTGTTTAGTGGTATATCTCTTTGAGTTTGTGTTTCAAACCGAAGGTTTCAATAGAAAAATAATTATATCAAAGGTATAGGTATCCGAAGTAAACGGTTATAATAAAAAAATGTAGATGAATTAATTTGAAAACATAAGTTTAGAAGATTATTAAAAGAATCTTCGACTTTTCAAAAGGATCAGAACAAGAATAAATTTGTGGTAATGCCATTTGATGCCCAATTAGCACGAAGATTAGACAAAATTTTGAAAATAGTGGACATTAAGGTTGTAAACCATATAATAAATTAAGAGAAGTCCTGGGCAATCGAAAGGATAAAGTAGATCAACATGAAAAGTTGGGAATTTACAAAATTAATTGTCAAGATTGTGATCGAATGCATATTGGGCAAACAAAAATATCCGTATTAACAAGATTTAAACAACATGTTGCCCACATTAGATTTGGGAGAAATCAAAAATCTTATGTTGCCCTGCATACAATCGAACAATAGTACTTTGGATGCATATGAAAGCATTCAAATAGAAAAATGTAAGAAAATCATGAACCGGGATAAAGGACCTATTCCGTTCAGTCAACTTGTTCGATTATTAATGTAAGGTTCAGTAAACTTCACTGTTCATGATTTTTACATGCTTCATTACGTAGGATTATCCTATAAATAGAAAATAGTTTAATTTTAGAATTAGATTAAATCATTTCCTGATGATGATGATGGTTAACGAAACGTCGAGAAGTTTCAAAAAGCGATTTGGTGTTTGGTGGTAAATCTCTTCGAGTTTCGTGTTTCACACCGAAGGTTCCAACAGAAGAATTGAGGAGTATATGAAGTATTTTGTAGTCACAAATCTGAAAATGATAGCTTAATTACTGTAACAGTACAGTTTTTTGTTACAGGGAGTTCGGCACAGCAGCGGCTGCTGCTGTGCCGAAACCGCACTGGAGCGGTAGTTGGTTCAATTCCAGCGCTCGGATGGTTGTTTTTCTTTCTTTCTTCTGTCTGTTTACTTCCTAAATGTTTGTGATTGTTTTTAGGCAATAGTGTAAAATCCGACTACGAATTACCCCTCAGTCACGCCAGTTAAAGGCTGGGTAAGGCCGGATGCCTTCTACGTTGGTCACTCGCCAGTCTGTAGGTTTCCTGATAGACTTATGGGTAGGCACATAACCAAAGGTTTATAGCCCGAAGGGGGTGCTGGCCTGGGTTTGGGGGGTGCTGGCCTGGGCCTGGGTTTGTCGGCAACTGAAGACCGTGGTTCGGAACCCACGTTAAGCTGTAGGTCGAGTCGCTAAATAGCCTAGTTGCCGATGCGCCTCTAACCCTAACACTTTACTTTAATATTTGTATATACTTTGATAATATTTGAATATAATTTATAATATTTGAATATACTTGAAAATTGGACGTGCTAGGCCATTTCTGTGAAAAGGTGTCTTAATAACTATCTAAATGAAACGCAAAAAAGCATTCTCATCAATGTTACAAAAATCATATTGACCTATATTGTTATGGTAGACGATATGTTAATATGAGTCTATTCTTTTTATGGCACATTGTATAGAAAACAGTTTTTTTATAACTCAGCATGTGAAATGATTACATAAACTGAAGACAACTATACTTATGTGAGAGGTCAAACTCACATTAAAATTTCCATAAATGTAAAATATTTAATAAACATATGTTTGTACATAAAAAGAGACATAAAAAAATGTTTTATCTTTACGTATGTTATAGCTTTACCAATAATATTTAATAATAATGTATCCAAAAAAATAAGAATATACACAACTAGGATAAGACCGGTAGTTCCATACATGTGATTGTAAGGGCCGATTCTACAATGCAAGTATATACCTGGTATAAGCTATACTTGGAATAAAGTCTGAAACGCCCCTTCTACGATCGCCGAACAAAGCTATTCTCGGTAGAAATCGACAGATATAAGTTATCCTCTTGAATTTGGCCGGATATTCTCCGAATATAGTTATTCTTGCTTTCTATTGGCCAGCTTCAGTTGTCAGTATTAATAAACATAACCTGTCCTTTATATTCCACAGTTTTATGAATTTTTAAGTATAACAGTGAAATAAATAATTGATATGTATCCCATAAATTTAAACATTTTTGATTCGGATGAAAGTGAATTTGAAGACGCAGTTTTAATTCGACGGTCAAAAGTATTTAAACATCGGTATGAAGAAACAAATATATTATATAGTTATACGATTTTTAATGTAAATTGCATTTTTTAGACCTGATAATTTCGTGGAGTTTTTTAAACGTTTTCGCTTACAAAAACGAACTTGTGCAATGTTGCTGAGTTTTATTAAAGATGATATTAAATCTTCAACACATCGTAATCGTGCGATAAAACCTGCAACAAAATTGTTTTTGACTACCAATGTCTTAATAGTACCTTTACAACACCCAAATACTCCAGCGAAAATCCTTTTTAATGAATCCCATATCCGAACAAGAAACTGTGTAGATAGATGTTATGGAGTTTGGAAACGCAGGTTTCCTATTCTGTCTAATGGTATGCGTGTGCTAATGGAACATTCCAAGGCAATAATAGTTGTAACTGCTATTCTGCACAATCTTGCAATAGATGAACATGAAGAAGAGCCACCAATTGAACAAGACTTACATGAACAACAACAGAACAAAACAACAGAATGCAAACATCACTGATTCAAAACCATTTTTCTAATCTGATATAATTTAATGCGGTTTAATTATGTTGTGTACTGAAAACATTGTTTGTTTTACTTTGTATTTTAGTATGTAATTTTGTTTCCTTATCTTTGTTTAGTTATGCAGCTATTTTGTTCGCTTAAAACAAATAAACATTTATCTATAAGAACGGTAACTTGGAAAATTGATTAAATAAATGTATATATCTAATTATGTTGTTGATAAACGACAAAATAAATTAAAAACGGAAGTACATTTTTGAACGTTTTATTTCAAGCCTCATGATAATACATCAATTTCTAAAATAAATAAAACCCCTTAATGCTAACTATTTATTCCTTATCTATAATGCTGGCTAATTATGTAATATTAACATCTATAAATAAATCATAATTATAAACATAGAATGCCTGTGTGATTGGCCATATACTGTGACTGGCAAATGAAATTAATTAGATGGCTGTTACTTTCGTCTCTTTTGAGTTGAGCATTCAATATTTTCATTTCCAACTGATGTTTTTTTCCAAGCATGTTTTGTTCCTTTCTGATTCCCCCATTGCCATTTGAAAATCAATGAACTCAATCTTTTTTCTGGCCATCTCTTCATACACTTTCCCCCTGCACCCTTGTTGCAACTTGGAAGAAACTGATTCGCTTTGATATATGTAGGTGTTGCTTATTTCTTGAATAATGTTTATATATATATATATATATATATATATATATATATATATATATATATATATATATATATATAATTTGAGATTTGTAACACTTTGCTTTTAGGCTGTCTTAACAACTGCCTTATATTTTCTTCTACAAAAGCCTCAGTGATGGGGCTTGCAGTGCCTTTTGCAACTGGCAAATCTGTATTTACTATAAAATATATACACAAGACAATATAACTGAGTGAATCAAAACATATAAAATAACCCATACGAACATTAGAATAATACATTGCCATTGCCCCAACACCAATCAAAGGCAGCACTCTATTTCCAACAATATCTAACTTTTATTAAAAAAATAAATTTCTTTCTTTTTTTCTTTTTCTTTTTCTTAAATTTCTTTCGTTGGGCCCCCACCTGTTTTGTACATCTATTGTTTCTGTTCCGCATATTCCTTCTTTATTGATTTTTTTAATGAATCCTGCTAGGCAATAAATTTACTAGGCAACATTTTGGCAGTTCTTCTTGTACCACAAACTATTGAACCTGCCTTCAATGAGTTTCCATTCTATATCTTTGGTATTATTAAAAAGGGTGTCTGTTTTCTTCCACTCTGGAATAGAATAATGCGAGGATCACCGTCACTATTACTACGTAAAACAACTTTATACGTACCGACAATTTCTTTACTTGCCTCAACCAAATCGACTAACAGAACAATTTCGACAATCGTGATATTATTGCACCGCTATTTCTCCATTTTAATAAGATGACACAATATTTTTATAAATAGAATAAAACAATTTTATACTTTGTTATCTATCACTTTTATTTTTAAATTGTGTAAGTATAGTTTCGTAAAACGATATTATATTCTCAAACACTACTTTAAAACTAAGGTATTATAGCTGTTTATCCTATGTACCTAATTTTACACTTTTGTCATCACAAAGTAACGGACAAATCAATCAATTAATATTTTTATAATTTCCAAACCGTTCACGTTAGGTTAGGCTTATAAAATGCTATAATTTCCCACGCCATCAACTGTCAACGATGGCGCAATTCCACCTACTATTTTGGCATATTAGAACTACTAGGGCGTTATTTTAGGTATAACTAAAGACGTTGTAGGCAACAGGCCTTCGCCAGATATACTAAGAATAATACCTGGTATAACTTATTCCGAGTATAACTGTTCGCCGTTTATACTTGGTTTATACTTGCATTGTAGAATCGGCCCTAAAACGTTAATAATACAGAGAGCGAGAGAACAGTGGCGGGTTTAACGATAAGTTGAGTAAGGGGCCGGGTGAGGTCCCGGGATACCATAGGGCCCCGAAATTCGCAGCATTCAGTTTTTTACAAAGATATTCAATTTATTTACAAATAATTAAAATTTAAAAATTTTCTTCCAAGTCAAAAAATTAAGAGACATCAAAGTGGGACAGAAAAGGAATAAAATCCAATAGAAAAGGAAATTATTTAACTTGCTTGGAATACCTAAATAAATACGATGAGTTCTTGAAATTACATCTACAAAAATATGCCAATCAAGGACAAGAAAATGTGAACTATTTATCTCACAATATTTGTGACGAATTTGTAGGTCTTATTAGCAATCAAGTAAGAGCTGAAATAAATGAAGAAATCAAATCTGCGATTTATTATAGCATAATTATGGACACCACTCCCGATATTTCTCATGTCAACCAACTTATTTTTGCGATAAGATATGCTTCATCCTCTGGTAACATAAAGGAAAGATTTGTGGGATTCACTCCCATAGATAAACACAACTCGTCAGATTTGGAATAAGAAGTTTTGGAAACTTTAACAAATTTAGGAGTGAATATTAAAAACTGTCCAGGATAATCTTATGATAATGCTTCAGATATATCAAGAAAGTAGTCAGGTTTGCAAGCACGCATTAAAGAACATAGTCTAAGTGCGGTTTTTATTCCGTGTGCTAACTATTCTTTAAAATTATTCTTTAAATTTAATTGGAAATTTCACTTCAGATAGTTTTAGCGCTAAAGTTCTATATTTTATATTTATGCTGAAGTTATTCACATTTTTCTCTGCGTCAACCCATCGCAGGAA
The DNA here is from genome assembly GCA_031761425.1 of Cosmopolites sordidus. Lineage (NCBI taxonomy): Eukaryota > Metazoa > Arthropoda > Insecta > Coleoptera > Curculionidae > Cosmopolites > Cosmopolites sordidus. The sequence goes on along the minus strand of JARFXV010000268.1, from coordinate 1,432,401 downwards.
AATGTTAACAAGTAAACTAGAAATGTGTAAAAATAACCAATACGTATCAGCGAGAAGAGTTTCTGATTTAAGATGGTCAGCAAGAGCAGACGCTGTATTACTTATAAAACTGGGATTCGCCTATATAAAAGTGACTTAAAATGAAATTTGTAATGCAGAAGAAGAAAAACAAGTTACGATAGTTAAGGCGACCTCGCTTCTGAAGAAAATACACAAATATGAAACCGCCATGATGACAGTGATTTGTAAAACTATTTTGAAAATAATAAATGCTACTAGTAAATCACTGCTATCAGTAGAGTCCGAACTATTCAAAGGATGTATTCTACTGAAGTCATTAGAAAATTTTATCAATAATTTCTGAGAAACTGTCTTATCACGGCTATTATTTAGTGTGGAATATGAACAACTTGCAGACGACGAAAGAGAAACGTGTTTTTTGATGAAAACAAAGAAGTCGGATGTGAATTCACGATTAGTTAAGATTTTACAGTCAATTCATTTTATGTCATTTCTGATTATACCAGCTATCTCAAAGAGATCAATAGTATGAAGTTGTTCTAGAGCCTTTTCGTATAATTTTTGATTGGAAATTGTCAACAGAAGAAAGAAAGAAAGCGTTAAAAAACTTCACCAGACAATCCAGATATCTTAGATTTCTCATATGATAGTGGTGTCGATAGATATCATATCTATCGAGACGTCAAAGAAATGTCTACATTTCCAAATATTGAAATATTATTGAAGATTTCCTTACCTAATGCGTCCGGAGAAAGGTCATTTTCTGTTTTAAAGAGAGTAAAAAAGATATTTAAAGAATACTTAAAAAATACTAAAGAATAAGAAATGGAAGAAAAAAGACTTAAAACTTGGCCATTTTGTATATAGAAACCGGATTGGCACGCCAAAATAATTGTAAGAAGCTTTAACTGTAAGAAGCGGTGAAATTGTTCACATAATCTGCGTTGTGACCATCGATTGATGGTCAGACTGTTCGGGAAAGAATTTAATCCGATTCAACCGTTTATTAATGAATTGGGAATGAAGAAAATCTGCATTAAAATGGTTCCGAAAGACTTAAGATTAAAAGGACACACGACGAGCGACAAATATATATATTGACTTCTTGGGGCGTATTATTGCTAGCGATGAGTCTTGGATTTTTGAATACCACCCGGAAATGAAAGGGGGAACAGCCAGCAATGGCACACTCCAACCTCCATGTTGAGGCACAATTTTCTTATCGTCCATAAGGAAAACCAACATTTTTACTGAGAGGTTCTTAAAAGAATTCGAAAAAGGCTCATTCGTAGGATACCAAACATGAAGATTACCTTTTTGGGAAATTAAGACATCATTGTGACTCCGCAGCCCCTTTATTCACCAGATCCGAGTCCTTGTGATTCCAAGATTGAAAATTCACCTCAAATGATATGAAGAATAAATAAACTATATGACTGACTATATACTGGATGTTTTGAAAACATCCTTGGTCTAAATGTATTGAATTTTAAAAAATCTTTAGTTTTCATTGTCATTTTGGTCTGACTTTTCGAACGACTCGCGTATTTTGCTTTTTTTATTTCCTACTGTCGGTCTACTTATTTCTTCATCTTCCTCTTTTTCCTGTTAAGCTGTTTTATTTGTTTATTTTTATTCTCTATTAATTCCAGGTTCTAAATATGTCGTTTCCAACTTCTTTTTAACAGTAGAGAAGAAATAGTTAAGAAAACACAGGATGGGACAATAATGTTTACCCCTTGCAATAGTACTAATTTTACATTCTTTTTTTAATTGTCTAAAAATCCTCTTCTGTTTGTTATATATTGTTTGCTTTTGTTTGTTTATTATAATTGTTGGTGCAACGAGAAATATCTTTCAAGTTAATTAAAGGGAGATATTTAAAGTAGCTATTAGGTTATTTAGGTTAGACGCTTCGATGTTGTGTCGTTGCTCTTGAGATTAAAGAAAATAACTTCTTGTAAGATTTGTAACCTGTGATGGAAGGTATACCAGTAAAACCATCTGGCTTCCTAGACAGTATTGTGCTAAATATTCTATTAGCATCTATTCTGATAACATAATAAGGAGCTTTGAATATACTTTCTTCGTCAATAAATATCAAAGGTATAATAATCAAAAAAAGCCGAGAATGATGTTGAAGACCTAATATTTCCTCAATCTATTTCAAATCCTGCTACTATTTACAGAAAAAAACTGACCGCCAATATCACGAAAACGGTTTAACTGTGTTCACCTTGTAATTTTACCGCTCGAACATGTAACGACAAAGACAACCATACCACACTGACGTTTTCCCATTCGAACGCATTAGAAAAAGAGCGAGTTCAGGTTAGCCCCGCGTGGGGAACGGACCGAACCATTTGACAACATGGCTCTCGCAGTTCACCATCTAGTCGGCCAAGCGAACAGTCGCGCGCTCCTTTTGTTTTCATCACTCACATTCTCTCCTCGATACGCTTACGTCGATATTCAATTGTTTTTCGCGTCTTCAAAAGTCTGTGTAACACTTTTTTTCCTCCTCCTGAAATCTAGTCACCCGATGACGTTGAAATGGCGATTGATAAACAATTGACTATCGGGATGAAGTGATCGGAAGAATAATTTTAGGGGAAGGGGGTGAAATACAATTAAATGAATGATCATGTATGAAATAAAAAAAGTAAAATGCGAAAAAATATATTATAAAACAGTGATGATTTATTTTTAACAAAAGAACATGTAAAATTTTATTTAAAAAATTGTGATCGTAAAATCTAAATGGTAAATATTAACTGAACATTACAAAAACTAACAGTCATGAAAAGAATCTTGTTCTGGTACTGCTAACAATTAAAGTTTAACCACAAATATAAAAATCATTGCTCGTATATTTGACGATGTCGACTGAATTCGAAATCTGCTCACTATGAACGAAGCATCACCTACTTGAACGGTTTCCATTAAAAAAAAAAACAAAATGGAAACAACATCCATCATACAAATTCCCAACCGTATCGTGCGATCGAGAACGAAAAATCGTCATTTCAAATTCAAACGGGACAAAATCAACAACGCGCATCACAAACGCCATCAGAATTTTCACGTGCAACATCGAGCGCGTCAAGCGACATCTCGCGTCAATCTAATAAAACACAAAAGATTCAACGTTAACGGAAAATGTGGTGATGACCTGAATGATCACGGTGAAGTGAAACGGAATGATATAGATGACAAAGATGATAGGTCTTTAATCATCGGTGCTCATCAACCTGATGGGAAATGTTTTATTGATGCCGAGCAGAATGCAAATAAGGGTGAAGATGGTGAAATTATTGGATATGGAATTAACGGATCTAGTGATCTTGTTGTAGGAAACTTTACCAGGTGGGTACTTTGGTTTCAGTAAAATGATGATGATTAGTTTTTAATATATTAATTTAACTTCCCCTGTATGCATGAAAAGTTGCATAGTGGGCCCATCAAAACGTCAGCAAGTGTCTCCCGAGACTGGTTTCTGGCCATAAGCCGTTATCAGTCGAGTTCGAGTAGGAGAGTCTCGGAGGCTTTCACACAACCTGACTGTTGCGGATGTTCGCCCACAGGATGGCGTGAGCTGCATTATATTTCAGCCTACATCCGACATGGCCGATGTAGAGAGTAACTCAATAGGTTTTTTTTTCTTTTTTTAGGTTTTTCGCCACGATATAATATTCAAAAAATATCAAAAATATCTGTTCTTATTTAAATAAAGAAACAGTGGGTAAAAACAAAACAAACGGAGACAAATTTCTCAGTGATTCTTTTCTGTAATAAATTTGCCTAACGAAAAAAATTTTAAAAATATAAAAATGTTCTAAAAAAATACAAACTTTTAACGTTAACGTTTCGGAGGGTCCTCTAACCCCGTTTTCAAAATTAATCTAAAAAATAAGTTATATTAATTTGTAATATATAAAGAGTGGAAGTAAATATATATTTTTGTGTATGTCAAAGGTACTTACATCGACAACAATAAATTTTTATGACAGTGACATACTATCAAATCATATATATATATATATATATATATATATATATATATATATATATATATATATATATATATATATATATATATATATATATAGGTTATATATATATATATATATATATATATATATATATATATATATATATATATATATATATATATATATATATATATATATATATATATATATATATATAGGTTATATATATATATATATATATATATATATATATATATATATATATATATATATATATATATATAGGTTTTTATATCATCATCAGCCCGTATCGATCCACTGCAGGATGAAGGCCTCTTCAGCATGCTTCCAACCTTCACGGTCCTGGGCTTTCCTCTGCCACTCGGGTCCAATATACTTAACGATGTCATCAGTCCATCGTGCTTTCGGTCTTCTTCGCGGACGTTTGCGATCAAGCGGTATCCACTCCAGGATTGCCTTGGTCCATCTGTCGTCCCATCGCCTCGCTATATGGCCTGCCCATCTCCATTTCAACTGTTTTACTCTTCCCATGATGTCACAGACTTTTGTTTGTTCCCTGATCCATGCGCAGGACTTTCTGTCTCGTCTTGTAATGCCCAGCATACATCTTTCCATTCCCCTCTGTGCCACCCGAAGTTTTTGAATTGATTGCGATGTGAGTGTCCAGGTTTCACTTCCGTATGTCATAACGGGTAGAACGCACTGATCGAATACTTTTCTTTTCAGGCAAAGTGGGAGTCTGCTCTTAAACACTATGTTGAGTGTTACTACCAAATGCCTACCAAATGCCTGCCAGCCACATTTAACACGCCATTCCACCTCCCGGGCGGTATTCCCCTCCATGGAAATCCTCTGCCCAAGATATACAAAGCTGTCCACAATCTCTAAATCCCTTCCTAAAACTGAAATTCTTCTGTCCTGAGCGAAGTTATTGAACATAACCTGACTCTTTTTCAGGTTTATTTTCAAGCCAAATGGTTCGCCAGCCCTTTGCAGTTCTTGTATGCGTCTTTGCAGCTCCTCTGGGTCTTGTGAAATGAGAATAATATCATCTGCAAATCTAAGATGGTTTAAGTTTGCACCATTGATCTTTACCCCATCCTGTTCCCACTCCAGTTTACGGAATACTTCTTCAAGGCCAGCCGAGAAAAGAATAGGCGATATTGCGTCACCCTGCCGTACACCTCGTTCTATATTAATTCCCACTTCAAGATCATCAAGGTGAATTGTGGCTGTAGCTCCATCATATATCGATTCTAATAGGTTTACATAGGCTCTCTCTACACCTTGGCTAAGCAGTGCATCCATTATCGCATGCTTTGAGATGGAATCAAATGCTTTTTCGTAGTCGATAAAAGACAAGCACAGTGGCATGGTGTATTCGTTGTGCCTTTCTATGACCTGCTGTACAACCTGGATGTGATCCATTGTACTGAATCCACTTCTGAATCCTGCTTGTTCTCTTGGTTGTGCGTCATTCAGTTTTTTTAATATTCTTTTAGAAATTATCTTAGTGAAAACTTTGTACATCACTGATAGGAGGCTTATTGGACGGTAGTTCTTTAAATCTTCCTGTGCTCCTCTTTTATGTAAAAGGATCACTTCTGCATTTTTCCATAAGTCAGGTACTTTTTGTTCTTTGAGGCATTTTGAGTATAATTTTGCCAGTGTTTTATGTAACGTCCGACCACCAGCTTTTAGCATTTCGACAGTTACACTATCCTTTCCTGGAGCCTTGCCGTTCTTCATCAATTCTATAGCATTTGTTACTTCCTCCACTAGGATATCTGGTATTATATATTGTTCTTCCGTGGGTATTGCTGTCCCTGACTGACTCTGATCTTCATATAACTGGGAATAAAACCTTCTGACAATCTCTAACATAACAAGGTTTATATATATATATATATATATATATATATATATATATATATATATATATATATATATATATATATAGGTTTATATATATATATATATATATATATATATATATATATATATATATATATATATATATATATATATATATATATATATATATATATATATATATATATATATATATATATATATATATATAGGTTTACTCTGTGATTGTTTACTGTACTGATTGTATATTCAAATACCTAATACGTCTAATTAGACGTATATATATATAAGAATATTATATATATATAAGAATACAATTGTATTCTTTAGTATCCGGAACCGTCTTCAATTTAAATCTATCGAAGGCATAGCAATTGATTTTATGTCCCGATTCCCATGCGTGTTGACAAATTCTGGATTTATTAAAATTACTCCTTCTAAAAATGTTTTTATGTTCTTTTATTCTAACATCTAACGGTCTATATATCTCACCTATATAGAATTTGCCACATTCGCAGGAAATTTTATAAACCACATTTTTGGTATTCTGTTGTCTGTAGTTTGGTTTGGTTTGGTTAATATAGATCTAAGAGTATTTTTTGTTTTAAATGTAGTTCTTATGTTGTATTTATTTCCTACTATTTCAATTGTGTCAGAAATAAAAATAACACTAAAAGAACATAAAAACCTTCTTAGAAAGGGCCATTTTAATAAATCTAGAATTTGTCAACACGCAATCAATTGGAATAATTCCAAAATGGTATTAAAAGAATCGGCAACAAAATACAGAAAATTAAAAGAAACTCTTATAATTAATTTATATAAAAAATAATTGTATTTGCCTTCGGTAGATTTAAATTCAATATGGTTCCCGATTTTAAAGAATACAATTAAACACATTAAAGTATTTGAATACACAATCGGTACAATAAACAATCACACAGTAAACCTTACCTATATACCTATATTGTATTATATACCTATATTTTTTGGTAGTTTGTCACTGTCATAAAAATCTATTGTTGTCGGAGCCACATTAGCTGGGCGGTAGCCTTACTTTACGGCAGTTAATGTGGACCGGGTTCGAATACCGTACTAGGCAAAAAAGTTTTTCTAAAAATTCCTGCGAATGTTTCTAGGTAAGAGTGTTTTTCTAAAAATTCCTGTGAATGTTTCTAGGTAAGAGTGTAAAATCTGATAAGGAATCTCCCCTCAGTCACGCCAGTTCGAGGCTGGGTAAGGCCGGATGCCTTCTGAGAGGTTTTCTACGTTGGTCACTCGCCAGTCGGTAGGCTTCTCGAGATAATTTCGATTAAGCACAAAACCAAGGGTTGATAGCCCGAGGGGGGTGCTGACCGGGGTTTTCGGTAGCTGATGACCGGGGTTCGGAACCCACGTTAAGCTGTAGGTCCAGTCGCTAAAATAGCCTTCTCAGTTGCTGATGCGCCTCTAACCCCAAAACTTTTCTATTGTTGTCAATGTAAGTACCGTTGACATACACAAAAAAATATATTTACTTCTTCTCTTTAGTTTTTTATATGGCAAATTAATATTATTTATTTTTTAGATTAGTTTTGAAAACGGGGAGAGAGGACCCTCCGAAACGTTAACGTTAAAAAATTGCATTTTTTTTTTAACATTTTTATATTTTTAAAATGTTGTTCGTTAGGCAAATTTATTACAAAAAAGAATCACTGGAAAATTTGTCTCCGTTTGGTTTTTTGTTTTCATCCAGTGATTCTTTATTTAAATAAGAACAGATATTTTTGATATTTTTTGAGTTTCAAATCATGCCGAAAAACCTAACAAAAAAGAAAAAATATATGAACACTCCACAATCATTCAGATATTACTTAACTCAATAGGTATTTCGGGATTTTATTTTTATATACAGAGTGTTCGGTGCATCGTTTGCCAAATTAAAATGGCAGATAGGAGAGATCGTTTCTATCTCCTCAGCCTCCATAATGCATTATTGGGACTACAGGTTTTTTATGTTAATTATTTAATTCTTTATTTGAAAAATTCCAAAAGTCAGCGATGAAACTTGAATTAAAAAAAAGTTATCGGTACAGCCTCCAAATATTGTTTTTATTTTAATGTGTAATGTTGTCGGGTTCTATGAAAATCAAAATTAGATGTAAGCGACATCTACTTTTTTTTATAGACTCGCAAAGTTTTTGGAAGAAGTAAAAATAAAGTAAAAATAAATCAGTAGGTAGAAAATGCTACCTCACTCTTGCGCAGTAAAGTCTGGCTGCTATCTCCTTCTTATATAGGGCTCTAACGTTCCTTGGACTTTCCTTGGTTTCTTAGAAAAGCGTTCTTGATAGATTATTTGCGCTCCTCGTGCAACACCATTGACGCTTCCACATGTCATCAAAATATCTGCGTTATCTTCATTAGAAAATGCAGCCATCATCAAATCAATAAAATGTTCAAACACACTAACAAAGCTAAACTGTTCCTAAACTGTATCCTGTATATCGAATGAATGCATACCGTTAGAAAGGATAAACCAGAGATTTTTTTGAAGAATTCGAAGAACATGATACCTTTTAGTTTTTTTATATGCAATTTAAAGTTGAGCTTTAAATTTATTTTTACTTCTGACAAAAACTTTGCGAGTCCATAAAAAAATAGATGTCGCTTGCATGTAATTTTGATTTTCATAGAACCTTACAACATTACACATTAAAATAAAAAAAAAAATAATTTGGAGAATATACCAATAAAGTTTTTAAAATTCAAGTTTCAATGCTGATTTCTGGAATTTTTCAAAAAAAAGGGTTAAAAATTAACATAAAAAAGTCTGTGGCCCCAATAATGCTTTATAGAGACTGGGGAGATAGCAAAATACCCCTCCTTTCGGCCATTTTAATTTGGCAAACGATGCACCAAACACCCTGTATAACCAACAATTTTAGAAAAATAATATTCTTGTTTATTTTATCAAAAGACATGACGGTTATATGACAGAATCAGAAGAATACGGTGGGTGAGGAAGTACTACCCAACCTAACGTTTTGTTTTATTCTCGTTTGGTTCTGACAGTGCAGATATTGTATTGTCATGATTTTTTAAATCACTTTTAATCACTTTTTGATTAATCACTCTCAGATGTTTATTAATCAAATCCATGTTTAATCTGTCAAACTGAACACAATATTATTCAGTACTTATAAAACGTCTTTCAAATTGAACAGTTTTCTAAATTCTTGAATTATACACAGAATTTGCGTTAATTTCAAAAAACTTTTTTATTGATAGTTGAAGCATAGTGTATGACATTTAAACACGATATACAGTATCTGCCCAATGACAACATCTTCTAGCCCCACAGACGTCCATTCTTTTGTCAATATTTTTGATGATTCGAATAATTTCAATCTTTAGTTCACAATCGATTGTGAATTGTTCTTATAGACTTGGTTTTTTACGTAACCTCAAAAAAAATAGTCCAACGGCGTCAAATCATATGTTCTTCATAGCCAATTAGCATCGCCCTTTCTCGCAATAGCTCATCCAGGAAATTTTTCTCCCAATAAATCAATTGTTTCATTAGCAGAGTGAGGTGTAGCGCCATCCTTTTGCAACCACATATCCTCCACAATCCAGTTTTCATCTCACGATATCAAACACCATTCACAGTTACAGCTTCACCATCAGCATTCTGAAAGGAATATAGCTCAATTATACCTCCAAACACTGACTCGTTTAGGACGTAAAGGTTTCTCATGGATCAATCGTGGATTTTCCACACATCGCAAATGCGGCAGTTTTGTTTATGGATATAGCCTAGACACCAATTTCAAAATATTCTTCATCTTAAAAAGATGATTTTTTTAGAAAAATCATTTGTATGTTCTTTGATCCAGTTGACAAATGTACGACGTTTTAAATAATCCAGTGGCTTCAGTCCCTGTATTATTTGAACCTTATATGCTTTCAGAACTAAATTCTTTACTAAAATACGTCATGTTGTGGATTCACTGAATCCAAATTTTTGTGAACGTCGACTAATGGAAATTTCTGGTCCTTCGGTAACACTTTCATATACCAAATCAATATGATCTTGCGAACGACCACTACGAATATACAGGGTGTTCTCAAAGGTGTTTTGGTTAATGTCAATTTTGCTAAGAGATAGTAATACATTGGTTGGTATAGTCATCAAAAACCACTTTGTTATTAATTGTTACTGTTCAAAAAATCTAGTTTTTCATAGCTTTGAATATGTTATGTACTAGAAAAAGACATTTTGCGGAGAAGTTTAATAACTTTCTTTCATTTGAAGAAAACGGCTACTGAAAGTTAATTGTTAGTTTGTGTGTTGGAACTTGTGAACGATGTTTTAAACCCTTTAAAAGTGGTGATTTTGATATAAAAGATAAGGAGTGTCTAGGACACAACTCATACGTTGGAGCAATTGACAGAAGCATTGAATGTTGTCCATTCGACAATTTCTTAACGTCTACACGCATTGAGAAAGATCCCAAAGGAAGGAAAATGGGTTCCATATGAATTGAAGGAAAGAGGCATTAAAAGGCAAAATACCACTTGTGAAATTTTGCTTGCCAGACAGCATTCCGTTGATTAAGCAATGTGTTCGTAAGTTTGAGAAAACTAGTTAGAAAACGTTAAATCAAACGTGTTTCCAGCCAGCGAAGGTCAGCGAGAATCGATAGAAACATTGAAAGAGTGGTTTGAACAGGCCAGAACCTTCTGCTATACTTCCAGTGTCTCCTTGCCCGTCTTTCAGATGCCTTTTCCGGAAAAAATATTTTCTCGAAGAGCGGACATTCAGTAGCCCCCCCTGAGCTCGGATCTGACTCCCGGTGATTTTTCTATGGGGATATCTTAAAAGTTAAGTGCACTATAAACGCCCCGCCACTTTGGAAGATCTAAAGAAGAATATTCGGCAAGAAATCGAAGCCATAACTACAGACACTTGCCGCCGCGTTATGGCTAATTTTAGAGGTCGGTTTCAGGAGTGGCAGGACAGAAATGGAGCTCATTTAGACAATATAATTTTCTGAACATGATTTTTCACGAATTTTCACGAATCTAACGATATGCTATGTACCAGGACTTTTTCAGCGTATTTGGGAAATTATGATAGAACCATGCCTGGTTTGCATTTAGTTTATTAAAACAATTATTCATGTGTTTCTTAATGTGACGTAAATTGTTTAAAACGTATTACGAGGTGAAAAATTAGTGCTAGAAATTTCAACTTTGACGTTAAACAACATTAATGTGTAAGTTATACTTTTTTTCGTAAAACCGCAAACCAGATCTATGTTGAACTGTATGGAACAAACGACTATTGCCAAGTGTAACTCTGCCAAGTGTAACTCTGCCAACTCTGCCATTATTGCCAAGTGTAACTCTTGGGCCTCCCTGTAGTAGAATTAACTAGTCGATTTGACTATATCTTTACGTGTTCACTTACAAAAATTACTTTACTATGTGGATTTAAATTCCATTTAAAAACAAAATTGTATTCTATACGCGAATCTAATTATATGCTATGTAGCAGGCCTTTTTCAGCGTATTCAGGAAATTAGATTAGAAACATGCCGGGTTTGCATTTAATTTTATAAAACAATTATTTTTGTGTTTCTTAATGTGACGTAAATCGTTTAAAACGTATTACAGTGTGAAAAATTAGTGCTACTAATTTCAACTTTGACGTTAAAGGACATTAATGTGCAAGTTATTTATTTTTTAGTAAAAAAACAAACAAAAGCTGTGTTGAATTGTATGGAATAAACGACTATAAAAATATTCCATTTTATTTTCAAATAACGCCTTAAGAGAACTATGAAACGATAAAACTGAATTTCCCTAACGATTTGCGTTATTGCCAAGTGTAACTCTTGGACCTTCCTGCAGTAGAATTAACTAGTCGATTTGACTATATCTTTACGTGTTCACTTATAAAAATTACTTTACTATGTGTATTTAAATTCCATTTAAAAACAAAATTGTATTCTATAGGCGAATCTAGTTATATGCTATGTTTAGTTATATGCTATGTCTAGGACTTTTTCAGCGTATTCGGGAAATTAGGTTAGAACCATGCCGGGTTTGCATTTAATTTTATAAAACAATTATTTGTGTGTTTCTTAATGTGACGTAAATCGTTTAAAACGTATTATGGTGTGAAAAATTAGTGCTACTAATTTCAACTTTGACGTTAAAGGACATTGATGTGTAAGTTATTTATTTTTTAGTAAAAAAACAAACCAAATCTATGTTGCACTGTATGGAAAAAACGACTATAAAAATATTCCATTTTATTTCCAAATAACGCCTTGAGAGAACTATGAAACCATAAAACTAAATTTCCTTAACGATTTGCGTTATTGCCAAGTGTAACTCTTGAACCTCCCTGTAGTAGAATTAACTAGTCGATTTAACTATATCTTTACGTGTTCGCTTTCAAAAATTATTTCACTGTATGTATTTAAATTCCATTAGAAAACAAAATTGTATTCTATACGCGAATCTAACGATATGCTATGTACCAGGACTTTTTCAAACAATTGTTCGTGTGTTTCTTAATGTGACGTAAATTGTTTAAAACGTATTACGAAGTGAAAAATTAGTGCTGGAAATTTCAACTTTGACGTTAAACAACATTAATGTGTAAGTTATACCTATTTTAGTAAAACCACAAAAAAGATCTATGTTGAACTGTATAGAACAAACGACTATAAAAATATTATATTTGATTTTCAAATAATACCTTAAGAGAACAATGAAACAATAAAACTGAATTTCCCTAACAATTTAGGGAAGCCTAATAACCAGCGTTAGGGCCTAGTGTAACTCTTGAACCTCCCTGTAGTAGAATTAAGTAGTCGATTTGACTATATCTTTACGTGCTCACTTATAAAAATTACTTTACTATGTGTATTTAAATTCCATTTAAAAACAAAATTGTATTCTATACGCGAATCTAATTAAATGCTATGTACCAGGACTTTTTCAGCGTATTCGGGAAATTATGTTAGAACCATGCCTGCTTTGCATTTAATTTTATAAAATAATTATTCGTGTGTTTCTTAATTTGACATAAATCGTTTAAAATGTATAACGGTGTAAAAAATTAGTGTTTGTAATTTCAACTTTGACGCTAAACGACATTAATGTGTAAGTTGTCCTGTTTTTAGTAAAAAAGCAAACTAAATCTATGTTGAACTTTATGGAATAAATTACTATAAACATATTACATTTTATTTTCAAATAATACGTTAGAAAGCAATGAAACGATAAAACTGAATTTCACTAACAATTTGCTCTATTTCCAAGAGTAAGTGCCGGTGGTAGGTAATTTTATAAACTTATTCTTCAAAATAAAGTAAAGGATTTACGAAAGTTATTTCCGTTATACCCTGTATATTCTGAAACATACTGAGTGTTCACACTTTTATGTTGGCTAGTATATAATAAAATTTCCCTAAGCAATAGACAAGACTATTAATTGATTCCACCAATATCATCTCTTTATTACATAACATCAGGCAAACGTAAAAAAACAAATCGAGTTTTACATCATTAACGTATCATTAAAATGAAAATAATTCCGATATCAATTCTTATCAATTAAATGTAATTCATTCCGAAGCTAATCAAACAACACGCAAATACAACAAAATCGCAACATAAAGAACGACTGAACCGTGAACCTTATGTGGCATCGACTGACCTTAAAGTCAAGAATGCTCAGCAAGGATGCGGTGGAAATAGAAATGAATATGTTCTGGGTTTATTACAGTTTTTTTATTGCGTTGTCATCAAGGAAAAATTTGCGAACTGAACGAGAATTGGTTGAGGACATTTGTTACGCGGTGTTAAATGTGTTGTAAACACGACGACGAAAACGGTAGCAGTAATTTTTAGTGTCGTTGCGCTAAGTTTATTTCCAGCGTATAGCGGGAATGGGAAGTAAAGATTCCGGCAATGTTTATATTTTTAGATAATCAACTTACTTCTTTTTAATTAATAGGTGTTTCGGTTAATAATAGGTTCGTTCCAACCTTCAATCACAAACATATTTCTAATTTTATTTTAAACGCGCATGTCTGTAAAATATTCGAATCTCTGACCAATTTATGATTAAGTTGGAACAGCTGATAATTAGTTTCAGACACGCGCATCAAATATTTGAAGTCTTATAACAGATGGATGTAATTCTGTATTTTTTTTTGTTTCACACAACACATAACCGTGCTAAAATTTGTAAATAAATGGAGTAGAAACAATTTGTAAACATCGTAAACAAATGGACTGTAAAATCATGGTAAAGCAATCATTTTTCTGCTGTGCCCTCATCGCTAAACATCTTCAGACGTTCAAGAAAAATAGTAGATTCTTAATTAATAACTTTTATTCAATAGAAAAGAAAATGGCAGAAGAAGGTAGTCACCCTCATATTATTTCAGAACCTTTAATATTTAAAGAGTGATGTTATTTTAGGTGTTCTTGAGGAATTTTTAATTTTTCCTGGTAAATCAGAACTTTAACTCCAGCCCAGAGCAGAAGAAAGGCAGGAATTTGTGGCCAACTGGACCAGCACTCACACAAAAGTGCTTCTTAATATTTTATAGTGTCAAAGGCAAAGTGGACAGTGTTCAAATTAAAAATTGAAAACAATTAAATCAAATTTTAAAAACAAATTACAACGTAAATCACGTTGAGAATAGGTGGAGAATGGTTGAACGTTCCTGCAAAAAATTAATTGACAACCAAAATAAAACAGGAAAGGGCAGAAAATACCTCGAATATAAACAACAAATGGACGAAATATTTAAAAGCAAGAAAAACGTTTCGCCTGAAATGCTTCTGTCCACATATACCGTAGACCACATAGTGGAAGAAAAGGAACCACACGATGCAGAGCCTAGCCCATCTACCAGTTCATCTGCAGCACTGACCCCCATTAAAAGTTTCACATTAAAAAGGAGAAAACCTATATTAAGTAGGAATCTCACCCTAGAGCAGATTAAAAGGGATAGAAAAGATTACAATAATAAAGTAAAGTAAAGTAAAGTGTTTTGGGTTAGAGGCGCATCAACAACTAGGCTATTTAGCGACTGGACCTACAGCTTAACGTGGGTTCCGAACCACGGTCATCAGCTTCCGACAAACCCAGGCCAGCACCCCCCTCGGGCTATAAATCACAAACATTTAGGAAAGATAAACGGACAGAAGAAAGAAAAATAACCATCCGAGCGCTAGAATCGAACCAGCTATTGCTCCAGCGCGGATTCGGCAAAGCAGGCGCTCTTACCGCCGCACCAACGCGACCGGCATTACAATAATGAGAGGATAAAAGTGGAAAAAGAAAAGTTGAAAATTCAAAAGCAGAAAAGCGGACTCATTAAAAAGAGAATGTGTTCTGCTTGCTCTAGAGACTTCTTATGAAGCAAAATTTCTTTATCTTTATTTATATATTTATTTTTTTTATATTAATGTTAAGTTTGTTGTTTTTTTTTTTAGTAAAAATTGTGACCAATAAAATTTTTGTTTAGAAGTAATTGAGTTTTCATTAACAATTAATTAATGACCACAATAAATGCGTGAGTTGTAGAGTAAAACTAAAATGAACAATTAAAAAAAATTTGAGCTGTAAAATGTTTAATCAATATAAGTGAGTAACATTACAATTTTGTCAACAAAATATGTGTATTGGATTGTTGCATATTAAATTTGGTACCCTGATGTTTTACCTTTGCAATGGAAGTTCTACTACTTTTTAGTGCAGGTATACCAATTTCCTTTTGTGGGGTTTTTCTTATTTTTAAAAATAAGTACAGTTTTCTTTCAGTTTTTTTTATTTTGCCAATTCAAATCCATTTTATATATATGGTATAATATATGGTACGCGACTTTATTGACTAAGTGACTTTACAAAGGTAAGGTGTTTGCCACCCTGTTCCTATTGGCACTAGCTTCCAAGTCTTCTTCGTCATTTTATTTTTCATCACCTGGTTGAATATTTTCATCTAGTTCCACTGGTTCATTCACAATAAAATTGTCGTCTAATGCAATATTATGCATGCGGGCATTAGCTTACTAAAATATTGACTCATTTCAAATCGTTCAGCCATATTATTAGAAGTTTGCCTTATTAGTCTGAAATGTTCAAACAATACTGCCTCTGAATACTCTGGCACTATTTCATCTGAAAATGAACTATGTATGTATTTTTATTATTCTCTGTAATAACCTACCTAAATTGTTTCGGACCTCCGTTCGCTACTCGTCCAATAATAACTCTAAATCATTGTCATTACTACTTTCCATGAATGATATGTAATCCTCTTCGGTATATTCTAAATTACACATATTTGCCAACTCGTAATAAAGTAAAATAATTAGAAGTCTTTCAAATATATACATAAAATTTGTTCAAATCAACACATTTAATACATTGAGTTCTTTTTTTTTTTTTTATTTATGGAAATGTCTGCTCAACAATTACAATTGTTCTACAAGAGTTGTAATGAAAGTTTTAACATTAACATCACAAATCTATTCTAAATACATATCTTGAGGTAGTTTCCTCTTCAGTCTTGTATGTATGTTTCTGCGTCCTAGTAGATAATGTTCAGTGCTGGGAGATTGCTCTAGCCTCTGATGAAAGATGATCGTTCGCTTTTTAATATACTCTGACACTGTTAGTAGACCGAGTTCTTGGTGCAGTTGTCGATTAGTTACGTACCATTCGGCATTCACAGCTATTCGTAATATTTTGTTTTGAAGAAGCTGCATTTTATGTACATTGGTAGGCGATGCGTTGCCCCAGATAACGCATGCATAAAGGATTAAAGGCCGAATTAGTGATTTGTGTAGCAATAAGGTACATTCTGTTTTTAATGAGGATCTCCTATTGATAAGCGGGTAGAGTTGAGAGAGTCTGGCATACCCTTCGTTGAGTTTGCGAATTATGTGTATTCTCCACTTTAATCTGGTATCCAGGTGTACACCCAGATATTTAACATATTCTTCGTTTGTTTTCCAAGCGACTGGGTGTTGATTTATGTGAATAATCGGAGGGTTATTGATTCTCCTTAAAGTAAAAATTTTTGCTGCGCACTTTTCTGTATTGATTTTTAAATTCCATTTATTGAGCCATTTTACAATGGTATTTGTAGCTTCTTGAAGTTTGGTTACTCTAAGTTCAAGATTCTGTTCCTTGATTAGAATAGCTGTGTCATCTGCAAACATTAGAAGAGAGGCTTCTGTTTCTGGTATGTCGTGTGTATATAGGTTAAAAAGAATTGGGCCAAGTATACTCCCCTGTGGCACGCCGGTTTTAATTTTTCTAATAGTTGATGTTGCGTTATGTATGGATGTTTGGAAGGATCTGTCGTTTATATATGAATAAAGGATGGCTTTTAAATATTCTGGAATCTTAGCCGATGTTATTGTATGTTTTAGTCCGTCATGCCATACACTATCAAAGGCTTGGGCCAAATCTAAGAATATGGTTAGAGTGTACTTCTTGTTCTCAAAACCCTCTTCTATAGTTTCTGTTAAGCGTTGAAGTTGATGACACGTAGAATGCCCTTGTTTGAAACCAAATTGGAAGGCTGGAATTATGTTCTCGTTGACAATCGCTTGGTTTAATCTGTCGTATATAATTTTTTCAAAGAGTTTAGCCATTGTAGATAGGAGGCTTATTGGCCTATAACTTGAAATAAGTTTGTGATCTTTTCCTGGCTTTGGGAAAAGCAAAATGTATGAGTGCTTCCATGTTTGTGGAAAATATCCCAATTTTAGACAAGAGTTAAAAAGTGAACTTAGGTAGGCAATCAGCTTTTTGCTTACATTTTTGAGTATTAAATTCGGTATTTGGTCATGGCCCGGTGCTTTTTTAATCGATAGGGTTTTAATTACTGACATTATCTCCTGTGGCGATGTAGGTTTGATGTCTACACCAGCTAGTGGTCTGTGGGTTTTCACTTCATTTTGTACCAAATTTGCAAAGGCCTGTTGTGTATGCTGTTGATCAAACAGTGTTTCCAAGTGGTCACCAAAAGCAGTACATTTCTCTTCATCGCTATGTAGTAATGTATTATTAACCAGAAGAGATGGGATTTCTTCCGATTTTCGTAGGATTTTCTTAGTAGATCTCCACAATCCTGGATCTTACGGGTCTAGATCACTTATACGTTTTTGGTATTCAATTATTCTAAGAGTATCTAGTTCTCGCTTAATGCGATGCGACAAGTTATTAACTAGATTTTTGGTTGCAGGATCCCTTGTTCTCTGCCATTCTCGTCTGGCCCGATTCTTTTGCTTAATTAGTTGATTTGTAGAGGTAGGAAGGGTATTGTTTTTAAATGTTTTTCTTGTTTTTGGTGGCGTTGTTGAGAGGCGTATGCTTTCTTGAATTGTTGTTGTAATATGTGTAACTTGTTTATCGATATTTGTTTTCGTTGTGAGAGGTATTTGTACCAGTTTGGAGTCCATTCTGTTCTTGAAGAGTTCCCAGTTTACCTTGCCATTGATGAGTTTTGCCTTAGGAGAATTTTTAACAGGTTCGGCTTGAAATGTAATTATAACTGGCAGATGATCTGAATCGAGCTCTATATGCACTGTTTGATGTAGTTCTTTTCTTACATTTTTTTGTACGATTATGTCCAAAATATCAGGTTTGTGATCTTTCCTGTATGGATAATATGTGTGATCATCCGGTGCGAGTACCTGTAGGTTGTACTTTGCTGCAATTTCATTTAGCTTTACCCCATTTGGGTTGGTTTGGCGACAGCCCCACACAGTGTTTTTGGAGTTAAGATCTCCAATTAACAATGTTGCCTCTGTGGTATTAAAAATTGCCTGTAAGTCGTTCTCCATTAATTTTTTGTTGGGTTGTTTGTAGACAGTGTATAACTGGATGCTGGTGCTATTGAGAAAGTTTACTTTGATTGATACAATTTCTAAGCTTGTAACTTTTGGCATATCGACTGGTGTGTGAGATATTTTGTTTTTGATTAAAATGGCGACTCCGCCCGAGGCTACCCTAGCTTCTCTATCGGTTCGATAGATTTTATAACCTGGTATTTTCAATTTCTCTTTATTAGCAAGATGGGTTTCGCTGATGCAGGCTATGTCAATGTTGTGACGGGCTAAGAAGGCTATAAAGATGGATCGTTGAGCCTGAATTCCATTGGCATTCCAATTGAGTATTTTAGGACCGTTGAAGGTTTGTTGATAATTGACATTGAGTTCTATGTTCGTTTTGCGTTCATAGAGAAATGTGTCTGTATTTTATACGCCTGCGCCAAATCATTGGTTAGAAGATAATCCGTAAATCGTTCTGATAGTTTTCGGACAGTTTTGAAACTCAGTTGAAACAGAAAACGAATCGTCCAGTAATCCTTAGGAATGATGGTTGGAACGGTTTTTAATTATCACGCCGAATTCTGACCGGCAGAAACTGTTTCTAACGCTACTTAGAATGAAACTAATGTCGATTTTTTTTCGCAAAATTTGAGCGTTTATTTCTATAACAAAATAAAAATACCTTAATATTCAATGTATTGGCCATCGTTAACTGTTACTTTTTCCCATCTGTTTATCAAAGAATGGATTCCGCTTCAAAAGAACTTTCGATTTTTTGATGCCAACAATTAATCTAGACAAATTTTCTCTTCTTTGTAAGAATGTAAATGTTGTTCTGAACGTCCATGCTGCATCGATCGAAATAAGTAGTAGTTCGAAGGGGCTAAGTCCGATGAATACAGCTGGGGTAGGACGTCCCATTTAACGTTTTCCAGATAGTTTCATTTAGGTACTTAAAACACCTTTTCATAGAAATGGCCTCCCCCTTCCCTCTTCAAGTATCTCCTTCTTCTTTATATCATGAGATCATTGAAATTATTTGTACCTGACTTTGAACTGAACGATGTAAGAATTACCACAAGACCGTAGAGGGGGTATTTCCATAATATTCTACGAACATTTAAGGGTATTTTTGTTATTTTCTATAGTTTATTTGTTTCTGTGTCGTTTACAGTATAGTAAAGATAGATTTTATCTTATATTATCTTTATATTATATACTGGTAAGTATAGATTTTATAAAAAATAACAAGTTCTATTCGTCAATTTTGCAAAAATTCAGCAGATAAATTTTGTAATATATCCTGACAATTTATTAAGTCACAAGCTACGCACAAGATTTATATCCGAGGAGGTCAAAAAAGGCTATCGTTTATATTTTAGGTGCCAAATTGGAAATAAAGATAAAAGTTGGCCTCCTCATGTTTGCTGTGTCACGTAAATTTAGTGCTGTGGGTGCATCGCATGAAAAATTCTATGACTTGTGGTTCTATGCTGCGGAGAGAACATATTAACCATGTAAGTGATGGCTACTTTTGTGTCACTAAAAGAGAAGGGATTTCAAAAAAACTAAGGGACACAATTCAGTAACCCAAAAGAAGTGCTTGTTCCGCCTCTTCATAGTAAGCTTGTACTAATAAAAAACTTTTTCAAAGCCATGGACAAAGAAGGTAATGGTTTCAAGTACCTAAAAGAAATATTTCCTCAATTAAGGACGCTTCTAGGTGATTTCCGTTTTCAAGAAAAAAATATAATGAAAATGAATTGGCAGCTTGGAAGTGTTTTGTAACTGTAGTCAAAGGATGTCTAGGCAACATGAAAGATGAAAACTATAAATACCTCATAGATGAACTCTTGCATGTCCTTAAAAATGTCCTTAAAAATCTCGCATGTCCTTAAAAATGTATATTTTACACTCCAAAACTTATTATATATATATATATATATATATATATATATATATATATATATATATATATATATATATATATATATATATATATATATAATTATATATATATATATATATATATATATATATATATATAGGCCCTGCCCCGTATAGGCCCTGCCCCCCATATATTCACGTATAGGGCCTGGTGGATCGCGCGAAGTACAATTAGAGGCGGTTGTTGACAAGAGGAAAATATAAACAAATATTAAAATATGTTGTCTCCACCTTATATATCTAATTTTTCCTTTTCCTTTCGTCAGACGAAACGTTAACCGTTAAAAAAACGTAACGTTAAAAAAAAGACGAGAAACGTTAACCTTGTGTCTGAAACAGCCTGTATCCTGAATTTCACTTTGTGTAATATTTGCTGATCTCAGGTCCTCTTAGTTGCAGTAATCCATTTAATTATTTCTACTTTAGTTCTACTCCTATTTTCATAAAATTCGACTATTTATCTAGTTAGCCTACTCGGATTCATCCGTTTTATGTGTCCGTAAAACCCTAAGTCTTCTTTTTCTCATATCGCTATGTATATATGTGTACTGTTTGATTTCTTGGTTTTCTCGAAGTCGGTATGTTGTGCTATTTATTTGTTTGGGGCCTAGGATTTTTCTTATGATTTTTCTTTCCTTCTTTTCAATGTCCTCGATGTCCCGCTTTCTGTTCAAAATGAGCGTTTCTGCAGCATATAGACATTCTGGCTTAATAACTGTGTTGTAATGTTAATACACCTTGAGCTAAAATTGCTAGATCATCAGCAAATGCCAGACAATCAATTTTTATGTTGATTCTCCCCAGTTTAATGGGCTGGTCAATATTCAGGGCCGACTTTTTTTCACGCCACTCCTGTATTACTTTTTCTAGAACACAGTTAAATAAGAGTGGCGAGAGTCCATCCCCTTGTCTCACTCCAGTTTTAATTTTGAAGGGCTCTGATATGTCACCCATGAATTTAACTTTTGACCTTGTGTTAGTTAATGTTGCTTTAATAATTGCCAGAGTTTTCAGATCTAGTCCTTGTTCTTTCAAAATTCGGAATAAAGTATCGCGGTCAATGGAATCATATGCTTTTTTGAAATCCACAAATGTACAGACGAGATTTTTATTGTACAGTTTTTGATGTCTTAGAATCAACTTTAAATTCAGGATCTGTTCAGGGCAGGATCTCCCGGTCGAAAACCTGCTTGATATTCACCAATGTTAGATTCTAACTGTCCCTGTGCTCTGTCTAGTAGACATTGAAATAGAATCTTGTAACAAACTGAGAGAATATATATATATATATATATATATATATATATATATATATATATATATATATATATATATATATATATATATATATATATATATATATTCATATATTCATATATTCATATAATATCACATAATCCTCAGTATATAGATCTAACACGTTTTACATGTTTATATTAAATAAATATCAAATGTTAAAAATATGCAGTCTCTATTTTTTCCCCACCACCGACACCCTGTAACAAAAAAAAACTGTACGTGCTACAGTTATTAGCTTATCATTTTCAGATTTAGGACTACAAAATACTCCATATACATCTATTTCCGTCAGTTACCTCAAAAAAGTTTAAATTTGTTGACTTGAGTTATCTACTGAGATTCACAAACAACTTATTGAAATATAGGCCAACAAAACTCTAGAATTTTTAACTCAAGTGTGACTCAATTTTAATTCGATGTGAATACGGAAGCCTAGTAACGGAAGCTTTGAAAACATTTCTTCCCGTTTCGCTACTTCTTACTTATGCGAAAAATCGTTCTCGTCTATGGAGGCTTTAAAAACTAATATAGAAATCGTCTATTATCACTGTAAAATAATTTTCTAATGTGTATTTACAATGATGATCCTCATGTAGAAAAACTCTTAAGTGAAAAACAAAATTAAACGTTGTATTAAATTAATATTTCAAATAACTTTGGGTATTACTTTATTTAAGTTTATTTTAGAGTCGCGACCCTCAGGTGAGAAACGATGCTATACTCTATACCCCCTCTTGCCGTTCGACAGAACAGAAAATTTGACTCCCAGATATGGGAAAAATGCTACTTCTCCCAGTGTTTTACCCAGTGGTGACTCGTGAGGGAGGGCGTTGGGGCGCCGCCCCTCCAGCATTTATCACAGTAAACAATTTGTCAGAGCAAAATACTCTGTTTCACCATCTGTATAGAATTTCAATAGCACGAAAAGTAAAAAGGATGAAGGGGAAAGCAAAAAAGAAATAATCAGGAGCACTATTTTCTTCTACATCTTCCTACGTTAAAACCCCACGAGCCGCCACTGGTTGATCATTCGCAACAACATTAGCCGTCTCTTTCTGTTAATTTCTGTTAATATCTCTTAAATATCTTGATATGGTAGCAGTCTTGTCGATTTAATGCCTCAGCTCCATTACTCAGTGGCGGATTTACACATTTGCCGCCTGTAGGCTATTTAAATTTTGCCTCCTCTACCGACCTTTACAATTCGATACCCTAGTTCACAATCATATTAATTACAATCTTCTTGTCAATGAAATGGTAACTTTATGACTTGTGCACTCTCGTCCTAATTACACCACCTTTTGCCCGTAATTAGTATGATTGTGAACTAGGGGATCGATGTATCCGTTTCTAGATTATTTTTACAATCCAACGATTTCGTTAAGATTGTACAGGAAATTGTTTTTGGGTATATTTCTGAGCTAACGAAAGTTCAATCATATACTACTAATAAGGTGGGATAAGGTATGCCTTAATACTTCTTACACAATAATGTACATTTGGTAATAATTTTTATTGTGCTTACTTACAGTTTAAAAACAATATATTCAATTATCCGGTAACAATCCGGCTAATGATGACGATGAAATTCAATTAATTAAGTTATAAAAGTTTTACAATACCTTTTTGCGCGATTTTGCATTCGTAAAATCATCAATTACATCGTCGTATGAAATATTGTTCCTTAGTTCTGACTCTATGCACAAAAAAGCTAAAGCGTTTAGCTTTTCTTGGCTTAACGTAGATCTTAGATAATTTGTCACCCATTTTAAGCAAGAAAAGTTTCTCCCATCCGAACAATTTGTCGCTGGTATACACAGATCCATGCGAACTGCTATATCCAACTTTATACTTTATAATGATCTTTTCAATGATCTAGAATCTGGTTTTACCAAAATGCTTTCAGAATGTAGGTGCCATTGAAAATATATGCATTCTTGAACTAAGTCTTTAAATCATTAGGATACATTTCTTCCAAGAAAAGGGCTTTTTCCGTAAGGGTTGATGAAGACAATTCACACATTTTGGTCAGAAATTAAAACTTTTCATTGAACCGGTTGTAGGCCTCCTGCCGTTTTTCTAATTCGCATACGAGTCTATCAATGAGAACGAGAAATGTGTTAACTCTGAAATTATTGCTCGCAGTCATTCTCATTTCTTCATCGGGTGTTTCATCATTTTTTTTCTTTTCGGTTTTTTTCCCATATCTTTTGTATACTGCTTCGACACGCTTAATTTTATCGTCTTTTCTTCGAAATACTTAAAACTTTGTCGTTCAACCACGAAAAACTTGAAAAGAGATTCGTTAAAATCGGCAACAATGACCTATTCTACGGTAGAAGCCTGAATTTGAACATTGTAACAACCATTACCGCGGTTTCCAGTTTCTCTAAATTCAAAAGAATTCCCGTCGCTTTGTTTCGCGTTACTGGCTTTTCTGTACAATGATCCTTCATTGATTCCAAAGTTTTAAGGACTTCGTGCCAATAATCTCTCAAACTTCTACATGCGTCCTCTCTAGCTAACGAACGTGTCAGATTTACTCTCTTTAGAGTCTTCCCTTTTCCGATTTCCGTCATTAATTTTTGGCAACGTTGTGTCGAACTTACAAAAAAAACGTATATTTCTTGAAGCAACATAAAGAAGCGAAAAGCTTCTGTGTAAGATTCAGCAGCCGCAGTTGCCATTAAATTTAAAGAATGGGCAAAGCAAGGAACGAAAAAAGCAAAAGGTGCTTGGCTTTAAATTTTAGCCTATAAGCCATTGTACACATCAGATATAAGCCATTGTACACACCAGACATGTTCTCTGCTTGATCAAATGATTGTCCACGGCAGTCGTCAATATTTATGCTGAGTGTTTTGAGTTCCGAAATAATGGCAGAAAACATTTCTTCCACTTTATGTCTCACTGAGGGCAAAAACTTGAGAAATCTTTCACACGGTTCGCCTGTTTTTAAAACGTATCTAATGACGAGGATAAGTTGGTCCACATCTGCTATATCTGGTGTTAAATATATAATTAAAGAAAAATAATTTCGCTCTTCTTATCTCATCTCTAATTTGTCTTAAGACTTTATGACCCCATCAAGAGAATAAACTCATCTCAAACGGTCTTTGATAAGTAACTGGTACTTCCAGGTCCTTAATTTCCAAATCGTTCAATATGACTGGCTAAAAAAAGGATCGAAATAAGCTAACAGTTCCAAAATCATATATTCATTTCCGTTATGCGGATCACCGAACTTTTTATTTTTTCCTCCGAAAGCAAGGCCCCTTGAACACAGGCGCTTCACTACGGCAACAACCCTCTTCAAAACGTTTCTCCAATAAATAATTTCTTCATCAATCTGAACATGCAGTAAATCTAATTGGTGAAACTTATATGCATATTGAATTATTTGTGTGGACCTAATAACATTTATGTATATA
Source organism: Cosmopolites sordidus (assembly GCA_031761425.1). Lineage (NCBI taxonomy): Eukaryota > Metazoa > Arthropoda > Insecta > Coleoptera > Curculionidae > Cosmopolites > Cosmopolites sordidus. Next base: position 1,406,957 of record JARFXV010000268.1, on the reverse strand, counting down.
AATATGAATCTTTTTAATTTCTATAAGACAAAAAAAAAATTGGCCTCAAATTTGTCGCCCCTAAAATCTGCCGCCCTGCTCAGCTTGCTTGCTGGTAAATCCGTCACTACTCTTACTGGGTCGTTGTAGCTACAAATGTTAACTCCAAGACAATTAAACTCCATTACTTGTTCAATCGCTATATTTCCTATTGGTTCCCTGCCAAACGTCATAGTTTTTATTTTTTCTATTGATATATTCATCATAGTTGTTTAGATGCTTGACAGTGCTTGAAAAGTTGTAATTGCAGATCATCTTCGCACTCTGGTATCATACCATATTGATTTTCCTGTTGTCTATTTTGTACCCTACATTTAAAAAGTCCGCCTATTTAATTACTTTGTCCATTATCAAATTGAAGAAGAAATGGCTCAAACTATCTTCTTATATATATATATATATATATATATATATATATATATATATATATATATATATATATATATATATATATATACCAGGTGTCCCATTAAGGCTGGATCGCGGCCGTATCTTGAAAACTATATATCCCACAGCTTTGGGGAAAAAAAAAATTGTACTAAAAATGATCATGAGAAATTCACCAAAAATATTTTTAAGCTTCTAAAACGACCGCAAGAGTTTTCAAAAATCATTTTTTTTGTGTATTTTCAAATGTTAACCGAGTAAGAAAAATTCTCAGTTATAATTAGCAAACTGTCTCCTACAACTTTGTTTTATGACATTTTGTCGTAACTTCGCGAATAAAGAAGTGGGGGGAGTTTTACTTATTTAAATAAAAAGTCGTCTAATGTCCGTTTGCCTAAACCGATTATCCTCAATTTGGATTTATTTAAAAGGCAATTGCTGGGACAATCAAATAATCTGGGAGATAAATTATTTAGTTTATAAATGAAACCGCAACGTGGCGTTACATTCAACAATAGTTTTTTGAAGTTTTGTTCAGTTTTTTCAAATGGAATGGTACAGCTATTATTACATGGCTAGAAAGGTAATTTAAAGAGGAATCATCCAGTGAAAACCCAAAATCGATATATCTGACATGTCAAGAGATATTTCGATTTTTCGAAAAAAATCAGTTATTATGTCGCTACTACCTGCAAGTGTAAGTTAAAAAAATATTAAGCTAATGTTTGCCTTCCTTCACACTTTACCCAGGCTTAGGACTGGTCCAAATTCTTCGTGCCATATTAATTTGGAGCGTGTTTAAAGGCCAACGGGCCAACAACGAAGATAATAATAATAACAACAGTCAAATAAAATTAACAGCACAGCAGTCTAATAATTAACAGAATCTGAACTTTAACCCCTTTCTAAATGTTCAAAATGCCTTCCATCCTTAGAAATGCAAAGATTTATTTTTCGACGAGCACTAAAAACGGCAGCTTCAATTTCCGCTCTTGAAATGCTGGTTATTGAATTTTGAATTATTTCAATCATGTTTTCTCGTGTAGTAGGACGAGTTTGAAAAAGAAGGTCTTTTAGTCTTCACCACAAGTAAAAATCGAGGACTGTCAAATCCGATAATAAACTACCCCGTCCTATCCAATGATTTGGAAACGAAGCATCCAAGAAGTTTTGAACCACCTGCGAGAAGTGGGCAGGGCATCTATCATGCTGGTACCACATTTGTCTTCTTGTTTCCAACGAAACATCTTCCATTAGTTCTGGCAGTCCATTTTGTAAAAAATTTAAATGTTTCACTATTCAAATGTCCATTAAAAATAAAGGGACCAATAATTTTGTCTCCCAAAACACCACACCATACGTTCACACTCCATCTATTTTGGTGGTTGATTTCTAACATCCAGTGTGGATTAGCAACTGCCCAGTAGCGCATATTATGTAAGTTAACGCCTCCATCACTGCTAAAAGTAGCTTCATCAGTCCATAGTATGCGTTTTAAGAATTGTTTATTTCCACTACACATATTTTTCAACCAGTGACAATAGTCTAACCGTCTGTCGAAATCCAAAAGGGCTTGGTGTAAGACAATATGATAGGGGTGCAGCTTGTTATCTCTTAAGATTCGACGAACGGATGTCTTGCTAACACCTAATTCTTGAGATATTTGTCTCATACTTAAATGGGGGTTGGTTTCAACATAAGCCAGAACATTTACGACATTATCTCCATTACGAATCGAACGTAACCTGGTGCGGACTGGATCTGGATGCACAATTCCTGTTTCTCGTAAGCGTCTTGCTAGACGTGTAAACACCTTCTTCGAATAATGCATTCTTTCGGGATATTGAGTTGCATATTGCCGCTCTGCAATACATGCATTTTCAAAACATTGGAAATACACCGCCAACATGACATAGGCCTCGTTATTCGTAAAAGGCATTGTTAGATATTATTATAATAATTATTAATAATCAATAAATGCAATGTTGAAAATGTAATGCATTTCAAAACTGACAAGTTAATTTGACTGTTTTTGTTTGTTTCCATGGTTCCCTTCTTACACTCTTTGTGTAATGTACCTAAGGATTGCATGCGTTTATCTGGAAACCCGAAAACGCATAATTTCATTCATCCATTCATTTAGTTTAAAAGAAAGAGTAGGTATATTTATTAATGACTGATTTCAATATTCTGTCAAGTAGTATTTAAGCATCACAAAATAGAAAATGTAACAATTGGAGAAAGGCATTTTTTCCGCTTATGTAATTAAATGAGAAATTATTATCAAGGTCAGGATTAGAACACTTATGATGATTGATACTGAATAGATAATTTTATTTTTTAAATAAAATTCTTGCGGTTGCGATTGCGACCTAAATATTAAGACCAATTTTTAACTTAATATTACGGTAAAAATTAAAACTAACTGATTTTTTTCAGAAAAATCGAAATATCTCTTGACATGTCAGAGATATCGATTTCGGGTTTTCACTGGATGATTCATCTTTAAATTGTCTTTCTTGCCATGTAGTAGAAGCTGTAACATTCCATTTGAAAAAACTGAACAAAACTTCAAAAAAACTATTGCTGAATGTAAGGCCACCTCGCGGTTTCATTTATAAACTAAATAATTTATCTCCCAAATTATCTGATTGTCCCTGCAATTGCCTTTTAAATGAATCCAAATTGAGGAAAATCGGTTTAGGCAAACGGACATTAGACGACTTTTTATCTAAATAGGTAAAACTCCCCCCACTTCTTTATTCGCGAAGTTACGACAAAATGTCATAAAACAAAGTTGTAGGAGACAGTTTGCTAATTTTTTGATTCCTCCCGGTATTGGTATATCTGCTGTAGCATATATGTCGAGCCGTATTTTCGTTTGATTTTCTTGGTTTAGGTTATAAATTGTTGTTACTATTTCTTTCGGTATTTGCTTTTTTGATAAAATATCTATGGCATGTTTGAGTTTTACCTTATCAAAAGCTTTGGTTGTCTATAAAATATACATTTGCAGTTTTATTACGAAAGTTGCTGCTTATGTGAGTTTTCTTGTGATGATTTACTACGGCTTTCGACGTAGATTATCTTAACAACAGTGCATCGATCAACTCACTTCAACTTTTGGTGATTAAGCATCTAAAATCACTGTATATCACTGGTTTAGTGAAATCAATCGAGACCGTCGTTCGCTCACGGACGAATTTAAAGAAGTTCATCCAAAATCGACTGATCGCGCAAGATCGTTAATGTGACATACCATAAGAATGAGGAATCCTTGGGCTTTGAGTTTTTACATGAACATTTAGCCGTGAAAAAGATTTGTTCGCGTTGGATTCCCAATAATTTGACAATCGCTCAAAAAATGGCTTCTATCAATTGGTGCAAAGAAATGCTCCTGTATGAACCAAATCCAACAAAAGTTGTTCGCGGAAGAAACCCTTAGAAGCGAATGTTCGTCTGTTTTTTTTTGGGTAAATGAGCATGTGGCAACAATGACAAAAGATAATCGTAGAATGGTCAATTCTGAATGGTACACAACCATTTTTTGAAGTCTGTGAAGAAATAATGAAAAACAACCAGGGACGCAAGATTATTCTTGACTATGACAATGCGAGCTCTCACACATCAGATCGAACAACTCAATATTTGACCGGTTAAAACATCGACTTGACGGGTCATCCGCCATACAGTCCTGATTTGACATCCAATGATTTCTTTTTGTTCCCATCCGTGAAGAATAAACTACGTGGTCAACGATTTTCGACGCCAGAAGAAGCGGTTCATGCGTTAAATATATATTTTGGAAATACCTCAAAATGAATCGAAAAATGGCAATGAAACAATAAAACCATTTTCAATGATAAATATTTGTTTTTATTTATTATTTCGGATACATAAATAGCAACTCTTGTATTAACAGTCTTAACAATCTAAAACGATACAAAGTGTGATGTAGTTTTAAATACGTTGTTTTCAAAATGAGAATTTCCCAAGCGATCCTCGTAATCATCACACTTCCAACAAAAAACTAGACTAAATTATATATTTTAAAATAGATTATAGAATACTAGGTTATTAGCTTTTAGAAAAATAGCAATAGATAAAAAACATGTAGCGTTTAGTTTTTTTTATTGCTTTGACACAATAAAGTGTTGACATTGAATATCCAATTATTTCTGGCTGTCCCTCCCAATAATAAATATAAATCTAAAAATATTGCTGGTTGTTCTATTTCGGTTTGATATATATTTTTACTGCGGTTTAAGTTTTTCGCTGATAAAATAGAGAATTTAAACTTAACCAAATTTACCGTACATATAGTAAGTCAAGAAAGTATTGGCATGCGAATATTTCTTTTGTAAAATCTAATAAAATCCAGATACCTTTCTGAAGACAATTTTATTGTACAACAAATCAATACAAATTCAAATATTATGAAGAAGAGAACTTATTTTCCAACATTATAATTATACAAAAAAAAATTTTAGTAATGCCAAAAAAGTACGGACACTGACGTTATATTTATTTAAAAAATTTGTATAAATAAGTAAAACACTTATATATATATTGTCATCATTTCATTAGCATCAATTATCGCTTATAATCTTCTTTACATCGGAGAAACAAAATTCTTAGTTAACAAAGGTAAAGGTAAAGTGTTAGGGTTAGAGACGCATCAGCAACTAGGCTATTTAGCGACTGGACCTACAGCTTAACGTGGGTTCCGAACCACGGTTATCAGCTTCCAACAAACCCAGGTCAGCAGCCCCCTCGGGCTATGAATTCTTGGTTATGTGCCTACACATAAGTCTATCAGGAAACCTATCGACTGGCGAGTGACCAACGTAGAACACTTCTCAGAAGGCATCCGGCCTTACCCAGCCTTTAACTGGCGTGACTGAGGGGTAATTCGTTGTCAGATTTTACACTCTTGCCTAGAAACAATTACAAACATTTAGGAAGTAAACATACAGAAGAAAGAAAAACAACCATCCGAGCGCTGGAATCGAACCAACTACCGCTCCGATGCGGTTTCGGCACAGCAGCGGCGGCTCTTACCGTCCGCACCAACGCGACCGATTCTGAGTTAACACATCACTTAATCTGTTCGTAGGATTCCATATAAAGGCTGTTCCAATAAGAACGTCGATTTTGAATTGCGCGCCATCTGCAATGCCATGATTTGACATAAGAAAAATGGCCGTTCGTTAGTAGACAGCAGGAGGTTAAGTAAAATGGAGCGCTACAATACACAACAATGAATTCTCACTGTGGAAAATTATTATCAAAGTGGTGAAAGTTTTGCAGCCACAGTTCGGAAAATTATGGACCATCGGAATGCTCTAAATGATGCCACCGTGAGAAGATTAATGAAAAAATTTGAGCAAATTGGGTGCAAAGTGAAAACAGAAATATGCATTCATCTGGGTCGCGAAAATATTGCAGCAGTGCGTGCAAATGTTGAGGAAAACCCAACTACATCAATTCGGAATAGAGCTCAGGAAATTGGTGTTTCCACAACCACTATGCATCGAATTTTAACAAAAGATTTGAAACTTCATGCGTACAAGACCATGGACAACGAAGAGCGTTTGTGGATTGGATTTTGGAGCAATAGCAATTGGATGGTGATTTTTTACCCAAAATCATCTTTAGTGTCGCGGCCTATTTTCATCTTGATGGTTTCGAAAATCCACGAGTGATTGGTGTGAAAAAGATGCATCCAAAAAGAGTCACTATTTGGTGTGCATTTTGGGCTGGAGGCATCATCGGGCTATTTTTCTTCGAAAATGTAGTTGGTCAAGCATTAACCGTGAATGATGTTCGTTATCATGAAATGTTAACTAACTTTTTCGTTCCAAAATTGCAAAATATGGATATCAACAGCATCTGGTTTCAACAGGACGATGCAACATTCCATACGGCCAGAGAAACTGTTGAATTACTGCACGAGTCATTTCCTAGTCGCGTTATTTCTCGTTTTGAAGATCGGCATTGCCCGCTCAGGTTATGCGATTTAACGCTTTTGGGACTTTTTTCTTTGGGATTTTTAAAAGTCACAAGCTTATCTGAACAAACCCGCAACGATTGAAGCCTTAAAAAAGTATTCACAGAAATACCGCAAAATTTATGTGCAACCGTCCTTAAAAATTTCATGAAAAGAGCACGTCTGTGCCAGCAAAACCAAGGCGATCATTTGTCCACTGTCTTATTCCATGCATAACCTCATGATGTGTACTTTATTATTCAGTAAAATATTTCAAACTTATGCCACACACACACAGATGGCGCCACTATTGACAAATCCATATGATTTTTAGGAAGTTTTAAGCTCCCAATGATACGGGTCAAAATTTCATAACAATCTGAGGTTTAGTGAGGCTACTCGTGTAATTTTGAAAACAATGGAAATATCTTAGTTTCGTTTGTGTTAATAAAGCATTGCTTTTTAATGGAAAAAATACCGTTCAAGCAAAGCAATGGCTTGACAAGTGTTATTCGGACTCTGCTCCATCGAGACCAATGATAGAGAAGTGGGTTGCTGATTTTAAACGCGGCCGTACAAATTCTTATGATGCTGAACACTCTGGTCGCCCAAATTCCGCAGTTATTCCAGAAAACATAAAAAGAGTCCACGAAATAGTTTTAGCCGATCGTATATTGAAATTACGTGAGATAGCTGTCACTTTACAGATATCAGAAAGCAGTGTATTCGCCATTTTAAATGAACATTTGTCCATGTTCAAAAGCTCTGTTCGAAGTGGATACCGCGTTTAGCTTACAGTCGATCAAAAACAGTAACGCGTCGACGATTCAGCGCGCTGTTTCAGCGCAATAAAAATGGTTTTTTCAAGCAGTATGTGACATGGGATGAAACATGGATCCATCATTATACTCTACAGTCAAATCGGCAGTCAGCTGAGTGGACAGCAACTGACAAAAGCCGCCCAAAGCGACTAAAAACGCAAATATCAGCTGGTAAGGTTTTGCATCCGTATTTTGGGGTGCGCAAGCTATTTTATTTATTGATTACCTTGACAAAGGCTGAACCATCAATAGCGAATATTATAAGGGGCTATTGTTGCGTTTGAATGAAGAAACTGTGAAAAACGACCCCAAATAAAGAAGAACAAAGTGCTCTTTCATCAGGATAATGCACCGGGTCACAAGTCGCTCGCAACAATGGCAAAATTGCAAGAATTGCTTCCCCATCCGCCGTATTCTCCGGATCTGGCTCCCAGCGACTACTACCTGTTTGCAGATCTAAAAAGTAAGCTCCAGGGAAAGAGATTTGGATCCAATGAAGAAGTGATTGCCGAAACTGAAGCCTATTTTGAGTCCAAAGATAAATCGTTCTACAAAAAAGGCATCGAAATATTAGAGAAGAGTTAAAATCAATGTATAACTCTTGAAGGAGACTATGTAGATGAATGAACTCAAATTTTGCCTAAAAGCCATTGTTTTATTAGTCATCCTACGAACTTATTGAGTGATGTGTAATTTCACCTTCCTTTATCAACACATCTTTTTACACGTTTTGATGGCATTTTCCTTTTTCTCACTTTCAAGCCTAACAAATACGATAAATGTTCAATTGGATTTACATAAGGAAGCTGAGTGGGTGTTATTAATTGCTTAAAAATATTTTATACCATCCATTTTTTTGTTTTGATGGCAGTATGCTTAATATTGTTATCTCGCTGGAAGATAAATGTATATTTAAGCTTCAAATATTCAGGGCTGGTAGATAGGTAGATAGATTATGCCTCAAAATATCAATATATTTTCCGACATTCATCATAGCATCAATGAAGGATAATATTGAAAAAAATAATATTGAAAAAAATAATATTGAAAATATTGCCATTACCGTTTTTAATGATTTAATATTCCTCAATAGATTCGATAGGTTCCTCGCTCTAGTAGCTCTAGTTCATCGTTCCATGCTCCAGTTTTTCGTTCCAGTATATCTCGCCTAAGGTACTAGACATGGGTGGTGGATAGTGAAAGTTCCCTTAGATATTAATGGAGAGCTGCGAATATCTCAAAATAAGCAGCACCGAACCAACGCAAAAACTTAATCCACGTAGCGTCTGACTTGTTTCAAGCGGTTGAGTGGTCAGCGTCTGTTCACCAGAGGTGCTGCTGAGATTTAAATTCTGGATCTAACCCTTCCAGTCTTAACCTCTGAACCGTCATAGTTCAAAACTTTAATTTAAAGTACAAGATGAAGCGTTCTAATAATTACAAAATTACCCCCGCAGGTAAACAGTCCTCTGCCAGCATTGCTGGTACAAATGGACTTTCGGATTCTGGGGCTTAAACTGAAAATCTTTCAGAGGGCGACGGAGACCTCTGGCCAACGTCTGAAACCGAAAACAAAAACTTTCTTTGGAACGGTAAATATCAACTCTCTCCTGCGCCCAGGAAAACTACATGAATTGGGGCGAACAGTGAATCAGCAAAAAATTAAAATTTTAGCTCTGCAAGAAACCAGGTTGATAGATGATAATACCTTGGACTTCAGGAACTACAGACTTTTTAAAAGTAAAACGGACAAAAGAATATTCAAAAATACACCACATCTCGGTGTTGCTTTCGCTATCTCAAAAACCATTCTTGGTTTTATTACTAATTTCCAGCCAGTAAATAAACGACTTATGACATTATCCCCTAAGTGCGTTAACAAAAACTATACATTAAGCAATACGCACCTTCCAGTTAGCGAAGAAAATAAATCTAATTCTGAAAAAGTAAATAAGTCCTGGGAAATTCTGGAAAAATATTTCTAAAATTCCCTATGTAAAAATCCTATTGGGTGATTTCAACACCCAACTGGGGAAAGAAAGAAAGTACAAAAAACAGTCGGCAGTTTTCCCGCTCATAAATGGACTAACCATAATGGCAGAAGATTGGTTGAACTATGCTCGCAGTTTAATCTAAAAATAATGTCAACCCATTTTAAGAACAAAATAACAAAACCAAAAATCTGGAGGTGCCCAAACGCGTGTATGGGTGAATTTCAAATTGACTATGTTACCATTTCGTACCCCAGTTATAAAGAGATTTTGAATGTTCAAATCAGGCTAGAAGTTAACAAACGAATCACTACTTGACTAGAATCACTACTTGACTAGAATCAAACTTAGCTTAAAACCTCGAAATCTGATTCAAAAAAGATTATTAATCTCAAAGTTCGACCCTACGAAAATAAAACCAACCCTAACAAAAGAGGTTGATAAACAACCAGCACAGAACTGGCAAGAACTGAAACAAAGAATTATTAAAACAGCCCTAAAGTTGGTGCCTTTACAAAAACGTAGAAAACATCCGTGGTGGGATGAAGTTTGCGAACAAGCAATATTAAGCCAAAGTATAGCATTCAAAGATTGGAACAGTCAAAAAACAGAAATAAACTATAACATCTTTTTGGAAGTAAGAAAAGAAACATCGAATCTAATTAAATAAACTAAAAGAAAAAATTAAAACAATCAACCTAATGAAACAGAAAAATATTTCCAAAAAAAATAACACCCGAAATGTTTATAAAACATTTATAACTAAAGTAACAGACTATCAACCCCAAAGTCGTTTTTATTTCCAAAAGGAAAACGGACAATTAGCTTTAAATAACCAAGACAATTATAAACAACTTGCGAAATATTTTGAACTACTAAACTATCCTGAGCCCTTAAACAGATTACCAACACTAAACCCTCAACAAACAAACCCAGTTTCATTACCACCTAATGAAGTTGAAGTAATTAGGCAAATCAAGCGACTTAACAGTAACAAAGCTTCTGGTGAAAATGGAATCAGTGCTGAATTTTTAAAGTCCGCTGATCCAGGTACAATTAAGGAAACAACCAAAGTTCTACAAGAAGTTTGGTGAACCAAACGTATTCCGGAACATTGAAATCATGCTCTAATCCATCTACTACATAAGAAAGGAGATGGATGTAAACAACTACAGAGGGATATCTCTTCTCCCAGTTTGTTACAAGATACTATCTCAGTGTCTACCAGACAGAGCTCACGGACAGTTAGAAACTAAAATTGGTGAATATCAAGCAGGTTTTCGACCGAGCAGATCCTGCCCTGAACAGATCCTGAATCTAAAGTTGATCCTAAGACATCAAAAACTGTACAATAAAAATCTCATCTGTAGATTTGTGGATTTCAAAAAAGCATATGATTCTATTGACCGTGAATTTTTATTCAAAATCTTCAAAAATAGGGACTAGATCTGAAAACGCTGGCAATTATTAAAGCAACACTAACACAAGATTAAATGTTAAATTCATGGGTGATATCTCAGAGCTCTTCGAAATTTAAACTGGAGTGAGACAAGGGGATGGACTCTCGCCACTCTTATTTAACTGTGTTCTAGAAAAAGTAATACAAGAGTTGGGTGAAAAAGAATCGGTCCTGATTATTGACCTGCCCATTAAACTGGGGAGAACCAACATCAAAATAGATTGTTTGGCGTTTGCTGATGATCTAGCAATTTTTGCTCAAGATATATTAACGGCACAAAAACAGATTGAAATCCTAAAAGAAACAGCAAGAAAGGTAGGACTCCAAATTTCCTTTGAAAATGCACTATACGTGACATGCAACAGACTAAGAACACCATTTCTAAAAACAAAATATGGTAACATCAGATGAGTCTCTCAATTCAATTATTTGGGTGTAATAATCATGGAAAACGAGTTGGAAAAAGCGGTCAATAAGGGTAGATGTTAAAAAATGGAAACTGCATTGAAACTTACACAAAAAATGCATATCTAAAAACACAAATCTGAAAACACAGTTATTAAGCCAGAATGTCTGTATGGCGCAGAAACGCTCATTTTGAATAGAAAGAAAGACATCGAGTAGATTGAAAAGAAAGAAGAATCGTAAGAAAAATCTTAGGCCCCAAACAAATAAATAGCACAACATACCGACTTCGAGAAAACCAAGAAATCAAACAATACACAGATATACATAGCAATATAAGAAAAAGAAGACTTAGGTTTTAGATACATAAAACGGATGAATCCGAGTAGGCTAACTAGATAAATAGTCGAATTTTATGAAAATAGGAGTAGAGCTAAAATAGAAATAATTTAATGGATTGCTGCAATTAAAGACGACCTAAGATCAGCAAATATTACACAAAGTGAAATTCAGGAGAGAAACTATTTCAGACAAAAGGTTAACGTTGGGGATGTTGGCCAGAGAGAAAGATGTAGGAAGACTAGAAAAACTTGGTCTGACGAAAGGAAAAAAGCTCATAGTAAAAGAATGTTATTCAGTATGGGCGCAAAGGAAGGCTAACAACAATAAATGCCACTAACTGTACTTCGCGTGGTCCACCAGGGCCCATACGTGAATAATAGTAGTAAATCAATAGGTTCAATAGGTTTAATATTCAACGATTGAAATTCCGTGTTCGGTTTCCTCCCCACTCTAACTCCGATTATATAGGATGATATTTTTGGTGCAATTTAAATTATTAGATATCTTAAAAATTATTAGATTATCTTTTAAATTAGATATCTTAAAAGTATATATTTTATGTAAAATAACATTCAATGGCATTAATGTTTTAAACCAATTTCGGACAAATATCCGCCGCGGCTACTTCCAACAAAACGCATTCTGTCAATCTAATTTCCGACAACTTTTTCAAGTATTTGGTTTTTTATGTCCGCATTGTCCGAGTTATGTTGGCTTCCAAGGCATCAATAGTTGAGGTTTATCGAAATAGACCAAATATTTAACATAGTCCCAAAGACAATAGTCTAAAGGCATTAAATCATATGACCTTGGTTACCAATTAATAGATCTGTTCCTCGAAATAGTTTTTCCACCGAATTCTCTGAATAAATCGATTGTTGCGCTGGCTGTATGAAGTATGGAACCGCTCTGTTGGAACAGTATCCCTTCCAGATCAATACCATTAATATTGGGAATTATATAATCATTGATCATCGCTCTGTAACGATCCCCATTAATGCGTACTTTCCAGCGTGATTTTTAAAGAAATATGACCCTGTTATGCCACCGGCGTACAATCCGCATCATAGAGTGCATATTTCTGGATACAACAGTAATTGTTAGATTATTTGCAGATTATTTTCACTCCAAAAGCGGTAATTTTGTTTAATAATAAAGAGTTGAATGAGGCTAAATGACGCACTTAAGGGTTAAATAATTATAAAAATCACATACCCAACAAAACATTTTAATATATAAAGAACTCCAACATTACATCTAGCTACTACGCAAAACAACACATTTTGGTGACAAACAAGAAAAACTTATCTATTAATAAAAAAAAATATCATGGCATATAAAACATGACTTCTGCCCTATATGTGGGGCAAAACTTCGATTAATGTGGGGCAAATACCCTCACACGCTATAAATGCATAAATAGCATTAAAAATTCCCAATTTTCTCATACGACGTACACACTTCATGTCACTGCTTTTTGCAGACGTTACTAGTACTACTGCTCTCATGGTTTTTAAGTTGACCCTTGGGCCCATACTTTGATTCTATGATTGCCGATCACGTCCGTTTCGCGACAGACGCGATCGGAGAGAGTTTTAAACGCCATCCTTAGGGTGTGATTAATCGTGCCTTCACTGTGTTATATCGAGATTAATCGATCATGTTGGAAAAAGGGGATACTAGGCCAGATCGGACCTCTGCTGCCGAAACTGCCAACAGCCACTGTTATCTGCCCCCATGATGACCAGACAAAAACACGTCCGATCACCTCAGAGTCTACCTCCCTTGCAGACCTTACACTGAATCCATTCTTCAATGAGCGGGTCTTCATAGGGTTCATAGCTCCCTGGACACACATCATCAGATAGTTTCTCCTTTATCTTAACCTTTTTTTTTGATTCACTCGTAGCACTTTCTCAATTTCTCCTTAGCCAGACCTTCCAGTTTAAAATTTCTTAGGAGTGCTAAAAAGTATCAGCGATTTCTTTCCTTCTCTTATTTTTTTTGTTCATCTTTTTATTTTGAAAGTGGAATTATATCCTTAGGTGACACTAGTGTTTTATCTGCATGTTGCTGAACTAATGCAGGCTCCAACTTCTCTGGTGTTAAAGGTGATTGTTTTATCGCGATGTTTCTTGTTAAAACCGTTTCTTCTAATATTGTCGCTAGGTGAGCAGAATCATTGTTATTTAATTAACGATTGAGTTTATTTGCATTCTTATTTGTGACCTTTGACGGAAGAAAATCCTCTTCCGAGAACACATGTTTATTTATTGGATATATTCCACAAACTTTAAAGCATTTTCCTTCCCTGTCCATAGTTGAGCAACGTTCTTATAAATCTTATGATTTACCTTACAATTTGGCAACCTGAAAGCGAGTAATATTTCTACCGGCATTTGTTGTCAACCATTTATCGCATTTGTCTGTATAAAATGTAATTAATGCCTTAAAATAACAGCGATCCAAAGGCTTGATTCTTTGACTGTGACTGACTGTTTGCTGTGGGGTGATATCGTCAATAGATGCATAAAGTTGTCTTTACCATAATGTACATCTTCTAAACTCTCGTGGGAAGAATGGTTGTCGAGTACGAGAAGAACAGGATGTTCTTTATCTGGTCTAACCTTGGAGCGAAAATGTTTAAGTCATTCTATAAATAAGTTGCTATTTATATATCCAGAGTCCGAACACATGGCTATATATTCTCATGGAGTCCCATCCGTCAGTTCGTTTGTCATTTTTTTCGAGGAAATATTATCGCGGGAGGAACAAAATTACGCGCCGCACTCATAGCGTAAACAATAGTGACGAATTCCCCAGGCTCAGCTAAAGATATTTTCCCACAAATTTCTTGCCTTTTGAGCTAATAATTTTTGGTATTTTGTTAGGAGCGGTTGAAATACCACTCTGATCCATATTGTAAATAGCACTTGGTGGAAAATTAAATTTTTTGAATAGTTCTGATAGATTTTCAAAAAACAAATTAACTTGAAATTTCTTAAATCCCATCATTCTTGGTAAACTAGTGGCGTGAGGAACCCGCAATAATAGGTTGTATTTTTTAATGAAAGTATTTTTCCAATCTTTGTCAGCTAGTTTTGAGTTTGGATTAAATGGTGTTTTTATATTGTTTAAAACGGCACACTCATACGCGATTTCTCTTAAACTTTTAAACGTGATACCATAAAACTGGTTATCCTGATTTTGGCAGTGTTCTAGGTTCAAGTTCCATTTCCTCTGAGAAAACACTTCGCTATCTTCCTAAACTATTAACACCATACCCCGATTTTAATCTCTTTCGTAGAGTAGATTCATCTATTCCAAGCTTTTTTGCGACGGTTCTTTTGGAAATATCTTCATTTATTCTTTATTCAGCTATTTGTAACATTTCTTCCGTACATGTTTTCCTATTTGTTTTTCTTTTATATGATCAAAAACAAATAAACCTTATAAGAAAAATTACAAATAGTTTTGATGGGGTAAAAATCCACTTACAGACTACTGTCCCACCCTGAACATCGGACTTTTGCCCCCCATGTCGCGGAAACTAATAAATGGTTTCTGTTGTCACGTGCAGCCATATGGTAGGCACTGTTATATGTATTGTAGATTCTTAAAACATAACCTAAATTATTTAAACCTAAAACTCTAAACCTAAAAATTTCCCATATTTTCTTTTAGAATTTAAACTACTGATTTTATGAAATATCTTAAATATTAAGATGAGAAAATATGATTATGTGTATCTAAAATACAACTTACCTCATATTTTTCACAAATCTTATCACAATACCGTTTAAATTTCTTAGAGACTTAAACACAAGAAAAGCTTATAAAGATTAGTGAACTCGTTTCCAGATTTTGCTGTTCTTGGATAAAATTTATAGATCGGACTTTTACCTCACACGGACTTTTGCTCTACTCTACTCTAACCATCTAGCCAAAAATTTTGCGATTAAATTCTAAGTCAAGCTGCAACTGATTTTGAGCCCATTCACCGAACGTACGATGCAAAGGATGGTCTTGCGACGTGAGTTCTTGAACAAGCTGGATCTTGTAAAGCACCAGACCAAGATCTTTGCGAAAAATTATCATGTCGTCGAATAACAAAACATTCACGAAGCGCTTGATAAGTTTGGCGCGCAAAACACTGATTTTAATAATAAATTTCGATAATTTGCAAGCGTTGCTCTCATGTTAAACGTTTCTTGATGATTTCCTAATCTCTACTGTATAATTTTCACACTAAAAGCACGCTAACTCACAGTTCGTTTGTCAGTTCGACCCCAATCGGAAGTTCGCACACACCAAAAAAATCACAGGTTACTTAATATCATCTGAAAATTTAACATTTTTCTAAATGTCTATTGGTTTATTTTATTTATTTATTTGTGCCCAACCCGTCAAACATTACAAATAGAATATACAGAATAAAAAAAAAATCACCTAATAATAGCAGCAGAGTATGTAAGCAAATACAAAGTCATTGAAACTGCAAGTAACAGTTTATGATATAAAACAAATAATGATATAGAAACCAACAATATGCACACACAACAGTAATTACACATAAGGCAGGTGGATGATCATATTTTGGAAGACCAGAATTCTGCACACTCAACAGCTGGACGCGAAGCCAGGGCAAGGTCCCTGGTGGTGCCCGTATCTGGTAAGTAAGGGCACAAGTCGGGGTGAGTTTGATATCCCCATCCCAGTATGTTTGCCTTAAATCTACCAGTGTGGATCCAGAGTCTATTAAGGGTTTTCAAAGTGGCCTAGCACTCACCTGAGCCAGTTGGGAGGCACTCCCTTGGAGGTATTTCAAATTCTTTATCTTCTTTCAATTACTCACGCCACATTTCAAGTCTGGCAGTCGACGCAGAAGCAACCATCGTTATCTCTGAGGTGATGGTCTGATCGTTGGAGTACATCTGAAATAAAGTAGGAGCTAGAATTCTTCCCTGGGGTAGACTGTATTAGAAGCTTAAATGTTCTATATTAGAATCTTAACTAGTGTTTTTTTTTAATTAATTCATGGATTCGTCATTTTTTTCTTAATGAACCGCTGTCAATTCTTCTGTTGGAACTTTCGGTGTAAAACCTAAAGAGTACTGAAACTAAACACCAAATCATTTTATCTAACTTCTCGACGAGCGTTTCGCTAACAATGTTAGCATCATCAGGATATGATTCAGCCTGCTTCAATCAAAAAATGATTCATACTACTTGCAGATTAAATCATCTCCTGATGGTGACAAAATAGTTGGCGAAACCCACATAGAGAAAGTAAACATAACGATTTTCTGTTTAGTGGTAAATCTCTTCCAGTTTACAGAACGATTTTGTTTAATTTTTTTTATTATGTTCCTAACAGAACTAAAACCAATTCCTAATCTATCCCCTTTTTTACGATCGATCAATCATTTGCGATATAAGTTAATCAATTGGTTACGAAAGTTCACACAATGTTCTGCGGGTTTTCCCATTTTAAAAAACCTAAACAGGCAAGGAAGCAGGTGAAAGCTGATAAAAATGTGCTTTAATCCGATTTTGTTTACTGATACATGCTCTGGAAACATTAGATTAAATGTTCCTCGCGAATTATGTTTTATATGTATCTGCTTTTGTAAACAAAGCACAACTGTGCCAATATTTTTTTGGCCCTTAATTTTCAAGTCTATTTTTCTCCTTCATCTAAATTTTTTCCTTAAGGTTTATTAAAAACCAAAATACATCACCGAACGATAAGTTAAATGTTTTGAAAATTGAAGGAAAAAAGCAAAGTGTGTGGATACTCTTTTGATCCACCGTATTTAAACTGCGATATTAGATTTTCGTTGACATAATAGAGTTTCTCATGCGTCGTAGATGTTCGGTAATGAAGAAGGTTTATAAAAATTAACTCATAAAGGGGGTTATGGAGGCATAAAATATAAATAAAGCTCCCATTTATGAACTTTAAGTCCTACAGACATGACGAGTTTCGAGTCAAATAAAGAGCATTTTCGACACGTACTGCATTTATTGTCCAATCGAAAGAAAAACGCGAGTGAAGCCGTCGTATACTTGTGGAAACTTATGGTGACAATATCCCAATGCAAGACGGTTGTGGGCGTTGGTTTAGACGATTCAAAAGTGGCGTCTCTCGATTTGAAAAAAAAAAGAACGCCCAGGTCAACTGAAAAAAATATGATGCCGAATTACATGCATTATTGGAAGAAGACGATATGCAACATCAACAACAAATAACAGAGAGGTTAAATGTTGATCGCCAAACCATTTGTAACCATGGAAAAGATCTAGATGGCAGGAAAATGGGTACCACGTCAGCTGAACGACAGACAGATGGAAAAGCGAAAAGAATGTGCGAAGTTTTGCTTTCTCGGCATGAAATAAAGTCTCTTTTGCATCGGGTCGTGACTGGAGACAAAAAATGGATATATTTTGAGAACCCAAAACGCAGAAAATCGTAAATTGACCCAGTTAAATCCGTTCACTATTGTCAACAAATCATCAATTTGAAGCATGCATTGATTGAAAAGCGAACAGAATGTGCTACAGCGAAAGCGGTCGGAGACACCATTTCTGCACTGGCACACCATTGCTGGGAACTCTTGCCCCACCTGGCTTACTCACCAGACTAAGTCCCTTCTGACTATCACTTGTTTTCATCGATATCTCACGCACTTTCCATGAAACAGTTGAACAATTACGGAGATGTCGAAAAATGACTTGATAACTCGACCACCTCAAAAGATGTACGGTTTTTCTCGGGGGGCATCCACAAATTGCCTGAGAAACGGGGAAAATGTGCAGCTAATGATGGCGCATACTTTGAATAAACCATTTTTTACCATTTCCCCAAATTAAACGTGTTTTTTAAGCAAAACTAAACAATTATTAACCACCATACCTGATAAATATGGCCAAAAATAAAAAACATTTTATTGTTCAGCAACGTTTTGTAGAATTATACACAATAAAGAAGAGTGGTAATGATAACGTAAGTAATTCATTTTATTTTAAAATTAATTTAAAATTGTTTGTTTCGTTTTAAAATTAGTAATCTTAAAATTTTTAAATAAAAACAGCATTATTTTTGACCAGAGCTTTACTAATACAAATTAAAATTGTAATTTTTTTTATTGTAATTTATTCATAAATAAATTTACTATATAAAGTGACCTGAAATGATGCGAAACAACATTTTCCACAAACAAATTTAATCAATTCCGTCACATCAAATCGACATTGGCTTATTTTTCGTTCTCTGCTTTTATAGAAATTGACGTAAAAGTAATGTTGTAAACAAAACGGTTAGTGACGAATTTCGGAAAAAAAATGTATGCGTTATATTCGTCGTAGTTTATTCCAGTTTCTTCTCTTGGTTATTTCTGGACTGTTTACGTTCGATCGCTACAGTAAATAAAAACAGGAAACTCAAGAATATTCTGGACAATAAATGATTATATTTGAATTTGCCAACTATCTTACTTTTGAATGTGTCACAGCATCGAGAGTAACATCATAAAATATCTTAATTATTGTCCTAACCACTATATTTTTGCCAGATCTACCACAAATTACAATAAATGCTATTTTATTCTGGAAATATTTCAAAATTTTCAACTTATATGTTAACTGACTAAAATTTCAGTCATAATATTACTCTCAGTGTCAGAATGTTAGATACTCTCGAGTACCAGACACTTAAAGAATCTTAAAAATAACAAAAAACTTGTGATAGTTTAATTTGTTTATTTATGTTAAAATAACTCTCTATCATATACTTAACCAACATAGATATGTAATCAGTTTAAATTTTACTTTAGATGTAGTAGTTACTAAGTAACAACTTATATAGTTAAGATAACACTTGAAAAAAGATCCCTTAATATCGGACAGTCGACTTTTCCTTTATTGTTGGAACTTAAAAAAATTTAAGAAATTCTGTAAAAATATTATTCCAGTAGAATTGATCAACCATTAATAAAGCAAATTAAACTTAATCTTAGTGAACTTTGATCACATCGTAGAAAACGTTCCTTTTCTAAGAAATTTCAAAATTTTAATAGTATAGTCGGCAAAAATCGCAGAATTAGTTATCTGAGCCTTCATCAACGTCGGTACACGCTTCATGTCCCCACTGATTACAAGCTTGGCAGCGTATCCAATCTTCATCGTTATTTTCTTGGCAAATTAAACATGTTGTTACATTTTCGGTCATTGATTTTGATGACGGAATGGCTGTTGTCTTGAATGTTGCTTTTGCTGCTTTATTTTCAGAGAGCACATTTTTATAGAGGGAGGATGTCAAAACCTCACTTTTCTCAGTTTTTCGTCATCGATTCACGACTCGCTTTGCTGCAGCATTTGGGACTGGTGACAGCTGGTGAATTACCGTAATAATGGTTTTGCTTGTTGACGGTTGTGTCTCAAAATTTTTCTTTTCATTAACGTTGAAAGTCTTTTGAGGCAAATCCTGAGGTATGCCCGTATTGTTATTATTGCAAACATTCACTTCAACATCTGACGGCATGAGTACGTCGGTTACTGCTGATGGCAGAAAATCTAAATATGTGTAAATATTTAGATTCAAACGCAGAATTCCACTGCATTGAAATCCAGACTTTGCAATATTCAAACATGCAACGCGATTGAAAGCTTGTGTCACCATTGTAGCAATGTCATATTCTGTTAGTCTTCCACCAAAGTTAGCCCTCCTCCATAATCCACAGGTCTCAAAATATCCATCTTTGAATGGTTTAATAAAAACCCTGTCTAAGGGCTGTAGTTTGTGAGTCGTGTGGGGTGGAGTGCTTTAAATGTGCACGTGGTTTTCTTTACTATAAAGTGTTGACACCACTTCAAGAAGATTTCAGCGTTCATCCATCCGTTTGGTGGTGCTACGGTTATACTTTCAGAGGGCGCGCCAATCATTAACCTTTCATTAACTCTCTGCCTCGGGAAAATAAATAATGGTGGGATAAAATATCTGGCAGCACTCACACAGAACATAACTGTAACATTCTTACCTCGCTCTGCAGAGGTCAACTTGCCAACTTGGAGATTACTTTTGAGTGTCATTATTTTAATCGGCTTCTGGACAGTTCAGACCCCCGTCTCATCGCACTTATAGATGTCTGATGGGCCAAAAAGGTATTTTTTTCAAATATATTTCCAATTATTAAAGAAACGGTCAACTTGTGGCGTATCAAAACCAACTGCTCTCATCAGACTCGTTGACTCCGGCCTTCTTAAGCTGAGTTCAGGATGGCGTTTGATAGAGTCATAACAAAAATGCTTACCAGCAGATTCTTTTGCTCTGTTAAATTGATGATAGTTCAGTTTTAATTTCTCAGCGAGATCGAATGCCAATTTTAAAAATTCTTTTCTAGTCAAAGGCATTCACCTATTTGACATATCCACCGCGTGCGCAATTAAAGCTTCTTCGTACTACTGGGTAAAGGTTAGGTCAAATCGGCCTTTTTTGAATGACATTGTAATTTCTTCTCCTCGTTTTAATTTTTTAATGTAGTCGAACAGGGTTCTTTTTGGTACATTGTAAACTTCAGATGATTTCCTTATAGACATTTTTTCGACATCGCCTTTTCGATGGCTTTTTTCAATATTTCGCATTTGAGAGTATTCTTACGGCTTGGTTTAGGTTCATCCATATTAAATCTAAGAAACAAAATACGAAATTAATTACTACAACAATAAAAATCTAATTGTAAAACTGTCCGCCATTAGGGGACTTTTAGAGTATCCGATCTTAGGGATCCTTAGGTACATGCAAGAAAAATCCTTATTCACATTATGTGTTATGAATCATAAAAAGTCTTGTGAATTTTGACAAATTAATAACACATTTATCAACATATATCAACAATAATCAATATCATCCCTTCTTTTAATTACTGTTCACAGACCCGAAAAAATTACTTTTACTAACCTGAAAAGTTGCAAAATCTCCACAACGAACGAAGCGGCACTGACTCGCTATTGTCACCCCCACACTTCACTTTGGAGGAAGTTGCTAACCGCGATACAAGTAACAAATTGGCGCGCTTTCTTGTACCGATTCAAATCCTGTTCGGCTTTTTCGCAAAATTTGAGCCTTAATTTCCATAGAAAAAGGTGTTACCTTAATAATCAAAGTATTGTCCTTCGTTAGCTATTACTTTTTTCCATCTTTCTGTCAAAGAATGGATTCCGCACCAAAAGACTTTTGGTTTTTTGATGCCAACCATTCATCAAGATAAATTTTCATTGCTTCGTAAGAATGTAAATGTTCTGAAAGTCTGTGCTGCATCGATCGAAATAAGTAGTAGTCTGAAGGGGATAGCCCAGTGAATGCGGCGGATGGAGTAGAACGCCCCATTTACGTCCCACGTTTTCCAAATACTTTTTTTTATACATTTTGCAAAATGGGGCCGAGCATTGTCATGTTGAAATTGGCTTTATCGTTTCTTTCAGCGTATTCTGGTCGTTTTTCCTTCAATGATCGGTTCAGTTTTATCAATTGTTGTCGGTATTGATCGCAAGTAATCGTTTTACCCCTATCCCCTACTTACTATCCCACCAAATACAGAGCAAAGCCTTGCTTCTATGTATATTGCGCATTGGTTGTGATATTGAAGGCCGCCCTAAGCCTGACCATGATTTTTGCTCTTTGGGTTGTCAAAATAGATCCAGTTTTTATTACCTTCATCAACTGGATACAAAAATCGTTTTCTTTTCTGTCTGCCGCAGTAAATTCACTAGAGGTTTTTCGCCTTTCAATGTATTTTTCCTTTAATTCATATAGAACCTGTTTTTCTTCCTTCTGGATCTTTCCCGATGAGTATTCATCTAATAATGCTTGCAAATCTGCACATTCAAACATTTTCGACTATCCGGGAAGCTCGTTGTCTTTCATATGAAAATCACCCCCTTTAAAGCGTTTTTTGCGCACAATTTTTTTATGTTAGAGCAGTTAATCGATGACTTTCAACTGCCGTTTTAATATTATATTAAATTTATTAAAAAAAAAAATAAAAAAAAAATATATATATATATATATATATATATATATATATATATATACATATATATATATATATATATATATATATATATATATATATATATATATATATATATATATATATATATATATATATATATATATATTATTAAATAATAATAAATATAAATATATATTTCAATATACGATGTTATACGTCGTAATAACGTCTCATTACTGAGAGTTAATTTTTTAATTTTAAGTAATTAATTAGTTTAATTTTAAGTAATTAATTTTAATTTTAGTTTAAGTAATTAGTAAAACTAAAAAATCACAGATTTCCTTGCATATCCTGACATTCGGATTGGGGTCCTCTTTGTCAGTAAATTTCCGTTTCTTCCTGCGACTCTCGTTGTAGGTTCTTCACCAGTTAAGTTACAAAATTCTTAATTAATTTGTATTTCTATATTGTCTCTAATATTTTGAATGGCTGTTGAAAAAGTTACCAAATTGTTCTTAACTTTGAGTGCATCTAGTTGCCTAGTTTGCAGTTGATCAAAGGGAATGTCGCAGTGAGGCATTATTTTATTGAAGAAAAACAACCAAAATTTAAAATTATCATCCACCAAATAATGTATTAATCCCTGAGCTGGTTAATAGAATTTTTATCCGACTCGGCGTTTATAATTTCTTCAAGGCATGTTTGCAATTCTTTGTAAATGTAAACAGTATTCACACATTTAGACGTAAAGTTTCATCTGGAGCCACGGGGTAGACGTTTTTTCACGATGCTGTCTAGAACAGTTGTCCTTTTGGATGATCGAGAAAAGAAAGGGGAAAATGCTTTCGGGCATTCGGAAAAGCGGGACAGATTTGCAAAAAACACCTCTACACCTTTTTCGATTGTACAACACTTTTTAATTATTAGATTTAATTGGTGAGCATAGCAGTGAATATACTGTGCATTCTTACAAATATTTTTAATTTTGGCTTGCACTCCTCCGACTGTACTTCTCATCACGGAAACGCCATCATAACTTTGGGCTATGAGTTTCTTAGGTTCTTTGTCTACTCCTAACTCACTTTGCACCGCCAGAATATCGTCTGCAATTCCATCTGGTGTGTGATTTTTTGGGTTAAAAAGCCCCAGAATTTCTCGTTAATTTCACTATTTTTAAAATATTTGATTATAAAAACCATCTGCATTTAAGTAGATATATCGATTATTTCATCGGCCTATATTGTAACATATTTTGCTGTGTGAACTTCCATTTTTAATAAATCGCGAGAAACATGCAACATTGAATCCAGTGGTTCATTCTGAATTTGTTTGGATATACATAGAAATAATTTATTTTTAGAGTATTTTAAATGAGCTTCTAAAATACTGTCTATTTCGGTCATCAAATTTACTAGTCCTCTGAAAATTGCCACGATTTTCTAAAGTGTAGGTTTCGTCATGCCCACGTAAGGCAAGCTCAAATGCCCCACAGAATTTTATACCGTCAATTAACTTAGACAATATGTAACGATTGCTATCAACAGTTTTATTGTGCTTTTTAATAGAATTCTGATGTGCGCTACTAAGTTGAGAACGAATGTCTGTTGTTATCAAATGTCTGTGAAATAGAATGCGATTATACCTTTACGTACAAATGTTTCAGATCATTAACACCGTGTTTAATCCAGCCAAGATCAAGATCGCCCGCACTCACTGGTTTTCCGACTTGTGCCAAAATGCACGGAAAACAATAACATTTATTTGTTGTCTCGCATCCACATAATCAGGAATACTTCTTATACACGGTTTTATTGAATGTGTGTTTGTATGTTCGTTTTTGAGCAATGTTAACTTGCTCGATTTGCAGAATCGGTATCGGCCGTCCAAGATTTTTGATGACAATTCGGTCTTCAAATGTTAATGTGACAATAGTTCTATTCATATATTGCACTGAATTCATCTTCACTATTGTAATCGTTTAAAACATTCACTTTGCAATCACTCGAAAAGTCGAAAAGCGCGATGGCGAAAAACACTTGACTATTGAGAATGGGGCAGCGCCCAATTTATGACGTTATAAATGCGTTTAATCTCCGGGTTACTAGCAAAACGATGTATTGCTTTCTTTGTTTTCCGCATGCGATAGTAAAGAAAACAGTAGGGACGCAAACTTGTCTGTGCCCAAAGCACGTGTTATTTAATCGGTCCGCTTAGGCAATCTACGAGCGAATTACATTATGGATGTTAGACTATAGAAGTCGCAAGAAGCGTGATCATAGACAGAACAGAGAATAAATTAATATAAAATCTGAAATTATTTTTTATTTTTTTAAGGGGGCACTCTTTTCTAACCCAGTGGTGTGTTTTGCCTCTGCTATCCCAGAGGTACAAGAATCACAAGTATCACAAGAATCACAGAGTCACAAGAATACTTGGTGGGTGTAGACCCATATTTAAAAGTATCGAATTGAAAAAAAAAATTAATAAATAATTGGATATACCTAAAAAAGTAGAGCAGATAGTGAAAAACTGATTTCATGTTTAGATTTAGCGCCCCAAATATAGCTAAAATCAGTTCTAAAATCCTAAGCGCCAAACAAGATATTTTTTTCTTATAGTCCTGTGTAATTTGCGTTATATATATAAAAAGTGACCTTACTTTTGATTATAATGGTATAACATTTTCCCACTGTGACTAAGAAAAAAAATTCTAAGATTAATAAAAACGTCTTAATATATTCTGCGTTGATTGTAAGCAACTTTGATTTACACTTATTATTATTTAATAATAATATATTAATCTAATAAAATATTTATAACTCTTAAACGATGTATTTAAGCGGGAAAAAAATAGCGAGTGTTGGGAGTGGTCAAATGCAAAACAATAAAATATATTTTTATTTAAGCTCTCGAATCGATTATTGGAATGATTTCATATATACACAAAAAATTAATTGCTAATGAACAATATATTACATAATTTATACGTTTGTTGTTACAAGATCCGGGTAAACTTACGGGGGTTTATCAATTTTTCGACTATCCAATACAAATTTAGCCTGTTATGCACTGAAATACAAAAAAAACATTCACAAAAAAATTATTTCAAAATGTTTCTTAAGAAAAAACACTTTTTAAACGATTTTAGATGCGTCTAAAGGTTAGGCACACGTTCAGTTTTACAAAAAAGGGGAAACTTAGCAAGAGGAAATCATAAACAAACATTTTTATATTTTGAGGTTTTTTCCACCGCTTTTTATTAAATATAAAATTATTTTTGGTAATGAATCATACAATTGTTTTATTGTTTATTGTGGAAATGCTTCCTATGAAACCTGAATAGCATTTTTCAAACCTTCTATATATATAATTGTCCTAATACACTATTGAGTATTGAGAGCATCCACAGACATTTTCAATGATATCCGAATCTGAGACAGAGGCAGCTGGCCAGACTAATTTTGATATTGTAAGATTTATAACGTTATTTCATATTTCACGCTTGTAGCAAACGCCAGTTAATATTGACAGGTTAGGTTAAGAAAATAAGAGGAAGGTTAAGTGTTTAATAGTTATAATATACGCTTTAAGAACAAAATTGTTGTTTTTTTGTAAATCAGTAGTTTTTTTTTTAATTTATGAAGCCATCCTTACAACTTCAGGTGTGGGATTAAGGCTTCATTTAGGAGTTAACGGGGAAAATCATCCGTATTTTATTATGAAAAGTCGAAGTTAAAATTTTGAGGATAGAGGTCCACACTATTATTCGAAAAATGGATTTTGAAAACGATTCCGCTCAAACGAAAGGTGTGATTAGCGAGGAAGACTTTGAAAACGTCAATTTAAAAAATTGAGTAATACATATTCATGATTGGAATTGAATTTTCTACAAAACAAGGTGTGATTATAAATTTACGTCAAACAGGCCGTTTCCATGTAATAGTGCCTTGAACATTGATCTGTTTTAACAATTTTACTTTTCAAATTTGAAATTTTGTATCTAATGAACGAATCAATATTTGAAATATATATTTGAAAAAATACGAATATATATTTGAAAAAATACAATACATATTCTTAAAGGAAATTGAATGCTCTACAAAAAATGTATCTTAACATTTTTCGTTCAATTCACTCCTAAAGTTGTTGGTTAAAGTTGAATTTAAAAGTAATTTATTGCTTTCTTCGTGTTAGACCTAATTTTTTTTAATGGATTAAAATATTTAAAGCTTAATATTGAAAATATTTTTTTTAAGTACAACCACTAATTTTTTTCAAAATTCATAATTTATTTAAATTTGATTTTGCTTAAAGAGTTGTTTATCTACGAAAATTCATTTTATTGTATTTAATTAACTCTAAGAGTAAAAAATATACGCCTTTTTATTTATAAAGAATTTATCTTTGATATTATAAACTTTTATATGTATCACGGGCGTAGCCAAGGGGGGGGGGTTTTGGAGATTCAAACCCACCCCGAAATAAGCCAAATATTACCTAATATTATACCGAAAAAATACGAGGAGTGGATATATTTAAAAGAAAAAGCCGAAGATTTATTCTTTAATGGTTTTAGATTTAGCGCAGAGGAACGAAATTAATTTAACCATTTCATTTAAAGTTAAGAACTTTATAAATATGTCGTGATTTTTCCGATGTATATATAGATATTAAATTTCATGTAAGTATATTTTTGTTGTTTTATTTACTTCAAACTAAAACCCATTTAAATTTGGAAAGTAAAATTGTAAAAGCAGATCAATGTTCAAAGCACGATTACATGGAAACGACTTGTTTGACGTAAATTTATAATGAGATATTTTTTTGTATAGCATTCAATTCCCTTCAAGAATATGTAGTGCTTAAATTTTTCAAATTGATAGTTAGGACTTTTAGACAAAAAATGCGATTGCTATTAAATAATTGAAAGTCGCGATGATACACTCCTTAATATAAGTATTAAGGGCTCTAACTTTCATAAATATTTTTTGTTGTCATCACAAATAATATTTTCAGCATCCCTTTAAAAAAAAATTGTCGATTTTTTGGCCCAGTCTTCAGCAGAACCTTTAGCTTCAATATAACTTTTTGTTTAAGTAGGTATTTATGTTGCGTATAGTTAAAAGTGTGTAGAATGTTTAGACTGTATTAAGCGAGAGCGCTCTTGGTCTTAGAAATAGACGAGTTTAGGAGTTTATAATGTTATTTCGTATTTCGAGCTTGTAGCAAACGCCAGTTAATGTTGGTAGGTTACGTTAAGAAAAGAAGAGGAAGGTTAAGTATTACCATTAACATTGTTAACATTAACCTTTAAGTAAAATCATTCGAGTTAATTTATAGGTTTGTTCTAGCATCAATTTCTAAAGGTTTGAAACCAGTTTGATGGATTAATTACCTGCTCATGTTCGTCTCTAAACTTGGTTGCAAACGGTTTGAGATTTTTTTCTGCTAGAACGCTTATTTTGACTGATATTTCTTTAGTTAAGTCGCGTTTGTTTATATTTTTATTTGAAAATAGTAAAGCGAACAACGTAGTTTTTATCAAAAAAATAATAGTTGGTTAAAATGGATAATATTGATGTTAACGGTGAGTTTTCGTACCACATTTACTGTGATTTTCATCAAATATATGATTTTATATTTGTAGATATCTCAGAATTTGTTATAATTTCACCTCCATCCAACACAAGCAGTGCGTCTGTACCCATACAGCAGTATTCTTGTGTGCCGGCTGTACCCGTACAGTCGGGGCTTTCTATATCAAAACCTTTATATATTACACTGGAAGAGGAAGAAAATATTTTGAATTTGATGCAGAAATGAATGCCATTTTTGCAAATATAGTTATTGAAAAAATACTAACAACCCCTACAAATACACCGAAGAAAATAAGAAAACTGATACAGACTACAAAGTATAAAAAGGATGTAACTATTAAACAAATGCTTTTGGATAGGAAGCACTATCAAGAAGAAAAACTGGTGCTAGAAAAATACAAAATAGAGTAAATTTTGCAGATTGGGAGAGAGAGAG
Source organism: Cosmopolites sordidus (assembly GCA_031761425.1). Taxonomy (NCBI): domain Eukaryota; kingdom Metazoa; phylum Arthropoda; class Insecta; order Coleoptera; family Curculionidae; genus Cosmopolites; species Cosmopolites sordidus. The sequence goes on along the minus strand of JARFXV010000268.1, from coordinate 1,378,479 downwards.
AGAGGGAAATGAAGAGTATCAAAAATGGAATATGAGTATTGTTTGAAATAGATTTAATAAAAGAAATAAATTATTAGATAGAAGAAATTAGTAAAAATACTAATTCCAATATTAATTCACTTATATAAATTTCATGTTTTTATCAGTTTTCGTTTTGTATTATATATTAGATGTATGTAGAAAGGAATTATTAATTTATATGGAGTTTTGTCTATTTTGGGTTTAAGAGTTATTAAAAATTAGAAATTAAGTTATCAAATGTTTTTTCTTTTATCTGAAAATATTTAATAATATTACATTACTTAATATAAAATATTTGTTGGCAAGCCTTGGGTATACAATAAGACACACAGTCAACATAAAAATTATATTTAAATTTAGGCGAAATAATATAAAAGAAAATTATACACTAGGTAAAAAGAAAGTCAAACCATTCAAAAGAAGTTTGTGTTTAAAAGTCTTCTAAAGGAGCTTTTAATTATAATTTCTATGCTGTTTTTAAAAAGCAATCGTCTTTGACCTTAAATTATCCAAAATATAACAATATTAATGATATCTTAGAACTTGTCAAGCTACTGATATTTTGATTGTTCTCCTCTTCCTGCTATTTATTAATTACAAGTATAAGAGAGTTTTCTATGTTTGATAAAAATTCATCTCATAGATAAATTGTGCAGCACACTGCAGGCCTGAATGAAATGCACTATATAATTTTTGTTTATATTAATGTAGTACAGCTGGCACCATTTCTGTTTCACTAAGCCAAAACAGTATTCAATAACATAATGGGTTGTGGATAACTTTGAATTGAAATTTATTTCTATGGCTGTAAGGTTCCCTCTATCTTTAAATAGGGTTAATAAGTTCTTCATGCAAGGATAGCCACTATCTCCGAGTAAATTAAAATCGTGACACCTATCCACCATATCTGCACATGGAGGTGAATTTCTAAATACCCTGCTGTCATGAACAGAGCCAGGATATCCAATAAAAATATCTCTTATCCTCAAATTATGATTACACACAGCTAGCATCTAAAAATAATTATAAAACAAACTTAAAACATTAAGTATGAAGGGTATCAAAAATGGAATATGAATATTGTTTGAAATAAATTTAATAAAAGTTTTATATCTTCCTTACTGAACTTACCTGGATGGAGTAAAAATATTTTCTATTTAAATATGAGTCTGAATCGATAGTAGGCTTATCAATTTTTATATGCGCGCCGTCAATAGCCCCAATCACATCTAGAAATCCCTTCTTTTTCCTGAAATGCCTGCGGAAATGTTTTAAAACACAAAAACTGAATAGTCTGAAAGTTTGCAGTTTATCGATGTTAACTCAGCAAAACAAAAAAAATATAAAACACTTAACACAGCTTCTACATAACCAAACAATCCAAAATCAAAGTAAATCAACGAACATTTCAACGAATTGAACGGTTTGAAACTAGTTTATAAACTGGATTTTGTTGTCGCTAGAACATCTCACTGGTAGTCACTAGAATCCCAGATTTAATTTGCTAGAACGCGTACATTCACCTGCGCAAACTCCGGACGATTTGGAACCATTTGAAATCGTAGCTAGAACAAACCTTATGATGCGTATTTAATGCTGGTTTCCTTTTCAATTTATTTCTTACAATATTTTAGCTATGACTGGCTTTATTCGATATTTCGTTATCTTCTTGAAATGTGAGATTTCGACGAACTTGTAGATACGGCCTAACGACATTATCATATTGGCCGCTATATGTTGATTCCATTCTTCTTTACAGAAGAGTCGTAACCTATGAAAACTTATTCCGTTTGTGTTCTTTCCGGACTACTTCGTCCCAACGTTCTCTATTTCTGATTTCATTAATTGAGTATTAGAAAGGTGTACCAGTTAGGTCTTTATTTTGATCTGTCCGTCTCTTTGGAGCAGCAATCCGTCTGTACCAGCAATTTTTCCGCCAGGTTATTGCCATCCATATGGTCAATATGGCCGAAGAATTTTAGTATTCGTTCATGAATAATTTTATATAGCCTTATTTCTTGAATAATGGATGCGTTTGTTTCTCTGGCAGTGTAAAAGAATTAATGGAGTTGAAGTCTTGTTTTTTAATGGTCCATGTTTTAGCATGATATAGCAAGCTGAAAAAACTATGTTCTGAAAAAACTATATGTTCCATTGTGTTCTGCATCATGTCCTTATCACTTCAAATCTTCTGCAAATTTTACATTAGGTTTTTGCCATTTCGTATCTTTTTCTGGTATCCTGAGTATTACCTCCTTCGTTCGATATTAAAGCCATAAGATAGACGAATTGGATCAATACTTTAAATTACCCTATTTGACTGATGTTGAGCATGTTGCTGTTTTGACGGTTGATAATCATTATTTTCGCCTTCTACTCGTTTATTTTTAGTCAGTAAGGACGACTTTCATCCCTTTTTTTATAATTAAGTTTAATTCCTTTTAATTAATAGCCCACAAGAAGTGTAGTGTAATTCTCTTTTCATCGGATGGTTTATACATGCAGTTTTTTTTTATTTCTTTGGATTGCGTCCAATGAAACAACAGTAGTCAGGAGTTATACATCTCCAACCGTTGGGTTCCACAACCGACAGGTGCGTTCCACATGAGACTGGTTGACTGGGCTAAACGGAGCAGTTTAGCCAACCCTGCCTTATGGAAAGTTTTAAAACAAAAAGGAATACCAGAAATAATTATACACCTTATTCGGAAATTGTATTCGAATGCACAGTGCTGTATAGCCCATGGTGGATATAGAAGCGGGGAATCTTCTCTTCAATGTTCTGCTAGAATATGTTTTTAAAAATTTCGACGAAGGTCAATCTGGTTTCCAGTGGACCCTCAATTCTAACTTGACGAACCTTGAATACGCGGATGACGAATGCCTTATGTCGCATCAATACAACTATATGGTCCATATGCTAAACAGACTTGCAACGGAAGCCCAGGAAGTAGACCTGAAAATTAATGTAACAAAGACCAAGTCGCTGAGACTCAACACCAGAAATTTCATCCCTTTCTTTCTCAACGGATCACCCATATCCAAGATGTGGAGAGTTTTATATACTTCAGCATTCTCTCAAAAAATGGAGGTACAGATCATGATATCAAAAGTAGAATACGAAAAGCTCAAGGAGCTTTTAGAGCTCTAGTACCTGTATGGAGATCAACACTATACTCAACGCAAACAAAACCTTTTTTGGTACTTGAATTATTAATCCCTTTATGCAATCACCGGGAATTGTTTGACTCCCACATCTAATTTATTAAGAGTCGTAACAATTTAGAACACGACTCAGGGTCTGTCTTGAGTAATTCTGCTGGTATGTTATCGAGTCCCGGGGCTTTGTTTTTTTTATGTTCTTATAGCTCGTTGTATTTCCGTTTTCGAAGGTGCATCTCAGTTAATGGGAAGTTGCCTGTTTTCTTCTTGTTGTTCTGCTCCCATTGTGCTTCATTTTCTTCGATTTGTGCTGGTCTACCCAACATTTCTTGGAAATGCTCCTTCCATCTTCTCAGTTGTTCCAGGAGTGTTTTCAGAACTTACCCGGAGATTGCTTTGACCGGTCGTGCACCGCTGCTTCTCTGACGTGATAGTTTCTTGGTTATTTCATAAAGTTGTCTCGTGTTGCCATTTGTTGCAGCGGTTTGTGCTTCTTGAACCATTTGTTCAGCCCATGCTCTTTTATCACTGCGTGCAGACTTTTTAGAACTTTATTTAACTCTCTATATGCTTTCTGTCTTTCAAGTCTCCGTTCTGTTCTTTGTATCTGTATTATTTTCCCTTCGTCTTCTCCGAATAAGTTTCTACGTTTCGTCGGCTATCCATTCCTTTTGCTGATTATTCACCTTTCCCCCGGTGGTTTCAACAATTTCTTTTAACATATTGGAAATTATTTCCCAACTCTTATTTTCCGGTAGTAACTGAATATTATTTCTCAACTCTGTTTGTAACTTTCTATTCCTTGCATTGCGGCTAATTTTCTGAGGTTGTACATTTCTTTTCCGAGAGCATTTGGTTTACAGGTGTTTGTTGCAAGTTTCAAGCGTATGCAACCTGTTAGAAGGTGCGAATAGAAATATTTACACCTCTTCTGTTTCGCACATCCAATAGCGAAGCTCTCAATCTTCTTGAAATCATGATGTGATCAATCTGATTTTCTGTCCTTTGATCAGGTGAGACCACCGATCAGTAAGTTGTAAGTTCAACAAAAATGTGTGAGGAGTTCACCGTTTTCACTCATTTAACAAAATCCGTGTTTATCCATTACTCTTGTAGTGTTATCGTTTCCAATTTTTGCATTAAATCCTCCATTACAATAAGGATGTCAGCTATTGCAATTTCTTATACAGTACGTGAAAGATTATCGTAGAAATTTTGTTTTTTATCTAGGTCAGAAATAACTGTAGGTGTTTACGTTAGTTAAACGTTTCCAATAGATAAAACTCTTTCGAGCCTCTTTGCTCATCAGTATTTCGATTTCTCTTTCGTGTGGACTACCTTCATCTCTTCCACTATACAACAAGAGTTCACCCGAAGAAACACACTGTTCACCATGTCTGGTTAATCTGGTCTAGCCTGGAGTCTTAGTCTGGTTTCTTTATTGATACAGTACTCATCGGATGTTCTATCTCCTATTTTCACCACTGCTCTATTTTTTATATAGGTGGCAAATTAAGTCAATCAGGTGATCTTATATTTCCATGCAACATAATTTGCTTTAATTTATCCCATTTTAGGTTGTTAAGGGCTTTTCGACAATAAAGGAAATAGGGGTATTCAAGATAGTTAACTTCCCTGACTTTTTTGATTGTTTATCGAATATTGAGTATCTGTTGACTTGAATCTTCCTGAAAGGAATCCAGTCTGCTCTGGGGGAATCTGCCATGATAAGTAGAAATTTAAGCGTTTGTTGATAATGTAAAAGAGGATTTTACTAGTTACGTTAAACGTAGTAATGCTGAGGAGGATAGTCCCAAAAGTACCCGACCTAACAAAGAAAACACAATAAATTTGGAAAAAAATATTTTTATTTCTTTACATATTCTCCTTTTAGCTCGATGGACTTTTCCCAGTGACGTTCAATAGCTTCGATTCCCTGTTTATAGTGAGAATCGTCGAGCTCCTCAATGCTCCACACTCTCCACCTCTTCATTGTTGGCAAATCTTTTACCATCGAGCCATTTTTTCCAGTTTTGGAAACAGAAAATAATCCTAGAGGGCTAAATCTGGCGAATAGGGTACGTGAGGAAGCAATTCGAACTTTAACTCATCGATTTTGGGCATCGCGATAACGGATGTGTGAACTGGCGCGTTGTCTTTATGAAACAAAGCTTTCTTTTTTGGCAAATGCAGCCGTTTTTTCTTGATTTCATCACTCAAACGTCGCAATAAGTTCGCATAATACTCGCCGTTGATTTTTCCTTTCTGAAGATAATGACATGATCTTGCCTGCAGACGGAACTGTTTTCACCTTCTTTGGAGCTGATTCTCCCCTTTCAGTTAATTGTTTTGACTGTTCCTTCGTCTCAGGTGAAGTAATAGACAGAACATTCGATTGAAATACCCTCACGACGCTGTTTTTACAGTTTGTTTTACAATTTTACAGTTGTAAACGAAGGAGCAGACTTCTCCAGACTAGAATTTAGCTCCGTTCTGATATCGGTTAGACTGAGACCTTTCAAATATAAGTATTGTATCACATAAGGATAACGAATGACCATTTTTTGGCCGAATGGCCGTCAAACAAATATCAAATAACGTAGCGTAAGGTTTGCACTTTTTACCATGGTCATTCTGTCCACATAACAACCGCCATCTATACGTCAGGTCGAGTACTTCTGGGACTATCCTCGTTGCACCTAATGAGAATCATAAGCGGGCCTCCCTGCCGTAAGTAAATGTCGACTAACAGAGTCCTAACTGCAACTGCTACATAAGCACCTTGTATTTGCCTGATAATTTCATATGGATGTCGTACTGTAAGAAGTTTAAGATTTCCATTCGTCGCGTCTTTTTAGGACATCCAGAACATCGTATTCGCGCATAACTCTGATCGACAAACAATCCTAACCATATTGTCATAACAGTAGAAGCAGGCTTCAAAGCGACCTGCGAACTCTCTTGAATGGTGACTTTTGTGGCCTCAAAAAGGTATCCACGAAGAGGTTTCTTCAATCGATGGAACGGTAAAAATTACACGACCTCATATATGATGAATATTATGCTTGTGAAACGGCATTCGTTTGATTTTTAGCAAAAAATCAAAGGACAATGACGAAATTGACCAACAATAATTACAGCGTATGATGGTACGTTATCGTAACGTTGAAGAGTGGAAAACATCTGGAAACGATGATCACGTTGGATTCAGAAATTTTATCGCACTCGAAATATTCTCCGGACCTAGCGCCGTCAGATTTTTATCTCTTTCGATTCCTGCAACATCACCTGCTTGATACCCACTTCATACCTCTCGAGGAAGTGGAAAAAATCACAATAACTTTATCACATCAGAACCATTAAGTTTTTTTCGATTTGTAATTTGACACTTATCTGAATGATGGTGAAAGTGTATGAAAAGCGAGGGAGATTAGTTCGGAGATTAAGTTTGTGTTACTTTTTTGAAAAAAAGCTGAGATTAAGCTGACAACCTGCTATTTGAATTTAAAATACCAAAGTAGCAATTAGCCTTTGTCAATATTATATTTAACTGAGGTACCCGATATTTGATGGAAATTCATTTTTGAATAAAAGAACTGATACTTACGTCTAAATTTCCAGTAAATATAGGGGAAACTCAGACATAAGTCTCAGTTCTTTTATTTGTTAACATATATTCGATCTTATAATAAAATATTGATTTGTACTATATCAAAAACGTTGGTTTTTCGCGTAAGGTGTAGATATATTTTTTAAGAGATATTGGCATGGTTACAATTTTCAGCGCCCACCATCTTACTACGTCAATATTTTAGATGGTTTGGAAGGTAAATTCGTTTTATTTGTGGGAAAATTAAAAACGACTTTTTTAAATGAGTTGTTTACTGGTTCCTACCATCCATCCGACTTAATAGAACTAATCCTGCCTATACCAGGTGTGGTAATTAATAATATTTTTTTTAAAGAGATGGTACTGGAAAAAAGGGTCGATTCATAGTCTCATCTCTTATGATATTTTGTTGCTACGATAGTACCTTTCAAAACGCCATTGATGTTTAAACGATTTCAAGGTAGAATCATATTTTTTTCGTGTGGTAAACATGTCGAGTTTCGAGCTAAATAAAGAGCATTTGCGGTACGTACTGCTTTTCTCGTTCAATCAAATGAAAAACGCGAATGAAGGCCGTCGTATACAACAACAAATGACAGAGAGGTTCGCCGAATAATTTGTGATCGTCTGCATGCCATGGCAAATAACCATAGGATCCACGAAGCTAAGAGCTGAGCTGAGATCTACATCAGCTGACAGACAGATGAAAAAGCGGAAAAGGGTGTGTGAAGTTTTGCTTTCTCGGCATTAAAGAAATACTTTTTTGCATCGGATCGTGATTGAAGACGAAAAATGGATATATCTCGAAAACACAAAAAGCAGAAAATCATGGATTAGCTTAGGACAATCATCAACATCGACCGCAAGACCGAATTGCTTTGGAAAGAACACAATGCTGTGCATTTGGTGGGATCAGAAGGGTGTCATGTACCATGAGCCTCTAAAACTAGGTGGAACGGTTAATACCGTATGCTACAGTCAACAAATGATCAATATGAACTATGCATTGATCGAAAAGCGACCAAGCTACAAGACACGAAAAAGTAATTTTGGCAGCACGACAACGCCCCATCACACACAGCGAAAGCGGTCCGAGAAAACTTGGCTGGAAACTCTTGCCCACCTGCCGTACTTACCAGAGTTGGCTCTTCCGACTAGCTTAGAGTTTTCATGTCATGCAACAAAAACAACAATAACGGAGATGTCGAAAATTGATTTGATAACTGGACCACCTCAAAAGAAATACGGTTTTTCTAGGCGGGCATGCATCCAAAATTGCCAGAGAGATGGAAATATGCAGCTAGTGATGGCTCATACTTTGAATAAACCATTTTTTACCTTTATCTGAAATTAAACTTATTTTTTTAAGAAAAATTAAGAACTATTAACCGCCACACCTGGCATGTTGGTTCCAATCGAATTTATGGAATAATATATACAATATACAATATTTTTTAATGATAATAGTGCTTATTGGGGACTGATCCATAAGCTTATATTTAAGACTTATTATTGTTATTATTCACGTATGGGATCTGGTGGACCACATGAAGTACAGTTAGAGGCGTTTGTTGTTGTTAGCCTTCCTTTGCGCCCATACTAATTTAATTATTTCGCAATGAGCTTTTTTCCTTTCGTCAGACCAAGTTGTTCCAGTCTTCCTACATTTTTCTCCCTGGCCAATCTCCCAAACGTTAATCTTGAGTCTGAAACAGTTTATATCCTGAATTTCACTTTATTTAATATTTGTTGATCCTAGGTCCTCTTTAATTGCAGCAATCCATTTCATTGTTTCTACTTTAGCTCTACTCCTATTTTCATAAAATTCGACTATTTGTCTAGTTAGCCTACTCGGATTCATCCGTTTTATGTGTCCGTAAAACTTAACTCTTGTTTTTCTCATATCGCCATGTATATCTGTGTATTGTTTGATTTCTTGGTTTTCTCGAAGTCGGTATGTAGTGCTATTTATTTGTTTGAAGCCTAAGATTTTTCTTTCCTTCTTTTCAATGTCCTCAATGTCTTTTTTTCTATTCAAAATGAGCGTTTCTGTCCCATATAGACATTCTGGCTTAATAACTGCGTCGTAATGTCTCAGTTTTGTGTTTTTAGATATGCATTTTTTGTTGTAAATATTTCGTGTAAATCTCAATGCCGTTTCCATTTTTTGACATCTACCCTTATTCCAACCTCTTTTTCCAACCCATTTTCCATGATTATTTCACCCAAATATTTGAATTGAGAGACTCGTATGATGTTACCATATTTTTTTTTCAGAAATGGCCTTTTTAGTCTGTTGCAAGTCATGTATTGGGTCTTTTCAAAGCAAATTTGGAGTCCTACCTTTTCTGCTGTTTCTTTTAGGATTTCAATCTGTTTTTGTGCTGTTAATATATCTTGAGCCAAAATTGCTAGATCATCAGCAAACGCCAGACAATCAATTTTGATGTTTGTTCTCCCCAGTTTAATGGGCTGGTCAATATTCAGGGCCGACTTTTTTTCACGCCACTCCTGTATTACTTTTTCTAGAACACAGTTACATAAGAGTGGCGAGAGCCCCTTGTCTTACTACATTGAGATAGAATCTTGTAACAAACTGGGAGAAGATATATTCATCTGTAGTTGTTTAAATCCTTCTCTCTCCTTTCTTGTGTAGTGGATGAATTAGAGCATTTTTCCAATTTTCCGGAATCCGTTCGGTTCGCCAAACTGCTAGTAGAATTTTGGTTATTTCCTTGATTGTACATGAATCAGCGGATTTCAAAAGTTTAGCAGTGATTCCATCATCACCAGAAGCTTTGTTATTTTTAAGTCACTTGATTTGCCTAATTATTTCAGCTTCATTCGGTGGTAATGAATCTGGGTTTGTTTGTTTAGGGTTTAGTGTTGGTAATTTGTTTAAGGGCTCAGGACAGTTTAGTAGTTGTTCAAAATATTTCGCAAGTTCTTTGCAGTTATCTTGGTTATTTGGAAGCTTTTGGAAGCAAAGACTTTTGGGTTGATAAGCTGTTAATTTAGTTTTAAATGTTTTGTGAAATTTCGGGTGTTATTTTTTTGGAAGTTCATTATTTTCATATTTTCTTTTAGTTTGTCTAATTAGCTTCGATGTTTCTTTTCTTACTTCCAAAAAGATGTTATAATTTATTGCTGTTTTTTGACTGTTCCAATCTTTGAATGCTTTACTTCGGCTTAATACTGTTTGCTCGCAAACTTCATCCCACCACGGATGTTTTCTACGTTTTTGTATAGGGACCAACTTTAAGACTGTTATTTAAGGCTTATCTAATTTTTTTACCATAATATACCTTTTTTTATTTTATGGAAAATAACTAGAACGTCTCTATTCCGCTTTGTAGATTCCATATTTTATAAAATATATATTTCATATCATTTTTTTTCAATATATTTTTTGCATATTGCATATTGTTAAATTTTAGACCGATTTACTCTTGCACTGCTATAAGGTTCACCTATAAGAGTGCAAGAGGGAAGCATCGATAAGTTCCATACTAGGCCTTTGATGCTTTATGGATTTCCCTTTCTCTTCCGACTAGCACTTGTTTTCTTGTCTCACGCATTTTCCATGAAACACTTCAACAATTGCGGAGATGTTGAAAAATGGTTTGATGACTGGACCACCTCAAAAGTTGTACGGTATTTCTGGAAAAGCATCCACAAATAGCCAGAGAGATGGAAATGTGCAGCTAATGATGACGCATACTTTGAATAAACCATTTTTTCGCTTTCTCCCAAATTATACGTGTTTTTTAAGAAAAAAATAAGGATCATTAACCGCCACACATGTCTAATCATTAACTAAAACATGAATCAGGAGAAAACAAATCCCGATGGTGTTAACATGGTTAGCGAAAAGCCTGTCGAGAAGTTAAATACAGTTATTTGGTGTTTAGTGGAAAATCTCTTCGAATTTAGTGCTTCACACATTCGATACATCAATTTCATAATCATAATTTAAAAAGGAACAAAACAATTTTTTACTTTGTTATCTATCACTTTTATTTTTAAACAAAATTTGTGTGACTATAGTTTCGTAAACGATTTTACATTCTCAAACACTACTTTAAAACTGAGAATGTAAAATCATTTACGAAACTATAGTCACACAAATTTTGTTTAAAAATAAAAGTGATAGATAACAAAGTAGAAAATTGTTTTATTCCTTTTTAAAAAATGAACTATCACAAAGTAACGGACAAATCAATCTCTAATAATCATAATTCATAATTCATTTCATTCATAAAGTAATGGAACAAATTTTAAAAATTAAAGCAGAGCAATATAAAAAAAATTGAAAATCCAGTTCCTTCTTCGTCTTCTCTATGGCTAGACAGCCCATCAATGGCAAAATGCCTTTGCCTCCCCTTAGGGATATTCAAATCTGTTTTTTTTTTACATGGAGCGGTGGCCACCCATTTCCATAACCTCTTCATTCTAGCTATAGAGGAGATCGCCTTTCAATGTGTCAATGTTTTTTACCTCTTTCGTTATCCTTGCTTACTCCTTTCTATTTATCGCTCTTCATTTCCATTTTCTTATCCCAATCTCTTGCAGGTCCGTCTTCTCCCCCTTCACCAATCTCTTCATTGGTCTTCCCCTAGGTCTTAATTCCTCCAAACTCTTTCCTAATATTTTCCTCGCCGATTTTTCACTGTACATCCTCTCTATGTGACCACACCAACTCAGTCGTTAGCCCCAGATTTCCTACAAAATTCAGTTAAAAATCCAAAAAATAAAGTACTGAGGGAGTGATGTAGAAAATTACATACATACTTTAAAAAGAGGATGTTCATTTATGGGAGACAAATGGGATTTCATGACAAAAACTCATATCAGTCTGCACTGCAACATATTTTTACGAAATGGCGCCAAGACATCAGTGACAGAATGCTATTGTTAGTATATTTGTGCATCCAAAACGTACCTTTGACACCATCACCAGATAAGATCTAGTTAAGAAACTGCGGCGGGGTGTTATCTTATGCCTTATGTGACTCAAACATTATTTAAGTGGACGCTTTCATCAAACAAAAATAAATAATGCTATGTCAGGATTGTTTGAAAAATGTTCCTTTAGCCTATATTTTACTGACAATTAAAAAAACCTATGAGAACTTAGCAACCATACTAAATCGCGTTAAATATGAACAGTATCAGTGGGATATTTGTGGGAATTTAAAAGTGATTGGCATATTGCTAGGACTTAAAGGGAGTTTACAAAGTCTCGCTATTTTTTATGTCTGTGGGACAGTAGGGTAACAAAAGAACATTACAATAAGAAAGATTGGCCTCATAGAACTTCTTTTCCCCTTGAACTTCAATAAAACCCTTGTTAATCCAAAAAAGGTGCTTCTTCCGCCTCTCCATATTAAGCTTGGACTATTTAAAAACTTTGTCAAAGCCATGGACCAAGAAGGAACTTGCTTCAAGTACCTAAAAGAAATATTTCCTCAATTGAGTGATGCAAAACAAAAAGAAGGTCTATTTATTGGATCTCAAATAAGGAAGCTCCTCAGTGATTTTTGTTTTCAAGAAAAAATAAATTAAAAGGAATTGGCAGAAGTGTTTTGTAAGTGTAGTGAAAGGATTTCTGGGCAACAGAAAATATGAAAACTATAAAAACCTCGTAGATGAACTCTCGACAGCCTATGAAATATTAGGGTGTCGCATGTCCTTAAAAATGCATTTTTTGCACTCCCATTTGGATTTTTTCCGGAAAATTTGGGTGCAGTAAGCGTCGAACAAGAAGAGAGATTTCACCAGGGCATCAGGACGGTGGAAGCAAAATATCAGGGCACTGAAACCTATCTATGTTGGGCGACTACTGCTGGATTTAAAAAAAAGATGATGCTATAGTAAACAAGAGGAAAAAGTGAAAGTTTTTGTTACTGTATGACATCTCATATAATATATTTTTATTCACATAATCCTATCTTAGATTTAACAAGTTTTACATGTTTATATTAAATAAATATTAGATTGTAAAAATATATCGTCTCCTTGTTTTTCACCACACTCCCCCAGCCCCCCCCCCCCCCACACAGCTTTGGGGAAAAAAAATTGTAATGAAAATAATCATGAGAAATTCACCAAAAATATTTTTAAGCTTCTAAAACGACCGCAAGAGGGCGTGACGAGCTAAACATTTTTAAAAATCATTTTTGAGATATTGAGATTATTGAGATAAAAAGTCGTCTAATGTCCGTTTGCCTTAACCGATTTTCCTCAATTTGGATTCATTTAAAAGGCAATTGCTGGGGCAATCAGATAATCTGAGAGATAAATTATTTAGTTTATAAATGAAACCGCGAGGTGGCGTTACATTCAACAATAGTTTTTTTGAAGTTTTGTTCTTTGATATCTCTGACATGTCAAGAGATATTTCGATTTTTCTGAAAAAAATCAGTTAGTTTTAATTTTTACCGTAATATTAAGTTAAAAATTTGTCTTAATATTTAGATCGCAATCGCAACCGCAACAATTTTATTTAAAAAATAAAATTATCTATTCAGTATCAATCATCATAAATGTTCTAATCCTGACCTTGATAATATTTTCTAATTTAATTACATAAGCGGAAAAAATGCCTTTCCCCAATTGTTGCATTTTCTCTTTTGTGATGCTTAAAATCTACTTGACAGAATATTGAAATCAGTCATTAATAAATATACCTACTCTTTCTTTTAAAGTAAATGAATGGATGAATGAAATTATGCGTTTTCGGGTTTCCAAATAAACGCATGCAATCCTTAGGTACATTATACAAAGTTACACTCTTTATGTAATGTACCTCTAATAAGGGAACCATGGAAACAAACAAAAACAGTCAAATTAACTTGTCAGTTTTGAAATGCATTACATTTTCAACATTGCATTTATTGATTATTAATAATTATTATAATAATATCTAACAATGCCTTTTACGAATAACGAGGCCTATGACATGTTGGCGGTGTATTTCCAATGTTTTGAAAATGGATGTATTGCAGAGCGGCAATATGCAAGTCAATATCCCGAAAGAAGGCATTATTCTAGGTCTAGCAAGACGCTTACGAGAAACAGGAATTGTGCATCCAGATCCAGTCCGCACCAAGTTACGTTCGATTCGTAATGGAGATAATGTCGTAAATGTTCTGGCTTATGTTGAAACCAACCCCCATTTAAGTATCAGACAAATATCTGAAGAATTAGGTGTTAGCAAGACATCCGTTCATCGAATCTTAAGAGATAACAAGCTGCACCCCTATCATGTTGTCTTACACCAAGCCCTTTTGGATAACGATTTCGACAGACGGTTAGACTATTGTCACTGGTTAAAAAATATGTGTAGTGGAAATAAACAATTCTTAAAACGCATACTATGGACTAATGAAGCTACTTTTAGCAGTGATGGAGGCGTTAACTTACATAATATGCACTACTGGGCAGTTGCTAATCCACACTGGATGTTAGAAATCAACCACCCAAATAGATGGAGTGTGAACGTATGGTGTGGTGTTTTGGGAGACAAAATTATTGGTCCCTTTATTCTTAATGGACATTTGAATAGTGAAACATATTTAAATTTTTTACAAAATGGACTGCCAAAACTAATGGAAGATGTTTCGTTGGAAACAAGAAGACAAATGTGGTACCAGCATGATGGATGCCCTGCCCACTTCTCGCAGGTGGTTCGAAACTTATGGGATGCTTCGTTTCCAAATCGTTGAATAGGACGGGGTAGTTTATTTTCGTGGCCAGAGCGCTCACCGGATTTCACAGTCCTCGATTTTTATTTGTGGGGAAGACTAAAAGACCTTGTTTTTCAAACTCGTCCTACCACACGAGAAAACATGATTGAAAGAATTCAAAATTCAATAACCAGTATTTCAAGAACGGAAATTGAAGCTGCCGTTTTTAGTACTCGTCGAAAAATAAATCTTTGCATTTCTAAGGATGGAAGGCATTTTGAACATTTAGAAAGGCGTTAAAATTCAGATTCTGTTAATTATTAGACTGTTGTGCTGTTAATTTTATTTGACTGTTGTTATTATTATTATCTTCGTTGTTGGCCCGTTGGCCTTTAAAGACGCTCCAAATTAATATGGCACGAAGAATTTGGACCAGTCCTAAGCCTGGGTAAAGTGTGAAGGAAGGCAAACATTAGGTTAATATTTTTTTAACTTAATGCAGGTAGTAGTGAAATAATAACTGATTTTTTCAGAAAAATCGAAATTTCTCTTGACATGTCAGAGATATCGATTTCGGGTTTTCACTGGATGATTCCTCTTTAAATTACCTTTCTAGCTATGTAATAAAAGCTGTACTATTCCATTTGAAAAAACTGAACAAAACGTTAAAAAAGCTATTGTTGAATGTAACGCCACCTCGCGGTTTCATTTGTAAACTAAATAATTTATCTCCCAGATTATCTGATTGTCCCAGCAATTGCCTTTTAAATGAATCCAAATTGAGGAAAATCGGTTTAGGCAAACGGACATTAGACGACTTTTTATCTAAATAGGTAAAACTCCCCCCCTACTTCTTTATTCGCGAAGTTACGACAAAATGTCATAAAACAAAGCTGTAGGAAACAGTTTGCTAATTATAACTGAGAATTTTTCTTACTCGGTTAACACTTGAACATACACAAAAAAAATGATTTTTAAAAATATTTAGCTTGTCACGCCCTCTTGCAGTCGTTTCAGAAGCTTAAAAATATTTTTGGTGAATTTCTCATGATTATTTTTAGTACAATTAATATGATGCAGTCGGGATGAACAAAAAGTGTCTGCTCAAGAGAATTATCTGTCTATTCGAGGTGTCTGTAACAGGAGTTTTCACTGTAAATATAAACGTGCACATAAAAAACAAATTTGGGATTTCCTTTTCAAATAAAAACTAACAATTTTAGAAAAATAACATACTTGTATATTTTATCAAATACGATAGACATGGCAGTTATGTTTTAAAAATAATATCCTCCAAATGCCCCCTCTATCTGGCCTATACATATAAATAATTGAATGGCCTATACATATACAGGCCATTCAATTACATTTTGGCACAATTGCGGTTCAGTTTCACCAGTAACTTGAAGCATGTTTTGGTTTAGATGACTAATAGTTTACGGATTGTTAGAATTCACTTTGTCAATGAGGAAGCCCCACAGTAAAAAGTCGAGAGGGGTTGGATTACATGATCTTGCAGGCCACTGAATATCACCATTTCGACAAATGACGCGAGCAGTCAGTTCATATGCAGCAAAATTAATTGCAGAGTTTAGGCCAGAAAGTATTAGCGATTTCTTTCCTACTATTCTTCTTTTTTGTCCATCTTTTCATTTTGGAAGTGAAATTATATCATTAGGTGATACTAGTGTTTTCTCTGCATGTCGCTGAGCTAATCCAGGCTCCAACTTCTCTGGTGTTACAGGTATTTTCTTGACCGCGATATTGCGATATTTCTTCTGATATTGTCGCTAGGTGAACAAAATCTTTTCAAAAACATTCTTACCTGTGATCTTTGATGGGAGAAAATCGTCTTCGAAGAACACATGTTTATTTATTGGATATATTCCACAAACTTCAAAGCCCTTTACTTCCCTGTTCATAGTCGAGCAACGTTCATAAGCTTTACCTAATAATTTGGCAACCTGAAAGTGAGTAATATTTCTATCGACAATTGTTGTCAATCATTTATCGTATTTGACTGTATAAAATGTTTTTAATGCCTAATAACAGCGATCCAAAAGCTGGATTCTATGACTGCTGTGTAGTGGTATCGTCACTAAGTGAATAAAGTTGTCTCTGCAATAATTTTCAGCTTCTAAAACTCGTCGTAAGAATGGTTGTCGAGTATGAGAAGAACATCATGTTCTTTATCTGGTCTAGCCTTGGAGCGAAAATGTTTAAGCCACTCTATAAATAAGTTGTTATTTATGTATCTATTCCAAGCTCTTTTCTGGCGGCTCTCTTAGAAATACCTTCATTTATTCTTTGTACAGCTGTTGGTAAAATTTCTTCCGTAGATGTTTCCTATTTGATTTTCTCTTATATGACGTAAAACAAATAAACCTAGTAAGAAAAATTATAAATGGTTCTGATGGGACAAAATTCCGCTTGCGGACTACTGCCTCACCCTGAACATCGGACTGTTGCCGCACATGTAAAGAAAGTAAAAAATAGTTTCTGTTATAACGTGTAGCCATACGGTTAAAAGTACCATATGTATTGTAGATTCTTAAAACATAACCTAAAAGTTGCCCATATTTTGTGTTAGCATTAGAACTATTGATTTCATGAAATACCTTAAATCTTAAGATGAGAAAATAAGATTATGTTTATCCAAAATACAACTTACCTCAATTTTTCACAAATCTTATCACAATACCGTTTAAATTTCTTAAAGACACAAACACATGGAAAACTAATAAATATTAGTGTACAGGTTGCCAGATTTTGCTGTTCTTGGATAGGTCTTTTGCCCCACTCTATTGTACACACTTATTTTACGATTTTATTACTTTTTATTTAATCTAAAAGTGCGTTGTATCATTAGGTGTAGAACTAACAATTTATATTTCAACTTAATGGTATTTTTTGATATACTGCATGAGTTCCTCATTCCAATGAATTCCTCATTTTTCTGCCACTTGTCGAACTTGTTCGTTTCCTATCTCAGTCTTGGACGTCCAACTTTATTTTTTCCTAGTGTTTTCGCTTCATACATTTATTGTGCTAATGTCTTTTCATTCGTTCTGTGAATGTGTCCTAGCCAGTTCAGTTGTCTTTCTTTTATAAGTCTTTCTGTTGGTTTCGCTCCAGTTGTTCCAGTACTGTCGTATTTCTCACTCTTCTCTCTTCTTGTAATTCCTTCTATTTTGCGTAGAAATCTAATTTCTGCAGCTGTAATTCTACTTTTGTCTCTCTTTGTTAAAGTCCCAGATTCGCTGCCGTATATCATTGATGGTCTCACTAATTTCTGATACACCTGTGCTTTTTCCTCTTTCGGTATCTCTCCTTTTCCTAGGGATGTTGTTTTTAGGTTGTATAATTTGCCTGCTTTTTCCATTTTTTCATTGATTTCACAGTCCATTTATGTTCCATTTATGTTTATGTCCAAGTTATGTCTTTCTTCAGAATTTTCTATTAGAACCATATCATCAGCGAATAGTAATTATTGTGTTATCACTGTTTTGGTTTTTCTAAAACATATTTTTGTATTCTTACATTTTGCTTTGTTGTTTTTTATATCGTCAATAACCACTGAAAATAACAGTGGACTCAGTACGCAGCCATGTCTTAGGCTTATTCCAGTCCCAAATTTTGTAGATTCATCGTTATGCGCTCTTACTTTATTCCTACCTTGATAATTTCTATTACTCCCTCTTCTACTCCCTTTCTCTTTAAACTTTTTCAGACATCCTTTCTTTTTACTCTATCAAATGTTTTAGTCTATTTTATAGTCTATTCAATATAGTCCATATAGTCTATTTTATAGTCTATCAAATCTTGTTTGCTTCTACCCTTTCGAAAACCATGCTGTGGTTCCTCTAATGTTGCTCCAAGTTTTCTCTAAACTTATGCTCTATTATTCTGGTAAACATTTTTCTAGGTAAATTAGTTAGAGTGATCCCTCTATAATGTTTACATTCTTTGATATCTTCTTTTTTAAACAAGGGTAATGTTATACCCATATTCCAGTCTATTGGTACTTTCTTTTCTATTATGACATCGTTTAGCAGTGACAAAAATTCCTCCATTGCTATTTCACCCATATATTTTGGCATTTCTGTTGTGATTTCATCTTGCTCTAGAGTTTGCCAAAAAATATTACTACTTTCAAAATTATATATTTATTTTTTGTTCTTAAATATATATTTTTTTTATTTAATAAAATTAATATTTATTTAATTTAATAAAATTTATATTTATTTAATTGAATAAATTTAATATGTATTTAATTGAATAAATTTAATATTTATTCAATTTAATAAAAATATTATTTGGTTAAATTAATAAAGTTAAATTGATTGTCTGGCATTTGCTGATGATCTAGCAATTTTAGCTCAAGATGTATTAACGGCACAGAGACAGATTGAAATCCTAAAAGAAACAGCAGAAAATGTAGGACTCCAAATTTCCTTTGAAAAGACACAATACATGACCTGCAACAGACTAAGAACGCCATTTCTAAAAACAAAATAAGGTAACATCAGACGAGTCTCTCAATTCAAATATTTGGGTGAAATAATCATGGAAAATGGGTTGGAAAAAGCAGCCAATAAGGGTAGATGTCAAAAAATGGAAACGGCATTGAGACTTACACAAAATATTTACAACAAAAAATGCCTATCTAAAAAAACAAAACTGAGACATTGCAACACAGTTATTAAGCCAGAATGTCTATATGCTGCGGAAACGCTTATTTTGAATAGAAAGAGGGACATCGAGGACATTGAAAAGAAGGAAAGAAAAATCATAAGAAAAATCCTAGGGCCCAAACAAATAAATAGCACAACATACCGACTTCGAGAAAACCAAGAAATCAAACAATACACAGATATACATAGCGATATGAGAAAAAGAAGACTTAAGTTTTACGGACACATAAAACGGATGAATCCGAGTAGGTTAACTAGACAAATAGTCGAATTTTATGAAAATAGGAGTAAAGCTAAAGTAGAAATAATGAAATGGATTGCTGCCATTAAAGAGGACCTAAGATCAGCAAATATTACACAAAGTGAAATTCAGGATAGAGGCTGTTTCAGACACAAGGTTAACGTTTGGAAAGTTGGCCAGAGAGAAAAATGTAGGAAGACTGGAACAACTTGGTCTGACGAAAGGAAAAAACTCATAGCGAAAGAATGAAATTAGTATGGGCACAAAGGAAGGCTAACAACCACAAACGCCTCTAATTGTACTTCGCGTGTAATGAATGAATAGAAAATGAATATTCATTTAATGTCATAAACTACTTTACTTTAAATTAAATTTATAAACTGTTGCAAAAACTTGCATATCAAGAATTTGAAAAGGAAAGCGCTATGTCCGCGTCATGATTTTTGCTTGCATCCATGCATGCCTCTCGTTCAACACCGTATGCGTCTAATCTTTCATCCGATACATGTGTCTTGCGACCAAGAGTTCGACAAATGTGGATATACCTTATAACCCCTCCAGCTCACAATGCACACCGTTCTCGAAGTGGTTGTAAAGATTCTGCAATCACTCGAGAATTTTCACTTGACCCCTCAAATCCTACAATTTTGCTTATTCACATAATTTATGAGGTAGAAATGAGCTTCGTCGGACACCTCCCTAATTAATTATAATTGTTTGAAATAATTATCTTTGTTTAAAGGAAAATTGATTAATTCATGTGCCATAAAATTTAAACTAGCTATCTTATTATGGAAGCTATGATTCGAATAGTTAGGAATGTATCCCGAAGTGGTGGTGTTTTTTTTTCCAAAATATCAAAATTTTGGATTTTTAATTCTCAATTAAAATTATGTGCTGATGTAAATTACATATTTAACAAAAATAGGTAAAAGTAGGGTTCTTTCATGTAACTTAAATCACATATAATAGTGATATAATAACTTATATGATATATAATTTAAATATTTAGTCTAAATTATTAATATATAATATTTATTAAGATGAGACGACGTAAGACTTTTATTTAACAATGAGATTTCCAATACTAGTTAGGAAACCTTTTGGGATTATATCAAAACTGAAAGAAAGATTTACATAGTCCTAATTAGTCGATGTTTACATCCGTCAAATGTCCTTGAAACATGATGGAAAGAAATCCTAGAGTTCAGATTTACAATAATTTCCTGTAGCAGGAATGCGGTAAAATAGAAAATGTG
Source organism: Cosmopolites sordidus (assembly GCA_031761425.1). NCBI lineage: Eukaryota > Metazoa > Arthropoda > Insecta > Coleoptera > Curculionidae > Cosmopolites > Cosmopolites sordidus. Next base: position 1,357,804 of record JARFXV010000268.1, on the reverse strand, counting down.
TGTATACTGAGTGACATAGAAACATATATACCCATTGGACCATGGAATATATATATATATATATATATATATATATATATATATATATATATATATATATATATATATATATATATATATATATATATATAGGATCTTCCTATTCTTGACAAGAGAGCACATGTCGGTGCCCTGAAGAATGTATGTATATATTTAATTTAAAGTAAAGTAGTTTATTAAATTAAATTAATATTAATTTTATTAAACTAAATGAAAATTAATTTTATTAAATTAAATAAATATAAATTTTATTCAGGTTAATAAATATTATTTTATTAAATTAAATAAATATTAATTTTATTTAATTAAATAAATATTAATTTTAATAAATAAAAAAATATATATTTAAGAATAAAAAATAAATATATAATTTTAAGTAATATTTTTTTTTGGCAAACTCCAGAGCAAGACGAAATCACAGCAGAAATGCTGAAATATATAGGAGAAATAGCAATGGACGAATTTTTATCACTGCTAAACGATGTCATGATAGAAAAAAAAGTACTAATAAGCTGGCATATGGGTATAACATTGCCCTTGTTTAAAAAAGGAGATATCAAAGAATGTAAATACTACACATGGATCACTCTAACTAATTTATCTAGAAAAATGTTTATCAGAATAATACAGCATAGGTTTAGAGAAAAATTGGAAGCAGCATTAGAGTAACCATAGCATGGTTTTCAAAAGGGTAGAAGCAAAGAAGATCTGATATTTATAAATAGACTATAAAATAGACTAGGAGAAAAACTGTTAAGAAAAAAAACCTAAATCCATATTTATTTCATTAACCTGAAAAAAAACATTTGATAGGGTAAAATGAAAGGGTGTCTGGAAAAGTTTATATGTTATTATTATTCACGTATGGGCCATGGTGACCCACGCGAAGTACAATTAGAGGCGTTTGTTGTTGTTAGCCTTCCCTTGCGCCCATACTAATTTAATTCTTTCGCTATGAGCTTTTTTCCTTTCGTCGGACCAAGTTGTTCCAGTCTTCCTACATTTTTCTCTCTGGCCAACCTTCCAAACGTTAACATTGTGTCTGAAACAGCCTCTATCCTGAATTTCACTTTGTGTAATATTTGCTGATCTTAGGTCCTCTTTAATTGCAGCAATCCATTTAATTATTTCAACGTTAGCTCTACTCCTATTTTCATAAAATTCGACTATTTGTCTAGTTAACCTACTCGGATTCATTCGTTTTATGTGTCCGTAAAACGTAAGTCTTCTTTTTCTCATATCGCTATGTATATCTGTGTACTGTTTGATTTCTTGGTTTTCTCGAAGTCGGTATCTTGTGCTATTCATTTGTTTGGAGCCTAGGATTTTTCTTATGATTTTTCTTTCCTTCTTTTCAATGTCCTCGATGTCCCTCTTTCTATTCAAACTGAGCGTTTCTGCAGCATATAGACATTTTCGCTTAATAACTGTGTTGTAATGTCTCAGTTTTGTGTTTTTAGATAGGCATTTCTTGTTGTAAATATTTTGTGTAAGACTCAATGCCGTTTCCATTTTCTGACATCTACCCTTATTGGCCGCTTTTTCCAACCCATTTTCCATGATTATTTCACCCAAATATTTGAATTGAGAGACTCGTCTGATGTTACCATATTTTGTTTTTAGAAATGGTGTTCTTAGTCTGTTGCAGGTCATGTATTACGTCTTTTCAAAGGAAATTTGGAGTCCTACATTTTCTGCTGTTTCTTTTAGGATTTCAATCCGTTTCTGTGCCGTTAATACATCTTGAGTTAAAATTGCTAGATCATCAGCAAATGCCAGACAATCAATTTTGATGTTGGTTTTCCCCAGTTTAATGGCTGGTCAATATTCAGGGCCGACTTTTTTTCACGTAACTCCTGTATTACTTTTTCTAGAACACAGTTAAATATGAGAGTCCATCCCCTTGTCTCACTCCAGTTTTAATTTCGAAGGGCTCTGAGATGTCACCCATGAATTTAACTTTTGACCTTGTGTTAGTTAACGTTGCTTTAATAATTGCCAGCTTTTTCAGATCTAGTCCTTGTTCTTTCAAGATTCGGAATAAAGATTCGCGGTCAATAGAATCATATGCTTTTTTGAAATCCACAAATGTACAGACAAGATTTTTATTGTACAGTTTTAGATGTCTTAGAATCAACTTCAGATTCAGGATCTGTTCAGGGCAGGATCTGCCCGGGCGGCGGGTCTTACCGTCCGCACCAACGCGACCGGCATCGAAAAAAAAGGACACATTAACCTGCTTGATATTCACCAATGTTAGGTTCTAACTGTCCCTGTGCTCTGTCTAGTAGACATTGCAAACTGCGAACATAGTTCAACCAATCTTCTACCATTATGGTTAGTCCATTTATGAGCGGGAAAACTGCCGACTGTTTTCCTGTACTTTTTTCTTTCCCTAGTTGGGCGTAGAAATAACCCAATAGGATTTTTACATGGTTAGAGGGAATTTTAGAGATAGTCTTTTCCAAAATTTCCCAGGACTTATTTACTTTTTCAGGATTAGATTTATTTTCTACGTTAACTGGGAGGTGTGCATTGATTAATGTATAGTTTTTGTTAGCATACTTGAGGGATAGTGTCATAAGTCGATTATTTACTGGCTGGACATTTGTTATAGAACCAAGAATGTTTCTTGAGACAGCGAAAGCAACACCGAGATGTGGTGTATTTTTGAGTATTCTTTTGTCCGTTTTACTTTTAAAAAGTCTGTAGTTGCCGAATTCCAAGGTGTTATCGTCAATCTGGTTTCTTGCAAAGCTTAAATTTGGATTTTTTGCTGATTTAATGTTCGCCACAATTCGTGTAGTTTTCCTGGACGCAGGAGAGAATTAATATTTACCGTTCCAAAGAAAGTTTTTGTTTTCGGTTTCAGACGTTGACCAGAGGTCTCCGACTCCCTCTGAAAGATTTTGCGTTTAAGCCCGGACGCCCCAGAATCCGAAAGTCCGGTTGTACCAGCACAGCTGGCAGAGGATTGTCTACCTCCTGGGGTAATTTTGTAATTACTAGAACGCTTCATCTTGTACTTTGAATTAAAAGTTTGAACCATGACGGTTCAGAGGTTAAGACTGGAGGGGTTAGTTCCTGAATTTAAATATCAGCCGCACCACTGGTGAACAGACGCTAACCATTCCACTGCTTGATACAAGTCAGACGCTAAGTGGATTTAGCTTTTTTTGCCTTGGTTCGGGGCTGCTTATTTTGAGATATTCGCAGCTGTCCATTAATATCTAATGGAACTTTCACTATCCACCACCCGTGACCCGTCCAGTACCTTAGGCGAGGTATACTGGAGGTATATATATATATATATATATATATATATATATATATATATATATATATATATATATATATATATATATATATATATATATATATATATATATATATATTATATATATATATATATATATATATATATATATATATATATATATATATATATATATATATATATATATTATATATATATATATATATATATATATATATATATATATATATATATATATATATATAAATATATATATATATATATATATATATATATATATATATATATATATATGTGTGTGTGTGTGTGTGTAGTGTTAGTGATTTTCTTGGACTGCATCTAATGAGACAGCAGTAGCTGAGTGTCATCACACACCCTACCGTTGGGTTCCACAATCTCATGTGGAACACACAACAACCTGCGTCTCCGCCTAAATGAACATTTTTGTTGGTTGCTTGACCGGGAAGGAGCCCCACCTATTCCTTCTATATATATATATATATATATATATATATATATATATATATATATATATATATATATATATATATATATATATATATATATATATATATATATATAGACACACACATTCAGTAATGGACAAAAACTATTAGGATTAGAAATCATAAGCTTATTTTGTATCAACGAATAGACTAGAACAAAAAAGTTTATATATATACACCAAATGAAGTCGAGTGATATATCAAATAAATATAAAAAAATAATGTAAACAAAATTTCAAAAAATACATAACTAAATAAGTAGCTAAATAAAGTAGTAATATAAGTAAGTAGCTTGGTCACAAAAATAAGAGTGTTTAGAAGAAGCACTCACAAAAAAAGAAAAAAGTAGTATAACAAGTTCCAAAAGTTGAAATTTCTGCTGCAAAAATCCCCATAAAAAAAAAACGCTGAGTCGTCAAATCAATGTTACATAAAAATGTACAATTTTTGTGTGTGTGTGCTTGTTACAGCATGTGCTTTAAGATGACATTAAGATGGATGTGTTTTAACCCTCAAGAGAAACGCTTTTGTGCTTCCCGATTCAGGACCATATAAGTATGTCTTTAATTATTTATATCTTTTGATTAAATTATTCAATTTAATATATATTTTTTTAATTTAAATCTCAATCAGTATGTAAAAATACTATATCTATAGAATGTTTCAAAAAATACTAGTATTCCTAATACCATCGAAAAAATCAGTAAAAAAATGTTAAAATGAGCTGTTCTATTCAAACTATCATATCTAAGCGAAATTAATAGATAAAAACTTTCTTCCAACGGCATTTAAAAGGGGACTTAATGTACTTTCAGATACTTCAGATTACATATTTTAGCTTTATTTTAAAAAAATATATTTATTTAGTTAGATAAAGTTCACTGGCATTGGTCACTGGCATTGGTCACTTCTACTTCAGACGCACAGCGAATACGAGAACGCGTGTTAATTTTAAGTTAAATAGAAAATGAATGAAACCGATAAATAAATGTTAAAAAAAATAGAAATCAAAGTTTTCAATAAAAATACTATAGAAAATATAATATTTATGATTTACTTACATCAAACTGTGTCAAAATCGAAAAAAAACCTACAGCTTAACGTAGGTTCCGAACCACGATCATCAGCTTCCGACAAACCCAGGCCAGCACCCCCCTCGGGCTATAAACCCTTGGTTATGTGCCTACCCATAAGTCTATCAGGAAACCTACTGACCGGCGAGTGACCAACGTAGAACACTTCTCAGAAGGCATCCGGCCTTACCCAGCCTTTAACTGGCGTGACTGAGGGATAATTCGTACTCGGATTTTACACTCTTGCCTAGAAACTATCACAAACATTTAGGAAGTAAACAGATAGAAGAAAGAAAGAAAAACAACCATCCGAGCGCTGGAATCGAACCTACTACCGCTCCAGTGCGGTTTCGGCTCTTACCGTCCGCACCAACTCGACCGGCATCGAAAAAAAAAGGACACATTATTTTTGCTCAAAGGTTATTTAACGGGTTTTATTTTTTTATTGACAAAACACTGACACAACAGCACTGGGTGGCATACCCATAGGCTGACTACGGTTGCTTATATTTTTGTTAGTATTCACATTTTAAGGTGGCTATGGTGGGGGATTTGTAGTAGGGATAGTAAAAAATTATTTCCCACTCAAAGTTATCCCCTTAACGTGGCTATTTATAGGGAAAAAATATTTTTGATTTACCCCTGAGTATCCTATATCCAGTGCTTCTCTTGAGGGTTAACGCGGCATTGCATTATTCTAATCGCTTATTATTTTTTCTACGTAACAGGTCTTAAACAATTTCAATCTAATAGGGACACATGTGTAAGTCATTTACGTGCACATATTTTCAATACTTCCCACTAGTCTTGGACCGCTAATACAGGATCTATCCCCAACTGTTCCAATTTCTTGAAATGGCTTAAATCAACGATAATTTGTCGCTTCATGAGATGCCAAACGATTAGGACACTTTCGCCTAGAAACATTTAGAGTTGCATAAAGAAATGTAATATGAGAAATATTTTTTGAAAATTACGTGACATTGACGGTTTGCACAATCGTCCATCTGAAAGCACTATCAATCGAATTGTTCAAAAATTTCAAGAAACTGGTTCTGTGGAAGATAAAAGAAAAACAATCGTAGTGGTCGTTCACAAGAACATATTGATTTGGCACGTGACAGTACGGCTGAAGACCAAGAAATTTCCATTAGTCAACGTTCACAACAATTTGGACTCAATAAATCCACAACCGGGCGTATTTTACAAAAAGATTTAATTCTGAAGGCCTATAAGATTCAAATAACACAAGAACTAAAGCCACTGGATCATTCAAAACGTCCTGTATTTATCAATTGGATTAAAGAACAAACAGATGATCTTTCTCAAAAAATCATCTTTTCAGATGAAGCACATTTTGAAACTGATGGTTATGTTAATAAACAAAATTGCCGAATTTGGAGTGAGGAAAATCCACCATTGATTCATGAGAAACCTTCACATCTTAAACGAGTCACTGTTTGGTATGCATTATGGTCAGAAGGTGTAACTGCCATATTTGTTTCAGAATGGTGCTGGTGAAGTTGTAACTGTGAATGGTGTTCGATATCGTGGGATGATAACTGGATTTTTAACTGATGAATTGAATAATATTGATCTGGAGGATATGTGGTTATAACAGTATGGCGCTTCACCTCACTTTACTAACAAAACAATTGATTTATCGAGAGAATAATTTCCTGGACGAGTTATGTTAATTGGCGAGTTATTGGAGGAGTTATGTTAAACGGTGATGTTAATTGGCCACCAAGATCATGTGATTTGACCAGTAGCGATTGGTCCATAAGGACACGTGAAATGAAGTGAAAAAAATAATTTCAGATTTTATATTAATTTATTCTCTGTTCTGTCTATGATATTGCGTCGTCTATAGTCTAACATCCATAATGTCATTCGCGGTAACGAAATAGGTCGTGGGTTGCCGATTAAAGTGCTTTGGGGACAGAGAAGTTTGTGTCGCTAATGTTTTCTTTACTATCACGTGCGAAACCCGAAGATTAAGTCAGGTGTTTTTCGCCATCGCGTTTTTCGACTTTTCGAGTGATTGCAAAGTGAAAGTTTTGAACGATTACAATAGTGAAGATGAATTCAGTGTAATATATGAATAGAAATAATGTCATATTAACATTTGAGGACCGAACTGTCATCAAAAATCACCAATTAAATCTAATAATTGAAAGATAATGTACAATAGAAAAAGGTGTAAAGGTGTTTTTTGCAAATCTATCTACATTTCCCGCTTTTTTTCTCAATCATCTAAAAAGACAACTGTTCGTGAAAAGCGTCTACCGATCATCCAAAAGCACAACTGTTCGTGAAAAGCGTCTAGCCCGTGCGGCCCCTACCAGATAAAACTTTACGTCTAAATATGTGAATACTGTTTACATTTACAAAGAATTGCAAACTTGGCTTGAAGAAGTTATGGACCCCGAGTCGGATAAAAATTGTATTAATCAAGCTCAGAGGTTAATAAATTATTTGATGGATGATAATTTTAAATTTTGGTTGTTGTTCTTCAATAAAATAATGCCTCACTGCGACATTATCTTTGATCAACTGCAAAGCAGGCAACTAGATGCACTTAAAGTTAAGGAGAATTTGGTAACTTTTTCAACAGCCATTCAAAATATTAGAGACAATATAGAAATACAAATTAATCAAGTATTTGGTAACTTAACTTGTGAAGAATATACAACGATCGTAGAGAATCGCAGAAAGAAACAAAAATTTACTGACAAGGAGGGCCCCAATCCGAATATCAGGATATGCAAGGAAATCTGTGATACCTTAACCACACAGGTTCATGAATGTTTCAGTTTCAATGTCTACCTAACTGTTGCCAAATTATTTTAAACTGAAAAATTTGGTGAATATCGAGCCGTCTTTCCGAATGAAGACATTAAAATTGTGTGTAACCTGTTTGCAAACGTAAATTACTTAACATTAAAAAATGAACTCTCGGTAATATAAGCACGGGACGATTTTATGAAACACAGTGGGGCTGTGCCGCTGTTACAAATGCTTATCCAAAATAATTTAGCATCAACATTTAGTGAATCTGAGGAATTGTTGACTGTTTTGTGTACCGTCCCTATGCCGACTGTGGAAAGCGAAAGATGTTTCTCTACCCTCAAACGAATCTAAACATTTCTAAGAAACACTATAGGCCAGGAACGGTTGTGCGCGTTAGCAATGCTATCTATGAAAAAAAACTTGTGAAGCCAATTTCAAACTTTAATGATCAAGCCGTCGACCACTTTGTAGCTCAGAAATTTAGGAGGATGGACTTCAACTGCAAACAGATTTAATGGTCCTATTGTGAGTTTAACAAAATCTTATTATCTAGAGTTACACTGGTATTTCTACACAGCAAAGTGTGTGTATGATGCTAAGAAATGTAAAATTTTTGGTTGCGACGCATTTCCCTATACCCATTCCAAAATTTGGTTACACGTGCCCCACCTGTTTTTTCCCCACGAACCGCCATTTGGATTGATACAGTTGGACTATTTTTTTGAGATTACGTGAAAAGCCAGGTCTATAAGAACAATCCACAATCGATTCCTATTAATCGAGTCAGTGGTGAGGTAGAGCCACGGTTATGCCAAAATGTCATCCAAAATTTTAACAAGTGTGTGGAGTGGACGTCTGTGGAGCTCATGTCTGTGGTCATTTGGCAAATATTGTATTTCGTATTTAAATGTTATACGCTATGCTTCAATTATCAATAAAACGTTTTTTGAAATCAACGCAAATTCTGTTTTATTCAGAATTGAAAAACAAAAACATTCAATTTAAGAGACCCTTTATGCATAATAAAACTTGCAGGTCTGTACACACGACAGCCAATCCCAAACTGTCAAAAAAATGGCGCCAAAACAAAATGCCAGCGTGACACTTACTCCACCCTTTACTAAAAATAAATAAATATTATAAGAAATTCATGGTGTTCACGTTTCTATGTCAATCAGCATATTCAAACGAGAATCCTCTCCAACGTGTTGTATTATAATAAAATGTCCATTAGCATAAATTAAGAAGATGGCTGATAAAATTAATCATAAAACACAGATGGAAATCGTCCACTTTTTCTTAGTCTGAAGTTTTTTTTTAAGTAAGTCGATAAGATGTCCATATTATTATCGTTAATGTTTATTTATTTATTTTGTAATTTCAATCCTATCTTTAACAGTGCTTTTTTATTTTAATTAATCAGCAATAAATATATCACATTAATACAAGAGTATTTTATAAAGTTCTGGTTCTGGTTACTGTTGTAAAAGTTGGTTCTTAGGCCTTTACTTACAGTGAAAGATTTTTTAAACTTTTTAACAATATATCAATATAAACTGTTGGGTTGATACACAAGTTCGTCTCATTTTTATTTGAAAGTGTTAAAGAAAAAATTTATTTTTTAAAAATTACTTCTTCCAGTTCTGCTACAGCCTGTTAGTGAGTCTTGACGTCCTCCAACCAGATGGATTTCCCGCAGCATCTTACAAATTTTTGATGTGTTGTTCTTCACCATCCCTTATTACATTATCCAGCCATCGTGTTTTTGGTTCACCACTTTATCTGTCGCTCCTCCATGATTTTTTTGGTATTCCCGTCAATCCGAGTCACTGAACTGTCACATAATCTACAATATTCAAATCCTTGTACATTTTTCTGAGTTTAAACTTAAATCTGATCCTCCAAATTCCTCTGGTATTTTCGGCACCAAAAAGTCTTCTGTGTTCTTCTTTGAAATACTGAAAGCATCTCTTCTGTTTTCTTTGTGAGGGTCCACGTCTTACAGCCATAATGACCGAATCAGTGTTTTATAGATCATAACTTTCATGTGCGTTTGAAAATTTAGATGTTAGAATAAAATGCAGGGAATAAGTAACGTTGTTACACTTCATAATACGATTTCTGATATCTCCTGTGGTGTTATTTTCACCAAGTTTGCTTCCCAGATACTTAAATTCATTCACTGTCCAATATTACGTTCACTGATTCTGTTCTCTTTTAGGATTTGTTGTTTTTTCCTTCCCCTTTAATTTGTTTATTAGACCGGGCGCTGGAGGTAAGTGAGTATGCTAAATGTGAGAACCGAATTCCACCAATGAATTTGAGTAAAGAATAGGTCAAAGATTAATAATACGGATCTTGCCGATTCATTTTTTGCTCCATTTTTTTACCCTCTCTCCTCTTATTTGTTAATGGGAATAGATTGAGCACATGTTATAAAATAATTTTAATGATTATTTCAGTAATGATTTATAGTTTTTTCTAATGATGAAAATGATGATGGGTTGTTGAATGAAAAAAAAAACAGAAATAAAAGTAATAAAAAACATTTTTTAATAAAAAAAGTTATACAAAAAAAACAGTGAATTTAAACAGAAATATATATATATATATATATATATATATATATATATATATATATATATATATATATATAATGTAGGCAAATAATTGCTCTTTTTTATTTATACAATCGTTATTAATACATTTACATAAAGAAATAGAAAATAATCCAGAGTTTATGCAACTGCAAAACATTGTCCGCCAATTTGCAGTACACTTGCAAGGTTGAACTAATGACTCTGGTAAAAACGGCTTAGTCATTTGTCGTGGACGTAAGTCACATTAAGCTTTTCCTTGCCAAATAAGCAATAATTAATGGGCTACAATTGTATGTGATAAGAATTTTTCCAAAGAAATGTTTGTACTGTAGCCCTTAATAGATGCCAGTCCGAATCATCTGACGTGCATATCACTTTCATCAAATTAAAACCTAAACCTATGTTTTGAGAAATCATTAATTTTTTTAATTAATTAATTAATTAAATTAATTTTTTTTTGAAAATAAATATATGCAAACTATTTCTAACTGTTTCAGTTGTTCATCATTTAGGTCAAGGTTTCCCAAAGACATAAGGGCTGTTTGTACAAAGTCGTAAGACGCAGATTTCAAACATTGTATTTTACTGTCAAATCTGCTAGTAGTGTCGCAACCACTTACAGCATGTAATGGTGGCAAAATATCACATATGCTTTCACCCAGGGATTCAGCAGGTCAATGGCATCCTAGAAGATATTTCTTTGTATGAGAACCGTTGAACCATAGACCTAGACACCCATTCCAAAGAAATACTTCCGTCAATCAGGTGAATTCTATAGAATCCCATATCTAACAACTAAACCTCAAATAAAAAAAATTGTGTACACGTTCATATTTCCCCTAGAAGTACAAATATGTCCAATATGAACAAATTTCAGAACATCACTTTTTTTTCGTTGACCACTTCACGTGAAATGCCACAAATGCTACGTCATTTAAAGCACAACAACCCAAAAACTCGTAGACAGAATGTCATGAAATTTTAACACATGAAGTTTGACGATTGACACAATCGGCCACGGATTTTTCATAAGTGACACCATCCATTTGTCAGACCGGGGACTTATTGACCAATGTGTTATTTCATCATATGTCTCTTTTAATATTTTTTTTTTGATCGTGTAATTACGTTTTGTGGAACATCTGCATATCCCACGACCTGTTATTCTTAATTTATCATTGTTCCATTTACGTCTATGTCCGCTTCGCTGATGACTGTTCAATACTATGGTAAACAGAACTGATGCTAATCCATCCCCCTGTCGAAAACCATCTACGATCTCAAGTTTTATCGTGGTGTGTTATTGGTAACCGCAATAATCCCGTTTATAATTCCACTGACTGAACGACGTGAAGGATGATCTGAGATCAACGAACGTGAGACAATGGAGAAAGAGATCTCAAAAAATCTCCAAATGAAAAAAAAGGCAGACAGACAAAACTCCCAAAGGGTTAAAGGCCAAAAGAGGAGGAAGATTGTAGCAAACTATAGTAACAGCATTATCATAAGAGTGGGTGTTTTATTTCAGATACTTCCATTAAAAAAAAGAAATGTACCGTAATAAAATAGAAGGGGTGACAGAGAATTGAACGATCTGAGATCAATGTACGTGAGATAATAGAAAAGGGGAGCTCAAGAGAGAGCCGAATGGATGATTAAATTCTGATGATTGAATCATCTCTTGATGATGACAACATGGTGAGCGAAACGCACGTCGGGAAGTTTAAAAAAATTATTCGTGTTTAGTGGTAAATCTCTTCGAGTTTAATGTTCACACCGAAGGTTTCAATAGAACAATTGACAGAAAAAAAAATAGCCAGACCAGCAAAAACCCACTCAGGGTTTTAACCCTGCAATACTCACCTTGAAAAAATTATTATTATTACTCACTATATTTGTGAGACTTTACGCAGTTAAACTTTGTAATATCATAAAACAAGATATGTCAAACTTAAAAATATATTTATATACTATGTTTAAATATAATATAGCCACATATTATAATATATTCTACGATTGTTAGTGTCAAAAAACCGCCAAAATCAGTCTTGCATTAATATAGAACAGATCTTTTATTTAAACTATAAGGACCTATTCACACTATCCACTCCGCGCCACGCTACTCCACACTACATGTCGTCAACATATTGGTCCCTTTAACACTTGTCCACGCTACACCACTCGTCATTTCCCACTTATCAACGCTCCATCGACACCTTATCCACCACACACAAAGTTCTTTTCTGTTCAATCTGTTTTTGCCATCGTCAGCAGCGTTTTTGACTATTTTGAGGAGCTCCTTGATACTCCCATGAAATGTTTCACATTCTTTCGTATGAGCGTGGAATCATTTCAAGAACTGTCTGCAGTTTTAGAAGAAAGTTTGCGCAGACAAGACACTGTCTTGAGGAACCCCCCAGCAGAAGCTGGGGGTTCCAGAAGATAGTAAAATTGGGTCATTTCTGCATACTCAGAAAATAATGCATTTGCAACTTCAGACCAAGCAAACTGTTTTTTTTTTGTTTATTTGAATAATCACCGAGTTATACGTTTCATAAACATTCATTTTTCTTTACTTCGTCTATTAACTTTTCAGTATCAAAAAACTCCATGTAATCAAAATTACAAAAAAAATAATCAAAATTACAAAAAAAATATTCAAAATTACAAAAAAAAGTCATCAAAATTAAAAAAAAACAAAGAACAAACATGGGGTCAAATAAGCACTGATAACTAAGATGGTTAACCACGTGTGTATTGTGGTTGTGGAGTGGATGGGGCGTGGCAGAGTATGAAAGAACCCATTGCTTCTTTCAGACCTACTGTTGACAAGAGGTGGTGCGGCTTGGATTGGAGTTGCGTGCTTGTGGCGCCCGCGAGTGGAACCCTTGTGGCTGAGTATAATTGTGTGGCGTGGCGTGGCGTGGATAGGTGTGTAAACCCCCATATACTCCTGTGTACTTGGTGTGGCGTGCCGTGGAGTGGCGTGGAGTAGATAGTGTGAAAGGGGCCTAATCGGTAATGTCAGCCAAAGTTGTCACTTTTACCAAAGAGAGACCTTAAAATAAATAATGGGGAAAAAACATTTCGTAAAAATAATAAAACGATTAAACGGCTTAAAACATTAAAGTAAACATAAATTTTGGTAAACATAAACCAAAATTTAATATAATCTAACTTGAAAATAGCCTTCAACTTTAAATTTAACCTAAAGTTGACATAAATTACATAATCTTTGAATTTCGCCACGTAGTTTACGCAAATTTTGCTAAAATATTCACCGCATACAGAATTATAGCAAGCAAAACAGCACGATTTTGTTATTCTCTTCTTTTTGTAGCTGCAGAATGAACAGTACATCCTTTTGTTACTAGTGGATTCCGAAACAACGGGGCGGTTTTGGGTGAGAAGAAGATTCAAACATTTTGAAATTGAATCTCGAAGACTTTGGGGGATAGTCGTAGTAAGTCGCATATGCATCCATAATACGATTAAGTCGCCTGACAATTTCATTGCGTAGTCAAATTTGTTTAGTGGTTTTCCAGCTGTATTTTGTTTGTAAAAATTTTGTAGGTAGATTACGTATGAATTGTAAAGAGCAATGTTTATCATGTTATAGAACAGACATACGGGCCATCTTCTGATTTTTCGATTTGCGCACATGTTTTGACAGATTTGATCAAAACTGTCGACAGATCCTTTAGTCGCATTAGATGTTAATATTATATCAGGTTTATTTGAAATTGTATCTATCTTGTCATTGTCATGTGCAGTAGATAAAAGTACAACAATTTTTTTTGTTTTTTTTTTCAGGCATATATGAAACAATGGCTATATCCTTTGACAATAAAAACCAACTGGTTCCTGGTTTTCGACCCCTGAATTTGTTATTTACAAAATCAGCTGGCCACTCCCTTTTGTTTTTTTCTGGCGGTTCCAACAACTGTCAACCCAAATTCTTGGAACATACTCTTATCTAAAGGAATGCTACTAAAATAATTATCACATGTTATATTTCTGTTAGATTTTTTTACTTACTCTACTAATTCTTTCACGATGTGCTCGACCTGATTCGATTTAGCATATATTTTGTTGCATAATTACAAATCATACAAATTTTTATTCCATATTTATTTGGCTTCGAGGGTATATATACTTGAAAGGGACAACGACCTCTAAATCCAACAAACAGTTCTATTGTTAGATATTGTCTATTGTTGTTCTATTGTCTATTGTAAGATAGCTTCCAGGACTGTAACATAAGGTACAATTTTTTATCAGCATTTCCCAAATACAAGAAATGGGAACAAGCTTGGTTGATGGTCTTCTTACCTCCCTCGTGCTTTTCTCATCAAATCTCAAACAGTTCAAAAGGTATTCAAAGCGCCCTTTAGGTAAAATAGACTTGTATGTTTCTCCACATCTGCTGGAGTCAAACATGGTATCACTTCTCAGATGATTGTCTTTCCAGCCGCTATAAGTAGCAGTCCGATGAGTGCGTCTAACTCTTGATCCACCAACGCTTTCAAACAATTGCTGTTTTGATTTTTATGCTGCTTTCGCTGCGCTTTTATTTATTTGTTAGTGTACTACTTTATATTTTTTTTACATCGGTAGAAAAAAGATTGCTAAATTCAATTGAAGATTTAGAGTTAGAAGCCTCCCCGGCTGTTCCAGGTTTGATATAGACTACATTTTTAAGAGCAGTCTACCCGTCTGCTGCACTCAAAGTTGCAGTTTTCCATTCAAACCCATTTTTTCCAACTATCGGAGGCAAGTCATAGTTAATTTTTCGTTGGAATTCTTCTCTGGTCTCCTGTTCAGAAACTTGATTTTATCAAAATTTGTCGTTATTAAATTGCGACTGGCACCCTTACGTTTTCTCCTACACTTTTGTGAAGTCACAGTATCTTTTTTTTTTATCTTTTCTTGGCTGGAGCCACTTGCTTGTTTTCCTGTGCTTGTGGATGCTGTTTCAGGAAGAGAGTAATTTTGGATATTCTACATAACTTCATTCTGCACATTCTTCCAAATAAAGTCTCTGTAACTTCATCACTACTAGAATCAGAAGAAGGTTCATAATCAGGATCATGAATTGAATCAGCGTCTGAAAAATCCAACGGATCTGCCTTTTCATCAGATGGTAGAGGGGACTCACCAATCTCTAAAATTCCCTCTAACCACGTAACCACCACAAATCATATTGGGTGATTTCAACGCCCAACTAGGGAAAGAAAGAAAATACAGGAAAACAGTCGGCAGTTTTCTCGCTCATAAATGGACTAACCATAATGGAAGAAGATTGGTTGAACTATGTTCGCAGTTTTATCTAAAAATAATATCAACCCATTGCCCAAACACGTACATGGGTTCATTTCGTACCCCAGTTATAAAGAGATTTTGAATATTCAAGTCAGGAAAGGAGCTAACATAGACACGGATTACTACTTGACTAGAATCAAACTTAGCTTACAACCGCGAAAACTTATTCAAAAGAGACTGCTAATACCATAGTTCGACCCTCCGAAAATAGAACCAACCCTAACAGAAGAGCTTGATAAACAACCAGCACAGAACTGGGAAGAATTGAAACAAAAAATTATTAAAACAGCCTTAAAGTTGTCCCCTTTACAAAAACGTAGAAAACATCCGTGGTGGGATCAAGTTTGCGATCAAGCAGTATTAAGCCAAAGTAACAGCAATACAGCACTAAATTATAACATCTTTTTGGAAGTCAGAAAAGAAAGATCGAAGCTAAGTAGACAAACTAAAAGAAAATATGAAAATAATCAACTTAATGAAATAGAAAAATATTTCCAAAAAAATAACACCCGAAACTTTTACAAAACATTTAAAACTAAATTAACAGGCTATCAAGCCCTAAGTATTTCGTTCCAAAAGAAAGACGGACAATTACCTCTAAACAACCAAGACAATTGCAAAGAACTTGCGAAATATTTAACTACTAAACTGTCCTGAGCCCTTAAACAAATTACCAACACTCAACCTTAAACAAACAAACCCAGATTCATTATCACCGAATGAAGATGAAATAATTAGACAAATCAAGCGACTTAAAAATAACAAAGCTTCTGGTGAAGAATCCAGGTACAATCAAGGAAATAACCAAAGTTCTACAAGAAGTTTGGCGAACCGAACGGATTCCGGAAGATTGGAAAGATGATCTAATCTACACAAGAAAGGACTACACTACACTACACAAGAAAGGAGATAGAATGGATGTAAAGAACTTTCGAGGGATATCTCTTCTCCCAGTTTGTTACAAGATTATATCTCAATGTCTACTAGACAGAGCACAGGGTCAGTTAGAACCTAAAGTTAGATCCTGCCCTAAACAGATCCTGAATCTAAAGTTGATCCTAAGACATCAAAAACTGTATAATAAAAATCTCGGCTGTACATTTGTGGATTTCAAAAAAGCATATGATTCTATTGACCGCGAATCTATTTCAAATCTTGAAAGAACAAGGACTAAATCTGAAAACGCTGGTAATTATTAAAGCCACATTAACTAACACAAGGTCAACAGTTAAAAATTCATGAGTGACATCTCAGAGCCCTTCGAAATTGAAACTGGAATGAGACAAGGGGATGAGAGTCCATCCCCACTCCCACTTTTATTTAACAGTGTTCTAGAAATGGCAATTCAGGAGTGGTGTGTAAAAAAGTCGACCCTGAATATTGACCAACCCATTAAACTGGGGAGTACCAATATCAAAATTGATTGTTTGGCGTTTGCTGATGATCTAGCAATTTTAGCTCAAGGTATATTAACGGCACAAAAACAGATTGAAATCCTAAAAGAAACAGCGGAAAAGGTAGGACTCCAAATTTCCTTTGAAAAGCTACAATACATGACCTGCGACAGACTAACAACACCATTTCTAAAAACAAAATATGGTAACATCAGACGAGTCTCTCAATTCAATATTTGGGTGAAATAATCATGGAAAACGGGTTGGAAAAAGCAGCCAATAAGGGTAGATGTCAAAAAATGGAAACTCCATTGAGACTTACTCAAAATATTTACAACAAAAAATGCATAGCTAAAAACACAAAATTGAGACATTACAACACAGTTACTAAGCAAGAATGTCTATATGGGGCAGAAACGCTCATTTTGAATAGAAAGAGTGACATCGAGGACATTGAAAAGAAGGAAAGAAAAACCATAAGAAAAATCTTAGGCCACAAACAAATAAATAGCACAACATACCGACTTTGAGAAAACCAAATTCACAGATATACATAGCGATATGAAAAAAAGAAGACTTAAATTTTAGGGGCACATAAAATGGATGTATACGAGTAGTCTAACTAGACAAATAGTCGAATTTTATGAAAATAGGACTAGAGCTCAGGTAGAAATTATTAAATGGATTGCTGCAATTAAAGCAAAATTATTACACAAAGTGAAATTCAGTATAGAGGATGCTTTCAGACGCAACGTTTACGTTTGGAAGGTTGACCAGAGAGAAAAATGTAGGAAGACTGGAACAACTTGGTCTGACGAAAGGAAAAAAACTTATAACGAAAGAATGAAATTAGTAGGGTCGCAAAGAAAGGCTAACAACAACAAACGCCTCTAACTGTACTTCGCGTGGTCCACCAGGGCCCTCATTGTACGTCAAACATACGTTTCCCAATTTTACTTATAATACTCATTACACGTCACAATGACGTATATAAAATTTACTCATAATACTCATTACACGTCGAATCGACGTAGTAAGTTTTGGGGGAGGCAGTATAACTCACCTTTGCAGCAACACTCCGACACACAATCCGAATGGGACGGCGGCTTGTCTGTGACTAAGCACTAGAAGCACTGCTGAGAGCTGAGGCCAATGCAGCGCACCCTGTGGTCAGAATCAGAAACTAAAAAAAATACACGTCACTTCGATGTATAGAGGGTCTTCCAGGGTTAAAGTCAAAAGAAGAATTTGTATGATTAAAACTTGGGATTTTTTGAACAGCTCAGGAGAGAGCTGAATGGATGGTTCATCTTTGATGACTGAATCATCTCCTGATGATGATAACATGGCTAGTGAAACGCACATCGGGGATTAAAAAAAAATATTTGTGTTTAGAGGCAAATCTCTTCGAGTTTAGTATTTCACACCGAAGGTTTCAATAGGAAAATTGATAAAAGAAAACATTGTCAGACTGGCAAAAACCCACTCAGGGTTTTAAAGTCAAAAGAAAAATTCTTATAATTAAAACTTGGAATTTTTTGAACACACTCGTATGAAAAATATCGTCATTATCATTCAGTGTGTGACATATTTTTAGTTCTATGATTTGCTATAAATATGTTCGACGATAAAAGATCGTTGGCTTAAAAATAAATATGAAATGAAGTCATTTTATTTTGATTTTATTTTTACTTTGCGAAAGTGGACGTAGCAAAACTATTATTCTTAAGACTTAGAATATTTCTACAGATTTGTTTTAATCTATTTTTTTTTTTATTTTCAGGTAACAACGCCAAATAATATAAACCCTGGCTAAGTAAGTAATTCTATTAAACAAACACATTAATGCAAATTGATACTAAACAATAATTTAACACGTTAACGACCAGCATTAAATTTTGAATCTTTATTCCTGCCGGCCGCGGTTGTCTGGTGGGTTAGTCGCGTGTCTGACAATCAGAAGGTAGCTGGTTCGATTCCAGCGCTCGGATGGTTGTTTTTCTTTAATTCTTCTGTCCGTCTTACTTCCTACCCTACACACATATACACACACACGCCCACACATATCCACACCTAAATATCTGTGATTGTTTCTAGGCAAGAGTGTAAAATCCGACAACGAATTACCCCTCCGTCATGCCAGTTAAAGGCTGGGTAACGACGGATGCCTTTTGAGAAGTGTTCTACGTTGGTCACTCGCCAATCAGTAGGCTTCCTGATAAATTATGGGTAGGCACATAACCAAGGGTTGATAGCCTGAGGGGAGTGCTGGCCTGGGTTTGTCGTTAGCTGATGACCGTGGTTCGAAACCCACGTTAAGCTGTAGATCCAAACCGTAAATCCTTTCCTTTCCTTTATTCCTGGACCAGGGTCATTTTTTGTTAAATCTTGGTAAAAGGATGTTTCACAATATGCATATTTTTGCGAACTAAGATGTTGGAAAGGGGTTTTAGCAAAAAAAAACACATGCACTAAATTGGTACTCGTGGTCTGATTAAAAAAAATAGTGAAATTTTTTCACAGACCATGTGTACCATAATGGGTCGCGCCCAAAATATTTTATTTCAAGAAATAAACTAGTCATTTTTATTATAAATACGTAACATCATATTCGAGTGAAAAAAAAACAAATATTTGCCATTGCTACTTAACGAAAAAAGTATGGCTGCTTTCGAAAAGTTACAAGTTACAAGTTACCCACATATATATTACATTTTCAGAGCACGTAGGAGAAACAGAATATACTTTTTTGGCATTCTTCATAACTGATAGGTGCACCTCTCTTTCTATGTACTTTTTATAGCAAGTTGAAGACCTGCCTCGGGTTTGCTTCTCCTCTAGGGAATGTTGTGAAACTTGAACTTAATTTTTATTTCTGGGTTGATTGTCCACATCCAACAAAGCACAGATGATATTTTTGCGAAATTCTGTGACACTTATGTTTTTTTTCCAGTTAGTTCTTTGAACACCACCATGGCATTGACTAGAACAGTGTTTGTCAACAGTTCAGCATCAATTTTCCGGTACCATTTAATCCCGCGGCGTACTGGAGAGCTATAAGAATCTTTTTGATCGGAAATATCAATAAACTCTATGACTATATTGTATTTCACCATGGTTGATGGTTTCGAAACCTGTTTTTGTTTTTGTTGACAAAAGATACAGGATGTTGAAAATAAAACTAAATTTTCGAAAAATTGAGATACTTTAAAAACGGTTGAAGATCGGGGTAGTTGGGTTTTCAAATGCGACAAATCCGAATTTGCTGCTAGCTTAAGCCTACTTCCTAGAGGGCACTTGCGCTTGCCTACATTGTGAGGAATTAACTCGCTTATATTTTTTACCCTATAATGCTGGGAATATTTTGACTTCAAAACAGAGACCTTGGTCAATATCGATATCTCACGCCGTTTGCGAGATATTCGTGTTCGAATATTCCATTGCACATCTTGACTGAAAAATCTGCAATTTATACTTTGTATTTGAAAAAGACACTGTGTGTCGAAACAATTGTTATACATACAATTTTAAATGTAGTGGACATTTTTAGATATTAATCTTTGCTTATTTATTTAAAATTAATTTTCTTTAAGTATCGGCTACCTCATTGAAATTTGCCTTTTGATTTTTTTTTGTTATAACTGTTTAATTTTTATACTTTTGTTATCTGTGTTATTCTTTGAGATTGTGCTTGTACTTATTAAATGTTTAGTTCTATTATTGAGTATTTTAACGAAAATAAACCTTTTCTCTAAACCATATCTAAGGTAAGGTAAACAGCGGTTAGAATTTGCCAAGCAGCACTTGGACAAGGACTTTGATTTTTGGAAAACTGTTTTATTTGCCGATGAAAGAAAATGAAACATTTTGGATGTGACGGAAAAGCAAAATATGGAGAAAAGCAAACCATGAGTTAAAACCCGAAAATTTGATGCCAACTATCAATGAATCACGGTGGAGGTAGTGTGATGATGTGGGGCTCTATGGCATCGGCTGGGGTAGGAAATTAAATTTTTATTGAAATTAATATGGATCGCGCCATATACCTGGAAGTTTTGCGTCATAATTTGTTACCCTCAGTTAAACAGTTGGAATTGGGAAATCGATGAATATTTCAGCAAGAAAACGACCCCAAACACACCTCAGCACTTGTCAGTTGAGCATCTTTGGGATGAGTTAGAAAGAAGAGTGCGAAAACACGACATTTCCAATAAGGTATCTTTAAAAATGTCCTACTAAATTATTGATTGATTTGTCCGTTACTTTGTGACAGTTCATTTTTTAAAAAGGAATAAAACAATTTTTTTACTTTGTTATCTATCAATTTTATTTTTAAACAAAATTTGTGTGACTATAGTTTCGTAAAACGATTTTACATTCTCAAAGTTTTAAAGTAGTGTTTGAGAATGTAAAATCGTTTTACGAAACTATAATCACACAAATTTTGTTTAAAATAAAAGTGATAGATAACAAACTAAAAAAAATTATTTTATTCCTTTTTTTTTTAATGTTCTACTATCGGCTTGGGCTGAAATCACCCCAGACGTCACGGAAAATTTAGTCCTGTCAATACCCAGAAGATTACAAGTGGTCATAAGTAATGAAGGTGGACAAACCAAATAATAATTGTTTTAGAATCGTTTTTATATAATATGTACATATACATTCTCACGTGTATGTTTACGAGGCATTATTCAAGACTATTATTTATTTTACAATTAAAAAATTGGTTTGTACCTATTGTTTTTGTTGGGAATGTAATTTATAAAATAAAAAAGCCAACAATTAAACCGTTTTTAAAATAATTCTAATTTACATTGTGCATGTAGACTTTTTCAACTAACTATACCAAAGATACAAAATACCATATTCTTGCGTTTTTCTTGTCATGTTGACAGACAAAAATTGTTCAAAAAGTTCTCGATCCGAAACAGAGATGGTGCAAATATGACCAAATGACTATGATATTTGTCAAGAATGATTCGTAGATGGAATGCCGCAAAGTTTCAGGCGCATACGTTGTTGCTTGTTTGTAGCGATAGAATAAAATAAAATTTTTACGTTTACTGAAAAATGCATAAAATCATTAAAGTTTAGTATCGATGAACATACAGAAGGAGTTAAATTCAAATTAAATTAATTTTCTTGTGGTCGTCTTTCCCTTTTCCAAAGAGTCGACGAAGATAATGCCTTGCGAATTCCAAAAACAGTAGCGATGACCTTTTCGGACGATCGAAGATGGTTCGCCTTCTTCAAGATACATTCGAGGGGTAAAACCCACTGTTTTGGGTGCTCCTTTATTTCTGGTGTGTACTGTGTATGAATCCAAGTTTCATCTACAGTCCCGAATCATCACAGAAACTCTTTCGGATTGTACCAATACATGCTGGGAAGTAGTCACTCAATTCTGTTTTTGGTGTGCAATAAGCAAATGCCGCTGGTGTAAGATTCCGTACGCACTATTCCGAAATTTTTATCAACTCAACAATCTCTCTAATCTTCACTCTGCGATCAGCCAACAGGCTATTATTGATTTTTTGACCATTTTCGCAGTAGCAGTCTCAACGGGGCGTCCTGAGCCCAGGCCGTCACTCGTGCTGATTCGGCCACATCAAAAGTCAGTAAACCTCTGAAATGTGAAGGAGTAGAGTCCCCTTGATACTTTTTCGGCTTTTCTTTGGTTTAAGTTATAGTTTTTCTACGCAAAATATAATGTTTCATTAGCACACTAGATTCGCTTTTTGCCATTCCAAAAATATCGAACTTATCTGTTTTTAAAGACTGTCAGAATAAAATTAAATGTCATTTTGACTTGATATTTATAGGGCGTTGCGTTCGCTCATATTCGAGCCCTCCAAACCACCCCACTTTCATTTCCAAAGAACCCCGACATAAATGACTGTTGTCACTTTAAAACCATTATCTTCTCTTCCTTTGTGTTTCCGCTACTTGACTGTTGACGGAATGGATCAACCGCCTCGCACCACTCCCCTTCTAGAGGATAACTAAACAGAAGGAGCTGTTATCTATTCAGTAGAAACTTTACCATTATCTACGACATCAATTAAAACATTCAACGAATTTTCATTAGTTTTCCTTTTTTGTCTTCCTAATTTTGGGCGAGTTTTAATGCTGCCTGTATTATTGAATCTTTTCACCGTTTTTGAAATTGTTGACTTAGTGATATTTTTATTCGGATATAGTTCATTAAATATTCAATAAGCTTCAGCATAAATGCCTTTTCTGTCACCGTATCCAACATTTTTTAGTATTTCAATCCTATCAGTTAAATATATATTAACTCCTTATAAAAACTGAATGAAATTTAAAATTTACAAATTGACGTTAACAGTTGTCAAGTGTAATCAAATAATTCATCTGTCGTCCAATATTTCATAGTCTACTAAATGAAAAATATATTTACCCTAAATCAGACCGAAACACTTTTTAGCCATTTTTAAAATCTATTTTGAAAAAACACCGTACAATATGTACCTCGTTGAATTCGGAAAAAAGTGTCTTTTCAATAATGCCAAATTCAAGTACTATGTTAAAAAAATCAAGTTAGCGTTTGATTTCAAATATGCGGGAAGAAAAAAATATATATTCAAAAAATGGCAAACATTGGGAAATGTTTTGTCCGTTTATTTGTCCCCATGTTTGTGAAGAAATCTCAAAGTGTTCTGGAGATACGAGGGTTGCTATTGATATATCCGGAATTGGCAACAATGGTGTTGCTTGGCGCCTTCTGACAAATACATCGTAAAGTTTGACATTGTTGACTGTATACGTACTCAAAACGTTTTATCATACGGACGTTATTTGTGTTGTTTAGTGACTTGAAAATTTCATCTCAAAGAATGGAATTAACTCGTGAGAATTTTCGTGCTATGATTTACTCCGACTTTCGACGTGGATTATCTCAACAACCATGCATCGATCAACCCACTTCGACTTTTGGCGATGAAGCACCATCTAAAACCACTGTATATCACTGGTTTAGTGAATTCAGTCGTGGCCGTCGTTCGCTCACGGACGAATTTAAAGAAGGTCGTCCAAAATCGGTTGTTGTGCCAGAAAACATCGATACTGTGCGAGAACTGATAAAGCAAGGTCGTCAGGTAAGACACAGTGAGATTGAGGCATCCCTAGGCATTAGTATGACAAACACACATAAAAAAAGATTTGTAATCGTTGGATTCCTCATAATTTGACAATCGCTCAACAAAAGGTTCGTGTCGATTGGTGCAAAGAAATGCTCAAAAATTGAATCGTGGTGCATCAAAAGCCGTATGACATCTACAAAGGTGACGAATCTTGGATCTATGCATATGACACCAAAAGTAAACAGCAGACTGAATGGGTCTAAAAAAATGAGCCAAACCCAACAAAAGTTGTTCGCGCAAGAAGCACTTCGAAGCAAATGGTCGACTGTTTCTTGGGATAAATGGGCATGTGGCTACAATGCCACTAGAATCGTAGAATGGTCAATTCTGAATGGTACACAACCATTTGTTTGCCAGACGTCTTTGAAGAAATGAGAAAAAACAACCAACCACGCAGGATCATTTTTCTCCATGACAACGCAAGCTCTCACATAACGGACCGAACAACTCAATATTTAAGTTGTTCGATGATTTCTTTTTGTTCCTGTCCGTGAAGAATAAACGATGTTGTCAATGATTTTCGACGCCAGAAAAAACGTTTGATGCGTTCAAAATGCATGTTTTGGAGATAGTTCAATCGGAGTGGAAAAAGTACTATGAAAATTGGTTCAAACGTATGCAAAAGTGCAATATCGATCATCCCGGAGAATATTTTGAAAAACAATAACCAATTTCAATGATAAATATTTGTTTATATTTATTAATCCGGATACATAAATATATAGGATAATAAAAGAAGTAAAATCTCGGGTATGCGGTCTCTTCTTATGAATTAATACTAAGATTTTATTCTTTAATAACTCTCATTATACTAAACTTATACAGATTTACTACTAAACACCAAATCACTTTTTTTTTTAACTTTTCGACGCACGTTTCGCTAACCATGTTAGCATCATCAAAAGTTATATAGAGTTTAGTGGTAAATCTCTTCAAGTTTAGTGTTTCACACCAAAGATTCCAATAGAAGAATTAACCCTCATTATATTTCGTCAGATTTTTTTCTGACTTCTTCAGGAGGAATAACAGCTACAAAAATGTCATATTGCAAATACATTTAAACAATAAATATTTAATGACGGACTTATAATGTTTAAAATTCAGTTAAAATGTTAACAGATCACGGGCGTAGCCAGGATTTAGTTTTGGGGGGGGGGGGGAGGGGTTAGTTTGAAGTAAATAATAATAATAAATAATACAACAAAAATATACTTACATGAAATTTAATATCTATATATTCATCGAAAAAATTACGACATATTTATAAAGTTCTTAACTTCAAATGAAATGGTTAAATTAATTTCGTTCCTCTGCGCTAAATCTAAAACCATTAAAGAAGAAATCTTCGGCTTTTTTCTCTAGTTCGGATATATATTCATTTCAAATGTAATAATTTAACTATCTTCACTCCTCGTATTTTTTCGGTATAATATTAGGTAATATTTGGCTTATTTCGGGGGTTTGAAACCCCAAAACCCCCCCTTGGCTACGCCCGTGTAAAAGATATATAATAAAACAAACAGAAAATATAAAACAACACTTACACGTGGGAACAAACGTTTCTAACGAAAAAATATATACAGTTAAAATCCGTTACGTGAATTCCCTCAAAGGAAACTGCTGATATATAAGATGTGACTCCCCTCTAAGGTTGTAAAAAATTTTTAAAAACACTCCCTAGTTCGAGAAGACTTTAAGTAATCAATGATATTCTTTTTTCTCCCCAGTTATAATCACCCTATATAATAAATTGCATCAATGATAAAAGCATATCCTGTAAAACTGCAATATTAGCTTTTTTAAAGTTCATCAGCATTTTATTTTTATAAATATTTTTGAATGCAAATCAAAGACAGCAGTTGTTGTTATTAGTGCAGTACGCACGTCACCAAGTTCCAATAAATACGTTTAAAGCCGCTTTTGTGTTTTTTTAAAAAGAAAATTTCTAAAGGCGAGAACAAAACTGGCGCAGTCGGTAGGATAATGTTAACGGATTCGATAGTGTATCGCACATTAAAAGAATTCGGTTCGTTTCAACGATTTATGGCATAAAATCGAACAACTTGGTGAAGCAACACGGCTCAAGGCTAGGGAACAAGGTACAAGCATCGACCTACAGTCCTATTGGCACGAGTTCAAGGAACAAGCATCGTCCGAGAAACTCATACATAAGACAACCTAGAGAAGAGACAGGCATCGCTCATCTTATTGGGAAAACTAGATTTAAGGAATGGTCCACTACATCTTATCGCTGTAAGTGTATCCTAATTTTCATTTCCTAAATTTTTGCCCATTTTATATTGATTACTTTTTGTTTCCTAAACTGGAAGACATTTATAGTTTACTTAATAATATTAGTTTAAAAGATAAGGAACAAAATACAATAATGACTACTCCAAACTATGCTCTTATCCGTTATCAAGCCGAAAATACTCCACATTTTGACGGTAACTCTAAACAAATTACACGATTTATTAATGCATGTGAAAATTTTTTGAATAACCACAGAGACAGAACGAATGCAAACGCACCCATCAACGTGTGTCTATTTGACACAATATTAAGTAAATTAGTAGGTAGGGTAGCTGATTTAATTGCCTCACGAGTGGAACTACATAGTTGGAAACTTGTTAAATCATCAATAATAAGTACATTTTCCGATCGCAGATCTATTGATTGCATTGTCCAAGTTATAATAACATTAAAACCAGAAAAAAACGAAACACCTCAATTATTCGGCTTAAAATTGCAAGATGCAACAAGTCTTTTATTTTCTAAAATAAATATGAGTGAAGATAGTAGAGAAATAAAACTTTTAAAAATCTCGGAGTACGAAAACGTAGTTCTTAAAACTTTCATAAACGGCCTTGATTATAACATGCAGTAGTTAGTAGTCCGGTTGAAAAATCTAAAATCACTAGAAGAAGCGATGAGTTTTGCAGAGGAAGAAGAAAATTTCTTGTATTATAAAAACCGCGGAAACATTAATAAAATAAATATAAATTTAGCACCTCCAATGCAAACTCCAAGAGTTTATAATACACCCACGAGTTATACTGCGAACGCACCCGGCCCTGTACGTCATTCTTACAATACACTGATACAACCACAAAGGCCCAGCTTCAACAATCAGTAATTCTTAGGATTCGGACAATGGGGTTCAAGAAACCTAAATTTTAACCAAAATATACCAAAATTCATCCCAAGAGAGAATAATTTTAATAACTTTAGACGGCAATATAATAATCAAAATAATTTTCGCGGAGTAAAAAGACAAGTCACTTCGTCGGTCATTCGAACAAACAAACCCGAACCGATGGATACATCCAGCGGAAATGCCAGATTCCATGTCAGTCGACCACAACATTTAGGTCAAAATCAACAAAAATATATGGTTCGAGAATTGTTTAACCAAACAATTGAGCCTTCCAACAATAATGGAGAAATTGCGGGAAACCAAACATTGCCAAGTAACGATTATTCCCTGAATCGGTATGAAGCGAGCGATCATACGAACAATCAGTACGAGAATTATGAATATTATGATACAGAAAACAACACAAATTGACATGATCAATATCCTATTGGTGATATTGATAATAATTGCCCTGACGATTTCTGCTATCAGCCAGAATATGAAAATTTTCAGGACGCCCTAAATCAAACGCGCTAAATCAAACGAGTTGATATATTTAAACACATATACTAGTGCCGATTTACCAGTCATCTTCTTACCCGAAATAAATGCAACATTTTTAATTGACACCGGTAGCGGTAGAAGTTTTTTTAAGCCACAAATAGCGTATCAATTATTTCCTAACTTCATTGAACAAGAAACCTTTATTGTAAAAACAGCACACGCCACATCTACTCATGGAGAAGTCATGAATATACCGATATTTTCTTCTTTCAATCATCCTGGAAATCATAAATTTTATCTCTTCGATTTTTCTCCTAAATTTGACGGACTTTTAGGTATTGATTTTTTGACGCACATAGGCGCTAACATTAATTTAAAAGACTTCTGTTTGCAATCACAAAAGGCTACTATACCTTTGTATTATCAATGTAATAAAAATTCGAAAAATGTCTTTAAAGGAGTTGAATTCACCGTACCTCCCACGTAGTTCTCAAGTCATAAAAATACCTGTAAATAAATCGAACGGAATCGGTATTCTAAGTTATACGAACCTTGGCAAGGCAGAAATTCCCGAATCTTTAGTTACCATCAAAAATTTCAGCGCAAATACAATAATAACGAACTCGAGAGAAAATCCAATCGAAATTAAAATTTTCGAACCTTTACCTGTCGAAATTATAGAAGAAACAGAAGTCCATTTTGTCGAAAAAATGGATACTAACATCGAATACGACCAACGCATGGACAATTTAGCAAAGCAAAATCTCAAAAATATCCAGCTAAAGCATTGCAATGATGAAGAATATAAAACTCTTAGGAAACTGTGTTACGAATATCGTGACATTTTTTATTGCGAAAACACACCCTTAACGTTCACAAACCAAATAAAGCACCAAATAAAATTAACCGATGAAACACCGATTTTTACTAAAACTTATAGATACCCCCATGTTCATAAACAAGAGGTAGATTCGCAAATATCCAAAATGTTAAAAAACGGCATAATACAAGATTCAAATTCACTCTGGAGCAGTCCTATTTGGATTGTACCAAAAAAATTAGATGCGTCTGGGAAACGAAAATGGAGGATCGTTATCGATTACCGGAAATTAAATGAAAAAACTATCGATCAAAAATTTCCATTTCCCCAAATAACAGACATTTTAGACAGACTGGGAAAAGCTCAATACTTTACCACTTTAGATCTAACAAACAGTTTTCATCAAGTCGAAATGGATCCAGTTGATAAATTCCACTCTCTAAAAGCTCAATCACAAACTCTTCTAGCAGCTTTAGCAAATAATAACGACTATCAGCAAGAATATTACAATTCGTTTATTTCGTTAAGTTCGACAGAAAAACAAATAGAAACCCTAATAAATCAAATAGTGCCACATGAAAAAACGTATCGAAATAAAAGAGGATTATTCAACCCTTTAGGTTCATTCATTAAATGTATCACAGGGAATCTTGATCAAAGGGACGCAGAAATAATCGAAGCTAAATTTAAAAATCTACAAAGCAATCAAAATAAATTGGGAATTGATGAAGTAAACCGCATCACTTTATTAACGAAAGCTCTTAATAATATTAAAGATATGATGTCTAATATTACGCATAATCAACAGCAGTTGCAAATAAGAATATCACAAATTGAACAAACAATCAAAGAAGTATCTATACATGAAACCAATGATCATCAATATTTACAAATTTATACCCATATTAATCAGATAACTATGTTGTATCACTCGAAATATAATTTACTTGATAAAGTTGAAACAGCAATTACCTTCTCAAAAATTAATATTTTGCATAATTCAATTATTGATCCTAATGAAGTTTTGTCAGAAATAAGAAAACTCGAAAATTATTTAGATCCAAAAACACTATCCTTGACAACAGAAGTTCAAAATGTTTTAAAATTTGAAAAATTAATCGAAATAAAATGCTATTCTAAAGGTTATGAAATTACGTTTTTATTAGAGCTTCCATTAGTGGAAACAGGAAGATATCAATATTACCATCTTTACCCTCTACCTGTTCCGAGTAACCATACTTTCATAGTCAACATACCTTCTGAACCATACCTAGCACTTAGTGATAAATCTTATTCATACCAAAATAAAGAATGTCTAGAAACATCCTTGAATGAATATATCTGCAGACATGCTTCTAGCAAACCACTTGGAGATAACAACCCCTGTGCAGTGAGCCTGTTAAAATATATGTCACATAGTACCTTATGCCACTCGTTTAACATTGAGCTACGAGAAGTCCAAGTTACACCAATTATGGACGGTAAATGGATTGTGACCACATCAATGGAAATCTTTGCCCATTCGATGTGCCATAAATCAGAAGAAACCATCCCTCTTTTCGACTCTTACCTTATAGAGTCATCAGCAGGATGTAAAGTTCAAATAGGCTCTAACAATCTCGAGAGCTATACTTCAAGTAACATACCATTCCAAGGTATGATTTTGCCCAAGTTAAACTGATCAATCATCCAAAGGAAAGAAGCCAAATTCAATCAACCATCCCTGGATTTCAAATTCATCAACCTCAAGGCTAACGACGAGATCCAATACAGCCTCAATCGCCAAACAGAAGACCTTCAACAGATGTCATCCGTTATCTATACAAATAGAACAAGTGCTTGGACAATTTTGATTTATGTGTTTATTCTTATAACAATTATGTTTCTATTATATAAATATTATTCTAAAAGAAAGGTTTCAAAAAATGTTACAAATAATGACGAGTTTATTGAAAATATAGAATTTTAACTTTGAAATTCCAACCAAAAGGTTGTACTTTCATCTTAGGCAGGAGGAGTTATAATCACCCTATATAATAAATTGCATCAATGATAAAAGCTTATCCTGTAAAACTGCAATATTAGCTTTTTTAAAGTTCATCAGCATTTTATGTTTATAAATACTTTTGAATGTAAATCAAAGACAGCAGTTGTTGTTATTAGTGCAGTACGCACGTCACCAAGTTCCAATAAATACGTTTAAAGCCGCTTTTGTGTTTTTTTAAAAAGAAAATTTCCAAAGGCGAGAACAAAACTCCCCATATGATGATGCTTTTTACACAGTATTCATGGTCGAAATATCAAGATACTAAGAATTAAAAATATTGTTTTCTTCCAGTTTTAGTTAAATTATTATTTTTTTATTACATTTCAACTATTTGCGCATTTTTTTTTCAGCTTCCCAAAGTGTTGAAATAGATGACACTCAGCCCCTCTATATCAGACCTGGAATTAATAGTATTTTTATCGCTGTTGATGTGTATTCTCAGTCGCTAGCAACATAAAAATAACCAAATATAATTTCAAAAAATCAGGGGATTTGTTTACACGAACTTAGGACAAAATTCCACTTCTTAATAAATGTGCTGTGCGCTTGCTGTGAATGTGAGTGTTGTTATATTGGGCAGACGTCACAAAGTTTTGGACAACGAATTATCCAATATAAGAATGGCATGCGCACTGGAAAAACATCCAGTTAGTGTCATCAGACCGGTCATAATTTTGATTATAGCTCAATCAAGGTCCTAGCGACTGAGAATAATCTCACTGAACGGTTGCTCAAATCAACAGAGATAAAAATATCGTTAATTCCAGGTCTGATATAGAGGGGCTGTCATCTATTGCAACGTTTTGGAAAATTGAAAACAATTAGTTTAAATATAATCAAAATATAATAATTTAAGTTTTATTTAAATAAGTTTTATGTGGAGAAAATAGGATAACATTGATTTTAACTGTATTTATTTTTCTTAGAAATGTTTATGTGTGAGTATTCTATATTGTCTGTTTGTTTTATTATGTATATTTTAACATTTCAACTGACTTTTAAACAGTGTAAGTTCATCATTATATATTAATTGTTTAATTATATTTATAATATGACATGTATGTAGCTATTATTCCGTCTGAAGAAGTCAGAACAATTTCTGACAAAATATATTGAGGGTTATCAAAGAACAGAATCTTAATATTAATCTATAAGAACAGACCGCATACTCGAGATTCTACTCCTTTACTATTCACATTATATATATATATATATATATATATATATATATATATATATATATATATATATATATATATTTATATTTATATATATATATATATATATATATATATATATATATATATATATATATATATATATATATATATATATATATATCATCATCATCATCATCAGCCTGTATCGATCCATTGCAGGATGAAGGCATCTTCAGCATGTTTCCAACTTTCTCGGTCCTGGGCTTTTCATTGCTTTCCGTGCTACCCGAAGTTTTTGTTTTCGTTTCCAGTCCAGGTTTCGCTTCCGTAAGTCATAACGGGTAGAACGCACTGATCAAAGACTTTTCTTTTCAGGCAAAGTGGTAGTCTGCTCTTAAACACAATGTTGATCCTGCCAAATGCCTGCCTGTCACATTTAACACGCCGTTCCACCTTCCGATCGGTATTCTCATCCATTGAAATCATCTGCCCAAGATATATAAAGCTGTTCACAATCTCCAAATCCCTTCATAATACTGAAATTATTCTGTCCTGAGCGAAGTTCTTGTACATAACTTAACTCTTTTTCAGGTTTATTTTCAATGGTTCGCCAGCCTTTTGTTATTCTTGCATGCGTCCTTGCAGCTCCTCTGGGTCTTGTGGAAGGAGAACGATATCATCTGCAAATCTAAGATGGTTTAAGTTTGCACCATTGATTTTTACACCATCCTGTACAGAATCCAGTTTACGGAATACTTCTTCAAACCCAGCCGAGAAAAGAATAGGCGATATTGCGTTACCCTGCCGTACACCTCGTTCTACATTAATTTCCACTTCAAGATCATCAAGGTGAATTATGGCTATAGCTCCTTCATATATCGATCCTAATAGATTTACATATGCTTTATCTACCTCTTGGCTAAGCAGTGCATCCATTATTGCATGCTTTGAGATGGAGTCAAACGCTTTTTCGTAGTCGATAAAAGCTATACAACCTGGATGTGATCCATTGTACTGAATCCACTTCTGAATCCTGCTTGTTCTCTTGGTTGTGTATCATTCAGTTTTTTTAATATTCTTTTAGAAATTATGTTAGTGAAAACTTTGTACATTACTGATAGGAGGCTTATTGGACTGCAGTTCTTTAAATCTTCCTGTGCTCCTTTTTTATGTAAAAGGGTCACTTCTGCATTTTTCCATAAGTCAGGTCATTTTTGTTCTATGAGGCATTTTGAGTATAATTTTGCCAGTGTTTTATGTAACGTCCGACCACCAGCTTTTAGCATTTCGACAGTTACACTATCCTTTCCTGGAGCCTTGCCATTTTCCATCGATTCTATAGTATTTGTTACTTCCTCCACCAGGATAAATGGCATTTGTTCTTCAGTGGGTATTGTTGTCTTTGATTGGTTCTGATCTTCATATAACTGGGAATAATTTTTTTTGACAACCTCTAACATTTGCGTACGCGCCCTGTATACTGTGCCACCCTCACGCCTTAAAGCATATATTTGCGTTCTTTTATTTCTCAGCTTCTGTTTAGCCTTATTAATTCCTTTGTTTTCTGTCAGAGTTTTTTGCACTAGCTGCATGTTGAATCGGCGCGTGTCCTCTCTGATACATCTTCTTATAATTTTGCAGAGCTCAGTGTACTTGACCCTGCCAAAAGGACTACCTGTATTTCTCATTGCCCGCCGTTTCTTCATTAAATCAATGATCTCACTGGAGAGTTTTGTCTGTTTGAGACATTTTTCTTCTGGTGGTATTGAAACAGCCGTTTGAAGCACATTGTTGGCGATTTCTTCATATTGAACTGATAGTTCCGATTCCTCCGAATCTTGTAACATAGCAAACCGGTTTGACAAAGCAATCTCAAAATCGCTTCCTCTCTCCAGCAGTTTTCCAGAATCCACTTTGCCCTTCTTTGATCTTACCATTCTTTCGCGTTCTCTTCGACAGTTTATCCTAACTTTTGCACGTACCATTCGGTGGTCACTTCCAACACTAAAATTGTTAAGGGCAGCACAATTGGTACATATTGTTATGCCGTTGATCATGATGTAGTCAATTTCACTTGTGAGCCCAGATGGACTTTTCGATGTCCATTTTCTGTAGATATTTTTCTTATAGAACGAATTCATAATATACAGTTTTTGTCCTCTATTGTTTCGCTCACCAGTTCCATATGGGCCAGTTGCATTTTCGTCAGTCCTTGTTGTTCCAATACCGGCATTAAAATCACCCATCAGGATTTTGTACCTACATTTCTCCTTGTATAAAAGCTGGGCCACATCATCATAAAATTCCTCAATTTCCTCATCCCTATGGCTTATAGTTGGTGCATAAGCTTGGACGATTTAAAGCCTAAACTTTTTATTTAGTTAAATGACGCATTGGGCTAGTCGGTCAGATTTACTTTCAGATTTTACTACACTGTCCTTTGGCTTTCGATTGATGAGGAATCCAATTCCGCCACATCGGCCTTATTCCGTACCTCGAGTGTAGAGTACGTGTTCAGTTGATTCCAGTTTGATTAGCTCTTCACCCTTTCTTCGTGTTTCACCGAGCCCAGTAATATCCCAATGTATGTTGTCAAGTTCGATTAACAGTTCTTGAAATCGGGCCTCCGTTTTCATAGTCCGTATATTTAGCGTTGCAATGTCAAAAGTCCAATGGCAGCCCGATCTAACCCAGTGATTCTTAGCACCTTCTGCCTTGGGGCAGGTCTTCCCGCTGCTGTAGGTAGTTGCCCCTTGGCTTCCGGGGAATGAGGGCCGTGTTTGAGGTTGTACTGTCATATTCAAACATATTGAAATACCATGTTGAAGGTATGGACCGAAATCTGCTACGTTGCCACGCAATGCGGGTTGGCAGATCTTGAATCATGTTAGTCTGAGGCCTCTCCCTTGACCTGTCCGCCAGCAGTAACCCTCCTAGGAGTATAGACTCCAGACGACATAGCTCAAAACTTCATTGCCCTACTCAAACAAACCCCTTTACCACCTCTGATCCCAACAAAGAGAATATATATATATATATATATATATATATATATATATATATATATATATATATATATATATATATATATATATATACATATATACATATATATATACATATATACATATACATATATACATATATACATATACATATATATATATATATATATATATATATATATATATATATATATATATATATATATATATATATATATATATATATATATATATATATGTTTGAGGGGATTAGGAAATCTTCTAAAGACATCCATGTGTTTGATGTTCAGTGACATGGGAATGTCGGAATCATGCTCTTGTTGGGATCATGCCTACCGACTAAAACCATTCCCTCTCTAGGATATTTTCATCGTTAGGCATTTAGGACACACAACAGATTGTCAGTCAAAATCTGTCTTACGTCTTCTCTCGTCCTCTATTTTTGTCCTCATTATTTTCTCCACCATACCCATTATTCTAGCCCACTGTCTTTTTCCTTCCAGAAGCAGAAGGCCGATGTTGTGTTCCGTCACTTCTACATTGCATTCAGCAGCAGTAGTCATCCGAAGCGGTTCCCAAATTATGGAACTCCACTCACCAGTGGAAGATTGTATGTTCCCTTGCATCCACTGTCCCACAGTAGCGACAATCCTTGTCCTCTGACTTTCCCATTCTGTATAAATAGTATCTGAAGGATTTATGGCCCGTTATTACTTGTGTTAAGTAAAAAGTTGTTTCTATATATATGCAATTTTTGATTTCTTTGGACTGCATCCAGTGAGACAAGAGTAGTCGAGAGTTATGTATCCCAATCGCTGGGTTCCACAATCTCCTGTGGAACACCCAACAACATAAAGTTCAAAAATGTTCTGTTAGCGTATTCCTACAGCGTTTACCCTTAACAATAAAACGATTTCCATCATCGTATTTAACAAAAAATAAGGTAATATGACTCCTTCAACCGAAAAACCGCCCCACACAGTAACTTTGTAAGGGTGAAGAGCAAACTGCTGAAACACTTGAGGATTTTTATCGGCCTAAATTCCACTAAATTCTGTAGCTATGTTTGTTCACAAACCTTTTAAACCAGAAGTGCGTTTCGTCAGAAAAAAAATCCCCAAAGTGGGCGGTCGCCTTCCAATTTTTACGCGATGTTGAATCGTATATTTTTCCAACAGGATTAACACAATATACTGAACACCTCGATCTACGAGTGATATTTCAAACTGTGGTGCCGCTGTTACATTTTAAAATTTGGACACTCTTATTAAAAAACTCTTTATTAATTATTTAAACATCCATATAACACGAGAACGCTTTAATTAAAAAAAACCGAAACGTAGAAAAATAGAGTAACACTGGCAACAATGTAAACGGTATATGGTGTGTGTACGTACACCTTTGTGCGAGTGTATTTATCTGTGATGTTAGTTTTAGAGTCGACGTTACTTTATAAATAAAGATGATGTCATTCCGTAATAACCTTCTGTTACACGGAGAGAAGTGATTTAAGGAAACGCACAACCGTCGAACATATTTTAAAATGGAATACTGTTAATTTGGAGAGATAATTGACTGTGATATGTACCACGTGTTCGTACTATCACACACTGAATCATTATTATTAATTCGTAATGGTTATTTTAGTATAAAGACAATGAAATTACTAATATTACGTCAACAATACGGAACAAAAAGCTATAGAAACAAAGAAAAAACTTAAATGATACATTTATTACAACGCAGCGCTAAATATTAGGTCATCAACTTAATTCTTGTCCTTTTTGAGTACCTTTAACATTTAGTTATGAAGAACGTAACAAAAATTACTTCTATCTAATACTAAATTAAACTATTTATACACTTTTACCACCTTTCAGGCAATTGTAAAATCCCAAATCCAAAATACTTGGCTAATGAAAAGTTCGCGGAGCGGAGATGATAAAACAAGTTTATAGTTAAAAAAATGGCTTTATTCTTCCGTATATTCTTCCTTAGGTTCACTACACTTTTTCCATCGGTTCTCCAATTCATTTATTCCATCTCTGAAGTGATTTTCTGAAAGTCCTTCAAAATACTCATCTACGGCTGCTATAAATGTTTCATTTAATGAAAAATGCTTAAGCACGTAGAAATGTTTTGAGGTTTGGGAGCAGATGAAATTCAGAAGGGGTCAAATCTGGTGAATATGGTGGATGCTCTAATGATTCGTATTATAATATAATGTATTGTCGAAAAAAATGTGTTTTCTTCGCTAAACCAGGTCTTTTCTCACGAATTTTTGCATCCAGTTGATCCAAAAAGTTTGAGTAATACTCTCCTGTTATTGTTTGGCCGATTTGAAGGTAATACATTAACAAAATGCC
Source organism: Cosmopolites sordidus (assembly GCA_031761425.1). Classification (NCBI taxonomy): domain Eukaryota; kingdom Metazoa; phylum Arthropoda; class Insecta; order Coleoptera; family Curculionidae; genus Cosmopolites; species Cosmopolites sordidus. Next base: position 1,320,596 of record JARFXV010000268.1, on the reverse strand, counting down.
TATTGCATTCGAAAAAATTAGTGCCATAACGTTTTAGGTCATCCGGGCTCAGTTCACTCTGCGGTTTGTTGTCGCAGTTCAGGATCATAGTGGTAAACCCAAGTCTCATCCGTAATTACAAAACGGCGTTTAAAATCTATTTTATTCTTTCGAAAAAGATCCAAATATTGGTTAGAAAATTTTAACCGAAGTCGTTTTTGATTAGAATTTATCAAATGCGACACCCATCTTGCACATAGCTTTCTCAAGCCCTGTTCCTTTTTCAAAGTATGAAACACCCGTTCACTTGAGATGTCCATGGCCTTAGCAATTTCTCTCAAAGTCAATTGTCTGCCATCCATAACCATATTATGTATAAAATTAATTATGTGTTCAATAGTTGCACTTATTGCATGTCCAGAACGAGGGTCATCATCCAGACTTGTATGACCGCGTTGAAACTTACCTTAAGGAGCAAACTCCCCCAAAACATTTATCCATTTAACTATGAATTTCCATTGCCTTTAAACCCTTTTTTACAAAACACGTAATCACTCATCAAGATTTTCATTATTTTCCATTTTAAATAATAACACTGATACGTTTACTTTAAGCTGCTGTTTTTATACGAATGGATTAACTTGAAACTTCATATATGAAATGAAACTTCAAAATGTAGTAGATTATATAGTTCTTTTACTGCTCGATAAGCGTGGTCCCGCGAACTTATCATTTACCCTAGTAAATTGATAGATTTGCTGGCTGTAATATAAAGTCCTAGAGACTTCTTTTGAGTTCCTCAAGCGTTGTGAGGAGTGTATCAAGCAGGTGATGTTGCAGGAATTGGAACAGATGAAAATTCGACTGGGCTAAGTATGGAGAATAGGTTTAGAAAATAGAGTTTTATGGCATCTGCTGACCCAACTTTGTGGTCATTCCCAGAATCCTTTCCACTCCTTCCCAGCAAGTATAAGACCTTTTTCTCCATCGCGTCCTTAACGCGAATTAGCTGTTTGTAACAGCCATGGGCGCCTTACCAGCTTGGAGCAACTCATAATGCATGACTCATGATTATGAGAAACTCATAATGATGAACTGATCCCGCCATTCGAAGCAACACCTTTTTGGTGTAGATATTTGGTTTTGGATGTTCACCTCTTTAGATTATCCTTGAGGATATATTCAACTTTTAGTCGCACAGCATAATCGTATGTAAGAAATCCTTTTTCTTGAATCTAGAGTGCAATCAAGGTCATAATATCATCAAAGGGTCTACTCTTATTCTCAGCTGTAAGTTCATGCGGTGCCCAGCGACTCTCCTTTTGAATTTTTCCTAGCTTGTGTAAACGAATAGAAATAACATGAGATATTACGAGTTATTGTCCGAGCTCTAATAATGCACTATAAGAATTTTAGTCCAGCAGTGCTTCCGATTCATCATCCTCCACTTTTTTTGGCGGTCCCGGATGTTTTGCGTTATTTAAATTAAAATTTTCACTGTGCAACTACTGGAACCATTTCTTTCAAGTAGTATATAGAACAGCATTATCGCCCTAATCCGCACAAATTAAGTGATCAAATAGGTTAGAAGGCAGTAGATCAAATGTTTTTCGAACGACATCGCGTCTTCAGCTAATTTTTCAAGTAATATATCGCAGTATGCTCACATGTCATACCTAGTTTTGAAATTTTTAAGTTGAAAAAAGGTTTTTTTAAAGTAACGATTCGGCGGTAAAAATTCTGATTCGACTATATTTTGCAGTCGATAAAACGTAGATAGAGACCCAATAAATACGAGGGTTATTGTTTATGTATCCGGAATAATCAATAAAAACAAATATTTATCATTGAAAATGGTTTTATTGTTTTTCAGAATATTCTCCGCGATGATCGATACACTTTTGCATACGTTTGAACTATTTTTATAGTACTTTTTCCATTCCGATTTAGGTGTCTCCGAAACGTGCATTTTCAACGCATCAACCGCTTTTTCTATGGTCGACAATCGTTGACCACATAATCTTCACGGACGGGAACAAAAAGAAACCATTGGGTGCTAAATCAGGAATGTACGGCGGATGACTCAACAATTCGATATTTTGACCGGTCAAATATTGAAGTGTTCGGTCCGATAAGTGAGAACTCGCATTGTCATGGTGAAGAATGATCTTTTGCCGCTGGTTATTTTTTCTTATGTCTTCAAATACTTCTGGCAAAGAAATGGTGCTGTACTATTCAGAATTGACGGTTCTGTAGAACGTGAGATAATGTATGTTGAATACTTAGTGATAATGATCCTTAGTGATAATGTACCTTAGTGATAATGTACCTTAGTGATAATGTACGTTTATTGATATATTTATTGTTTAGTTATAATAAAACAAGCAATCATTTCCTTCGAAGCGCGACCAACTTTTGTTGGGTTTGGCTCAATCTGAAAGACCCATATAGCCGACTGCTGTTTACTTTCGGTCTCATATGTATAGACACAAGATTCGTTACCTCTGTAGATGTTATACACGGCTTTTGATGTACCACGATTGTATTTTTTCAGCATTTCTTTGCACGAATCGACACGAACCTTTTTTGAGCGATTGTCTAATTATGCGGAATCCAACGCCAGTAAACCATTTTCACGGCTAAATGTTCATGTAAAATCTTATGTATGCTTGTCATACTAATGCCCAAGGATGCTTCAATCTCACGGTAACAATCTTGCTTTATCAGTTCACGCGTTATATCGATGTTTTCTGACACAACAACCGATTTTGGACGACCTTCTTTAAATTCATCCGGTAACGAACGACGGCCACAATTGAGTTTACTAAATCAATGTACAGTGGTTTTAGATGGTGCATCATCACCAACAGTCGAAGTGAGTTGATCGATCACTATGGTTGAGATAATTCACGTCGAAAGCCGTAGTAAATCATCGCACAGAAATTCTCACGAGTTAATTGCATTTTTTTACTTTTGACTTTTGAAGTCACTAAACAACACAAATAACGTCCGTATGACAAAATGTTCTCGGTATGTATATAGTCCACAGTGATAAACTTTACGATATATAAGTCAGATGACGCCTAGCAACATCATTGTTGCCATTTCCGAATACATAAATAGCAACCCCCGTAGAGCTATCTACTGTAGGGCATTTTTTATTTTATTTTATTTTTCACTTACTTTCCCTGTTGTATATAGAGGGTGTCCAAACAGATGCTTCTGTATTTCTTTTTTCAATAAACCTAACAATTTAAAAAAAATAATATGCTTGTTTATTTTATCTTGGCAGTTACGTTTAAAAAATAATATTCTGCTCGTCTGTTTCTACAGATGGCCATTCTCTGTGTATAATTGGGGTTCAATTTCACCAATAACTTGACGCATGTTTTGCTCCGAGTCATTAATCATCTGCCGATTGTTAGAATAGACTTTAAACTAAACTCGAAGAGATTTCCCACTAAACACCAAATCAATTTGTGAATACTTCTCGACGCACGTTTCGCTAACCATGTTAGCATCATCAGGAGATAGAAAATCACTCAGTATTCAAAAAGTGATTTGGTGTTTAGTGGTAAATCTCGTCTAGTTTAGTGTTTCACACCGAAGGTTCCAATAGAAAAATTGAAAATAGACTTTGTCCTTGAGGAAGTCGGACAAAGTCGAGGGGGGTTAGATCGCATGACCTTGCAGGCCAATGAATATCACCATTTCGAAAAATGACAAGGCCAGGAAAACGTGTCCGTAACAAATCGAAAGTTTTCCTCTCCGTATAACACGTTACGCCATCTGGTTGAAAGAACATACCGCTTTATTTTACAATTTCACTATCGTCATTTTCATGAAAAAATGGCCCTATAAAATGGTCGAATTATTTCATGAAAATTGGGGTTCAGTGAAAAATGTTTCACTGATCCATCTGAAAACACTTTTATTCGAATTCAAAAATTTCAAAAAACTGGTTCGCTGTAAAATAAATGAAGAGCAATATATAGTCGTAGTAGTCGCTCACAAGAACATATTGAATTGGTACATGAAAGTGTTGCTGAAGACCCAGAAATATCCATTAGTCGACGTTCACAACAATTTAGACTCAGTGAATCCACAACATGGCATATTTTATGAAAGGATTTAGCGCTGAACGCATATACAATTCAAATAACACAGGAACGTAAACAACTGGATCATTCAAAACGTCGTGCCTTTGTCAATTCGATCAAAGAACAAATAGATAATTTTTGTCAAAAAACATACAGGGTGTTTGGTGCATCGTTTGCCAAATTAAAATGGCCGATAGGAAGGGTCTTTTTCCAAAAGTTCCAAAAGTCAGCATAAAAACTTGAATTAAAAAAAAAGTTATTGGTATATACTCCAAATTATTTTTTTATTTAAATGTGTAATGTTGTAGGGTTCTATGGAAATCAAAATTACATGCAAGCGACATCTAGTTTTTTTATGGACTCGCAACGTTTTTGTAAGAAGTAAAAATAAATTTAAAGCCCAACTTTAAACTGCATATAAAAAAAGACTTTTTAACGGTATACATTCATGTCATAAAATATTTTTACTAACTTCACTAATTTGCTAACTTCGTGTATCGGGACGCATTAGGCTGATATTCGAGATGCAGGAGAAAAACCTGTTTTTGTGTAAACAACGCGCGCAAATCAGGTAAAAATTGTTATCTCCCTCATACACAGTAGAATTGCATCCTCTGTCTCTCTCTTTCATTAGGTAAACGGAAAACCAGCTCAAAAAACGTGCGCCGTGGTTTCAGTTTTTTTAGTCGAGATTTGACTGTCTTTGCTTTTTAACGCATTTGTTGTTCCAACGCAGCGCCGCTAATCTTTTAATTATGTTACTTGTGTTATTTGTTTTTGTTAAGTTGTGTTAGTTTTTGTTTAGTTTTGTTAGTGTTTTTGTGACGTTTTGTTGATTTGATGATGGCTGCATTCTCTAATGAACAATACGCGGACATTTTGATGACATATGGAAACACCAATGGTGTTGCACCAGAAGCGCAAAGAATCTATCAAGAACGCTTTCCCAACAGATGTTTACCTTCCCCACACACATTCCAAAACACTTACCTATGCTTACGCGAAACTATATGTAACAAACCCTATGTAAGAAAAAGAGAGCAGCCAGATTTCACTGCGCAAGAGTGAGATAGCATTTTCTACCTAGTTAGCGATGTAATTTACGCAAATAAGTAATATCGAATATCAGCCTAATGCGTCCCGAAACACAAAGTTAGCAAATTAGTGAAGTTAGTAAAACGTTTTTATGGCATAAATGCATACCATTAGAAAGAGGATAAACCAAAGATTTTGTCTAAAAAATTCGAAGACCATGAGCGCTTTTATTTATTTTTTAATATGCAATTCAAAATTGAGCTTAAAATTTATTTTTACTTCTTCCAAAAACTTTGCGAGTCTATAAAAAAAATAAATGTCGCTTGCATCTAATTTTGATTGTCATAGAATCCTATAACATTTCACATTAAAATATAAAAATAATTTGGAGGCTAGACCAATAACTTTTTTTTAGATTCAAGTTTCAATGCCGACTTTTCGAATTTTTCAAATAATGAATTAAATAATTAACATAAAAAACCTGTGAGCCCAATAATGTTTTATGGAGGCTGAGGAGATAGCAAAAGATCCCTCCTATCGGCCATTTTAATTCGACAAACGATGCACAGATGAAGCACATTGTTGTGAAAACATTCACAACTGAAAAAAATTTCACCCTGTAGATATATACAAAATTAATAAAAGTCTAGACCCATACTGAAGTTGAAAAACGATACCATCAGAGAAAAATAAACACCCGCATTTTTCTGGAGCATCATAAAAAAGGGACTCGTAATAAATATAAAAATTACAAGTACCCTAAAGTGGATATTGATGATAATGGCACTTACATCAAACAAACATCCTTTCAGAGGAACGTGATAGCGAACGGCTCTGTAGCGGGTAAAGGGGCGAAGTGAGGCACTTGAGTAAAACCCAAGAAATGACAGGAACAGATGGTTTTTATAGTCTTATCAGGTGGACAGGGCTTCGTGGGAATTCGAGGTAGAAGTCCGAGGGAGTATGAATCGAGAGTTTGAGTTTAAAGGTTGATGAAGAGAGTTCGGGTTAACCCATTACACGTAAATAGTTCGAGAGATAGCACAAGAAAAGAGCGAGAAAGCACACGTTTAAGAGTTGCACATGAAGATGAAGAGTAGAAAGCACAATTTGAAAATTGCACGTTAGAGTCAGTTCCCTGTCGATTCCGAAGTCCAGTTATTTAGTTACGCCAAATCTCGCAAGACTTAAGACAATTACAGAAAAATTACCCATTAAATGTGTAGTGAAGTAGTTGTGAATTTTAGTAAATAAATGTATATATGTCTATCTTCTGCTTATTAATTCAATAACCAAGATCCATTTCGCGAATCCTGTGGAAATATTATTATATCTCTCAATGTGCGGACGAGGTTTGTCGTCCGCAGACGGACTTCCCGCACACACATTTTGAAATTGATGGCTATGTTAATAAACAATATTGCCACATTTGGGGTGAAGAAAATCCACGATTGATTCATAAGAAACCTTTTAATCCTAAACGTGTATAGCTGTATAGCTGTATAGCCTGTATAGCTTCTAATAAATGACCAATATGTAATAAACCATTTGAATATGGTAATGCACAAGTTACTAATATTTTTTCTTTCATATTAATTAATATATAATATTAGCTTTTATTGTATGCAATGGTATTTTTCCTTCTTTATACCATTCTTTCCTTGCTATTTCTGTACCTCCTAATCTTCCCTTCACTATTTGGTGTGCATTATGGCTAGGAAGTGTAATTGAGCCGTATTTTTTTTCGGAATGCTGGTGAAGCTGTAACTGTGAATTGTGTTCGATATCGTGAAATGATAACTGAATTTGTGTGGCCTGAATTGAATAATATTGATCTGTAAACTATTTTCTTTAAGTTTTTTTTCCCTTTATTTGGGTTTTTCGCCACTATCTAAAACTCAAAAAATATCAAAAATACCTGTTCTTATTTAAAGAAAGAATCACTGGGTAAAAACAAAAAACCAATGGAGACACATTTCTCAGTGATTCTTTTTTGTAATAAATTTGCCTAACGAACAAAATTTTAAAGATATAAAAATGTTATAAAAAATTTTACAAACTTTTAACGTTAACGTTTCGGAGGTCGTGTGCTTATGTGCATTAAAAGTATAAAATCAAGTAATCAGTTTTTTTAAGATAGACCCTTTCCCGGTTCGAGGGTCTTTTCTAATATCAGATATATTAACGAACTGGGTGGCACCCTTTTGTCGCGCAGCTTCATCCTGTCCAGGACCTTCTTCCCGATGCTCCCGGCGAATAGCTGCCACCGTTGTGATCAATATTTTTTATTTGTTCTCAGGGACAAAATAAATGGTCACATAAATTTGGCGTCCTTTTGCCGCGCAGCTTCATCCTAAAAGAATCTTCTTCCCGGTAGTTCCAGCGAACAGCTGCCGTCGCTGTGATCAATATTTCTTATTTATTCTCAAGGAAAAAATAAATGGTCACAATGTTTCACCAATTGAAATACTATGTTTCACCATGATAAAGTATGCATGTGATATAAAAGAATTTGAACCAGTCTTAGTAAAGAATATCATAACTCAAAGCATTTTAAGTCTTATCGAAAATAAAAATAGGCGGTCACCTGTGTATTGGACTGCGTCAAGTCCACTACTCAAATATTCCTTTAAAAAATATGATTTCGTAAGATGCCCTATAATATTGCTAAAATACCATAAGTCCGAACAATGTCTAGAATAATGAAAATTCAGTATGTACTTTACGCTAAGTCCATCATTGGTAACACAGTGTTATATTGGTTTGCTCCAAGTCCAAATCCAGTGAGACTGCAGCTTCAAGTCACGTGACAAATTAATATCTACCGCCAAATTTTCTACAGCGAGTCCAAAAGAACAGATGCGATTTTTGCCAATGTGTAAAATATGACGGCCAATTAATTCGAAAAGAAATGATCTTGGAAAAGAAAAATACAATAACCACTTAAAAATGAAACTGCAATGCAAAAAGTACTCTTGCGTATATTTCATTCGATATGCCAAATGTTTTTGGGCTTCCTAAGACCAATGTGCCCAATTTCTTTTATACATGGAAATTTAATGTACTCAGTTTAATAGCGCATTGCAGGGTAAATAAAAAAAACTTACTGTGGGATACGGAATGAAATGATGCCATATGCACATCAGTAAAAATTCTAGACGAAATAGTCTTCGATAATCTGGACAAAAAATCTTATTCTGTGGTTCCACAAAATCGGAATAGCTTTATGTCATTTTCCTTGATTTATTTCATGAAGCACCAGCCACAAATAATATCGATTGAACAAAAGTTTCCGAAGCTGGTCATGGAAACATCCAAGAGGAGGACTCTATAGATAGAGAAAAATGAAGTATTCCGAAATGTATAGCCCTGTATCATTGAGGAGATATCTTAAGGCTATTAAGGACAAACTGGTTTTGATTCAATTGGAAAAAGATTTTTTTTTTATTTTTAGAAATACAGTCAGTCATTTTCATACAACTTAGTACCATACCGCCTTACAGAAATAATTTTGAAGATCAGATTATAGAAGTACATTTTCAGGAGTTAAGAACAAAAAATACAGCTAACGAAACTATGTAGAATGTATTATATAACAAAAAATCAGTTCTGCATCGTGAAAAGCTGTTATGGTCCAAGCAAAAAATGAATTCTCTTTTGAAGTATTTTTTTGAATGGACTTCGCACAATTTTTGGACGAAGTGATTTTTTTTTGTATTTTCATTACGTCAAATAAAAACTAAATTTTCAAATATCTGGAAGAATTTTTTTTTGTAATCTTTATAATTTTCTTTAAACTGTCTGTCGTTAATTTTGAATACTGCAAGAAAATAAAAGATTGTATAATAATGACGGTATGTTAATCTGAACTTTCAGATGTTGTTTTATTTAGTTTTATTTTTCTGGATTTAGCAAACCGCAATACTCAGGTGACGAAATAACAATTCGAAATACTGCATTGTCATTTTCTTCGTTTTCTTCTTCCTGTTGTGTTACAGCTCGTCAGTAAACCATGACCTCCTTCAACCGATCGATCGATCGGATCGATCTCCAGCAGCCCCTTGCCGGTTTTTGATGTGCAGCAGTTTTTCATCATCTCCTCTAACATTGTCCTGTCTCCCCTTACTCAACCCTCACATGGTCTACAATATTCAGATCTTTGTATAATTGCTTGAGTTGGAAGTTATACCTGATCCTACAAGTGAGGATCTACGTCTCGTAGTCATAAGTGACTATTGACCGAATAAATGTTTTACAGATCCTTAGGGCAGAACAACTTTGTTACTCCTGTGATGTTATTGTTTTCGTCAAGTTTGCTTCCCAGATACATAAATTCTTTCACAACTTCAATAGTATTATCCAGTTCTGTTCTCTTCGTGAATGGGCTGATTTTTCCATCACTTTTGTTTTGTCTATATTTATTTCTAGAACGACTTTTTCACCTTTATTTTATCATATGTGTCTTTTCATAATTTTTTCGATCGTGTTCATACGTTAAGGTTATTCGAATATCCTACGATTGGTTTTTCTTTAATTATCATTATTCCATCTACATTTGTATCTGTTTCACTGATGATTTTGTGTAATATTGTGTTAAAGACAACTGGTGCCAATTCATCATCCTGTCGTAAACCTTGTCCGATCGCAAATTCTACCATGGTGGGTTGTTGGATTTTTATTACTGCCTTGCAATAAAGCATTATCATCCGGCTTAATCTAATCTAAAAAGCTAGCTTATAATCCCATTCCCTTCAAAGCCTCTTATACTACCGCTGTTTGTACACCGTTATACACCAATCTGAAATCTATGAACAATAACAATAAAGGAGAATGAAATTCGGTTCCTTTCTCCATTATTTGATGAACTATGAGCAATTCAAAGATTTTTGGGCGTCCCCTTCTACACCTTGCCTGATATTCGCCTATTCCTTCTTCGATATATGATACTCTCTCTGCTTTTCTATGTTCGTTAGTTCTTCGTTATAAATAGTGCAATGATATACCATGACAGTTCACGCTTTTCAGATTATCTCTTTTCTTATGAATCGGTGATCATACTGTCTGCTACCACTTTGCAGGCAGCTGCTCATTATTTCAAATGTTAATCATCAATTGATGAATAGCTTCAGATCATTATTTGCTTCCAAATTTCAGTAGTTCTGAAGGTATAGATACTGCATTATCAGTGTCGCAAAAAACTTTTTTAGAGTATAAACGAATTTTAATCGTGAGTTTGTTAACACTTTGAGATATAAAAATAATTCCTTTCAAATTAATTTTTTATATTATCACTGAACAACAACACTGTTACTAACGGTATCAGAGACCGATCAAAACGAATTTTAACAATAAATATCGAGCAGGTTAAATGCGCTCGCAATGAGTTTAGGAACCTTCCTGTGATGAGCTTTCATACACAGTGTATTAACAGCGTTCGTTAGTGAAACACCCTTATTGAGTTATAAGTGGTATTGATCCGTAAAAAATGTGTTGTAGTTTTTACATTTTTTTTATGTCTGAATTAATGCATTTACTAAATTAATAAAATGGCGAGTGGGTATTATGAAAAAGAATAGGTCCTCCTACGATTATTTAATGAAGTAAAACCAATTTCAGATGTCGACGATGATGACGAAAGTATAGAAGATGATCAGATGGAAACTATCGACGAGAATACTGAATCTGAAGAAGATTTTTCTGACAATGAAACTATATGAACAGATGGACCTAGATATAAAACACCGTGTTTTATCGGAAAAGGCAGAATTACTAAGTGAAAAAAGCATGCAGTTTCTCAAAGAGTTGGAGGAAGTACCACGAGTCAAAGAAATTGCTTGTCACTTAAAAGAACCAAATTTGAAATTAAAGTTTGTTTTTTACTGACATTATGTAGGAAAGTATAGTACAGCATACGAATAAATATATAGAAACGAAGAATTATGATCCGGCTTACAGAACTACTAAGAAAACTGATGTTATATGATTAAAACTCTCTTTGGATTATTATATCTCTGTGAAGCACTATAAATTTCACGAAGACAAAAGTGCGAGGGATTCACAACGATACAATCCCAAATTTTAAATTTCGGTGTATATTTATCTTTTACGCCCCCGCAACCTCCCTTAGGAGTTGATTTTTATGAACACTTCTCTTTAGCGAATATCTACGATGCATGATGAACATTCCTGCCAAATTTCAAACCTGTAGGACTTAAATTTCAAAAATCGATGAATATTTATCTTTTACGCCCTCATCACCCCCCTTAGAAGTTGATTTTTATGAACTCTCCTTTTTAGAGAACATTTACGACGTATGAGGAACATTCTTGTGAAATGTTAAGTTTATAGGCCTTAGTTTCGGAGAATTCGCGAAAAGTGAGTGGTATTATCTTTGCATGCATAATCGTTGGTGTGTCCGGTAGTGATCGTATCACTTTTGAAGGACTTGACCTATTGAGGTCATATTCCCACAATATATTTGTTTTGTCGAGATGAAGGTTCATAGCTACGCTAGGATCTGATAGGTCGCACTGTAATCTAGTTATTAACATATTGTATATTTATAATATGAAATGAATCATATTTGCACAATGTAAATGCAGGTTTTGTGTCTGTTGACTGTTTGTGATGTGTGATGAAACAGTCACGAACCTCGCGACAATAAGCACCGAAGATGCAAAATGAGATTTTGGCGAAACGTCTGCAAGCTCCCGACAGGGACCCACTCGACAACCGGATGTACTCCCGGAAAAAAACCCTATATATATATATATATATATATATATATATATATATATATATATATATATATATATATATATGTGTATATATATATATATATATATATATATATATATATATATATATATATATATATATATATATATATATATATATATATATATATATATATATATATATGTGTATATATATATATATATATATATATATATATATATATATATATATATATATATATATATATATATATATATATATATGTGTATATATATATATATATATATATATATATATATATATATATATATATATATATATATATATATATATATATAGTGATAAATGCTATAGAATCGATGAAGAACGGCCACGCGCCAGGAAAGAACAGTGTAACTGTCGAAATGCTAAAAGCTGGTGATCGAACATTATATAGAACACTGGCAAAATTATACTCAAAGAACCTACCTAAGAAATGTACCTAAGTAGGAAAAATGCAGAAATGATCATTTTACATAAGAAAGGAGCACAGGGAGATTTAAAAAACTATCGTCCAATAAGCCTTCTATCAGTAATGTACAATGTTTTTATTAAGATAATATCTAAAAGAATATTAAGGAAACTGAATGACGCACAACCGAGATCATCAACAGGCAGGATTCAGAAGTGGATTCACTACAATGAATCACATCCAGGTTGTACAACAAGTCATAGAAAGGCACAAGGAATACGCCATGCCACTGTGCTTGGCTTTTGTCGACTACGAAAAGGCATTTGACTCCATCTCAAAGCATGCCATAATCATAACCATGTGCAAGCTTAAACCATCTTAGATTTGCAGATGATATCGTTCTCCTTTCCCAGGATCCAGAGGAGCTGCAAAGACTCATACAAGAACTGCAGAGGGCTGGTGAACCATTTTGCTTGAAAATAAACTTGAAAAAGAGTCAGGTTATGTTCAATAAATTCGCTGAGGACAGGAAAATTTCAGTTTTAGGAAGGGATTTGGAGATTGTGGACCACTTTATATATCTTGGGCAGAGGATTTCAATGGAAGGGGATACCGCCCGGGAGGTTGAACGGCGTGTTAAGGGTTGCTGGCAGGCATTTGGCAGGCTCAACATAGTATTTAAGAGCAGTCTTCGATCAGTGTGTCCTACCCGTTATGACATACGGAAGTGAAACCTAGACACTCACATCGCATTCAATTCAAAAACTTCGGGTAACACAGAGGGGAATGGAAAGATGTATTCTTGACATTAGAAGACGAGACAGAAAGCTGGGCGTACGAATCAGAAAACAAACGAAGGTGTCTGACATCATTAGAAGATAGAAGCAATTGAAATGGAGATGTAGCGAGGGGATGGGACGACCGATGGACCAGGGCAATCCTGGAGTGGATATCATTTGATCGCAAACGTCCCGCGAAAAACACCGAAAGCTCGATGGACTGATGACATCGTTAAGTATATAGGATCCGAGTGGCAGAGGAAAGCCTGCAGTGGATCGACACGTGCTGATGAACAAAAGGCAACTATCAAAATGCAAAATGCAAAAGGATTTGTTTAGAACAAACGGAATATCCATGGAGATATATCGCCTCACCATGTCATTGGAGAGATTTCGTTTTTTTTTGACACTACAATTTGACACAATGGCTGCTATACGAGAATTTTTTGAGGGTTTTTCTGTCACTTTACCAAAATACTATACAAAGTAATGTTTGAATGATTGTGGCGTGTTCATATATTTTTTTCCTTTATTTAGGTTTTTCGCCACTATCTAAAACTCAAAAAATATCAAAAAAATTTCTTTAAATCAGAACAGGTATTTTTGATATTTTTTGAGTTTTAGATAGTGGCGAAAAACCCAAATAAAGGAAAAAAATAAAATAATATTCAATGTCTCATTTTGCAGCAGTAGATGAAATGCTTCAAGGTTTCCGGGTAAATGCAGTTTTAGGGTTTATATGCGAAATAAGTCTTATAGATATGGGAAACCAGAGCCAAACCTTCTTTTCCTCCACCCTTTGTAAAAATAAATGAGTATTCTCCATGTTAACTGTCACATTTTATTGTATTACAACAGACTGGTTATAATGTAAAGGTAAAGGTATTATGGTTAGAGGCGCATTAGCAACTAAGGCTAACTCTATATATATATATATATATATATATATATATATATATATATATATATATATATATATATATATATATATATATATATATATATAACTAAATATAGCAACCTGACCTACAGCTTAACGTGGATTCCGAACCACGGTCATCAGCCACCGATAACCCAGGCCAGCAGCTCCCTCACGCTATCAACCCATGATTATGTGCTTACCCATAAGTCTATTAGGAAGCCTACCGAGGCGAGTGACCAACGTAGTGCACTTCTCAGAAGGCATCCGGCCTTACCCAGCCTTTAACTGACGTAACTGAGGAGCAATTCGTTGTCGGATTTTGCACTCTTGCCTAGAAACAATCACAGACAGATAGGAAGTAAATACAGACAGACGAAAGAAGGTTGCAATGTAATCACGGTACATTACTATCATTGATATTTGTTATTTATCACTGTCAATATAACACTATTGTTTTGAATTTTTGAATAATCCCTAGGAATTCCATGAAAATTTCCCCAAACATCCAACGAAAGAAATGTGATATATTTCTCTCAGTGTAGATTAATGATATTTTAACGTCTGATACGTAAATTTCGGCTCGTAAAACATACTCTTCTCGATATATTTTTCCCGTGTCCAAGATACGTTTTGAAAATCACGTAAATTATTGTTATTAATATTATGTATATCAACTTTTTTTTTGTTTATTCTAACCGTATCAGTTTACTAAGTTGTATAAATAAAAGCAAGCGTATTATTCTAGTACCGTTATGTCACTGTGTAAATTTACATGAGCAAATATTTTGTTACTTGAATCAACAAAGCCCAATAAATATTATATTTAACTTGAATTATTTAGAGTTTAATTTCTAGCTATAACAGATACATTAAGTGAAAAAGAAGACTTTATACGTAGTATACGTAGTATACTAGTAGTATACTTTTTATACGAAGTATTGTTTTTTAATGCAGTCTCCATTTTAGCCCAAGGATTTCCCAACTTTGTATGACTAAAGTTAACTTAGTTACTAAACTAGTTTCTTTAAAACTCTTAATTTTTACAAAAGCTAAAACTAGATCCTAACTGTACGAAATACAGATATGAAGTATTATCTAAAGTAAAAATATTATACTTAAATATATTAAGGGCTGACTATGGAATAGGCAGACCTTTTCGTGGGAACTTATATTTTCGTGGGAAAAATATTTATTTTCGACCCTTTCAAGTGGCGTCGTCGATAGTCGTTATTGAAACTTTATTAACCCTTTGGTGCATAGTGTCACTCCAGAGTTACATATCAAGTGTTGGCCTGCAAGAGACATCTGTTAAGCATTTTAGAAACTAATTTATGTAACTTTATTATTAGATTATTTTGTTGCAAAGATCTGTTGAATGAAAAGTCAGTTGTATTGGATTGGTTTGATGTGTTGTTTTTATGTTTAGCAAGTGTTTATTTTTGCAGAAAAAAATATTTCTGCCTTTTTTATTGTCTTAGAAATCATTTTAATCTTTCAAAGTAAGTATGCATTCATTTATTTACTTACAATATGAGTGTTTGTGTGTGTAACTTCTGAGTTACACCATGCAATGCCGATTGTGTTTAGATTTCAATGTTTTCATGTTTTTTTCGTAATTTTTTGGTGTTTTGCTTTACAGAAATGGATTCAGAAGACTATTTTGTTAATGATAGAGTAAAAATGAGAAGAGAGGAGGTTGTAGCTCTTTTGGATATCCAAATCGCAAGAGAAGATGAGTTGATGTTGACGGAGGTTGAACTTGAATATGTAGCTGATGATGAGGAATTGTTCCAAAGATTGGATAATGCCGTTGTCATGGAACTTTCACAGAGGGACGAAATACCTTCGACTATGAACAAACCTTCTGTATCAGCTGATGAGCCTTCCTGGAACTTCGGCAATCTTACAGGGTCTTACTCAGGAAGAAAATATTGGTCAGAGTAGGAAGAAACGTGCTTTTAGGACGCCAAGTGCTTCGAAAGTAGTCCGTGATCCATCAAAGATCTCCACTCGAAAACCAAATCCAGGTATCCGGAACACGACAGGCTGTTCAGATTGCAATGAATGAAACCTTATCGGTAGACGAACAGGTATGCGCTACGAAGACCCATCACTTCAGGAGACAATACAACACGAGGAAGCCTTATAGTGGGACTCTAAACTATTTGTTTTATGTAACGATAAAGAATTCTCACACAAATTCGAAATCTATTCAGGCCAAGAGCATACCGAGGAGCCCAATCTAGAAATGTGTGCCACTGTGGTAATTAGACTGGCAAGAGAAATAGCAGGAAATTTAAACTATAAAATATATTTTGATAATTGGTATTAAACTGTTCCACTATTTAGTTAGCTAAAATTACAAGGAATTTTTGCCATTGGCGCATTCAGAAAAGATAGAATCAATAACTTGCTATTTAATACTAAGGATAAAAAAGAGAGCAGATCAGTTAGTGAGTATAACACTTCAATTGAGGGGCATACTATATCATTAGTTCAATGGCTAGATTCCGTATACTTTGGTACAACGTTGTGTGGAGTTTATCCAAAAGAAAATTGAAAGAGGTGGGAAAAGAAAAATAAACGATATCAACTGGTCAACTGCCCACAAGTAGTAAAAGTGTACAACCGACACATGAGTGGAGTTGACTCCGACATAGGAAGGCATAGTATTCGAATGACAAACAAAAAATGGTACTTCAGATTATTTTATCATATGATAGATTTGACTGATGTGAATGCTTGGCTCCTTCATTCTGCCAATTCGAAGAAGCCAATAACCCAAAAAAAAATCGAATTAAACTTGCACAGTATTTGTGTGTGATAGGCGCTAGGGAGATACCTAAGAGAGGACAGCCAACGTCTCTAGGAAATGTTATTACACCAGAAAAAAAAAGTGATGCGCCATGACCTCCTTTACCAGTCGTAAAGGATAAAACAGATTATTAGCCTAACTGGGAAGCTAAAAGAAACCGGTGCAAAATATCAGGTTGCTCCGTAAACACTAATGTAATGTGCACAAAATGCAACTTGAATCATTGTTTCCACGCAAAAAAATTACTTCTACAAATTGTTTAACATTTTACATTTTATTAATAATAAATAATATTTTTGTAATTATTGTTAAAAATACATTTTTTCCTGCTAATCTGAGTGCCTATTGGTATTAAAAATAATTTTCAGGGGAAAAAAATCATGTACTAAAGGGTTAACCAGAAAACAATAAACAGGACTAAAAAGTACATTAGCAAAACTAAAGTGTTGACGTCTTTAAGAGGCCAACTGGTCAATATAACAGCAACATCTGGGTTATATAGCTCTTACCAAAAATACAAGTTGTTGAACTCCGAAAATAATCCTCTGTTTCGCCGATGATCTCTTCATTTGTATTGATTTTTGCTGATGATCTCAAATTATACAACGCGGTCAGATATTCACTCACTCTCGATATGCTCCTTATCGAACAGGCAAAGTTGATAGGAACCTTGAAGAATTTATGGATCAATCAGTCGTCATTCGATCATCAGGTTCAGCAGGTTGCGAGTTTTGGCACCGAAGGAGGGCTCTTGGATTTGCGGTAAGATCCATTAGGCAGTCTAAACTTATATACAGTGGATTCCAAAAATATTCGGACACCCTATTTAAAAAATCGTTCCAGCAGTTCCAATTTACGCAAAAATACAATCTATTTGTGGGTATATCTGGCACTATACCCGAGGTTGCAGGCAGGATGTTACGGACAGTCCTGAATTCTACGAACATTCGCCGTATGATGGTGTGAGTTGTGTGTTATTACGACCCGCCATCAAAATGGCCAGTTGACATGGCCTGGTCCTGATCGTCTCTCCTCAACTGCTTTCCTTGCATTCAACTTGAGCTCGGCTGATGACGACTGAAAGGCAATATATATATATATATATATATATATATATATATATATATATATATATATATATATATATATATATATATATATAATATACCGTTGCTGGTCCGTCTACTACCAATAAGACTCCGAATCATGGAAAACATATCAATATTCGAAAAGGGAAATGTGTCAAAAACTCAAGCAAGGCAGACATTGCTGGAAGCCTGGCACAAAGAATGAAACGACTATGAGGGAAAGGCAAAAACATTTATCCAAGACGTGAGAGAGTGGCACAACAGAAAATTAGGGGAGACAAATTTCTACCCAACACAAGCAATAACGGGCCACGGACCCTTCAGATACTATTTATACAGAATGGGAAAATCAGAGGACAAGGATTATCACTACTGTGGTGTGGTGGATACAAGGAACCACACAATCTTCCACTGCCCGAGATAGGAAGCACGAGGACAAAAATAGAAGACGTAAGATAAATTTGGACTGACAACCTGTTGTGTGTCCGGAAGTAATCCCTAACGGCGGTTCCCAAGCCACGAGCAGACAGAAAATATCCTTGAGGGGGAAGTGTTTTTAGTCGGTAGTCGTGACCCCAACAAGAGCATGAATCCGACATTCCCATGTCACTGAACATCGAACGATCACTGAACATCACTGAATGACACTGAATGACTGAATGACATGACACTGAATGTCACTGAACATCGTTCGATGTTCAGTGACATTCCCATGTCACTGAACATCGAACACATGGATGTCTTTAGAAGATTTCCTAATCCCCTCAATTAATATATATATATATATATATATATATATATATATATATATATATATATATATATATATATATATATATATATATATATATATATATATATATATATATATATATATATATATATATATATATATATATATATATATATATATATATATATATGTTACATCCAATATTTTCACGGATGGTAGATAAGGTTTCTAAATCATTCCGGGTGTCGATCCGGTGATTCTGTGAAGAGTCACGACGTTTCGCCAAAATCGCATTTGACATTTTCAAGTGTCCGCTTCGACTGAAGAGTCCAACTGTTTCACATAAGTGTAAAAACGCCATGACTCCATGTCGGCACAATTCAAACATGCCACACGTATTGCATGCAATGGTGTTGTAGCGGGTCTGCTTCGATGGCATTGGCAGATCGCAAATCATACACAGTTCTTCATCTGAATCAGAAGATGACGCAGATCTTAATCGCTTCTTCGATTTTTACGGTGCTGATTTTTTTTGCTGATTTCTTCGGGGTTCGGGATTCGTCGCGCTTTCGTTTCCGTTCATGCAACATTGAAATTGTTTCCGGTGAAGTTAGAATGGCAGTTTTCACTGGTTTTCGCCCACGGTTCGATTTTTTTGGCAGGTGTAGTTGCACTGGACCAATTTCAGTCGAAATCGAAGAGAGGCTTGACGCACGAGACATAGATAAGAAGACATAGAAGGCAAAAAATGACGCATGGATACGAAAACTGAAGAAACACAGCTGCCTCAGCTTACCTGAATGACATCATAGTTTGTCATGCAAAAAATATGCGTATCATGAATTTTTACAGGAAATCTTTTTACACGTAAAAATACCTGCATTTTATAATACATTGATGGTATTTACTTTGAAAAATCGTTAAAAATTGATCACTTTATAGATTAATGAAAAAATCACGAAAACACTTTTTTTACATATATACTCATTCTGTTAGTTACTTGATCAGAATCGAGCCCCATCCATCCCCTACATTGGAGGACACATGTTTCGTCCATCGGTGATTAGACTTGTCAGGGCCAAGAATAGGAAGACCCCACCCATAATCAAACAACCCATACATTCGCCGACTTCACATCGGATGGCTTATACATGCAGTTTTTTTATTTCTTTGGACTGCGTCCAATGAGACAACAGTAGTTGGAATTTATACATCCCCAACTACTGAGTTCCACAATCTCATGTAGAACGCACAACAACCTGCGTCTCCGCCAAAATACAGTGGCAGCCAATTAAACAAGATTAGCGGAGCCTTTTTAATACATTTTATTTAATCTTTAACAAATTTAATTTAAACAAAGGTGAAAAAAAACCAATTCGAGAAGAACACAGAACTGTATAATCGGCGATGACCATATTGAAGTAAAGAAGAAAACTACGTAACTGGGATATAAACTTGACAAAAACCACAACATCACAAGAGATATCAGAAATAGTATTAGGAGGAGTAATAAAGTTATTTATTCCCTACATTCTAATTCCCTATTTAGATCAAAAGAACATAGAACTAGAGCAAGAGCCAGAACTTTATTTCTTTAATAAGGAATGTAAACGATAATTCTTGTTCGCCGTTTACATCAAACGAATACTTAATGAACAAAAAAGTGAACAGTAGAACTAGAACTTTTGCATATGCTCTAGAGATGAGCGAACACCAAGTGCACATTGTTCAATAGTTCACTACACTAAGATTCACAACACTATGTCCGACAGTAAGAGCGATATTGTAGTTTCAAGGGCTGCATTTATCGTTATGTCTTATTTACTTAAAAAGAAAAGAAGAAAGAGACGTTGGTGGGTGACGAATTTAATACAAGACTGCATAATGTGGGAGATACTATGATAGGCATGCAACAACTAAAAGAAAGTGGTCAATACAAAAGCTTTTGTAGAACGGCATCAGAGGATTTTCACCATCTATTGTCTCTGATTAGTGACAACATTTATAAAAGTAACACAAATGAACAGTCAACAAACCATCTTGATTTATAAGTAATATCTGCACTGCTGGCCTTAATTATACAAAGCAATGTTTGCCTTTCACGGCGGTAAGATGCAAAAAGCGATTCCATTTCCTTTTTAACTTCCTGAACACTACATTCAATTGTAGTTGCGATATCCTGCCAAGCATTTTTGCAAGTTTCCAAGCAAATTTGTTCTCTTTATTTTTATAATTTTCAATAATCGGATCCCACAACATCTAAAATTTTGGTAAACTTTTCTCATTTGTAGATACTTTTCATTAATCCAATTCATAATTATATTTATATTTACACGAATAAAGTCGATAGAATGCAAGAACTCTTTGAAGGGACCGCACTAAGCCGGGAGCACGCCCGAGCACGGAAGAACGCTCTGGACCACTTTTCTCATGCTCTTGAAGCATTTACATCAAACTAGCGAGCACTCTTAGAACAATCTAGAGAATCTCCGTCGAACATAGACGGAGCATCGAAAGAATTCTCTATAACTGTGAAATTGAAATGAGCATTCGCTCGCCTGGTTTAAATCGGCCATAAAGACCACGAGAGTTAGGATCTATAAAACACCCATTCGATCACTAGTCACTATTGGCTGTGAAACGTAGACCCTCACAAAGAAAACAAAAGAGATGCTTGCAGTATTTGAAAGGAGAGTACTCAGGAGAATTTTTGGTAATGCAAATGACAATGGAATTTGGAGGATCAAGTATAAGTTTGAACTCAAATAATTATACAAAATCGTGGATATTGTAGATTATGTGAGTGTAGAATGTAGTTAAGATGCGCGGGACCCATGGCGACAATGCCAGAAAACCAAATAACAAAGAAAATTATGGATGGGCGAATAGAGATAACCGAAAAAATAGTAAACCAAGACGCGATGGCAGGACAATGTAAGACATGATGCAGAAGATCGATCTGGTTAGAGGCTATGGTTAAAGGCGGTCAAAGCTCACTGATGGGTTGTAGCGCCACCGAAAATGATACTGACTGTTTAGGAGGCGAAAATCCAAAGAAGTTTTTGATTCTATTTAACCGTATCTGATAAATCTAAATTATCAACGTTTTTTAGAAAAAAACTACTAGCAAAAACGAATTTTTAACAACGTAATATTAAATACGCTTAGCAATACTTTCAGACTGATTCTCGTAATGTTTTTTCGCTTAATAATCAGTCGTAATTATTTTTAATCTATGAAGAACATATTCCATACCACGCGGTGCAACAATCACCAGGAAAACGATATAGAATGACATGATATCCTGCGATAGACGGTGAGAGTGAACAAGCGCTTTCCGGCCCCTGCTGATAATGGAATGTGGAAGTAACCTATAAAATTACTGCTAAACGTTTGATTCGCACTAGCTGACCTAGTGGGAATAAAAATGTCTTGCCCAAGTATCATATGTCGGCTTTAATATAAGGAAATAGTTCTAACGCTGGTTTTGTTTATGATTAAAGTTATTATTTTTTTGCAATTGATGCTATCAAAGTTTGTAACGACATAAAACATTAGTTTTACGTGGGAGTATAGTATTAGGTTATGGGAATATTCCTATGGGAAAAAGCGCATTTGAATTCAGAACAGACTGTATTCATTTCGACAGGTCAGTAGGACCTCCATATCCGCGGGGATTTCGTTTCACAGTCTTTTTAAGATACCTGAAACCGTAAATAGTAGCGAAAAATTTATTGCGTCAATATGTCAAAGAAAACCATGTTAGTATCATCGGGAGACGATTTAATCTAATCTAAACTATATTCTATTTATATGACATTCTTACCTAATGAAGCGTGCAACCGAAAAAAAGTAAATGAAAAAAGTGTTGAATTATTAACGTTATTGTAAGCATTACATGAAAAAATTTATGAACATGAGCGTTCAATGAAAAATATTTTTAGAACGTTGTACATGTTTCAATTGGATCAAAGAACAAACAAATGATTTTTCTCAAAAAATCGTTTTTTCAGATGAAGCACATTTTGAAATTGGTGTCTAGGCTATGTCAATAAACAAAATTATCACATTTGGAGTGAGAAAAATCAAAGGTTGATTCATGAGAAACCTTTACATAATAAACGAGTCACTGTTTGGTGTGCGTTATGGTCAGGAGGTGTAATTGGGCCGGATTTCTTTCAGAATGCTGCTGGCGAAGCTGTAACTGTGAATGGTGTTCGATGTCAGATGATAACTGGATTTTTGTGGATGAATTGACTAATATTAATCTAGAGGCTATGTCGTTCCAACAGGATGATGCTACACTTCAGTCGGCTAATAAAGCAATTGATTTATTAAGAGAAACATTTCCTGGACAAATTATTCCAAAAATCTTAATTGGCTATCAAGATCATGTGATTTAACACCGTTGGACTATTTTCTTTGGGGTTATTTGAAAAGGCAGGTCTATAAAAACAATCCACAATCCATTCCTGAACTAAAGGATCAAATTATTCGAGTCATTGGTAAGATAGAGCCACAGATTTGCCAAAATGTGGTCCAAAATTTTGACACAAAATTGTATATCTCTGGAGCTGTAAGAGGTGGTAATTTGACAGACATTGTGTTTCAATTATCAATAAAACGTTTTTTTTTTAAATTAACGCAAATTCTGTGTTTTTCAAGAAGTAATAAAAAAGCTCAATTTCAAAGACCCTTTATTAAAATTTTCTCATTTTTCAGATTGATTTCATTCATTTCTCCCATATCTAATGAGGGCGCTCTTCATATCTATATCTGGTTAATATGGATTTTTTAGTTATTTGGCATTTCGGACTTTGTGGGAACACAAGAGTATTCTTGAATATTAGTTCATCGGCTGGTCCCGATAGAATCCCAACAATTTACTTTAAAAACTGCGCAACCAATGTTTAATGAAGTTTTTCAAGAAGTCATTAGACAACGAAATTACCTTCCGCGTGAATAATGGCCGAGGTTACGCCTATCTTCAAGAAAGGAAATAAACAACTCGTAGAGAAATACAGACCGATAAGCTTGACTAGCACCGTGAAAAAAGTAATGGAAAAAATAATAGGTCAGAAACTTCGAGACCACGCGCGATGAAATAATCTGATCCCCATAGAACAACATGGATTTGTCCAAGGAAGATCAACTACCACTAATTTGATCAGCTCACTCGATGTATGGACAAAAGCGTTGAATCGAGGACAACCTACGAATGTGATATACATGGACTATGCAAAAACATTCGACAAGCGACTAATTCATAAATTAGAATCGACGGGGGTCAGAGGGAAACTGTGAGAGGAAACTCAAACAGAACATTTCAAGTGCACATCGGAGAAAAGCTTTCCACATCTCGAACTGTTACAAGCTGAGTACCTCAAGGATCTATCTTGCCGCAGTGACTAAACGAGCAAACTACGTGCTATATATGATGAAGCAGACATTATCCAAAATGCATAACTTAACAGTTACGAAAATTTACATAACTTATATTAGACCTTTACTACAATATATCAACGTATGGCTCCATATTATGAAAAAGACAAACAATGTCTAGAAGAAGTACATAAACGAGTCACCAGGATCCCGAGAGAAAATCGCCGTAAAGACTATCAACAGAGATACCGGGAGATGTCAATTTTGACACTGGAACAGAGGAGAAACAGAAACCACATTATAGAAACATATAAAATTCTAAATAGCTCTATAACGTTCCATGGCTCGACTTCTTCACAAGATCTATAGACACAAGACTGAGAGGACATATGATGAAACTGAAGAAAGAAACAACAAGGATTGGACAAAGATCACACTTCATCGTCAACCGAGTCATGAACGCTTGGAATAAACTCCCAATAGATACTCCCAAAAAAGATACCTTGAATACGTTCAAAACTGCTTTGGACAAACTCAAATTTGCAAACCATCAGAGATACAACTAAAATTGTGATCACCATTGTGATATGAGATGTGATTAAGGATCATTCTGTTAAAATTGATATAAACAGATATATTTTAACTATATTCACTATATTTACATTATTATAAGATATGTGTATAACAGCTTGCTGCTGTCACCATTATTCAATAAATAAAAATATATTCAAATAGCGGCCTTAGACCTTCAGAAGGTTATTTCGAAATAATAAAATAAATTGTAAAATGTAAGCACACTCCAAATATTAAATATTTTGAAATAATAAAAAAAAAATTGAAAGAAAAATAGTCAATATGGTAGACGATTTTTATGCCGCCATAGTTAATTTTATTATTAACTATATAAGGTAATTAATCCATGCACACCTCCCAGTTAACGAAGAAAATAAATCTAATCTTGAAAAAGTAAATAAGTCCTGGGAAATTCTGGAAAAAACTATCTATAAAATTCCCTCTAACCATGTAAAAATACTATTGGGTGATTTCAACGCCCAACTAGGGAAAGAAAAAAAGTACAGGAAAACAGTCTGCAGTTTTCCCGCTCATTAATGGACTAACCATAATGGTAGAAGATTGGTTGAACTATGTTCGCAGTTTAATCTAAAAATAATGTCAACCCATTTTAAGAAGAAAATAACAAAACAAAAGACCTGGAGGTGCCCCAACACGTACATGGGTGAATTTCAAATTGACCATGTTGCCATTCAGTCAGGAAAGGAGCAAATATAGACACGGATCACTACTTGACTAGAATCAAACTTAGCTTAAAACCTCGAAAACTTATTCAAAAGGGGCTGCTAATACCAAAGTTTGACCCAACGAAAATAAAACCAGCCCTAACAGAAGAACTTGATAAACAACCTGCGCAGAACTGGCAAGAATTAAAACAAAAAATCATTAAAACAGCCTTAAACTTGGTCCCTTTACAAAAACGTAGAAAACATCCGTGGTGGGATGAAGTTTGCGAGCAAGCAGTATTAAGCCGAAGTAAAGCATTCAAAGATTGGGACAGTCAAAAAACAGCGATAAACTATAACATCTTTTTGGAAGTAAGAAAAGAAACATCGAAGCAAATTAGACAAACTAAAAGAAAATATGAAAACAATCAACTTAATGAAATAGAAAAAGATTTCCAAAAAAATAACACCCGAAACTTTTACAAAACATTTAAAACTAAATTAACAGGCTATCAACCGCAGAGCCTATGCTTTCAAAAGGAAAACGGACTATTAGCTCTAAATAACCAAGACAATTGCAAGGAACTTGCGAAATATTTTGAACAAATACTAAACTGTCCTGAGCCCTTAAACAAATTACCAACACTAAACCCTAAACAAACAAACCCAGATTAATTACCACCGAATGAAGAGGAAATAATTAGGCAAATCAAGCGGCTTAAAAATAACAACGCTTCTGGTGAAGATGGAATCACTGCTGAAGTTTTGAAATCCGCTGGTCCAGGTACAATCAAGGAAATAACCAAAATTCTACAAGAAGTTTGGCGAACGAACGGATTCCGGAAGACTGGAAAGATGCTCTAATCCATCCACTACAGAAGAAAGGAGATAGAACGGATGTAAACAACTATAGAGGAATATCTCTTCTCCCAGTTTGTTACAAGATTCTATCTCAATGTCTACTAGACAGAGCACAGGGACAGTTAGAACCGAACATTGGTGAATATCAAGCAGGTTTTCGACCGGGCAGATCCTGCCCTGAACAGATCCTGAATCTAAAGTTGATTCTAAGACATCAAAAACTGTACAATAAAAATCTCGTCTGTACATTTGTGGATTTCAAAAAAGCATATGATTCTATTGACCGCGAATCTTTATTCCGAATCTTGAAAGAACAAGGACTAGATCTGAAAACGCTGGCAATTATTAAAGCAACGTTAACGAACACCAGGTCAAAAGTTAAATTCATGGGTGACATCTCAGAGCAGAGCAGAGCAGTCAAGGGGATGGACTCTCGCCACTCTTATTTAACTGTGTTCTAGAAAAAGTAATACAGGAGTGGCGTGAAAAAAAGTCGGCACTGAATATTGACCAGCCCATTAAACTGGGGAGAACCAACATCAAAATTGATTGTCTGGCATTTGCTGATGATCTAGCAATTTTAGCTCAAGATGTATTAACGGTACAGAAACAGATTGAAATCCTAAAAGAAACAGCAGAAAAGGTAGGACTCCAAATTTCCTTTGAAAAGACAGAATACATGACCTGCAACAGACTAAGAACACCATTTCTAAAAACGAAATATGGTAACATCAGACGAGTCTCTCAATTCAAATATTTGGGTGAAATAATCATGGAAAATGGGTTGGAAAAAGCGGCCAATAAGGGTAGATGTCAAAAAATGGAAACGGCATTGAGACTTACACAAAATATTTACAACAAAAAATGCCTATCTAAAAACACAAAACTGAGACATTACAACACGGTTATTAAGCCAGAATGTTTATATGCTGCAGAAATGCTCATTTTGAATAGAAAGAGGGACATCGAGGACATTGAAAAGAAGGAAAGAAAAATCATAAGAAAAATCCTAGGCCCCAAACAAATAAATAGCACAACATACCGACTTCGAGAAAACCAAGAAATCAAACAATACACAGATATACATAGCGATATGAGAAAAAGAAGACTTAAGTTTTACGGACACATCAAACGGATGAATCCGGGTAGGCTAACTAGACAAATAGTCGAATTTTATGAAAATAGGAGTAGAGCTAAAGTAGAAATAATTAAATGGATTGCTGCAATTAAAGAGGACCTAAGATCAGCAAATATTACACAAAGTGAAATTCAGGATAGAGGCTGTTTCAGACACAAGGTTAACGTTTGGAAGGTTGGCCAGAGAGAAAAATGTAGGAAGACTGGAACAACTTGGTCTGACGAAAGGAAAAAAGCTCATAGCGAAAGAATGAAATTAGTATGGGCTCAAAGGAAGGCTAACAACAACAAACGCCTCTAATTGTACTTCGCGTGGTCCACCAGGGCCCATACGTGAATAATAATAATAATATATAAGGTATATTTCCAATATACCTTCGATCAAAAATCTGAATGATTCGACCACAAGATGAAACCGGGGTCGGAAAAATATATACTAAAAAAATATTTCTTACAAATGACAGTTGTATAATAGACTAAATAAACATTTACATAAACTATTTGCGTTTTCTTTTTCTTAAAAAAA
This sequence comes from Cosmopolites sordidus, assembly GCA_031761425.1. Taxonomy (NCBI): domain Eukaryota; kingdom Metazoa; phylum Arthropoda; class Insecta; order Coleoptera; family Curculionidae; genus Cosmopolites; species Cosmopolites sordidus. Next base: position 1,292,812 of record JARFXV010000268.1, on the reverse strand, counting down.
TATCTATGAACTTTCCGAACAACCCAATAGAAAACACTTCGTAAACAAACTATACAAAATTAAGTAACATTAAACCGATTTGGAACGAGTTCAATGATGTTTATTTTCCTAAGCGTCCGCCGAATGCACTACAGTGTCCATTAGCTTCTATTTACAAGTAATTCGGTACCTTTCTCGTTGTGCCTCACTTAATCGTCTCTATTAGCTCTTAAACGAATTTAACAAAAGCGACGGCAACGTACAAAGAATCACGGCGATTCCACGATAACGATTTAATAGTCTCTTTAATAGAGTCATACCGACCGGTTAAAGCGGTCAACAAATTGATCTTTATTAAAAATATTGTCGCCCAGATTTTAACACTATTAAAATAAATTAGATTGTTAAAAGGTCTATTTTTGATACAATTGTTTAGCAACATTTAATATCAGGATGTATTAATATACGGCATTTAACTGTTTGATTGGTTTAAATAAAGGATGAGTCAACTAGAAATCTGAATATCAGTTACAACCGAAAACTGTTTTTTTTGTAAATAATGAAAGATGGGACAAAAAATATTCAAACAAAAAACACCTAGTATAGATTAAACTCGAAGAGATCTGCCACTAAATATCAAATCACCTTTTTAAACTTCTCGACGCGCATTTCGCTAACCATGTAACATCATCAGGAGACGATTCAACGTAATTCTAAAACTAAACTGTGATCTATTTGTATAACAACCCTACCTAAAAACGCGTGTAAAATTCACAAACCGTGAAGTTAACTAAACATTATATACTAAGTGGCATAGAAAAATGAACACAGTGATAATATTTTAAAAAACTATTTTATAGATTTATTGTTATTGTTAAACAATACAACTGTTTACGGAGGAGATGCTCAATGGGTGGATCGACCTTCACTTTGGTGTAGTGGTCAATTTCCTCTTGAAGCATAGTGTTCCAAGCTACTTGAATTTCACCCCGTAATGGTGTCACCCCGGATGGTGTAGTAATCTGAAAGAAGATTGTTCAGATTACCACCAAACCTATGATATCCCACATATGCCTATTGCAGAAAGGACCCCGGTGGCCAAGCCAGTAAATTGATTTATGCTCCTTCAAAATAACGTAGTAACACGGACAACGTGTGGGCGTGCATTATCCTGCTGGAAAAGTGGATTTGGAAGTGTTCGAAGATAGGGTATCAAATAGGGGTCTATAATTTCTTCGACATACCACTGAACCATCACACTATCTCGGACAAAACTAGAGGTGACCTACTACCCTGTGCAATGGTACCCCAAACTATAACACCCACTATGCGATGTACGTGCCTATCTATGAAAAACTCAAACATTAAAAAACATTCACAGTGGTACTATATCCATGCACTGGTTAGCTCAGGTTTTTTGTCGATATCAATAACACCCAGTTAAGACTATTTAGATTAATAAATTTTAATAATTTTAAAAATGTACAGTTGAAGTGCTTCTTCTTTTATAATTAATATCTACAGTTTCTCTTCTTAATGTCCAATAATAATCTGCTAGCATCACTGGCGTAGGAACCCCCAAAAACCCCCCACCCCCGAAATAAGCCAAATATTACCTAATATTATACCGAAAAAATACGAGGACTGAAGAGAGTTAAATTATTACATTTGAATTGAATATATATCCGAACTAGTGGACGTTACGCACAGTAACGCCATCTCTTGTCGAGTAGTCGAACTATTTTGTCTCGTATGGAAACTTTGCGTTGTTTCTCGATTATTCGCCACGCCCCTCGGTCGGAATGAGCGGAGCTTTGTGGAAGTTTGTGGTAGTTTCTGGACGGCTACTACTGGGCTGCTATATAAGCGGCGCGTGACCGCGCTTACGGCAGTATTGTTCCATGCGAACTCGAAGCGAATATAAGTGAAAAGTGGTGAACGAATAGTGAAGAGAATTAAGTGTACCGTGTAAGTGAGTAATTTTAGTGCAGTGTTATTCGGTGACCTTGTTAAGGATAGATACGTGAATCATTATTACTGTCGAAAAATGGAGGAGAAAAAAAGGAAGAGTGATAAACTTAAAGGTATGGACTACTGGAACTGGAAGTGGTGTAGTCAAGGGGTTTCTAATAAGGAAATACATTTGGATTTAGCTATCAAAGCTTCAGCTATCTTGCATGCTGATAAGAAGACTGTGATGACAAGCGAGCCCTCGACCTCGACCTCAATCACAATACCGAATGTCGAAATCGACGCCATGTCGCTGGTGCCCTGTTCGATACCTTCAACTGCCGAATCTACATCTAGTCTGCAACAGGCCAGCTTGCCTGTTACCTCATCTTTTACAACTGTAGCTAAGTTGGATGTTGGTTTTTACGCGAATCAAGAAAAAATTTTGGATGAATATTTTATAGTCCAAATTTTAAAAACGCCATGGAACCCATCCAGAGATTATAAGTTTCCTATTTTCACAAAACGAAACGTGCGCTTTCAATTGAAATGGTTGGAGAGATTCCCCTGGTTGTCATATTCGGAATATAAAAGTGAAGCATACTGCAGAGTTTGCATGGTAATGGGACGTTCGCTTGATGAAGGTAAAGGCGGTCATCAAAGGATCGGTCAGTTGGTAACCGAACCTTTTTGTAAGTGGAAAAATGTCCTAGAAATATTTGAAGCTCATGCGAAATCGGGATACCACAAGCGAAATTCAGAACTGGCAGATAACTTTCTAAAAGTAATGTCTTCGCAGGCTTTTTCGGTCACTGAACAGCTGTCTTCTGAAAGAAAGAGACAACAAGAGGAGAATCAAAAGAAACTAATCCCTATCGTAAAAGCAATAATTTTTTGCGGCAAACAAGGCATCTCCTTGAGAGGTAAAATCGATTCGGGGCGCATACAAATTACACCAGAATCACCAGAACCTGAACAACCACTACAGAATGATGGTAATTTTATAGCCCTGTTGCGGTTTGCGGCTGAGTCTGGAGATAAAGATCTGGCTGAGCATTTGAATACTTCACAGAAGAATGCCCTGTACACAAGCCCTCAGATCCAAAATGAAATAATTGACATTTGTGGTGAATTAATTCAACATAAAATAATTGAAGAAGTAAAGAAAGCCAAACTATTTGCGATTCTGGCTGACGAAACCACCGACATCGGACGTGTAGAACAAGTCTCGTTATGTCTTCGATATGTTGATTTTACAGATAATAAACACCATATAATTAAATAGATGTTCCTTGAATACATTCCAACGGTCGATATTTCAGGATCCGGTCTCGCAAATCTTATTATTGCAGCTCTGAAAAAGCATGGACGAATGGACGAAATGAATGTTCTCATGTGGTTGATCAAGGTTACGATGGGGCTGCAGCTATGAGTGAGTATTTGCACGGTGCCCAAGCTTATGTTCGCCAAGAATGTACTCTTGCTCTTTATGTACACTGTAGTGCACACTCTCTCAACCTTGCTATTGCTGATTCATGTTCATTAGCAAATGTCCGAAATTGCATTGGGATTGTGCAGTCTGTTGGTTCCTACTTTCGACATTCTGCTCAACGCACTGCTTTATTGAAAGAAAAAATTCAAGAGCTACTACCCGTCGGTAATCAAAAAAGCTTGCTCTCAATGTGTGAAATACGGTGGGTCCACAAACATGAAGCTATTATAAGATTCAGGGAAATTTATTCAGCGATTGTGAATGCTCTCGAAGAACTCCAATTTAATCACAATAAGGAAGCCGCCCAATTGCTAAGTACGCTTCGATCTTCGTATTTTCTGATGTGTTTAGTGATTCTTTAAAAAGTTATGAGCTATACAGTGTCGCTATCAAAACAATTACAGACAATTGACATCGATCTTATCACGGCATTCAAACATGTTGATGATGTTATTAATGTCTTACAACTCCTGAGAAACAACACTGACGTCGAATATCTTCATCTCTATGAAGACGCAAAGGTTTTACTGGAAGAAAATGGTGGTATACTGCGAATGCCATGCGTCGTCGGAAGACAATTAAATAGACCGAACATTCCTGCATTGGATGTATGCACGTATTACAAAATTAATTTGTTCATTCCATTTCTTGATCATACAATTCAACAATTGGTTGAAAGGTTTACCAAACATCGTAAAGTAGTATCAGCATTATCTGGTGTGCTACCTTCAAATTTTACTGCCAGTTCTGAAATTGAAGAAGCAATTTCCATGTACTCTTCACTACTTCCCGAAATCAACATATCAGTGGTTAAAGCAGAACTTGAAGTGTGGAAAACAGTGATGACAAGTGTCTCGCCTACCCCGAAATCTAGTTTGGAATGCCTAGATATGTGCGATAAAAACCTTTATCCTAATATTTACACATTACTACAAATCTTGGCTACCATTCCTGTATCCACTGCTACCCCAGAAAGGTCTTTCTCGAGCCTAAGGAGACTGAAAAACTATTTTCGAAACACTACAAGTGAAAACAGACTTAATGGTTTGGCTCTCGTGAACATTCACTATGGAACAGAAATTCATGCAGATGAAATAGTGGATATATTTAAAAGAAAAAGCCGAAGATTTCTTCTTTAATGGTTTTAGATTTAGCGCAGAGGAACGAAATTACTTTAACCATTTCATTTAAAGTTAAGAACTTTATAAATATATCGTAATTGTTCCAATGAATATATAGATATTAAATTTCATGTAAGTATATGTTTGTTGTTTTATTTACTTCAAACTAACCCCCCCCCCCCCCCCCCCCCCAACTAAATCCTGGCTACGCCCGTGGCTAGCATAACAGGACTTCACCTGCCTTGATAGCGTCGTTCCATATCCAATATATCCCGGTGGAAACGCTCACCGTGTTCATAGCTAACGTCTCCCGTATTTTGAGGTAAAAAATCTAAATATGAGTCCAAAATCTATATTTTATGTGTAATTTTAGAGCTATTTTAGAGCCAATAGCGTACAAGACTTGAATTATATTTTTTTCTAGTATTGATAGTTTTCAGCTTTCACATTTCCTAGACAAAATGGGAAATGGGAACTTGCGCCATGAATTTCCAAGCTTTATCTCTATTGTATTTAATTTAGTCTTAAAGATATCATCCTTAATCAACTCTCGTATTTGAGGCCCTCTAAAAATCCCTTCATTTAAGTTTGCATCTGTAATTTTTAGGAACTTTTCTTTAAGATATTGTTAAGATACTGAAAAGCTTCGCCTTCGTAACAGGTCGCATTGGTGCGGACAGTAAGAGCAGCGGCCTGCCGCTGCTGTGCCGAAACCGCATCGGAGCGGTAGTTGGTTCGATTCCAGCGCTCGGATGGTTGTTTTTCTTTCTTTCTTCTGTCTGTTTACTTCCTAAATGTTTGTGATTGTTTCTAGGCAAGAGTGTAAAATCCGACAACGAATTACCCCTCAGTCACACCAGTTAAAGGCTGGGAAAGGCCGGATGCCTTCTGAAAATTGTTCTACGGTGGTCACTCGCCAGTTGGTAGGTTTCCTGATACACTTATGGGTCGGCACATAACCAAGGGTTCATAGCCCGAGGAGGGTGCTGGCCTGGGTTTGTCGAAAGGTGATGACCGTGGTTCAGAAGCCACGTTAAGCTGTAGGTCCAGTCGCTAAATAGCCTAGTTGCTAGTTGCGCCTCTCACTCTAACACTTTACCTTTTACCTTTTCACCGTATTCCTAATTGTAGATACAAAGGCGGCACAATAATGTTTTGTTGTTACACTAACGGTAGATGAAGTATGTTTTCTGATCCTGGAGTGTTTTAGGATTTTTTCTATCGCGACTACTCACACATCGCGATTAGGCGCAAAAAAAAAACATTATTTAGTGTAACCCTATTGCATATCCAAAATAATAGCAATAACTTTAAAATCTGCGCAGATCTTCCAAAAATATTTCTCTTATTATATATTTTCAAGTAAAAGCTTCATATTGTCTAGGAAACGCCATGACCCTCGGGAATAGAAGGATATTTATTACCGTTGTGTAACAAAACTGTTTTAAGACTAATTTTAGACTAATCTGTGAATAATCTCCAACGAGAAATATTGAAAGCTTCAAATAGTGCATCGATGTTGTTATAATAAAGAAGATCGTTATCAGCACTAAAAAAAACTCTACAAGATCACTGTGACGGTTTCGAAAATGGTAACCTTTGTGCCGTTTGCTAAAAGATTCAATTGTTTCAGACGTGAGCCAAGAAGTTCTTCTTGTGCTTTTGATGGATCTAAGTCTCTAACCAAGTCATTTAGTTCAGGTTGAGTGACTAAATGAAGTTCAGATGAGTGGAACATAACGAAGTCATGATTTGTGAGGTCATCGTTTTCAGTATCATGCTCAGAATCGTCAAAAGGGGGTGTAGGTACAGGATTATGTTTATCGTGTGGTTGAGGTATTTGAGCTGATATTATACGAATTTAATATTTTATTAATATTAATAAATACAAAAATAATATACAAAAATAATACTCTTCAACATGATCCTTCTATTATTTCCATAACATTGGTGTTGCGAAAAGTAAACTTGATCGACTATCAGACAGCCAATTCGCCAAATTCTTACCACTACTCGAGCATATCACTTGCGGAACCCACGGTTTATCTTGATTTTTAACTGCATCATCAAAGTGAAGTTCGTATGCCCAACAAATTCATGGGCATAATTGTTTACTCTTTTCTTTCGTAGTAAAGTTACCGCACATATAACAAAAATTGTTTGGATTACTTTTGCAAATGCAAGGCATTATTATAATGATAATATTATGACTTAAATACAGAAATCCTTCCGCTCTATTAATTTGTTTAAGTTACACTCGCAAGAAATAGCAGTAACATGTAAAGTTCAAGAATATACCCGATACATGTTTTAACCTGCATGACTCGATAAAGTCGAGCTAAGACAGCAGTGAAACGTATGTTGTTAATAAATTGTTACCGCGTACTTCTTGATAATGCAACTCATTATCGTTGGGCAAGAACCTTGTTGATCAATGTAATTGAAAAAGTTGGCACAGGAACGGAATAGGTACTTTATCCCGGTTCATGGTTTCCTTGCATTTTTTTATTTGAATACTTTTGTACGCATCCAAAGCTCTATTAGTATTTAAACTCAATGCACTTATGAATGTAATAATAATAATAATATTATTAAATAAACAAACTAAAATTTATATCTAACTTCCATTACATTTAAAACTTGTATGTGTCATAGTTGTTTCTAAAAACAATGATTTTTACAAATGAGTTTAATGAAGTTCATTTTAGAAAAAGGCACGTGAGTGTGAATAATTGTAATACATATAAATTTTAAATAGAGTGGAAATCTTACTAATATAATAAATGTGAAAGTATGTTTGTTTGGATGATTGTCCTTCAATCACGCTCGAACGGAAAAAAGGATTCTAATGAAATTTGGCATAGAAGTCGATTATATCGTGGAATATAATACATAATTTATAGTACACATATCATCATTCAGCCATTATTGATACACTGCAGAATTAAGGCCTCCCCAGCGTACTTCCAACTTGCGCAGTCCTGAGCTTTCCACTGCCATTCGGGTCCAATATGATGGTCGATCGATGATGTCATTGATCGATCGTGTTTTAGATCTTGGTCGTGGATGCTTATGATCAAGCGGTATCCATTCCAGGATTGCTTTGGTCCATCTGTCGTCACATCGCCTCGCTATATGGCCTGTCCATCTCCATTTCAATTCCTTCACCTTTGCAATGATGTCACATACTTTCGTCTGTTATCTGATCCATGTTCAGATCTTTCTGTCCCGCTTTATAATGCCAAGTATACACATTTCCATTCCCCTCTATGCTACCCGAAGTCTTTGAATTGATTGTGACGTCAGTGTTCATGTTTCACATCCGTATGTCAGAATAGGCAGAACGCACTGATCAAAAACTTTTCTCTTCAGTCAGAGTGGGAATTTGTTCTTAAACACCATGTTGAGCCTGTCAAATACCTGCCAGCCACACTTCCCGGGCGGTATCACCCTCCATTGAAATGCTTTGCCCAAGATATATGTAGTGGTCCACCATCTCTAAGTCGCAGCCTAAAATAGATATTCTTCTGTTTTCAGTAAATTTGTTGAACATAACCTGACTCTTTTTTAGGTTTATTTTCAAGCCAAATGGTTCTCCCGCTTTTTGCAGCTCTTGTATGTGTTTTTGTAGTTTATCTGGGTTTTGTGACAAGAGAACGATATCATCAGCAAATCTAAGGTGGCTTAAGTATGCACCAAATATTTTGTTATTCCATCCTGTTCCCAATCCAGATTACGGAATACCTCTGCAAGGCAGGACGAGAAAAGAACAGGGGATATTGGGTCACCCTGCCGTACACCCCGTTCTATATTGATTTTAACTTCAAGATCATCCATGTGAACTCTCACTGTAGCTTCATCATACATAGATCTCAATAGGTTTACATAGGCTCTCTCTATCCGTTGGTTAAGCAATGCATCCATTATGACGTGCTTTGATATTGAGTCAAATGCCTTTTCATAGTCAATAAAGGCCAAGCACAGTAGCATGGTGTATTCATTGTGCCTTTCTATGGCCTGTTGGACAACCTAGATATGATCCATTGTACTGAATCAATTTCTGAATCCTGCCCGTTCTCTTGGTTGTGCGTCATTCAGTGTCATCAGTATTATTTTAGATATTATCTTAATACTGACCTAGAATTCTCTGTTCCTAGAATCTACTTTGCTTTTCTTCGATCTTACCATTCTTATGCGTTCTCTTCGACAGCTTATCCTAACCTTTGCTCGTATCATTCTATGGACACTTTCGACATTAAAATGGTTAAGGACAGTACAATTACAAAATATTGTTTTATCGTTTCACATGATGTAGTCAACTTCACTTGTGAGACCATTTAGACTTTTCCATGTCCATTATCTGCTGATTTTTTCTTATAAAACGAATTCATAATATACAGTTCCTGTCACCTCGATTGTCGCGCTTACCACTTCCATATGGGCCAGTTGCATTTTCACCTGTTCTTATTTTTCCAATTCTAGCATTAAAATCACCCATCAGAATTTTGTACCTGCACTTCTCGTTATCTTGAAGCTGGGCAACATCATCATAAAAAATCTTAATTTCCTCATCACTATAGCTTATAATTGGTGCATAAACTTGGAAGATTTGAAGCTTAAACTATTTATTCAGTTGAATGACGCATTGGGCTAGTCGATCAGATATATTTTCAAATTTTACGACACTGTCCTTCAACTTTCGGTTAATGAGGAATCTAATTCCACCACATCGTCCATCCTCCGTACCCTGAATGTAAAGCATGTGACCAGTTGTTCCAGTTTGATTAGCTCTTCGTCCTATCTTCATGTTTCACATAGTCCTATGATGTCCCAATGTATGTTGTCGAGCTCGATCAACAGTTCTTGCAGTCGTTCATCCATGTTCATTGTGGGAATATTAAGTGTTACAATGTTTAAAGTCCATTGATAACCTGATCTAACCCGTTGATTCTTAGCACCCTCTGCCTTGGGACAGGTCTTCCCGCTGCCGTAAGTAGTTGCCCCTTGGCCTCCGGGGAATGAGGGCCGTGTTTGAAATTGCGGGGTTGGACCGTAATCTGCCACGTTGGTCTAGTGCGGGTTGGCAGATTTTGGATCATGTCAGTCTGAGGTCTCTGCCTTGACCTGTCCACCATGGGTTACCCTTCCAGGAGCATACGCTCCAGACGACATAGCTCAAAGCTTCATTAACTTACTGAAGCCCCTTTACCACGCCAAGGTCTGATCCACAAAGAGGAAATACACACATGATAAAATTTAATATTTTCAGAATGTTATTATACAGGGTGTCTCGAAACTCAACGGCAAGCGGGTGCCGAGCGAAAGGCCAGGTTATATCAGTTCTGGCAAAAATAAGAAAAAAAAATCCATGTCACCGTGTTAAGTGATAATAGGCATATTTTTGAAAATATTGAAATTCGACACCCTCGGCCACATTTTTAGATACAGTGATCACAAATTTCGCAATTTGTCAGTATTATTTTTTATAACGTGATCCTAAATAACCATGCTATTAATCGCAGTCACAAATGGAACAATGATATTTGTTAATTTAGTAAAAAAAAAGTTTAATTGAATCGTGGTTTAAAAAATTGTGTCACCTAACGTTGACACTTCACCTTTAAAGAAAATGTATTACACTACTCTAGGCAAGTTATTTCAAAAGATGACCCATTTAGTCAAGATTTCAAAATGGTAAAACAATTGGTACTTTTCTTTCATCAAAAATATGCTTATTTTTTGCAAAAAGACCACATTTCAAAAATTTCAACATACCATAATAAAAAATACTTTTGTGTGCACAAAAATGGACTTCAACGATGTAAGTGAGATTGTGGGGGCATAAAAGATAAATATACTCCTGTTGTTGAACTCCTACAGTGTCCGACAGTGTTCACATTTACCAGGAATGTTCCTCAGGCTTGTTTAGGTGTTACAAAACTTCCTTTTGTTTCAAATGCGGCCATTTTTTTTTCGCAATTTCTATCTTCAGCTTGTCAAGTAATGATGCATAGCATGCCCCTGTTGTTGTTTTTCCCTTTTCAAAATAGTCGATTCACACAACTCCATGACTATCCCAAAAAACAGTCGCTATCACTTTCCCGGCCGATGGATCAGTCTTCTCACCTTTCGCAGTCCACTGTTTCTACCGTACTTTGATTTCAGGAGTGTAGTGGTAGGTATCCAAGTTTCATCTACAGTTGTTAATCGATGCCAAAACTCCGACTTATAGGTATAGGAAATAGGAATAAAGGGCATGAGAAATGTTCATTCTAATGCGTTTTTGGTCCTGAGTGAGCAAATGCGGTTAGCTTTTTCATGCTCAAATATTCAGTCAATATATGACAACCACGTTCTTTCGAGATGCCCACATTCTCTACAATATCTGTAACTGTGTAACTGTATCTGTGTCCCTGTAAACAGTATAGCGTATTTCTGTTCAAATGCAAAAATTCAATGACGGCTCGATATTGGATTTTTCCATCTTTACATAAACACTAACATGGTACAAATGATGAAAAAAACTGGTACAAATGATTGTTAAACAACAACTGCTCATATAATACGGTTCAAAATTTCAAGGTTATCTTTCAACGCATGCAAGTGACTTATTGAGATTTTGCCTCGTTGATTTTTATACCCATTCTTCTATTGTATCAAGAGCTTCCTGAAGCTTCTCAGATGTATATCTTGGTACCGTGTTTATTACCATAACCGTGGTATCATCTGCAAAGGTGACTATATACGTGTTCTGTGTAGTTAGTAGGTCAGCAGTGAAGATTTTAAAACATATGGGACCCAAGACACTACCTTGAGGTACTCGTGATTTTATCGGATATATGTTAGTTATTTCTCCTTTATATTTGACAGCGAAGTATCTGTTCGTCAAGTATGATAACAATACATGATATTATTGAGTAGGAAATTTTGATTTAAGTTTGTATAGAAGACCTGAGTGCCATACTCTATCGAAGGCTTATGTAATATCCAAGAATGCAGCTGAGTTGCCGAGTACTTTTTATCTACAGAAGTGTTATTAATAATTTTCACTAGCCTGTACACTTGTTCGATTGCTGCGTGTCTTTCGCGAAATCCGAACTGGTGTTCTGGAATGATATAGTTCGCCAAGCAATGGCTTCAGTCTCTTTAGGAACAACTTCTCAAAAAGCTTTGACAAGACAGGCAAAAGTGTAATGGGTCTATATGATTTGTTGAACAGTACGATTTGTTCTACTTTCCACTGTGGCGGATAATGGCCGATTCTAAGTATTGCATTATAAATTTGTGTAAGGGCAACTAGTGCTTTTTCCAGTATTTGTTTAATGACTTGCCCAATTATAAAGTCAAATCCTGGACTTTTCTTTGGGTTGAGATTTCTATGAATCATAGCCTTAACTTTACTTTTTTTTTGGCCTTAACGAGGAGTGCCATTGATGTTTCAAGGTATGAGATTATTTCTTCCTCTTCTTCTCATAAAGTTTTCATTGGAAATGGCTGAAAACATTAGCTAGATGTATTGCAAAAGGTTTAGCCATATTACCCATTCGCCCAAGTTCCATCCTGTTTTCTGATTGGTGGTATGGTCTCCTGTGTTGTATTGATTTTTACTGTAGCCTTCCACAAAGAGTAATCAGTAGCTTCAGTGGGAGTAAGACCTAAATCTCCCCCTTCAGTGGGAGTAAGAGGTAATTTTGAATTGCCTCATTATTTTCATTACTGAATAATTCTGTCATCTTTTTCACTGCTCTGTTAAATCTTGTCTTGTCTTCTGGGTCTCTAGCTATCATCCGTCTTTTCCGTAGTCGTCGTTTTTTGGCAATTGCCATTGTTTTACTATTACGGGGCAATTCTGATACTGAATTTTACTATTCATTTCAGGGTTTACACCCCAGGCGGCTTAATGTATTGTAATAGTTAGATCTTCTACAGCGTTGTTCTACAGAACTTCTACAGTATATAATTTCAGGAGATTTTTGTAGGATATCAGTATGTATTATTTCATCAAACAAGTATTTAAACAAATTCCAGTTAATTTTTTTATTAATGAATACAGCTGGTTTTTGTACATTGATGATGTTCGAACTGACAGTTACTATTGTGGGAGAATTATCCGAAAAAAGATCGACGCTTTGTCCTGCTAGACAATTGCTAGCAGGAATACCTTTGAAAACACAGGAGTCAATACTGTCCGGTACTTTGTTCCTATCACTAGGACAATATGGGCCTACCAGTAGACAAAGTATTTAGATTATTTTTATCAATATATTTTATGAGCTCGCAACCTTTAGTAGTTATCAACCATGATCCCCATCTGAAGTGTTTGGCATTATAATCACCACCAGCCAGGAATCTATTGCCTAATGTGGTAAAGTACTGAGCATAATGCTCTTCTTTCAAATTGTGACGTGAGGACAATAAAGTGCACATAAAGTTATTGGACCTGTCTTATGTTCGATTACGACATTATTTGCCTGAATATATGCTAAACTCAAAGAGGTTTACCACTAAATACCTAATCACTTTTTTAAAGTTCTCAACGCACGTTTCGCTAGCCATGTTAGCATCATCAGGGAATGATATAATCTAATTCTAAAACTAATATATGCTCTATTTATATGAAAACCCTAATAACTAACTAGGAATCTACTACCTAGGAAGCGTACTACCTACCTAATAAGGCGTGTAAAAAAGGATACAAGAAAAAAGAAAAAAAAGGAAAAAAGAACAAGGAAGATAAAAAGAAGAAAAAAAATGAACCGTGAAGTTTACTGACCCTTACATTAATAATTGAAAAAGTTGGCTGTACGGAATTGGTCGTTTATTCTGGTTCATGATTTTCTTGCATTTTTCTATGTGAATGCTTTCATATGCATCCAAAGCCCTATTGTTATTTACACTTTTAACCAGTCTTAAATTACTAATGTCTATATTGTGGTCATGTTCGATGGCATGCTCGGCAATACAAGATTTTTCATTTCTCCTATATCTAATGTGTTCTTTATATCTCGTTAATATGGATCTTTTTGTTTGCCAAATATACCTTAGATCAGAATCTTGACAGCTAATTTCGTAAATCCCCGACTTAAGGTTGTGTACAAACCATATAACAAATTAAGAGATGTCCTGGGTAATTCAAAGGATAAAGTAGATTAACATGAAAAGTGGGGGATTTACGAAATTAGCTGTCAAGATTGTGATCGAAGGTATATTGGGCAAACAAAAAGATCCATATTAACGACATATAAAGAACACATTAGATATGGGAGGAATGAAAAATCTTGTGTTGCCCAGCATGCAATCAAACATTAATAGTTAATAAATATTAAACTGTTGAGTGATATACTCACACTTCAAATTATTCGGGAACGACACGACACGACACTTGTTCACAGTACAAATGAAAATGTTAGTTTTAAATACTGAAATGAAACCATCTTTAAAAATGCCTCACCATTATCGCACATCGGGTGGTTACGAGTTGTTACCCTTAAATGTTATCGAAGCTTTTAGATAGGATAAGCGAGCTTATTTAATGTAAACACAATAACATAAACCAGTGTCCTTAAGCGGAAAAATGAAATCTAGTCGGCATCTGGTCAAATGAAATAATACCGATATTTACCAAAAAATTATAAAACTATCGTTTTGCCTGAGAATGAACAAGAGGCCGGAAGATGTAAATTAAACAAACATATTTCTTATATTTGTATACTAAGACCTTCTAAACAAACGATAGACATATCGTTTTATTTGAGATGAAACCGATGTCTGAAAAAACATATACTAAACAAAAATATTTTTTACTGTAAAGAAAACCGATAAAAATCACGTGACATAAAATAAAAAATTTTTTTAAACATATATATAATATAGAGACATGTATACATATCTCCGTAATAATAACTGGGATGGCTTAATGGTAATTGCTCTAATTGGGCGGCTAGTTGGGTACATGAGTTTAACGAGCATGGTGGTGGCTTCCAATCATTGCAACTTTAACTATCTGGAAATAAAAGGAACCCTGAACACTCTGAATTCTTCAAATTGGCATTTACTTATTATCTGTTGCTTTAAATTTACCAGACCAATATAAATCATACTTTAATATGAGGCGGTTCGCATATTCAACGTGAGATCCTCGTTTTAACACCAATTATAATAACAACGACAACAATCGACAACAATCAGTTCTAATAGAGATACTCTACATCACTTCAATAATACCATGGATATATTTCTAATTAAACTACAAATCATATGAATATGCTGATGCCATTATTGAATAAATATTTCGATAGTCACTTGAAGAGAAATCATTTCATTCATATTAATGAAATTATCAAATTAGAAACACTCTTTTTAATATTATTTAAAATGAACAGTAACAAATTTAATTCAATTGTACTTGAATATTTGGCAATAATCAGAACAATATTCTGTGAGAAAAAGAAATAGGAGTAATCTTTAAATACTTCCCGAAACTACTAAAATCAATAGAAGACAAAGTGTTCAGTGAAAAACTCACCCTTGGAATTATTCAAGAATGATACGACATTGACACTTAATAAGCATAAATAAAAGTGTTGGTTTCAAATACTGAAATGAAGCTATCTCTAAAGATGCCCCAGCATTATCGCACATCGGGAGGTAACTGCCCTTAAGTGTTGTCGAAGCTTTCAGATAGGATAAGCGAACACATTGTATGGAAACACAATAACGACACCCAGTGTCCTTAAGCGGAAATATGAAATATAGCTGGCATCTGGTCAAATGAAATGAAACCGATCTTTTCTAAAAGAAGTGATAAAACTATCGTTTTGCCTGAGAATGAACAAGAGACCGGAAGATGTAAATTAAACAAACATTTTTCTTATATTTGTATGTTAAAAGACCTTCTAAACAAACGATAGACCTATCGTTTTATTTAAGGTGAAACCGATGTCTGAAAAATATATACTAAACAAAAATATTTGGTACAAATTGTTTTTTTTAATTATCATTACACTACCATGATGGGCTATACCATTCGGATGTTGAGTGCTATATATTCTATAGTTTTCAGTTCTTAAATAGCTTCGATTGGTATAATGTGAAGAAAAACTAATACTTCAGTGCCATTGTTAACTAGGTCATTGGCATACCAAAGAGCATTTTTAAGTGTTAAATAACAATTAAATAAAATTAAAAATTAAATAAAAAAAAATCTATTTCAGTCGGCATGCATTAAATAAAATATACTTCATTGCCCTCTAAAAAAGCAAACAAACTTATTAAACTATAAATACTAGAGCAAGCCGAAATCTTATATGTAATGATTCAATAAAAAAAATGTAAATATAAGTGGAGTTATCTCTACATCGAATGTATTTATTGTATATTTACTTTCTCATTAAGATCACGAAGACGACAAAATCTGATATTTTTACATTTTACACAATTTAGTTCGAATAAATTTCCGTGATAAGGTCTAATACTTTCACTTAAGTAAGGAAAATATTGACGTGTATTTTTAGACATGAGTCAATCTGGTAGAAATGTACTAAACGTTTAGAATACAAAGTCAATGCAAAAATATGAATTTTGTAAAGTTTAAAGATTAAATATGTTGTTTTTATTATGCAAATCTTTTTATAAATGCGCGCGAATTTGAATGCTTGAATCGATTATTCAAATTAGTTTAAAAACACTTTTGAATAATGAAGACAAAAGTGAGATTCAGAGAAACTTTTTTGATGTTTCTTTTTTTTTATACGAGGGTTGGTATTTATGTCTCCGAAATAAAAAATAAAAACAAATATTTATTATTGAAAATAATTTCGAACCAATTCTCATGGTAATTTTTCCATTCGTATTGAGGTGTCTCATCAACCGCTTCTTCTGGCGTCGAAAATCGTTGACCACGTAGTTTATTCTTCACGGACGGGAACAAAAAGAAATCATTGGGTGTAAAATCAGGACTGTACAGTGGATGACCCATCAATTCGAGGTTTTGACCGGTCAAATATTGAGTTGTTCGGTCTGATGTGTGAGAGCTCGCATTGTCATGGTGGACAATGATCCTTTGTCGATGGTTGTTTTTCCTTATTTCTTCAAAGATTTCTTTCTGGCACATAACTGGTTGTGTACTATTCAGATTTCACAGTTCTATGATTCTCTAGTGCCACTGTAGCCTAGCTGTTTACTTTCAGACTCATACGCACAGATCCAAGATTCGTTCCTGTGTAGATGTTATACAAAGGTTTTGAGCATTTTTTTCCACAAATCAACAAAAACCCTTTTTGAACGATTGTCAAATTATGCGAAAACCAACGCGTACAAATCTTTTTCATTGCTAAATGTTTATACAAAATCTTGTGTATGCTTATCATACTAATACCCAGAGATGCCTCAATCTCACGGTATATCACATTTGCTCACAGTATCGATGTTTTCTGGTACAACAACCGATTTTGGACGACCTTTTTTAAATTCGTCCGTGAGCGAACGACAGCCACGATTGAATTCACACAATCAGTGATATACAATAGTTTTAGATGTGACTTCATCGCTAAAAGACCGCACTGTTTAAGAAAATAATGCGAACTAAACTAAAATATTTCAAAACTGCTAAACCAGATGTAAAATTAATTTTATCTTTTTACCCGTTATTTTATTAGACCCGGCCCTGTTTACTTTTTTTACAATTTTGTCGGGTTTCGTTATGACAGGGGTTGTTAACACTTTCTTGCAGCCATTCGGTCAACGATATATTTTGCACTGCACTATAAATTCTTTGGTAGTTTTTGACGATTTCATCTATAAGTGGTTGTACTTTACATAATCGATTTCCTCATAATTTTATGAGCAACATCATTTTTGAACAGCTACTTTATTGACCAATAATTACGAATGGAATTCATTCGCACCATTCCCATGTAGCCCAGTAGACCTAAAAAATGAGCGATTTCTTTCCTAGTTGTTGGCTCACATGATTGTACTCGGGTATTATTGGAAACATTTTTATTCTCCATAACAAAGTAAGTTGTATAATCATTTGTCCGATCCACTATCAAATCCAATATGTGAATATCTATAAAAGCCAAACAGTAATCCACTGGATTATGTCCTTGTAATTGTTTTATACCACCCTCATAATTTACCACAGATGCTCCCAAAACTGATGACCATAAATCACGCAGGGTTCTCTGAACGCTGTTTCCAACTTCTGCTTATTCTGCTGTTAGCGTCGTGTTGTTATTGTTAAAACCTTGAATTTCAACATCATTGTGCTGCTACAATTCGAATTCTTGATGTACTTTATCTACTAGACACTCACTATCAAGCCTGAGACGTTTAAAGTTATAGTAGCCAAAAGGGCCGAGAACATTATAGTTACTGTCGTATTCATCACTGTCGCTATTGTCTGATGGGATGAGCCCTGGAAAATAATAAATAACAATAAAAAAATTCATTTAGAAAAATCTATATTATTTGTTTCTTTTCATAATGTTGTATGGTCTATTATGGAGAAAGATAATTTCTTAAGTTATTACATAATATGCAATTTACAATATACAGATAGCATTATTCATTGTATATAGTATTATAATCAAGAAAACTAAAAGAGCAAAATTACTAAATAAACATAAAACTTACTATCATAGTTTTGTTCTTTCTCCAAAGCTAATGGGAATATTTCTTTGGCGTGCTCACCTGTTATTTCAATAAAACGATACAATACACTTCACGTGGAAAATATGCGAGATGCCCTAACATCTTCGGCGGGCCAGATCGGATGAGTTGATCGATGCATTTTTGTTGAGATAATCCACGTTGAAAGTCGTAGTAAATCATCCCATGAAAATTCTTAATTAATTATTTAATTCCTTTTTTTGACTAAAATGAAAATTTCAAATCACTAAACAATACAAATAGCGTCCGCAATAAAAAAAACGTTCTAAGTACGTATACACTTACCAATGGCAAACTTTACGATGTATATGTCAGATGGCGCCTAGCAACATCGTTGTTGCCAATTTCCGATACATAAATACAACCCTCGTATACCAGGTGTACAAATAAATTAAGGGGCTATACTGGTCTAGAATTTTGAAAAAATCGTTTTTTTTTTGTTTGCATATTTTCAAATCGTAATTTGAATTTGAATATTATAGAGATATAGCTATTTTAGTGACGCGGCTTCTAAACCGATCTGGCGTCGGAGCGGATCGAACAATAGGCGGTAGAGATTCTCCGTCTACCGGCGCACTGTGGGGTATTTATTAGCAAAACATGGTCATTAATCGATTTTTTGAACTGGTTAATTTCCCAGCCTAAGTACTTCTGGGAATTCTCAGTTAGTGACCCGAACTATTCTCACCCGCAAATGGTTAAATACAGGTACCGACAGGTTAAAATTACTAGTCGTTCTAGAACATTTGAAGCGGTAAGTTTATTTCTGAAAAAGTGGTTTCCGTGGAACAGAATATTTAATTTGTGCTATTGGCTTGTTTATTTCCTGATTATTGTGGGATTATGGCGTCAACATCTAGAGGTATGTACCAACTTAATATATTTTTATAGTTGATTATAGTAATCAGGTGACCGGGTTTTTGCAACTAGAAATTGTATTACATTTAGCGACGATTTCTAATATAATATGTATTTTGAAAACTGAATTTGTTGTACTTCCAAAGCTTTCCAAACCTAATATTTGACTTTATTCTAAACTTGAGTGTCCATTTAACTAGCCTACAGTGAAAAAACTTCCGGAAGTTCACGGTTTCGGATTTTACACACTGCCAATAAGATAGTTTTAATAAAATGCGGTGTATATTTCTAAAAGTCTCCTTTTTAAAAAT
Organism: Cosmopolites sordidus; assembly: GCA_031761425.1. Classification (NCBI taxonomy): domain Eukaryota; kingdom Metazoa; phylum Arthropoda; class Insecta; order Coleoptera; family Curculionidae; genus Cosmopolites; species Cosmopolites sordidus. Next base: position 1,273,430 of record JARFXV010000268.1, on the reverse strand, counting down.
ACGTATTATTTTTTTAAACACTTAGGTACTTGCCTTCCCCCGCGAAATATAAAGGCATTACACGTTAATATATACATTATAGAGTTTTTTTTCCAGACTCTGAAGGTCCTAGTCAACCGATCAAATCATTCACCAGAAGAGTTTTATACGCGTTTATTAGTGAGTGTCCAGAAAGAAGTATCGAGGCAAAAATGGAGTACTTGAACAAAAACGTGTTTAGAGTTTTAAGTTGTCCAAAGGATAACGAACCTGTTATCAAACATCAGCTTTCCCATTTTAAATCTCAGTTTAAAAAAAGATGGTCTGCTGCGAGTAACAAAGAAAACATTTTTATTGTGAAAAATAAGGGGTGGTTAAATGGAGCTATTGATTTTCCCGTATCTTCACACGTATCTCCAGGGCGACCTACGAAAACATTTGCAGAATAAAGCGAAAGAAGTAAACGCAGGAAAACCGAAGAACTTAGAGAATCAGGATCGTCAGAGGAACTAGCCTATGCAACGCAAATGTCACTGAGAGCAGAAAGTAACGTGACAGCCTCTAATGTTTTAAAAGATTTAACTGCAAGCCCAAAACGTGCACAGCGATATCAAGAAGCGTTGCATTGGGAAAAGCAGGTTACAGAATTAAATCCACAGGAAGCGCTTTCGGTCTTTGTAGAAGCCAATTTAACTAGACATCAGTATGAGGTGATTAGAAGTGTTGATAAAGAAAAATATCCATGTTATTCAGTTATACAAAGAGCCAAACAAGACTGTTATCCCAAACGCGACGATATTCTTGTTACGTCTACAAGAGCTGAGGTCCAATTACAAACACTTCTTGACCACACTGCATTACAATTGTGCACATTATTAAGAGAAGCTTTTGAAAACCTAAAGGTAGAAGAAAATGATTTTCTTTAAATTTCAAAATGGGGATGTGATGGCTCACAACAAAGCCAGTTTAAACAAAAATTTGAAGACGAATCTGATAGTTTCGAGAATATATTTATAACGTCCCTGGTCCCTTTGCAGCTGATTTATAAATCCAAAAACCGGAAGGTAATTATTTGGAATAATCCCACTCCATCATCTCCCAGGTTCTGTCGGCCTGTAAGAATAAATTTGATTCGCGAATCTGTGGATGTAACAAATAACGAAATACGACATATTGAAAATCAAATTCAAAATTTGCACCAAACCGCTTTGACCTTCTCCAACCGCAATGTAAATATTCGACACAAGCTTTTGTTCACCATGATAGACGCCAAAGTCTGTAATGCGGCTACTGGGACTACGCCAACGCAGAAATGTTTTATTTGTGATGCAACCTCCAAAGACTTTAACAATTTAGAACAAGTAAAACAAAGGCCGATAAAGCCAGGGACACTAAAATTTGGATTTTTAATCCTTCATGCTATTATACGTTTATTTGAGCATATATTGCATGTAGCTTACAAATTACCAATCAAGAAGTGGCAAGCACGAACAAACGAGGAAAAGGAAAATGTAATTGAAACCAAAAAGAAAATTCAAGGTGAATTTAGAATCAAAATGGGTTTGCTAGTTGACAGACCCAAGCCAGGATTCGGAAATAGCAATGATGGAAACACTGCAAGAAGGTTTTTTTCGAATCCTGAGATATCAGCTTCAATTACTGGTATTGACATAAGTATTATAAAAAGATTTAAAATTATATTGGAAGTAATATCCAGTGGATACAGAATTGACACTGACAAGCTTTCTTCGTACACAGATGACACTGCTAATATGTACATTGACCTATATAACTGGTATCCCATGTCACCTACAGTCCATAAAATTCTGGTTCATGGAGCAAAATTTATATCAGAAGCACTTCTTCCCATTGGGCAACTGTCAGAAGAAGCTTCAGAATCACGAAACAAGCACTTTCGACAATATAGGTTAAACTTTTCGAGAAAAAGCAGTAGAGAGACATGCAACACAGATATAATGAACAAGTTACTACTCACATCAGATCCGGTAATATCAAGCCTAAGACCTCGACGTAAAACATCAAGAAAAAGCTTTTCTCCCGAATGCCTGAATATGCTTTTACCTCCAGAAGAGCTAGAAAGTTCGGAAGATGTTTCTGAAGAAGAATCCGACGAAGTGGCGACGAATGATACAATTATATAACTACTGTTTTATGTACATTGGCATTCAATATGCGATTTTGAAAGCATGGGTGCTTGTTTTTATATCAAATCTCTAATATAAGGTATTTAGCATTGTTTAACCAACATTCAATGAAAATAATATCGAAAAAAACAACGAAATAATTTTGGCCACAAAAAAGGCCTGAATACCCCACTGTGCGGCGGTCGTGTTCCCTCATAAAATCGTCCTTATTCTAGGTAGAGGAAGGCCCAATGTATGGAGCAGCGATCGCTGATTAAAAAGATGTGAGTATAATATACCATTAAATGATTGCCCGAAATGAAACTCCAAACCGTAAATTCGTTTTTCTCGAAACTGTGTTTTTTGAAGCGTTTGACATGATATATCAAGTTCTAGTGGACCAATTGCTTTGAAATGTTGTACAGAGCTTCTTAATATATTCAAAATGCCTTTGACTAGAGCTTTTTTGATTTTTTTTTTGCTATTTTTAAAAAATTCCCAAAATTGAATGAAAAAACGAGGGTTAAAAGAAGTTTTTTTTCACATGGACGCCATTTTGCCAATTTTTTTTTTAATTGCTCTCGTCAAACGAAAATGACATGCTTACTCTTTAAGAATTAACTAAAATTTTGTATTTCAGATTACTGAGGGAGTCGGAATCATGGCAACCAGGGCGCAGCTTTTTTTTATGAAACCCCACTTTTTTTTCACTTTTGATTTTTTTTCATTTTTTTGTACTTTTCAAATGTTAATAAAGAAACCGATAGTAAAAATGTTTAAGGTTTTTTATTTATTACGCCTGGAAAAACACATGACCGTGTAGACCAGAATACCCCCTTAATTAATTAGACTGGTGGCATAGCTTCTAGGATATCTGATCTCCTAAAGGACGCAAAACAACATCTGATGCATCTGCAATGCAAGTTTAAACTTCGTAGAGCCATTTGGTGGTTCGTAATAACTATTTTCGTTAACTGGATTTTTCTGATGCCTTCTAAACATTAAAGGCAACAATATCACTATCAAGTTTTATTTCAGACTTGAGCACAATAAGACGGAAACTTTTACATGTGCCATTCCTGGCTCCGACGCCTCGTTTTCGGATCGCACTCAAGAATCGTCACCAATAATGACATATTTCGGAAAATGAGGTATATTTGTCTCCTGTTGACATTTTGATTCTGTGTAAAGTTTTCGAAAACCTTTTCGCGACCTTCGGAAACTTATTAGCGCTAGAAAAATCCGGGAATTGAAACTCGTGAAAAAAACGCATCAGATGTTTGCCTGACATGTCCCCCCTCCCTTCAAAGCTTGAACGCTACACCACCAATCTCATTATTATATTTACCCTCTTGTATTCTCGTATTAAGTGAGCAAAATAGTTTTATTTACAAAACTCACTCTTTAATTAATCAATTCGTCCACAGGATTCTTTGGACTTTTTTTAGTTAATCAACCAAATATCCTCATTTTATATGCATGTAATTTTCCCATTTTCCTAACAGTTTATAAATTTCCTAATGATAGAAGCTTCGACGCAAATTTTACATATGTTTGCTTTTTGATATTTTATGATTTTATTGATTTTTTGGGGGGTAGTATGTGAAAGAGCTTTCTAAAAGCGGGCCATCCCAATTTGCGTCTTTGAAAAATTTTCATAATTTGGCTTTATATTATTACTATAGGTACATGAATACACCTATTGTTTAAATTAACTTTTGGATTATGTCGACATGTACTTAATAGAAATTTATCACAACGTATTTAAAGATAGAGTTTTATTGTTTAATTTTCACTTTATTATACTTATCTTCTTATAAATAAAAATTAAATGCTGTTCGTTGGTAAGCGCATCACTTTAGAACGACTGAACCAATTTGGCTATTTTTGTTTAAATATTCATAATTGTACGAATAAGGTTTTCAGGGAAAGAAAAATTGGAAAACTTGCCCAGAAAATTGGAAAATTTTGCCGAAAAAATCATGACAATTTCAAAGGAAAGTCGGAAAATTCTGACGAACTGCAAAAATCATAATTTTTGTATACACTCTCGATCATAACTGACGATAGGAACGACATATTTATTTGATTCTTTTTTTTGTTTTGTTCGATATGCTCCCGGAATGGAAATAACTCAATTCAATGTTTTCAATTGAAAAATAATCTGGAAGATCTGGAGAGACATTTGGACGAACGCATTCCAGTCTAAATTAAAATAAAATTACATTTGTTTTTACTTTTGTATTGTTTCGCGATCTGTCCAACAATTGTAGTTATTGTATTTCTATTCCAAAAAACTTCAATTCGGAAATATCATTTGACAGCTGATTTTCCAAACAAACAAATGTTGCGTTGGATACTCGAGCTGCATTTCATTACAACATGACAATTGATTACAGTGCAGACCAATCCGTTGCTATTGGATCGATGAGCGTTGTGGCCCACATTTTAAGGCATTAAAATACAGTAATGAAACCTCTGGATTGTGTTGGGAACAGGAACAGATTCCTCACATTTTCTGTCACAAATCCAGAAATGCAAGAGTTGCTTTTAAATCATTCAAATGGGGTTCGGACATTTCCAGCATTTCAGCGGTGTACTGCCATCACAATTCATCTCGCATATAAAATTTCTTTTAGCGTACTTCTGAATGTACTCCTCAAATTGAATATCCATAGCCACAATCATTCATAGATACAATGATCACTCAGAAATACGTTTTTTTCTAATTTTTTCTTTGTTTATACATTTCTAATAGCTGTTCTCAAATTCACAAAACGATCACAAACAAATTTATTGAAATATGGATAGGACAATTTCTGTCGGGTCAGTTAGTATTTAAGACAGATTGACTTATTTTAACAATGAAGAAAAAAAGGAGGTCCAAAAAAAAGATACAAAAACCCTATAAAATCATCAATTTCGAGTAACGATGCACTGGCAAGTTTTGTTCCAGACTGTTGTTTGCTGGGACTTTGGTTTGGCATTTTCTTGACGTATCTACCCATCCTTTTGCTGGCGTCTCATGTGTATCGAACCGATTTTCTAATCTGTATTTTTTGTATGGAGTTTAAGTAGTCAAATCGCCATCGTCGCAATCGTTATGATTCCTTTAATATTTGTCTTTTATTATTAATTATAGTTCTGCTGCAAAGAATGTTGGTTGCATCTTTCCTTAGTCGCTGTTGCAATGAATGCAATACAGGTACAGTTTGCTCTTCATACATAGCATAATAATAGAAATTTAGATAGGCTGCAAAGAATGTTGATTCTGCTGCAAAGAATGTTGGTTGCATCTTTCCTTAGTCGCTGTTGCAATGAATGCAATACAGGTACAGTTTGCTCTTCATACATAGCATAATAATAGAAATTTAGATAGGCCAATTTCTGTCGGGTTAGTTAGTATTTAATACAGATTGACTTATTTTAACAATGAAGAAAAAAAGGAGGTCCAAAAAGAAGATACAAAGACCTTATAAAATCGTCTCTAAAACACCTCTTGTCAAGAGTGTCTGAATGAGAAAAGATGGCAAGCGACCGACCCAAATGGCGTGACCCAAAAGCGACTGACGCCGCTTGTGAGATTTGCGAAATAGAAGGGGAAGATGCCATATCAATCCACATCGCTAAGGTCCGACTGGTTGCCGACGTTTTAAGAGCAGACTCATCGTGGTACCAAAGAGAAATGGAGTTACCTGCTCAAGATGGGTTGAGAGCATCGAAAACAACGGCTTATCTTGAGAAATAACTATATTTTTTTGGTGAAGTATCTCAAAAACACAAATACTTTGTTTACACGCTGGTACTTTTGGCCTTCCTTTCAGTCTATTTTATTCTTCTCTTTTTGCTCTTGTAAAATGTTATTTCTATGCTCCACTACTACTCTCCATACCCACGCTATAACGAAAATGTTTGAATCTGCGCGAAGTGTCAAGTTATATATCGTCAAAAAGGAAAGAGTCGCTTTGTAAATGACATAATAATTTATGGAAATCACTGTTCATTTATATTCCAAACACTGACTAAGTGACTGAAAAAACGACGATTTAAAATAGAATGGTCAAGGCAGCATCAACCTTTTATCCTTTCCAAACAAAATTTTAAAATGTCTGTTTTACGTTGGTTTTATTACATAAAAGTTTAAACGTTTTAAAAACACATGGTTGAAAAAAAAATCAAATATACTTTAATCGATATGGCTACAGTATTTGGCAGATAATAAAAATATAAGAGTAAAAATTGATTCTTGTTTATTTATGAAACACTATAAATTAGTATTTTCTTTTGTTGATTAATCAGTAATGATTAATAAAATATTGGTTGCCATAACAAAATATTGATTGTCGTAATAAAATGTTGGTTGTCATAATAAAATGTTGGTTGTCATAATATAATATTGGTTGTCGTAATAAAATGTTTATAGTCGTAAGAAAATGTTGGTTCTCATTTTATAATGTAATATTAGTTCTTATTATAATATGTTGGTTTGGTTTGGTCATAATAAAATGTTGATTGTCATAATAAAATATTGGTTGTCATAATATAATGTTGGTTATCATAAAGAAATGTTCCCAGTCGTAATAAAATGTTGGTAGTCATGATATAATATTGGTTGTCATAAAATGTCGGTTGGCATAATAAAATATTGGCTGTCGTAATAAAATGCTTTTTGTCAAAATAAAACCATAATTGTCATAATAAAATACTGGTTATCATAATATAATGTTGGTTGTCATAATGAAATGTTGACTGTCGTCACGAAATGTTGGTTGTCATAATAAAATGTTGGTTGCAGTAATAAAATATTGGCTGTCGTAATAAAATGCTTGTTGTCATAATAAAACGTTAATTGTCATAATAGAATATTGGTTATTATAATATAATGTTGGTTGTCATAATAAATTGTTGACTGTCGTAATAAAACGTTAAATATAATATTGCTTGCAATAATATAATATTGATTGTCATAATAAAATGTTGGTTGTCATAATATAATATTATAATAAATTACAATATTGTAATACATTTATTACAGAAAAAATCACTGAGAAATTTGTCTCCGTTTTGGTTTTGTTTTTTCCCAGTGATTCTTTATTTACATAAGAACATATATTTTTGATATTTTGAGTTTTAGATCGTGGCGAAAAACCCAAAAAATAATATAATATTGATTATCGTTATAAAATGTTGGTTGTCATAAGAAAATTTTGGTTCTAATAATATAATGCTAGTTGTCATAATAAAATGTTGATTGTCATAATAAAATATTGGTTATCATAATATAATGTTGGTTGTCATAATAAACTGTTAGCAGTCGTAATAAAATGTTGGTTGTCATAATATAATATTGGTTGTCATAATAAAATGTTAGTTTTCACAATAAAATGTTACTTGTCATAATATAAAATCTCCCATTCATCAAATAAGATGAATAATTTGCTCTTGGAATATCTTATCCCGACCTACTTGCAGCTCATGGCCTAGTACCTCCTGTATACGATATGGATTGAATACATTCAGAAGTTATATGTCGATAATGTTTCACGCATCTTCGTCTGGAAAACTTAGTGGGTAAAGTAAAATATAAATCTGTAAATAAAGTTATGAGATTGATAGCGTAACGTTCGATCTGACAACACTATTGGCGCAGCTTTTGGGAGACAAACATCTGATGCATCTTCAATGCTAGTTTGAACTGCCTACAGTCACTTGATGATATGTAACAATTATTTTCGTGAATACGATTTTTCTACGGAGGTTCGAGAATGAGTGACGACAATTTCGAGTAACGATGCACTGGCATGTTTTGTTCCAGACTGTTGTTTGCTGGGACTTTGGTTTGGCATTTTCTTGACGTATCTACCCATCCTTTTGCTGGCATCTCATGTGTATCGAACCGATTTTCTAATCTGTATTTTTTGTATGGAGTTTAAGTAGTCAAATCGCCATCGTCGCAATCGTTGTGATTCCTTTAATATTTGTCTTTTATTATTAATTATAGTTCTGCTGCAAACAGTTTGCTCTTCATACATAGCATAAATTTTGCTTCGAATTAAGTCTTTGTCGCTTTCCTTAACACATTTGCTTTTACCAGAATCACTATGAACTTTTTTGGCTTTAATTGGCTTCGTCACAATATCTTTAACTGTAGGCTTCGTTAATGAAGACGTTTCTGCTGCGGCTGCATTTACATTAAGCCCCCTATTCAATAAAGAAACATACACATTTTTTTGTTTTCTTTTAAAATTAGCACTACCGGAGGCACAATGATCATTATCTTGCCAAGAACGCCACCTTTTTAGCACATCTGGAATAATAAAAATCGGATCGATATCATAGAACTGCACTATTTAAGAAAAGAATGCGAACTAAACTAATATATTTCGACACTTCTAAACCAAATGTAAAATTAATTTTATTTTTTACTTTTCCGAGTTTCGTTAGGAAAGAGGTTGTTAACAGTTTATTGGAGCCATTAGGTCCAAGTTCAGACCAAGATCTTTACGTAAAATTTGCCAGGTAGTCGAATAATAAAGCCCAACTTCCTGCGAACCGTGACCAATTGATAAATGTGGATCTTCATCAACACCGCCAGCAACAGCAGCGATATTTTCTTTGGAACGCACAGTTTTTATCTTGTTTTTATTTAGTGTCGAGCAGCGTAAAATGCATTCGGAATTTGTCGGTAATTCGGCCAATACGTCGTTCGGTTGGAGGATTGTATGCATCATAACATTCACGAAGTGATCTATAAGTTTGGCGTACAGAACTCTGATGCAAACCTGCACCTGCAAACTACAGAGGATGCAGCACGGCAATAGCATTACAAGAATTGAGAAACAAAACTACCAACAAAAAGCTGTCAGTAAATCAAAATACTGAAACAAGGAATTCCAGAAACGTAGATTACAACAAGATTATAAACGTAGACAAGTAGAAGACAATAAATCTTTCGCTCAAGCGACAAGCGGATCGCTACAAGGTACTGATGTAACCGCCGATCCAATAACATTAATGGTACAAAAAATGATGAAACAAATGGAACAGCAAAAAGAGAAGAAGAATTTAACAAATGTATCCTGGACAGACTAACTAAACTTGAAACACAGCAGAGTCGTCGCACTAATCTTAATGACTAGTGACTTAAGAATATTAGAATGGAATGCAAATGGACTCCTTCAACATCAGGAGGAGTTACAAGTTACAAGTATGTACAATCGGAAACTCATTTCACGAATCAAATGTATGTCAGGTTTAAGGGATATCAAGTTTATCATGCACTACACCCACAAAACTTCGCAAGGAGAGGAGCAACAATCATAATTAAAAATAACATAATTCATTATGAAAAGGAAAAATATGAGATAGAGAAAATTCAAGCTGCTGACGTAAGCATCAAAACAAAAAAATATGAAATTGTAGAAGCTATATACTCACCACCAAGACATAGGATACATAAAGATGAATATTTAACTTTCATGAATATGCTAGGAGAAAACCAGGCCTCCTGGATTTCTTTATTTCAAGTAAAATAGTCGTTAATTATATGCAAATTGAAGAAGGAGAGGGACCATCATCAGATTACTCACCCATCCTGCTGACGCTTAGTAAAAACGTAATAACGTAACAGCCAAATCCAGCACTAACAAATAAGGGCACTGACTGGGAAAGCTTTAAACTACATCAAAGTGAGAGAATCAAGTTGAATGTAACTATCAAGACAATTGAAACATGAATCAGAGAAAATCATAATAGACTTTCAACAGGTAGCATGAGACAACGCCCCAGAAATAAAAAGACAAAAGACCGGAGTAACAAGAGACAAAACAACAAGAGACAAAACAAGAGACAATAAAAATAGACTCAATAGCTTAAAAGGAAAATCCAGAAAATTAAAAATGAACCAATCAACAGCTACCTTAGAGAACTAAATGATGATCAGATCTCAGATCATTGACTCTGGAAAGCTACAAAGATGTTGAATAGATCAATTAAACCAATCCCTCCCATACGAATAGCAAACGGTACTTGGGCCAGAGACAACAAACAAAAGGCCAACTTATTTGCTGCACACCTAGAAAACAGATTTAATACAAGAAAATTAAGAAATAGACTTAGAGCCAAAAAAAGTAGCTAAGGAAATTAAGGAAGATATAAATTCCAAAAAAGCCCCAGGATTTGATCTTATTTCAGGAGAAATATTAAATCAACTGCCTAGAAAAGCCATTGTTAAAATTACCCATTTAATAAATGCGACATTAAATTAAAATATGTTCCAATCTTATGGAAAACAGCAGAAGTCATAATGATACCAAAACCAGGCAAACCGGTAAATGAAATTAAATCATATAAACCTATTTCACTGCTGCCAATGGTTGCTAAATTGTTTTTAAGAAGGCTGAAGAAAATGATTGAAAAGAAGCAGCTGGTTCCCGTCCCAGTGCTGGGCGTACTGGGACCTGTGCTTTATCTGTTATATACATGCGATATTCCAGTAACAGTAAATATCACACTAGCCACATTTGCACTCTTGGTAGTTGGAAACACCATAGAAGAAACAACTGCCAATCTCCAAGGCGCAATAAATGACATAAACGCTTGGACCAGACAATGGTGTATAAAAATAAATGAAAATAAATATGTTCATATTAATTTTACGAACAGACAAATAAATTACCACCAATTGGAATTAAATAATAATACAATTCCATGCAAAAAAACAGTCAAATACTAGGATCTTAACCTGAATGCCAAACTAAAATGGAAAGAACATATTAAAATAAAAACACAACAATTAAAACTCAAATATAAAAATATGTATTGGCTGTTTAGAAGAACTTCCCAGCTGTCTATCAAAAACAAAGTTCTGGTCTACCAGCAAGTGCTTAAACCGTTATGGACATACGGCCTTCAGCTATGGGGTGATACCAAAGAAAGCAATTACAATTGCCTTCAAATATTCCAGAATCGAGTGCTAAGGAGTATCATCAATGTTCCTTGGTATGTTCGGAACGAAGATCTTCATCGTGAACTACAGATGAGGACAGTTAAAGAAGAAATTTTAAAAAATGCCAGGAGTCATGAGGAGAGGCTCCACAAACACCCAAAAGTTGAAGTACTTCAACTCTTAAATAATCAAGATCTAATGCGACGACCCAACAGAACCAAACATTTTGAGCTAGCGTAAGAGTGCAGTGATCAGTGAAAAGCAGAGCACAGTGCAATATAGCCACATCTGATAAGTGTGCAAGATATGTCAAAAACTATGATGGACCGATGGAAATATCTAGACTCAAATAACTGTAGTAATTTAATTATTTATTATTCACGTATGGGCCCTGGTGGACCACGCGAAGTACAATTAGAGGCGTTTGTTGTTGTTAGCCTTCCTTTGCGCTCATACAAATTTCATTCTTTCGCTATGACCTTTTTCCCTCTCGTCAGACTAAGTTGTTCCAGTCTTCCTACATTTTTCTCCCTGGCCAACCTTCCAAACATCAACCTTGTGTCTGAAACAGCCTCTATCCTGAATATCACTTTGTGTAATTATTACTGTTCTTAGGTCCTCTTTAATTGCAGCAATCCATTTAATTATTTCTACTTTAACTCTACTCCTATTTTCATAAAATTCGACTATTTGTCTAGTTAGCCTGCTCGGATTCATCCGTTTTATGTGTCCGTAAAACTTAAATTTTCTTTTTCTCATATCGCTATGTATATCTGTGTATTGTTTGATTTCTTGGTTTTCTCGAAGTCGGTATGTTGTGCTATTTATCTGTTTGGGGCCTAAGATTTTTCTTATGATTTTTCTTTCCTTCTTTTCAATGTCCTCGATGTCTCTCTTTCTAATCAAAATGAGCGTTTCTGCCCTATATAGACATTCTGGCTTAATAACTGTGTTGTAATGTCTCAGAGACTCGTCTAATGTTATGAATTGAGAGTCTAATGTTACCATATTTTGTTTTTAGAAATGGTGTTCTTAGATATTTGCAGGTCATATATTGTGTCTTTTCAAAGGAAATTTGGAGTCCCACCTTTTCTGCTGCTTTCTTATAGGATTTTAATCTGTTTCTGTGCCGTTAATACATCTTGAGCTAAAATTGCTAGATCATTAGCAAACGCCAGACAATCAATTTTGATGTTGGTTCTCACCAGTTTAATGGGCTGGTCAATATTCAGCGCCGACTTTTTTTCACGCCACTCGTGCATTACTTTTTCTAGAACACAGTTAAATAAGAGTGGCGAGAGTCCATCCCCTTGTCTCACTCCAGTTTTAATTTCGAAGGGCTCTGAGATGTCACCCATGAAGTTAACTTTTGACCTTGTGTTAGTTAACGTTGCTTTAATAATTATCGGCGTTTTCAAATCTAGTCCTTGTTCTTTCAAGATTCGGAATAAAGATTCGCGGTCAGTAGAATCATATGCTTTTTTGAAATCCACAAATGTACAGACGAGATTTTTATTGTACAGTTTTTGATGTCTTAGAATCAACTTTAGATTCAGGAACTCTTCAGGGCAGGATCTGCCCGGTCGAAAACCTGCTTGATATTCATTAATGTTAGGTTCTAACTGTCCCTGTGCTCTGTCTAGTAGACATTGAGATAGAATCTTGTAACCAACTGGGAGAAGAGATATCCCTCTATAGTTGTTTACATCCGTTCTATCTCCTTTCTTATGTAGTGGATGGATTAGAGCATCTTTTCAATCTTCCGGAATCCGTTCGGTTCGCCAAACTTCTTGTAGAATTTTAGTTATTTCCTTGATTGTACCTGGACCAGCGGATTTCAAAAGTTCATCAGTGATTCCATCTTCACCAGAAGCTTTGTTATTTTTAAGCCGCTTGATTTGCCTAATTATTTCATTTTCATTCGGTGGTAATGAATCTCAGTTTGTTTGTTTAGGGTTTAGTGTTGTTAATTTGTTTAAGGGCTCAGGACAGTTTAGTAGTTGTTTAAAATATTTCGCAAGTTCTTTGCAATTATCTTGGTTATTTAGAGCTAATTGTCCGTTTTCCTATTTGGAAGCAAAGACTTTGGGGTTGATAGCCTGTTAATTTAGTTTTAAATGTTTTGTAAAAGTTTCGGGTGTTATTTTTTTGGAAATCTTTTTCTATTTCGTTAGGTTTGGTTATTAGTCTAATTAGCTTCGATGTTTCTTTTCTTACTTCCAAAAAGATGTTATAGTTTATTGCTGTTTTTTGACTGTTCCAATCTTTGAATGCTTTACTTCGGTTTAATACTGCTTGCTCGCAAACTTCATCCCACCAGAGGTTAGAGGGAATTTTAGAGATAGTCTTTTCCAGAATTTCCCAGGACTTATTTACTTTTTCAGGATTAGATTTATTTTCTTCGTTAACTGGGAGGTGTGCATTGATTAATGTATAGTTTTGTTTAGCACACTTGAGGGATAGTGTCATAAGTCGATTATTTACTGGCTGGACATTAGTTATAGAACCAAGAATGTTTCTTGAGATAGTGAAAGCAACACCGAGATGTGTATTTTTGAGTATTCTTTTGCCCGTTTTACTTTTAAAAAGTCTGTAGTTGCCGAATTCTAAGGTCTTATCATATGTCAATCTGATTTCTTGCAAAGCTAAAATTTGGATTTTTTACTGATTCAGTGTTCGCCCAAATTCGTGTAGTTTTCCTGGACGCAGGAGAGAATTGATATTTACCGTTCCAAAGAAAATTTTTGTTTCCGGTTTCAGATGTCGGCCAGAGGTCTTCGACTTCCTCTGAAAGATTTTGCGTTTAAGCCCGGACGTCCCAGAATCCGAAAGTCCGGTTGTACCAGCAAAGCTGGCAGAGGATTGTCTACCTCCTGTGGTAATGTTGTAATTAGTAGAACGCTTCATTTTGTACTTTGAATTAAAGGTTTAAACAATGACGGTTCAGAGGTTAAGACTAGAAGTAGTAATTTAAGTTATATTTAAAATGCTTATTAATCTTAAGACTATATTAGTTGCATTGTTCATTTTCAAAAAAAAAACTGAACACTGATTTTGATAATAAATTTCGACAATTTACAAGTGTTGCTTTATTAAACGTTTCGTGATGATTTTCCAAACCATACTGAATGATTTTGACACTATCACCCGTTACATGTGCAAAACAAAAACAAAATTCTAATACATCTGGAAATTTTAAAATTAAACCGTCTCAACCACATGAAAATCCTCATGAATGACCAAATAGACCTGAACAATTCGCGTTTATTGAATCTATTCAGGCAAGAAATAACATCTGCATCCACAGTGCACGCGTCAAACATTTTGACAAATAGTCTTATTATTAAACATTTAATTCTTAACAATTACAAAAGTATCTACAATTTCTAAATCTATCAATCATCAATTCTAATCTAACTTTACAAGCGAGAGGGAAATTAGAACATATATAGAACTTCTGTTAGATATCAAGGACAATCATATCAACAAAAGTAAATGGTTATATCAATATATAAAGCGCGCGAATTTTTAAAACAAACACCGTCGTACTTTTGGTGGCAGTAGATTTAAATATATACACATTTGTTCAAAAGTTTGAACTATTCAAACATTTTATTTTTTTATTAATATTAAGTTTTTCATTTACTCGTTTACGTAGTCATCATTTTATTATAACATTTACTGGTACAAAATAAAACTCGACACCAAATGACCAATGTGCCTAAAATCGATTTTTTATTTTTTTTTGCTGCCCGTCTACAAGAATGTCTCGACAAAAATGGACGCCACATAACTGATGTGATTTTTCGCACCTGACTGGCTTATGTATATTTTAATGACAATATACTACTAGTGTATAAAAGCAATATATTTTGATATTCCTTTAAAAATAAGAGTGTGTCATTTTTTTCAAGAACACCATACCTCCCTAGTGGACCCTGTATAAAAATAAAAAGAACAAGTTTCAATAAAAGTAATAAGCAGTATTTCCCCCATGGGTCCGCATGCATGCCTGTAGGCAATTTGGCATGCTGTCGATGAAATGATCAATTTGGGCTTGTAAAATGTTGTTAGTTCTCTCAGGCTAAGAGGAGGATTGTTTCGTATCTTAATGCATGTTTTCAGAATTTCCCGAATATGTTCAATGATATTCATGACCACCCTAACTTGGTTATTCCCCCATCTTCAAGAACATTTGATACTGCTGCTATTCGATGAGGAGATGTACTGTGATCCATGAAAACAAATATGTCGGCCACAACACCTCGAAACAGATGCACAACAGGATTTAAAACATCCTCGATGTACATGGCACCAGTGAATCTTCTCTCCACGACCAGTAGAGGTGTCCGTTTACCCCTCATAATACCTCCGCAAACAATCACGCTCCCATCATTAAATGGGATACGTGGTTGAGCTGCTTCTAGTCGGGCTTGTCGACCTAGGGTTCTCCATACTATTGTTCTACGTGATTTAGAAACCAAGCCAATTTTCTTCTCATCGGAGAACATCACGTTATTACAGGTAGGACTATTATCTAACATTTCTCGAGCCCATTGAAATCTTACATTTTTTGTTGAAGGGTTAGTTTAGGAACTCGTAAAGGTCTACTACGATGCAAATTTACCGCTTTCAGTCTGCGTATTTCATTTGTCGTGAAACATTTACTCCTTCAAGCCTAACAAACTCCGTTGATATACCACTTGTATATTCCAAACGATTTATTCGAGCTATCATTGATATCTGCTGGTCTTGTGCAGCTGTTGCACATAATTTTCTACCAATTTTGAGGCGATCCTTTAGGTCAATTGTCTATTAGAATTTTTTATGAATTTTCAATACAGCACTTTGGGAAACACGTACAATTTCTAGGATATCACTTTGATTAAAGATCTATTATAACAAAGCAATTATTCTTAATCTGTTAAAATGAGATGTTATGTTTGTAAGCATTTTTAAATGGATTCATTGAAAATTAAAAAAAAATGAAATAATGTATAAATACCAGTATCAACGGAAGGGCAAAAATCAAAAAATCTGTCATCAGCTCAACAAAACCATGCTTTTGTTATTTTCATTTAAAAACGATCTAAAATAAATATCCAACACAATTTTTTCATTATTTACGTAGATTTATAACATTCTTTCAACGTTGTACATGTTCAATTGTTTTTTATAATTATTGTTTTCTAGCCTAAAACGCTGTAGATTAGTTTTAAGACAATTCAAGAAAGCATCTCTTGTCGGTCTATCACAGAGTAAAAAAAGAAACACTTAATATCATTATCAACCGACAACGGTTTTCTTGGAAACAGCGTACAAATTCTGTGGATTGCGAAATGTACCGTATATCACGTCAGAAACGAGAACCTTATCTAATTTATTTATTGTTTAAATAACGTCGATATCACAGTCTCGTACAGGATGATCCCGCAAAATTTTACTTCTGACATTATCCAGAGTGTGAAAGAAGTAACAGTTATTTTTTAATTTGAACGTGGCTGTCTTATATATCGGACACTGAGTTACGTCACTAAAAAGGTCCCATTGATATAATCAAACGAATGAGTTAAAAAAATTGCTTACGTCTCGAAGCAATCAAAATTTAATTCTATTATTATTAATGACATTAATTAATATCTTAATAACAATTAATTCAATAGCAATGAAAGAAAACGCGCAATAATTAAACAATACACTCGAAAGTGAAGTAATTTTGTTATAGTGTTGGGTTGTTCTTAGGGATTTTTCATTAGTTGCTCTTTAAATGCTTGTAAACAAAAATCTGTTTTGGATTGGTAATGTTTATTTACATATTATTAATTCGTATAGTATTTGCAATGGTTACGTTCAGATTCGCATTGATTTGCTTTCACTTAGTGAAGTACATTCAAATTAAAAATGCCGATCCATAACTTGCATTGCACCATATTATTCGCTTTTTCATTTCAAAAAGAGCAATAACGTTGTTCAAACAAAAAATTAAGATTTGTGCTGTTTACGGAGCGGATTTTTCTACTGGGGAGATCACGATCACGAGATTTTGACCTGGAGGACCAGCATCGCTCTAAAGGTCTGTCAAATCATCACGGTTTGTGAGAGAGCAGATAAATATTGGCAAATCGACCGTTTTTTACCTGAAAAAAATGGCTACCTCTGCGAAATGGACCGAATCTCTTTCCTGGCAGACTCCATTCCTGAAGCGGAAGCAGATGGATATAATGAAAAGTAGATTATCAACATCGACAAAAAAAAATCATTGTTGTTGCCAGGCTCAGCGAAATGCGACCTTCATTCGAAGAAAATTATGCTTTGCTTTTGGTGGGATTGGAAGGGA
This sequence comes from Cosmopolites sordidus, assembly GCA_031761425.1. Taxonomy (NCBI): domain Eukaryota; kingdom Metazoa; phylum Arthropoda; class Insecta; order Coleoptera; family Curculionidae; genus Cosmopolites; species Cosmopolites sordidus. The sequence continues at coordinate 1,256,023 of JARFXV010000268.1, read as the reverse complement.
CCCATACACTTTCAGCTCCTTCCACGCAACCAAACCGTCATGGGGTGGGTGGCCCATTTTACAGCACTGACCCATAGAACTGGTGTTCATTCAACTTACTCCAGACACCCCCAGGCAACGAGCGTTGGCATCGAGGGGAGCTCCATTAGTTTTTCTAGTGCCACTCCTTTAGCGAAGGATTCATGAGAGCAGTAGCTTCGGTGCCACTAGTTGGTCAAACTGGGGTCAGGGTTGTAGCCGAGAGGCATAAGCCAACTGTCAAAAGGAAAGATTTCAAACAAACCATCAAAAACGACCTCTACTGTTCACAGAAGGCAGCAGAAGGCAACACTTGAATAAAACCGCCCAGAATTAGCAAACGGAAATGGCATCGTGTTTCATCACGACAATACACAACCACACGTTTCAATCAGGACCCAGCAACATTTGTGGAGCTTCTATTAGGATGTATTGCCCCACCCACCTTACGGAACATCGCACTCTTGTACTCTCGAGGACTATACATTCCACTCCCTCCAAAACCGTTTAAATGAGCAATCTTTTAAAATGGAAGAGAGGTAAAAAAACAACCTATTGACAACATTTTTTCATAATAAAGAAGCTAATTTTTAGCAAAGAAACATTATGAATCTACTACGTTTAGCATAATTTTTCATCTAAGTTCATGCAAAGTTTTATTCTCTTTATCATCGGAGTAGTCGAAACCATCTCACAGTTGAGGAAAAAGTAGTAGCTTGCATTTATTTTGCCGTAAAATTTAAAAGAGGGTATTATTTCAATTTTTTCATTATAACATTCAGAGTAATTTGGCTATAAAACTAAAAAACCGTATGCATTTTTGGGCACTGTAACCATTTGGGTCGGTGGCTTTGGCGCGGACGATAAGGCGGCAGCCTCCCGCTGCTGTGCCGAAACCACATTTGGCGCGGTAGTTCGATTCCAGTGCTCGGATGGTTGTTTTTCTTTCTTTCTTTCTTCTGTTCGTATTACTTCCTGCCCCACACACACACACACACACACACATACACACACATATACACACACACATAACTACATTTAAATGTATAGGAGTGTTTCTAGGCAAAAGTGTAAAACCCGACAACGAATTACCTCTCAGTCACACCAGTTAAAGTCTGAGTAAGGTCTGGGATGCCTTCTGAGAAGTGTTCTATGTTGATCACTCGCCAGTCGGTAGGCTTACTGATAGACTTATGGATAGACTTGACGGGGGTGCTGGCCTGTGTTGTCGGTAGGTGATGACGTTCGGAGCTCACGTTAAGCTATAGGTCCAGTCGCTAAATAGCATTAGTTGATAATGCGCCTCTAACCCCAATACCTCTACCTGTAACCATTTGGTTACGCATATTTTACCTTAAGGTTTTTCTTAAGATTTTTTCTTAGATCTGCCCCAAAATAATTATGTCCAACGTTATTTTCCATTTTCATGAACAAACAGTACAACAAACATAAATACACGCTAATTTTATATAACAAATATACCAAAACTTGGCAAACGCTCCACCAAAATCTAAAAAATCTAAATTAAAATTACTTACAGGATCAAAACCAATCAAATGCAATTTCTCCCATCTATTTACTTTAAGTAGTAAACTCAATTCAACACTAAATTATGTGATAATATTATTTCATTGTTCGCGTGTTTTATTATACTGAGTAACGATCCAAATAATGAACTGGGCTCTGTTTCTGACTTATCAGAATGTACAGTTGAACTTCAGGATGAGCCTTTGCCAAAAAGGCAAAAGAAAACATGGGACCTTCTTTTAGGTATGCAAATATGAAACAACTATTAGTTTTATAATCTTTGATTTTTTAGCTGCTGATGAAGAGGCTGAGATTGTTTCTGGGGAGGAATATTACTCTCTAGAAAATGGTGTTAATCTCGTCCAAGCATCGAAACACTAAAAAACAATCAAAAATAACTTACTCTTGGACAATAGAAGACCTAGTCACTCCTAATATAGATACATTATTCACACCCGCTACCAACGAGACAGTGCTAGCTCCAATAGAATTGGAGCTCCTGAAGAATGATATTATTGATCAAACAGTTTGTATAGCACTCAGGCAACTGGTTCTTGTATCAATACAAATTTTAAAGAACTAACAGATTTGATCTCTATATTGCGATATATAGGAATAATAGAACTTCCTGCTTATTAATATTATTCAGCTAACGGTACTAGAATTGAGCAGATAGCAAGTTTGATGCCTGTCAAACGGTTCAAAGTTTGGAGACGGCTGATACATATCAACAAAAATGAGAATATTACTGAAGATACAATAGACAGGTACTTCAAAATTCGACCTCTCACTGAAAAATTTCGTCAGAATTTTCAACAATTCCGAACCGACAATGGGTATTCTATAAACGAAGAACACTAAAAACTCGAAGAGATTTATCTTCGACTTTAGAAACTATGGTTGCCTATAAAGAAACTCGAGCCGGAAATATTCGCGATTATATATAAAAATAAACCCCACAAATGGGGATACAATTTTTTTATTTAAGCTGTTGTTTTGGGGAATATTCTGGATTATATTCCTTACCAAGGTGCAACTCCCTTCCTACATCTGAACGGAACTATAAACGAAGTTGCTCAAGAAAAATATGCAATGGGAGTTGGAGCTGCTGTTGTCATTGCTTTATCAAAATCCTTACATAATCCGAGTCAGGAAACCCTTTTTTTGATAATTATTTTGCAAGTTTGCTGGTTTTATATATCTCAAAGAGTATATGAATATACACAGTCTAGAAACATTGAGGAGCAATAAAATTACCAGTTGCCCTATTGAGACAGATAAATAGTTACAGAAACAAGGCACAGGTAATTTCGACTACAAACGTGATAAAGTAAAAGGGCTTATAGTAGTAGGTTGATAATAAATCTGTCTTATTGGGTTGTACTCTGCATGGTATAGAATCCACAAAAACCGTAAAAAGATTTGTCAAATCTGCTAAAACAAAAGCAGATATAGCATGTCCTGGGATTGTCAAACAGTATAATAAGCATGTGGTTGGAGTATATATAGCGAATGCTATGATGGGTATATACAGGGTGATAGGTAAACATGCGGCAAAAATTAAAGGGGTTATTCCTCGACTTATTCTAAGAATATTTTGTTATATGATGATTTTCGAAAAACCCCTTTGTTTCGAAGATACAAGGTGAACAAAATTTCCGACATTAACAACATTTTATTATCAAAAAGTACATGTAAAGTTGCTCGACCTACAATAAATGTTCGAAATGATTTCCTTCAGCCTTGATACAAGCATTCAAGCTTCTCGTCATTGACTGCCGAACTCTTTCAAACACACCAGGGTCGATTCTAATTGAGTTACACCCAGAAATTATCCGATGTCGCAAATCATCCAAATTCTTCAATGGAGTAGCGTAAACTAATGACTTCAATATATCCTCAGAAGAAATAATCCAGGGGGTTTAAGTCTGGGGATCGAGCAGGCCATGCGTGTGGCCCACTTCGACCAATCAAGCGATATCCGTATGTTGCTGTTAAAAAATCCCGAGCAACCAAACTGAAATGTGGTGGTGCACCATCGTGCATAAACCACATTTCATGCCTTGTTGCCAATGGTACATTTTCCAGAAACTCAGGCAGCGTTGCTTCCAAAAAGTTGCGATGCACCTCGCCAGTAAATCTTTGAGATAGAAATACCGGTCCAATTAGATAGTCGCCTACAAGTCCAACCGAAACATTCAACGAGAACTGATGTTGAAAACTATCTTCGCATAACTCATGCGGATTTTCATCTGCCCACACATGGTTAATATGAAAACTCCTTATTGCAATTCTTGCGAAAGTGGCTTCATCGGTAAAAAAATTTGTGTCAGGAATAGAGGGATGCTAAGTAAAGTTTGCAATATCCATTGACAAAATGCAATACGTAGAGGAAAATGAACAGATAGTAGTACCTGAACGCGTTGAATGTGGTATGACTACAACAAATTGTCCTTAAGAAATTTCCAAACTGTCCATTTTTCGCGTAGAACTACCAGGCCCTTCCGCTATTATGTCCAGCACATTCTGTTCCAATTGTACCGTTCTTACAGTCAGTGATTTTCCTGACCCTTCAGTTCGTTTCAATGTGCCTGTTTTACGAAGACGTCGATGAATGTTTTCGAAGATTTTTTGGTCAGGGGCATTACGGGTTGGAAATCGTTCACTGTGCAATCGCCTAGATTGCAATGCATTGCCATCAGCAAGTCCATACATGAAGTGCATGTCAATCATCTCGGCGTTTGTACACATTATGATAGAGGACTTCACTCACTATTTAAGACACGTCAAACAGCCAAACATCACTCAATCCATATAAACAAATGCGACCGATGAAATCCACTTACTAGATAAAACAGCCGTTCCAAGTGATCGAGACCGAAAAAAAAAAAATTGTACTTGATAAACTCATTGACGTACACCCTACTTTTATTTATATTAATGATTTACATAAATATCGAATAGGGTTGTCGCAAATTTTGTTCGCCCTGTATCTTCGAAACAAAGAGGTTTCGAAAATCATCATAGGGCAAAATATTCTTAGAATAGGACAAAGGAATAACCCCTTGCATTTTTGCCGCATGTTTACCAAACACCCTGTATAAGTCTCCTCGTAGAGCCAAGCGTTGGTATTTTTCTTTATTTACATATCTTCTCGATATATGTGTAGTAAACAGTTGGCTTCTATACAGATTTAATTGCAATGCTCTGAAGAAAAAAACAAATGCCTCTAAAACAATTTCGATTAGAAATAGTAACAAGTTTAGCTCGGTATGGAAAGGAGGCAAGAAAAGGATGACCTAGTTTCGATGATGGCACATCTACAGTCACAAGAATATGATATCCAGTTGTTGAAAGGGCAGATACCGCTTCATCATTATGGTTTTTTTGGTTAATTTGATGGTTGTGACCATTCGCCAGCACACACCACTAAGGGAAGATGTAGGATTGTGTGAAGGGCACCAGTCGTATAAAGTGCGAAAAATGTAATTCGCGGTTATGCGCAGTTTCGCTTACACATAACAAAAATTGTTTCAACTCAATTAGTATTATTCATAACATTATATTTAGTTGCTTTTTTTTTCTTTAAATAAGCTGAACATATCAACTACTTCAAACAATCGCATAAAAATTTGTTTATTTTCATATTTAGTTTATTATATATCGTATAGATAAATTAAAATATTTCAAGATGTTTTATTGGCTTACGTAATCCAATTTTGTTCTCAAACCCATTAAGCCAGAACTGGCTTCGTCCGAAAAAATTATTCTCCCCAAATTGGGAGTCACCTTTTCACCTTCTCTAGAACCCAATTTCTAATATTTACTTGTTTCTCACTATTGAATCGTGGATCTGTCCATCGTGAATGAGCACAATGTACTGAACACGCCAGCTTTTGAGTGACATTTACATTTCAAATAGTATTACCGCTATTAGTTTTCAAAGTTCCGACACTCTTGTTGAAAAATTTTCCAAATAGTTCATGTATCAATTTGTATGTAACTAGGTCAATTCCAGGTACCTTCTTAATATTTATTTGCGACGTAATAGTATGTATTTTTTTTACTTTTATTGATTTAATAGTCTTGTAAATTTTTAATGGTCTTATAGTAATTCTCAAAAATAAATTCTAACTTGAAAAAACATTTTAAATTCAATTTTGAATGCGTTAAACTATACGCACTGTGTATTTGAATGTCGGTGTTCAAATATTCGAGCTTAAGATCATAAAAGGATTAAAACAATCATATATGATAAACCTTTTAATTGTTTTATAATCATCATTTACTTCTAAATCTAGCAGTTGAGTAATGTGTATAATTAGTAGCTTTAGACTACGGCACAGTTCTGTTTTCTGTTTATTTAATTTAGGGGATCTGCAAAGTACGGCACCCGGGACAGATCCAGGTGCGACAAGACTTGTCTAGCCTGCGTTTCCTCTTAACAATAAAAATATTTTTTACTTCATTAGACTCTGACATCAACGTAGTCGCTTTACTATTTAATATACTCAGATTAATGACATTCCTACGTTTTAACACCTTCATATTATGCGATGAAACGAAGTTTCGTGTAGCAAGTTGTTCTATAGATTTACGAAAGTGAATCAAATATAAACCGGAATTGTTTTATAGATATTTATTATTTCTAAAATAATACAAAATATTTATAAAAATTTCGACATTGTCTTCTCCACGCTCTACACATCGTTCTCAGCGATTTAGAAGCTTGTGAGTTTTGCTCGTAGAAACTTTAAGTTTGTATCATCAGCCAATTGTCCTCAGCCACGAAGTCCTCAACATTTTAATCATTGTCGAATCGTATCCCTCCAAGCGCATTTTTCAACGGCGCAAACAAAAAATAATCACACATTGACAAAACTGGGCTCTATGGAGGGAGTTCAAGGGTTTCCCAATGCATATTGTACAGCATTTCCTTCGTCAAAACCACTGTGAGTGGCCTGGAGTTGTCATGGAAAACGAGGACGTCTCTGAGAACACCGCGTCTTTTGCTCCTGTAAGCAAATTTTGTTGCCTTCAACAGCTGACAGTAGTAGACAGCATTAACCGTACGTCGAGCATGTAGAAAATGAATCAGAAATACTCCCTTCCAGTCGAAAAAAAAACGGTCGCAAGAACCTTACCGGTTGAGACACCGGTTTTTGGCTTTTAAGGGCTAGTTTCGACTTTCATTCCCCATTCCTTACTCGCCATGTTTGATTCTAGAGTGTAATAATGCACCCACTTTTTATCACATATACGATTCAAAAAAGTATCCCCTTCCCACCGAAGTGGATTCAGAAGTCTCATACTGATTTACAATGGGATCTTTTTTTGATCTTCAGTCAACAACCTCGGAATCCATCGGGCACAGATTTTATTGAAGCCAAGATGATTGTTTGAGCACTTCCAAAGCTAGTACCCACTTTTAAAGCGATTTTATGAATAGTGAGCTACCGGCCACCTATGATAAGATCGCGAACTACACCATTGCTGTGAGCAGTGACCCTGGACCTGGGACGTTGATTATGATTTACATTTACCACACTTTCTCGCCCAATCTTACACTTCTTAATTAAGTTAATATTTGGGATGGTTTAAAGCCTTTCTTGATTAAAAGCTTTATTATAACTCGTTGCGTAACGAACGGTGGAACATGTTGCTCACTCATGGCTAACAAAAGACTGAGTAAAATAGCTTAGCGAGCATTTCTCCTACTCCTAATACATTACACTGCAACGGCCTACATTGACAGCCCGCTCATGAATCACTAAGGAAAGTAAGTGTCAAATTTCGGTATATATTTCATTCAACCTCATAGATTCGCCAGACCAAGTTGTTCCGATCTTCCTACATGTTTCTCTCTAGCCAAACTCCCAAACGTTAACTCGGATTCATCCGTTTTATGTGTCCGTAAAACTTAAGTCTTCTTTTTCTCATATCGCTATGTATATCTGCGTATTGTTTGATTTCTTAGTTTTCTCGAAGTCGGTATGTTGTGCTATTTATTTGTTTGGAGCCTAAGATTTTTCTTTCCTTCTTTTCAATCTCCTCGATGTCTCTCTTTCTATTCAAAATTAGCGTTTCTGCCCCATATAGATATTCTGGCTTAATAACTGTGTTGTAATGTCTCAGTTTTGTGTTTTTAGCTATGCATTTTTTGTTGTAAATATTTTGCGTAAGCCTCAATGCAGTTTCCATTATTTGACATCTACCCTTATTGGCCGCTTTTTCCAACCCGTTCTATGATTTCGCCCAAATATTTCAGTTGAGAGATTCGTCTGCTATTACCATATTTTGTTTTTAGAAATGGTGTTCTTAGTCGGTTGCAAGTTATGTATTGTGTCTTTTCAAAGGAAATTTGTCCTAGTTTTTCTGCTGTTTCTTTTAAGATTTCAATCTGTTTTTGTGCCGTTTATATATCTTGAGTCAAAATTGCTAGATCATCAGCAAACGCCTGACAATCAATTTTAATGTTGGTTTTCCCCAGTTTAATGGGCTGGTCAATATTTAGGGCCGACTTTTTTTCACGCCACGCCTGTATTACTTTTTCTAGAACACAGTTACGAGACGAGAGTCTATCCCCTTGTCTCACTCCAGTTTTAATTTCGAAGGGCTCTGAGATGTCACCCATGAATTTAACTTTTGACCTTGTGTTAGTTAATGTTGCTTTAATAATTGCCAGCGTTTTCAGATCTAGTCCTTGTTCATTTAAGATTTGGAATAAAGATTCGCGGTCAATAGAATCATATGCTTTTTTGAAATCCACGAATGTACAGACGAGATTTTTATTGTACAGTTTTTGATGTCTTAGGATAAACTTTAGAATCAGGAACTGTTTAGGGCAGGATCGGCCCGGTCGAAAACCTGCTTGATGTTCACCACATTTTAGGCTCTAACTGTCCCTGTGCTCTGTCTAGTAGACATTGGGATAGAATCTTGTAACAAACTGAGAGAAGAGATATCCCTCTGTAGTTGTTTACATCCGTTCTATCTCCTTTCTTATGTAGTGGATGGATTAGAGCATCTTTCCAATCTTCCAGAATCCGTTCGGTTCACCAAACTTCTTGTAGAATTTTGGTTATTTCCTTGATTGTACCTGAATTTACCTATTATTTACCTAATTATTTCATCTTCATTCGGTGGTAATGAATCTGGGTTTGTTTGTCCAGGGTTTAGTGTTGGTAATCTATTTAAAGGCTCAGGACAGTTTAGTATTTGTTCAAAATATTTCGCAAGTTCTTTGCAATTGTCTTGGTTATTTAGAGCTAATTGTCCGTTTTCCTTTTGGAAGGAAAGACTTTGGGGTTGATAGCCTGCTAATTTAGTTTTAAATGTTTTGTTAAAATTTCGGGTGTTATTTTTGTGGAAATCTTTTTCTATTTCATTAAGTTGATTGTTTTCATATTTTCTATTTAGTCTTTAGTTTGTCTAATTAGCTTCAATGTTTCTTTTCTTACTTCCAAAAAGATGTTATAATTTTTTGCTGGTTTTTGACAGTTCCACTCTTTGAATGCTTTATTTACTTTGGCTTAATACTGCTTGCTCACAAACTTCATCCCACCACGGATGTTTTCTACGTTTCTGTAAAGGAACCAACTTTAAGGCTGTTTTAATAAATTTTTGTTTCAATACTTGCCAGTTCTGTGCTGGTTGTTTATCAAGCTCTTCTGTTAGGGTTGATTTTATTTTCGTAGGGTCGAACTTTGGGATTAGTAGTCTCTTTTAAATAAGTGTTCGAGGTTTTAAGCTAAGTTTGATTCTAGTTAAATAGCGATCCGGGTCTATGTTAGCTCATTTTCTGACTTGAATATTAAAAATCTATTTAAAATTGGGGTATATATGTATACACACATATTTGTAACGATAGTTTCTCGTGTATCCCGTATTAGATGAATGTCCACTGGTGGACGGTTTCGCTTACATTTCAGTGGAGTCTCATCTATATTATTCAGAGCGTTTACTCGACGGCATTTTAGACGACTAATGTTTAGTCACAGCATTACTCGTTGCAGCGCCTTATTTCGTGGAATTACCTCCAGGAATAAATTTCTTAAACGGTAAATAACTATCATAAATGTGTATATACCTTAAAAAATGGAAATGCTTTTGTTACTTTAGTTATGGTATAGTTTCGTTGAAAATTAATTTCAGTGGTGTTATAACGCCATAAAATTTAATGCAATTAAAATTTAAAAAAATAAAAAGCGGTTTGTTCATTTTTTCCCTCGCCTTATATAACTGTTCATAAATAAGCAGAATTTTCTGAAGATATAACCGAGATTTGAATATTAAGTAGTTATTGGATAATAAAATAACAACAAGAACTTGCATTATTATAACATGTCGACAATAAATTGTCACGTTTACATTTGGTTAAAAAATTGTTATGCATTCGTCAACTTTATTTATAACCCATGTAACAGCTTGTCAACATTGAATTAATTATATTTGACATGTTTATAATTTAATAAGTAATGATGCAAAGCGAACTTGTTATAAGGAAATGAAATTATAGAGAACAGAATGGTGACCGACAGTTGGGGTTTGATGTGTTGCATCTTCAATCTCATGTTTCTAAGGTACGACGATTGTATGATAAATACCTGGCCTTGACAAAAAAAATTATTTTTATAAATAAAATTAATTTTATATTTCAACGTAATCACTTTTCAGTTCGATACTCTTAGTCCAAGGTTTATCTATTTATTGTATCCCCTCTAAAAAATACGATTGCTCCAACCCTTTAAAATAAGTGTTCGTTGACTGTTCGTGACTGTTCTTTAGTCTTTAGTATGCTGTGATGAATCCATGTTTCGTCAACAGTTATGAACCGATGGTAAAAATCATTCCGATTGCGTTTTAATATCGCTAAACATTCTTGAAGTTGACACACATATGTGTTTATTGTCAATTGTGAGCAATCGCGGCACCCATCTTGCGGAAAGCGTTTTCATATCCAAATAAGTTGTAAAAATATTCTGCCCTCGTTCAATTGAGATGCCCACAGTCTCAGCAATCTCGCACACTTTCACTCTCATTAGACTATCTTCATCAAAAATTCTTGTACAGCTCCGTTGAATTCAGCTGTCCAATATTTTATGGTTGATAACGAAGGTGCAAAGTCTCTATAAACTTCGCTGTGCTCCGTTTTAATCTCATCATTTGTTTTCCTTTTCAAACTAAGGTATTTTATAACTGCTAGATATTAAATTTTTTCCAAAGTCACGAAAGTTTTATTTAAATGGCTGTCATTCACAAACTAAACCACGGATTTGACAGTTTTACAGTATGACAGTATGAAGTATTCCCCCGTTTTCCTCCCGTTTTCAAAACGAATCTAAAAATAAAGTATATTAATTCCTATAAATTATGAAAAGATAGAAAGTAAATATATTTTTTGTGTCTGTCAATGATACTTACATTGACAATTAGTTTTTAATGACAGTGACATACTGCCAGAAAAAATATATATAGGTAAGGTTTACCGTGTGATTGTGATTGTTTATTGAAATTCTTAAATGTTTTTAATTGTATTCTTAAGAATCAGGAACCATATTGAATTTAAATCTACCGAAGGCATAACAATACATTTATTTTTATTTAAATTAATTATACAATACATTATAAAATCGCCCTTTCTAAGAAGGTTTTTTTCTTTTATTCTAACATCTAACGGTCTAGATGTCTCACATAGAATTTATCACATTCGCAGGGAATTTTATAAACCACATTTTGGCGAAAAACCCAAATAAAGAAAAAAATATATAAACACGCCACAATCATTCAGACATTATTGTTATGAAAGTTTATATTCACAAAATAATATCACTTTTTAGATACCATCGCTATCTTCGGCCTAAGCCCTCGTACAGGCTGTTATACAGTCCTCGTAAAATATCGGATTTTTCGGAAATTTTGTAGGGATTTTTCAATAATTGCCCTTTTAAAGCTTATAAACAAAAATCTGTGTTGGATTAGTAATGTATATTTACAGATTATTAATTCCTGTCGTATTTACAATATTTACTTTCAGATTCGCTTTGATTTGACTTTAATTAGTCAAGTTGATCCAATTAAAAATGTCGATCGATATCTTGCGTAATAACGCTATCCAAATAATAACAAGAATTGTACAGATTACGGAAAGGGTTGTGTTATTGAGACCATGGTGCAAAAGTGGTTTTGGTCGGTTCAAGGCCGGAGATTTTAATCTTAAAGGACCCGGTCGCACAGCCGTCATTTTATTATTTTGAGAAAATAATTTTTAGAAAGTAAACGCTTCGTGTCAATCATGACTTTCGGTGACTGATTTTTAGTGGCGGCTCGTGGGTTTTTAAAGTTGAGGGCGTAGAAGAAAAGAGTGCTGCTGAAGGTTTTTTTTGCTTTCCCCTTCCTCCTTTTTACTTTTCGTGCTGTTGAAACCCTATCCACGAGGTGAACCAGGAAAATGAGATAAAGGAAAGAAACCGAACGAAAATAAAATATGGTGTTTTGTTCTGAAAAAATGTTTACTGTGATAAATGATGGAGGGGCGGCGCTCCAACGCTCTTCCTCACGAGTCGCCACTGCTGAATTTCGAAGTGTTATTACCGTGCTTCTACGGTGATTTTTAAAAGATTGATTGTACAGCCAAAAAACTTGAGGTAAGAACTTACTATATAATATTATTATTTCACGATGTGTGTATATATCGAGAAATACTAAGCTGATTGAAATGTTCGCGGAGCGACACCTATAGAGTAGTAAAAGAATTGTATAATTTACTACATTTTGAAGTTTCATCCGTCATATGAACATGGAGTACGAGACAAAAGTATTGGCATAGCACATTTTTTTTTTGCTTTCCCCTTCCTCCTTTTTACTTTTCGTGCTGTTGAAACTCTATCCCCGAGGTGAACCAAGAAAATGAGTTGTAGGAAAGAAACTGAACGGAAATAAAATATGGTATTTTGCTCTGAAAAATTGTTTACTGTGATAAATGATGGAGGGGCGGCGCTCCAACGCCCTTCCTCACGAGTCGCCACTGCTGAATTTCGAAGAGTTATTACCGTGCTTCTACGGTGATTTTTAAAAGAATGATTGTACAGCCAAAAAACTTGAGGTAAGAACTTAGTATATAATATTTCACGATGTGTGTATATATCGAGAAATACTAAGCTGATTGAAATGTTCGCGGAGCGACACCTATAGAGTAGTAAAAGAATTGTATAATCTACTACATTTTGAAGTTTCATCCGTCATATGAACATGGAGTAGGAGACAAAAGTATTGGCATAGCACATTTTTTTTGCTTTCCCCTTCCTCCTTTTTACTTTTCGTGCTGTTGAAACCCTATCCACGAGGTGAACCAGGAAAATGAGATAAAGGAAAGAAACCGAACGAAAATAAAATATGGTGTTTTGTTCTGAAAAAATGTTTACTGTAATAAATGATGGAGGGGCGGCGCTCCAACGCTCTTCCTCACGAGTCGCCACTGCTGAATTTCGAAGAGTTATTACCGTGCTTCTACGGTGATTTTTAAAAGAGTGATTGTACAGCCAAAAAACTTGAGGTAAGAACTTACTATATAATATTATTATTTCACGATGTGTGTATATATCGAGAAATACTAAGCTGATTGAAATGTTCGCGGAGCGACACCTATAGAGTAGTAAAAGAATTGTATAATCTACTACATTTTGAAGTTTCATCCGTCATATGAACATGGAGTAGGAGACAAAAGTATTGGCATAGCACATTTTTTTTGCTTTCCCCTTCCTCCTTTTTACTTTTCGTGCTGTTGAAACCCTATCCACGAGGTGAACCAGGAAAATGAGATAAAGGAAAGAAACCGAACGAAAATAAAATATGGTGTTTTGTTCTGAAAAATTGTTTACTGTGATAAATGATGGCGGGGCGGCGCTCCAACGCCCTTCCTCACGAGTCGCCACTGCTGAATTTCGAAGAGTTATTACCGTGCTTCTACGGTGATTTTTAAAAGAGTGATTATACAGGCAAAAAACTTGAGGTAAGAACTTACTATATAATATTATTATTTCACGATGTGTGTATATATCGAGAAATACTAAGCTGATTGAAATGTTCGTTTCATCCGTCATATGAACATGGAGTAGGAGACAAAAGTATTGGCATAGCACATTTTTTTTGCTTTCCCCTTCCTCTTTTTTACTTTTCGGGCTGTTGAAACCCTATCCCCGAGGTGAACCAAGAAAATGAGTTATAGGGAAGAAACTGAACGGAAATAAAATATGGTGTTTTGCTCTGAAAAATTGTTTACTGTGATAAATGATGGAGGGGCGGTGCTCCAACGCCCTCCCTCACGAACCGCCACTGCTGAATTTCGAACAGTTATTATCGTGCTTCTACGGTGATTTTTAAAAGTGTGATTGTACTGTCAAAAAACTTGAGGTAAGAACTTACTATATAATATTATTATTTGAGGATGTGTGTATATATCGAGAAATACTAGGCTGATTGAAATGTTCGCAGAGCGACACGACACTTATAGAGTAATAAAAGAATTGTATAATCTACTACATTTTGAAGTTTCATCCATCATATGAACATACAATGAAAGACAAAAGTATTGGCACAGCACTTTTTTTTTGCTTTCCTTTCCTCCTTTTTACTTTTCGTGCTGTTGAAACCCTATCCATGAGGTGAACCAGGAAAATGAGTTAAAGGAAAGAAACCGAACGGAAATGAAATATGGTGTAGTGTAAGTATGGCGATGTCTGGGGTATTAGGATTCTTTTTAATTTGTCTAATTATCTTCTTCTTTCCTAATTGGTAAGTTTAGATGGTCGCCCTGTTCGTGGCATATATTGAAATTGTCGCTATTGTTAAACCTTTTAATAACACTACGAACAGTGTAACGACTTTTTCTCACTACATTCGCAATTTCAGAATATGATTTACCGTGACGATGCAGATTAACTATTTTTTTTTTCTGTCAATCACTGTAGTTTTCTGTCCTTTACGACCCATTTTATTTCAAATTATTTGTTTTCTAGATACTTCGACTAAATCACATATCAGAACTCTACGCTATAGTAATATTCGACCACAATAAATACTTTTCCATAGGTAGAAACAAGTTTTTATCAGCGTCTTGCTTTAAAATATTTGATAGACATCTAAGCATGCCAATACTTTTGTCCATTCAATCCAATTTTTGTCCAATAATAATATATTCATTTTAAATTTATTTAATCTATTGTAGGAGCCACATTAGGTGTGGTGTCTAAGGCGTCAGCCTTACGTTACGGCAGTTAATGTGGAGCGGGTTCGAATCCCGTATTAGGCTAAAAAGTTTTTCTAAAATTCTTGTGAATGTTTCTCAGTAAAAGTGTAAAATCTGACAAGGAATTACTCCTCAGTCACGCCAGTTTCGAGCCTGGGTAAGGCCGGATGCCTTCTGAGAGGTTTTCTATGTTGGTCACTTGCCAGTCGGTAGGCTTCTCGAGATACTTTCGATTAAGCATAAAACCAAGGGTTGATAGTCCGAGGGGGCTGCTGACCGGGGTTTTCGGTAACTGATGACCGTGGTTCGGAACCCACGTTAAGCTGTAGGTCCAGTTTCTAAATAGCCTTCTCAGTTGCTGATGCGCCTCTAACCCCAAAACTTTACTTTACTTTAATCTATTGTATTTGAGATGAACAATTTTTTTTATGTAAAAAAATAGATTGTGGTTGGAGGTATAAAATAATTACTTGATTCATTTTTTTTACGTTTGTATTTTAAAAATATAAACTTTTATTATATAAACAATATGATGTGCCAATACTTTTGTCCACCACTGAATGTGAAGTTTAAAGTTGATCTGTCAATCCATTCGTACAAACACACCAGCTTAAAATAAACGTATCAGTGTTTTTTTTAAGTGGAAAGCATTGAAAATCGTGCAGTGATTAACTTCTTTATAAAAAAGGTTTACAAGCAATGCAAAAGCAAAGCTATGCGCAGGATGGGAAAACTTTTTAATCAATATTTGGATCTTTTACGAAAGAATAAAATAGATTTTTAACGTCGTTTTGTAACTATGGAAGAGACGTGGACTGAGCCCAGTTATTCCACTCAACAACAGAACAAATTGCCAATATCAGATATGCGTGAAATGAAAAATGTTATGTTGACCAACATGCACTCGGGAATGATCATTATATAGGTAACGGATCTTTGAAATTGAGCGGTTTTTTTAAATTCTTACATAAAACATAGATGGCTTTGGGAATTTGCGTAGGTCCAGTTTCATTTCAGAAGTGTAATGTATGGCATTTATAAAAATTGAGTCGTACACAACACAGCAACGCGTTAAAATTGTTGAATTATTTTATAAAAATGGGCGTTCAGTAAGAAATGATTTTAGTAAATTGCGTGATAGTTACGGTTTACACAATCATCCATCTGAAAGCACTATCAATCGAATTGTTGAAAAAATCAAGGAACTGGTTTGGTTGAAGATAAAAGAAGAGCAATATATAGTCGTAGTGGTCGTTCACAAGAGCAAATTAATTTGGCATGTGACAGTGTTGCTGAAGACCCACAAATTTCCATTACTGGACCTTCACAACAATTTAGACTCAGGGAATCCACAGCATGGCGTATTTTACAAAAGGATTTAGCTCTGAAGGCATATAAAGTTCCAATAACTCAAGAGCTAACGCCACTGGATTATTCGAAACGTCGTTCATTTGTCGATTGGATCAAAGAACAGATGATTTTTCTCAAAATCAAAATATTTTCAGATGAAGCGCATTTTGAAATTGATGGCTATGTTATTAAAATAAATTGCCGCATTTGGGGTGAAGAAACTCCACGATTAATTCATGAGAAACTTCTACATCCTAAACGAGTCACTGTTTAGTGTGCCTTATGGTCAGGAGGTGTCACTGGACCGTTTTTCTTTCAGAATACTACTGGTGAAGCTGTAAATGTGAAAAGTGTTCGATCGTATGATCGTATCGTTAGATAATGGAAGATATTGTGTTCCAACCGGATGGCGCTACTACGCGGATGAAGCTCACTGTGCTAATGAAACAACTGATTTATTGATGGAAATATTTCCTGGAAAAGTTATTGCCAGAAACGGTGATGTTAATTGGCCAACAAAATCATCTGATTTAACATTTTCATTTATATTGTAAACAAGTGTCGTGTCGTGTCCTTCTCGAATAATTCCAAGGGTGAGTTTGTCACTAAACACTTTGGTTTCTATCGATTTATATTAGATATGAGACTAATTTAAAGCTATATTATCTCTATTATTTCTATTTAATGTTTTCATTAATATTTAATAATTTTTATTTAAGTGAGTGTATCAATGAACACTTTGTTATCTATTAACTTTTATTAGTTGTGAGTTTGTCACTGAACACTTTGTTTTCTATCGATTTTAGTAGTTTTGAGAAGTATTTAAAGCTCACTTCTATTTCTTTTTTGTCACAAAATACTGTCCTGATTATTGCCAAATATTCAAGTACAATTGAACTAAATATGTTACTGTTAATTTTAAATAATATCTAAAACAATGTTTCTTAATTAATGATTTGATTAATACCAAATGGCTTATATGTAAGTGAATATCCAAACATTGTTGAGTAGTGGCATCATCATGTTCATATGAAAAGGAATAAAACAATTTTATACTTTGTTATCTATCACTTTTATTCCTTTTTAAAAAAATAACTATTACGAAGTAACAGACAAATCAATCAATATTCATATGAATTGTAATTTAATTGAAAAAGATTTCCATGGTATTGTCGCACGGTTTTCGCTTCACTACTATGAAGTGGGCAAATGTTGTTTTGCTTTTCTAATATCTAGAGTGGGTACATCACACAACTCAATACTATGGGTTACACCGTAGGGTGTGGTTGGATATCCATTATGTTTTGCTTAGCTCTTTAGGTGGCACGATATCTCGTGCGGTTTTCCCTTGATACCCCGTTCATACCCGAAGCTGGCACTGTTACGCGTTCTACCCTCAGTGTCAGGAACAATATCTAGTTAAATTACTCAATTACATCATTGTTGAAAATGTATGATCTATAATTTAATAAATATTGAGAGATATCATGGTTCAAAATATATGATCTGGGCGTAGGATGTGATTGGAAGTGTTTAAGGTTACTTTTATTTCCAGATAGTTAAAGCTGCAATGATTGGAACTCGCCACCATGTCGTCAAACTGATATACCCAACTAGCCGCCCAGTTAGAGCAATTACGGTTAAACCATCTCAGTTATTATTAGGGAGAAACGTATATCTGTCTCTATATTATATATATATATATATATATATATATATATATATATATATATATATATATATATATATATATATATATATATATATATATATATATATATATATATATATATAAGTGAAAGTAAGTAATAATACGGTTTTAAATGCGTAAGCATTGAAACATTGAAATAAAAAAATGTAAGAAAACCATGAACCAGGATAAAGAACCTACTTCGTTCAGTCAACTTTTCCAATTATTGATGCAACGCTTAGTTAACTTCACGGTTCATGATTCTTCCGCCCTTTATTAGGTATGGTTTTCATATAAATAGAACACAGTTTAATTTTAGAAGTACATTGAATACCAGGGATCCTTGGTGATGCTAACATGGTTAGCGAAACGCTCGTCGAGAAGTTTTAAAAGTAATTTGGTGTTTAGTGGTAAATCCGTTCGAGGTTAATGTTTCACATTGAAGGTTCCAATAGGAGAATTGCATTTAATTAAAAAATATATCGAATACACAATTTGCCACTCATTCTAAAAAGAATATAACACTTGAGCAGTTCGATTGTTAATGATTATTTAAAGATTTGCTTATTATTTCACCTTATAGCGTCACTTTTTTTTTAATTGTTACATAAATGCCGACTAATTCGATATGGGTAGACTTTAAAAATAAATATGAGCGTTCCTATCGGGAAAAACCACAGCAAAATGTTTCCAATTAAAATAATATTTACTTAAATTATTTGCAACGATATTTAGCAAATGTATATAAAATAATGATGTATACGTTGAGTAATTGTATCAGGTAACCAAAAAGGTCGAGTAGTTTGAGTAAGAGATCGATTCTGGAAAAATTGTTTTTGTAAACTGGTGATACATATATTTATACAATAAAAACAGTTGATATTTACCTATCAACGTTATGTTATTTGATTTCGTTTTTTTTTTAATTTGACATAAGGTAATAGTACCAAATATTGACCGATTTCGATGAAATGAACCGAAAAATATTGTATTCAAATTAACTTTAAGAATTCAGGAGTTGTTACACTTGTTAATCTATTTCCGTAAGTTTTAACTTACAATATATAATACTTTATTTAATGTAATAATACTTAACTTAAAATTATAATAATTAATGTTAACTCTAAATGACCCTAATACGAGGCATAATATGTATCCGGAATTGGCAAAAATGGTGCCGCTAGGCGCCATCTGACATCTACTTCGTAAAGTTTGACATTGTTGACTGTATACATACTCAGAACAATTTGTCATACTAACAGTGCATCGATCATCGTGCATGGTCATCTCAACAACAGTGCATCGATCAACTCACTTCGACTTTTCGCGATGAAGCACCATTTGAAACCACTGTATATCCCTGATTTAGTGGATTTAATCGCTGCCGTTGTTCGCTCATGGGCGAATTTAAAAAAAGGTCGTCCAAAATCGATACTGTGCGCGAACTGATAATGCAAGATCGTCATGTGACATACCGTAAGATTAAGGGATCCTGGGCTGGTATGACAAGCATACACTAAATTTTACATGAAAATTTATTCGTGAAAAAGATTGTTCGCTTTTGATTGTGCATAATTTGACAGTCGCTCAAAAAAGGGTTCGTGTCGATTGGTGCAAAGAAATGCTCAAAAAATACAATCGTAGTGCATCAAAAACTGTGTATAACATCTACAGTGGCGAATCGCGAATCTTTGCGCATGAGCCCGAAAGTAAACAGCAGTTGACTGTATCGGTCTTTCAAAATGAGTCAAACTCAACATAACGTATTTGCGCAAGAAACACTTCGAAGCAAACAGTCGCCTTTTTATGGGATAAATGGGCATGTGGGTACAGTGCCATTAGAGACTCGTAGAACGGTCAACTCTAAATGGTAAACAACCATTTGTTGGCTAGCAGACTGTGAAGAAATAAAAAAAGCAAGAAACGACGCAGGATCATTCTCCACTATGACAACGCAAGCTATCACACATCGGACCGAACAATTCAATATTTGACCGGCCAAAACATCGAATTGATGGTTCATCCTCCGTACAGCCCTGATCTGGCACCAAATGATTTATTTTTGTTTCCGCCCGAGAAGAATAAACTACATGATCAACAATCTTCGATACCAGAAGAAGCGATTGATACATTCAAAACGCATGTTTTGGAGATACCTCAATTGGGACGGAAGAAGTTCTATGAAAATTGGTTCAAACGTATGCAAAAATGTATCGATTATCGCGGTGAATATTTTAAAAAACAATAAAACCATTTTCAATGATAAATATTTGTTTGTATTTATTATTCCGGATACATAAATAGCAACCTCCGTATTGACCACTAAACACTTATTAATGACAACGTTCCAATAATGACAGCATTTTTATTTAAATAGAATTATATTAATTGACTATTTTTAAATATTAAATCACACTTTTCTTTATTAGTTGTCTTCATAAATTATTATAAAGAGTCTAACAATATGAATGATTGAACTTCAAACTTAAATAAAACACAGCTTTTTTGCTCAAAATCGGTTCCGATTGCTTTATTTAAGAGATTCAGAGATTCATTGAACAAGATTTCAGCCAAATGGCTACCACGACTCTTTTTTTTTCCAGACAGGGATCCGCTCGCGCCAATTTTCGATGACTCTGGCGCACATTTTGGACTTATGGCAACTATGGAAACGAATGTTAGTTTCCAAGTCGGCAATAGGGGCGAGTTTATTGTTATAAACCTGTGTTTTCACATGTCCCCAGAGAAAATAATCTAATGGAGTTAAATCGCATGATCTCGACGGCCAAGAGATAGGGCGATTTCGTGAAATTAACGAATTGCCGAACTTGGCTCGCAATAAGCCCATGTTTACTGGGGAAATATGAGGAGGTGCGCCATCTTGTTGAAAATAAAGGTCATCCGCATCGATTCTATCAAATTCCGAGAAAAAAATCTTCCAGCATTGCCGGGAAAAAAATCTTATGTTTGTTTAAAGCAATAAGGACCGATGACTGCTCCATGTCAAAATTCACACTAAACTGTGATCTTTTACGGAAGCAAAGGACTCTCATGTATCACGTGTTGATTATATTCGCACCAATATCGACAATGTTGTTTATTGACGAAGCCACTGAGCCAGAAATGAACCTCATCGGAAAAGATGATTTTGCGGACCAGTTCGAGGACCTAATCGGCAAATTCAGGACGAATAGATTGGTCGGTTGGCTTTAGTTTTTGCGCCAGTACCATCTTATAAGGATCCAAGCCTAAGTCCAACCTCAGGTTGTCATTAACTAGAGGTCTAACTTTTGTGAACGGCGAGAAACTGAGACGTTGTCATTTTCGGTTACACTTACTTGAACGACGGCAATATTTTTAACACTTCTGACTTTTTTTGTCGTACAGGCACTAAACTATGGTGGAGAATAAACTCTCTTTCAAATTTTCGAATAACAGGATCAATAGCCTTTTCAGAAGGACCTCCACCACAAATACCACGATGGGTATGAATTGCTCGTTGAGTAACACTAGGGGACCGTGAATTTGTGTAATAATATTGGAAATTTTCCAAACATTCTTCTGACGTAAAACGAACTATGATTTAATTGCAAACCTTTCGGAAAACAACTGACAAGACATGTTAAAAATCGATAAACAAATATGGCCACCATGAGCTGTCAAAGTTCCATCATCCCTCATGGTAGACTCTTTATATGATAAAACGTAGAAATTTATATCTCTTCACGAATAGTAAAAAAATACTTTTTAGTACAATTATTAATATCTTTAAATTTATATTCTGATTATCATAAGTATTCTGATAATCCCTTATGTTTATCACTATCCAGTGGCGGCTCGTGAGGGCGCCGCCCCTCCAGCTTTTATCTTAGTAAACAATTTTTCAGAGCAAAACCCCATATTTTATTTCCGTTCAGTTTCTTTCCTTTAATTCATTTACCTGGTTCACCTCCTGTATAGGATTTCAATAGCACGAAAAGTAAAAAGGATGAAGGCGAAAACAAAAAAATCTTTAGCAGCAACATTTTCTTCTGCTCCCTCCCACTTTAAAAACCCACGAGCCGCCGCAGTCACTATCAGAATCAGAAATGATTTTTATTAATTTTTATTATTCATTCGTTCTTCTTCATCCATTTGTCTTTTACGTAATTTTTCTTTTTTTCGTTCGCGCTTTTCTAATTTTTCTTCTTCTTTTTGTTTCTATAGTAAAGGCTCTTCTTTTCTCCCTCAATTATTGCTTTTTTTTAAATTTTTTAGCATCACGTCCAACTTGTAGTTTTAATTGTTTTTATTTGATTTCAAGCTTCATTTTTTCCACCTCCAATTTTTCATATTTGTTTGATGTAATGGCATAAATTAGTTCTGTCTTATCTTTTTTTGTTTTAGTTTTATCAATTTTTGGATAGTGTAAATGTTTTTCCCAATTTTTATAACGTTATATTCTGGATTTTTTACTGACATATTATTGTTTTCTATGCTAACATTTTTGAGACTATTTATTGGCATATTTATGTTTTATCCATTGCCATTAGGTACACTGTCTGCTGATATATTGTTGTTGTCAGTGCTAATAATTAATTAAATCGCTAAGACATTGTTAAACGATAAAGTAGATCAACATGAAAAGTCGGGGATTTACGAAATTAGTTGTCAAGACTGTGATCGAAGGTATATTGGGCAAACAAAAAGTCCATATTGACAGAATATAAAAAACATATTGCCCACATTAGATATGGGAGAAATGAAAAATATTGTGTTGCCCAACATGCAATCGAACATGACCACAGTATAGATATTAGTAATTTTAAATTAATTAAAAGTGTTAATAATAATAGGGCTTTGGATGTATATGAAAGCATTCAAATAGAAAAATGTAAGAAAACCATGAACCGAGATAAAGGACCTATTCCATTCAGTCAACTTTTTCAATTATTAATGTAAGGCTTACTAAGCTTCAGGGTTTATGATTTTTACACGCTTCGTTATGTAGGATTTTCATATAAATAGAACATAGTTTAGTTTTAGAATCAGATTAAGTTATCTCTTGACATGATGCTAACATGGTTAGCGAAACATGCGTCGAGAAGTTAAAAAAAAGTGATTTGGTGTTTAGTGGTAAATCTCTTCAAGTTTAGTGTTTCACACCAAAGATTCCAACTGAAGAATTGATCTTTGAGTCAGTTATTCTGTTTCTCTTGGATGCCACGATAAGTCTCTGAAGGCGAAAAACTCTACTAAGCCAGTTTTTACTTGTTCTTCAATTATGAATGTTTATCCTAGCAAAACAAGTGAGCCATGGAACGAAACGATGAAGTTCAACTCAACTAGATAATTTTTGAGGTAGCCAGATGTGAAGTGTGTGGTCTTGCAATGTGTTACTCTAGGAAGATTATTTTCTGATCTTTTAAACTTTTGTTTTGCTCCGTTTCTTTGTTTTTCGGACCATTGGCCCTAATAATCGTCCAAGTCTGACATACCTGTGTCATAATTGGATAGATACATTGATTGAACACTCTGCTTTTTAAATATGGAGGTATCTTTATATGTATCCACTTCAAATTGTTAAATCCTACCCATGTTAACTCTTTGAAACCGTCATTAATTTACTGACTTTTAATGTTATAAAATATATGACGTTAGATATACCTCTAAAATGTGAATATTCATATAATTTGTGCGGTTTTGCATGAGTACTGCAGAAGGCGCATCTTCTAAATTTTTCAAGATGTTTTGGCATGTGTGCAGCTTTGTCATATTTTACTTCTGGTGGAACTGTTATCTTGAAATTACTGATGGTTAATAAACCTGCAGTATCACGTATTCTTCCTTTTTTGAGCATGTTGGGCTTGACTCCAACCAATCCGAGGATTACAGGTAATCTGAACATTTATCAAGTCATTGTTGTCGAGTTTGATCCAGTTTTGAATATAATCAAAGAGTTGGCTAAGGACACGTTACATTTCTTAGATTTACGATCGAATTATTGATTGATTTGTCCATTACTTTGTGATAGTTCATTTTTTATAATATTTATAGAAAACCCACATACTCAGATATAACAATCATAAAACAATCAATCCACCCCATTACACATAAATATGCGGCATATAAGTCTATGATCCATCAAGCATTCACAATTCCACTATCTGAAAATAATAGAAAAATAGAACTGCAAAAAATAAAACTAATAGCACAAAATAACGGCTTCAAAGAAAAAGAAATTAGTTACGTAATAAATAAAAAACCGAAACAATTACTAATTCATCAAGTATATCCAAAAGTAAAACAAACAAATGATAAAAAATACTGTAAAATTTCATTTATCCGTCCAATTTCAGAACAAATAGCTCGCTCTTTGAGGAAACATAATTTGCAAATAGCGATTAAAACCACCCAGTCAACCAGTAAATTAATTTTTAATACCAAAGATAAAACATCACCAAATACAAAATCTGGAGTTTGTATGTTAAGTTGCAACGACTGCAGTAGCTGCTATGTGGGACAAACTGGCAGAAATTTTCAGACCAGATTCAAAGAACATAAATCTGTATACATATTAAAGAAACAACACTCTAATTTCATAGATACCGGACATATATTTTCCGAGATTACAAATTTGAAAATTTTACATTTTTTAACAGCTATTTTTTTACATTTTATTTTACATATTATTTTATTTACAGCGCCAAAAAGCAACAAAATTAAACATTTTAGAAACTATTGAAATTTATAAATATAATAAAGACCCATCTAGACAACTATTAAACGATCAGACGGATATCCGAAATTCCCCACTATTTAAAATATTGGAAAGAAAAAAATTAATCCCAATAAACAACTGTAAAACCTTAGTTTACAGTTGTTTAGTCTTTCCATTTTAAAGTCTTTCCATTTTAAAAATACAATACCGTCCATACTAACCCTAAAACCAGACTGTCAAGCCTTTCTTACTTTTTCTCAATATTCCGCAAGCATAAATGGAATTTTCTTGGAGATATTTTTACAGTTCAAGGGAATTGAAAAGGTTGTCAAAAAAAAACGTTGTCCCTTTTCTACTAACTTTTGTTTATATTCTTTATAAATCGAGCTTCTAATTTGTGTTCTGTTGCATCAGAAAATTTTTCTGTATAGATTTGGAATTAGCTGACATATCCAAATTGATCAGCTCTTATCCACACCTTATACTCACACTTAATTGGTTTCTTTGACATGTATTGGCGTAGAGAACTTCTGTCTTTGAATCGTATCGCTTGATTTTTGATGGTTAGGAAGATGAAAGATACTATTACGATAATTTTTCTAGCAGAGGGCTGATTTTGTATAATTTGTTAACACATTTCTTGTTTGCTTCCGGCTGAACAGAATTGTCATTCAAATGGAGATTTTTGAGTAACCATATAAAACGATCTCTAGACATAGAAGAACTTATAAAGGCATTTCTAGTATTCCTGTAGGGCCAATAGTCTCGAATACTTGGAAGTTTCCTTATTTCCATGAGAAAATTTATTCCAAGAAACGTCTTCACCTCATGGGAATTAGTCTGAAGGAAATATTTGTTTTGAAGAGTATATAAATTGGTGTGGAAGGTAATGTGGTCGATGATACAAATATATGCAAAAATATATCAGTTGGCTCTTCAATGTCACACGGTAAAGTCGGTCCAAACGTGTGTGACTAAATTAATTCTTATTTTGTAAGCAGAACATGCTCGCATTGATCCATACATTATTAGTTTGTAACAACTTTTGTCTAAGTGTATTCAAATCGATTTCATCATAACTGATCCATAAATCATCTTCAGGAAAAGCATTATCCGAAATTTTATCGCTTATAAAAAAATCATCTCGATCATAATTTTCGAATACATCATCTTGAAATTCAACTTCCATAGAGTTGATATCGACTTCAATCTCATTTTCGTTTTGAATATCATCATCCGACAAATCATCTATATCAGAGTCTTCACCTGATGGAAAACTTTCCAAGAGAGAAATTAACATGCTTTAACCAATATTTTCTAAATCACGATAGAAAAACATTTTATCCTAAAAACAAGAACAAAATATTATCCAATGCCAAGTGTTTTTATTGTGGAGTCACCAACTCTAGTTACTATCTAAGGATTCTAGTACCTCTATGGAACTAAAAATACTTATTGATAATGCAAAGCTTTATAATTTTAAAAATCAATTAAAAAATAATTATCTTTTGAAACGATAAGCACGATAAACTGGTAAATAACTAAGGAAGGTGAGTCAGAGCACATGCAAGCATGTGTACTTGTTTTCACTGACCAAGTGTTCCCATGGTGAAGCCACCACCTTTATAAGTGTATTCTAATTAGCTATATGGAACTAAAAACACTTATTGATAATACAAAGCTTTATAATTTGAAAAATCAATAAAAAAATTACCTTTCGAAACGATAAGCACGATAAACTGGTAAATAATTGATGAGTGTGAGTCAGAGCACATGCAAGCATCTATATTTGTTTTCACTGGCGGTTGTCAAGTGGTGGCGCCATCTCAAGTGTGTTCGAGTCATCAATTTAAACTTTTTATTGCGTGCCGGCTTAGTTTGGGGTCCAAATCCTCACCATTGTTTTTTTTTTTTCAAAAATAGTATTAAAATTATTCTGTTATTAATTTCTGATAATTATTAAGTTGCAAGTTATTTTTTTGGTCTCCAGTGTTAAATAATTAGTAAACTAAAATATACACCTTTGTTTTTTAATTAAAAACCCGTGCAAAAGCTCTAATTACATAATTTATTCCGAGACTATTAAAAAGACAATAACATTGAAGAATTAATATACTTGTCAAAAAAACAATAAATAGAATATATTCATTTCCGAGCGGTTTTAATTGAAGTTCGTATGTATGCACTTTGAGAGCTGTAAACGATATCCTTAGCTAAACATATAACAGTAGAGCCAGGTAATCAGAATATCGTCGTTTACAGTTCTGGAAGTGTTCATTTGCGAACTTCAGCTAAAACCGCTCAGAAATGAATATATTCTTTTTTTTTTTTAGAAGTAAATGATTCTTTAATGTTATTGTTATATTTTCAGAATAAATTATATAATTAGGGTAAATAGTTAAGTTATAACATCACGTTATTCCAGTTAGGAATATAATCCACCATTTCTTGAGCACTTTTGCATCTTTCTGTTGAATTTCCGCGATATAAATTTACCCCTTTCAATCTGCATGTTATCGTTTTTGTTGTTAAACATTTACCCATTCAAGCCTAACAAGCTCCCTTGATATACCACTTGTAGATTTCCACCAAAGACGATTTCTTCGAGCTATCATTAATATCTCCGGGTCTTGTGCAACAGTTGTACGTGGTTTTTTACTACTTCTGTGACGATCCTTTACGTCATTTGTTTCTTGGAATCTTGTATGAATTTTCCATACATCACTTTGAAAAACACCTACAATTTCCGTGATATCACTTTGATTAAAGCCCTGTTGTAACAAAGCAATTACTCTTGATCTCTTTGAATGAGATATCATGTTTCTAGGCACTTTTAAAACGGATTGATTGAAAATTCAAAAAGAACTGAAATAATTTTGTTTGTTACAATAAATTGTAAATACCAGTATCAACGGAATGGGCAAAAATCGGAAAACCTGTGTTATCAGTAAAACAATGTGTGTGTTATTTTCATTTAAAAACGATCTAAAATAAATATCCATCAAAATTGTTAGAGTATCATAGGGGTAGATATCCTATTTGTAAATATTCCGAACTTTGAAACATATGTGTATTATCTTAACTAGCACTAATGTGAGTAATGTCTGAATGATTGTGTTCATATATTTTGGGTTTTTCGCCACGATCTAAAACTCAAAAAAAATATCAAAAATATCTGTTCTTATGTAAATAAAGAATCACTGGGTAAAAAACAAAAAGCAATTTTCTCAGACAGACACAAATCAGACAGAGACAAATTTCTCAGTGATTCTGTAATAAATTTGCTTTTTCTGTAATAAACCAAATTAAAAAATACAAACATTTTCTAAAATAAATACAAACTTTTGAACGTTAACATTTCGGGAGGTCTTCTCCTTCCGGTTTCAAAAGGAATCTAAAAAATAAATTATGTTAATTTCTATATATAATGAAAAGATAGGAAGTAAATATATTTTGTGTATGTCCATGGGTACTTACATTTACAATAATAGTTTTTAATGACAGTGACATACTACCAAAAAATGTGTGTTGACACAATGTGATGACACAGTAAACGTTTCTATATAAGCCATTATTTTTAATATTAGCGAAAATCTTAATAAACACATACAATTTTTTACATTAGCACTATTATTAAACATCGAAAAACAATTGTGACGAGAAGATATTAGAAAAATTTTAATGAACGAGTGCAATATGGAATTTCCTGGAAAATTATGTCAAAAACATGTATTAACTACGCCAGAGTCACAACGGGGTGACTAAAGCACATTTACGTATTAAACTCGTCAGTAACTACCAGGAACTATTATTCTTTTAAAACTGACATTACACATTTTAAATGCTAATCTAGAAAACAATTTGTTTTTTTCTAGGAAATTAACAAATATACCTTTGTTGAAAATATCATGGATTAGATCAAACAATGTTTAATTAAAACTAATTGCTAAGTAAGTAAAACAACTTACCGAACAGCGGTACCAGAACAATTCTTGTACCAAATTCCATAATTTTCAAAGTTTTTACTTTTTTTTTTTTAATTAAATGACATCTATGGATGAGATGAACGACAATATCTATTCATACCGAAGATATAAACCTCCTTTTTTTATATCAATAATGTGTCCCTTTTCAAATTTCGATAAATGGTCGAATATAATCGATCGAATCGATCAAATTTCGATAAATTTCATACACCCATGGAATTTTAGCATTTTTAGTACAACCAAAAGAATGCTGCTTGGCTGGCTAGCATAGAAAAATACCTTGCAGTATAATAAAAAGAGTTTTTTTTTAAACAATTTATCTGCGTTAGTACAGTTACCTTCATATATATGTTATATATATATATATATATATATATATATATATATATATATATATATATATATATATATATATATATATATATCAGCTTGATAATAACTATGAAGCAGATGTTTTACAGCTATTTCTTTATGTTGTATGCTTCGCGCAAACAGAAATTTACTATGCTGCTAATAATTACAGCGATGATCTCTAATTTTTATATTTGTTTCAGGTAAGATACAACATTCTTTCAGAAATATCAAAAAATATATTTATTACTGGTAAGTACGAACAATATTTAGAAATAACATCTTCCAAAGAGTCAGTTAAACCAATATATTTCATTCACAAATTGTAGCTGTTCCGGTACTCAAAAATTATCCCGTCTACAAGGTGAATTCTCCATCACGCATACACTCCCATTATCACTCCCTCTCTTCTCGTATATCGATTTCAGACAACGTGGCTAATTTCAGGCAACACTCTGTCAAAAGCTATGATTCGTCACTGGTCCCTGTTTTCTGCTGTTTTATATTTTCTGCTGTTTTATATTTTCTGCAGTTGATAAGCTGATCAGAGTCTTAAATTGATGAATATATCTCTTCGGTGGTCGTCTCCTTTTTCATTTACCGTCAACTTTAGTCAAATAACGTAACCAAAAAACATTACTTTGCATCGTAGAATAGTCAAGAAATGCTGTTCATGGAATTTGTGACACGCGTCTGCATCATGTCAAATGTATCAATCCATTTACGGTAAGTCGTATTTAGCGTCCATGTTTCGGATAATTGTATTTAGTCTATAGATAATTTAATTACAGTTTTCCATCAGTTTGGGATATCGCCTCATCTCCTCCTCGAGAGCTTCCTCTTCTTCTCCCGATGATAATGTTATCGCTATAGCGCAACTTTGATATTCTTCTCCTGCTAATTGATACCCCACCGGAATTCTATCACCTTCCTAATTATTATTTTACCATAAACGTTTAAAAGTATAGAAGAAAAGACGCACTTTTCTATTTCGAAATCATCGATATAAAATCCTCCTATACATTTCCTCGTCGACTTTGACAAAAGCTTGCTATTTATGTAGAGTGAGATAAGAACCAGCGTGGCAGATTACGGTCCATACCTTCAACATGGTATTTCAATATGTTGAAATATGACAGTACAACCTCAAACACGGCCCTCGTTCCCCGGAGGCCATGGGGCAACTACCTACGGTAGCGGGAAGACCTGCCCCAAGGCAGAGGGTGCTAAGAATCACCGGGTTAGATCAGGCTGCCATTGGACTTTTGACACTGCAACGTTAAATATACGGACTATGAAAACAGAGGCCCGATTGCAAGAACTGTTAATCGAACTTGACAACATACATTGGGATATTATTGGGCTCTGTGAAACACGAAGAAACTGTGAAGAGTTAATCAAACTGGAACCAACTGGACACGTACTCTACACTCGAGGTACGGAAAATGGCCGATGTGGCGGAATTGGATTCCTCATCAATCGAAAGCTGAAGGACAGTGTGGTAAAATTTGAAAGTACATCCGACCGATTAGCCCAATGCGTCATTCAGCTGAATAAAAAGTTTAGGCTTCAAATCGTCCAAGCTTATGCACCAATTATAAGCCATAAAGATGAGGAAATTGAGGAATTTTATGATGATGTGGCCCAGCTTTTATACAAGGAGAAATGTAGGTACAAAATCCTGATGGGTGATTTTAATGCCAGAATTGGAACAACAAGAACAGACGAAAATGCAACTGGCCCATATTGAACTGGTGAGCGAGACAATAGAGGTGACAGATTAGTTGATTTTGCTGAAGGACAAGAACTATATATTATTAATTCATTCTATAAGAAAAATATCAGCAGAAAATGGACATGGAAAAGTCCATCTGGGCTCACAAGCGAAATTGACTACATCATGACCAACGATAAAACAATATTTACCAATTGTACTGTCCTTAACAATTTTAATGTTGGAAGTGACCACCGCATGGTACGAGTAAGGGTTTGGATTGACTGTCGAAAAGAGCGCGAAAGAATGGTAAGGTCAAAGAAGGGCAAGGTGGATTCTGGAAAACTGCTGGACACAGGAAGCGATTTTGAGATTGCTTTGTCAAACCGGTTTGCTGCGTTACAAGATCCAGAGGAGGTGGAAATATCAGTTCAATATGAAGAAATCGCCAACAATGTACTTCAAACGGCTGCTTCAATAGCACCAGAAGAAAAATGTCTCAAACAAACAAAAATCTCCAGTGAGACCATTGATTTAATGAAGAAACGGCGAGCAATGAGAAATGCAGGTAGTCCTTTTGGCAGGGTCGAGTACACTGAGCTCTGCAAAACTATAAGAAAACGTATCAGAGAGGACACGCGCCGATTCAATATGCAGCTAGTGCAAAAAACCCTGGAAGAAAACAAAGGAATTAACAAAGCTAAACAGAAGCTGAGAAACAAAAGAACGCAAATATATGCTTTAAAGCGTGAGGCCAGAGGTCAGAGCCAGTCAGGGGCAGCAATACCCACGGAAGAACAATATATAATGCCAGATATCCTAGTGGAGGAAGTAGCAAATGCTATAGAATATGCAAGGCTCCAGGAAAGGGTAGTGTAACTGTAGAAATGCTAAAAACTGGTGGTCGGACGTTACTTAAAACACTGGCAAAATTATACTCAAAATGCCTCAAAGAACAAAAAGTACCTGACTTATGGAAAAATGCAGAAGTGGTCTTTTTACATAAAAAAGGAGCACAGGAAGATTTAAAGAACTTCCGTCCAATAAGCCTCCTATCGTGATGTACAAAGTTTTCACTAAGATAATTTCTAAAAGAATATTAAAAAAACTGAATGACGCACAACCAAGAGAACAAGCAGGATTCAGAAGTGGATTCACTGGATGCACTGCTTAGCCAAGGTGTAGAGAGAGCCTATGTAAACCTATTAGAATCGATATATGATGGAGCTACAGCCACAATTCACCTTGATGATCTTGAAGTGGGAATTAATATAGAACGAGGTATACGGTAGGGTGACGCAATATCGCCTATTCTTTTCTCGGCTGGCCTTGAAGAAGTATTCCGTAAACTGGATTGGGAACAGGATGGGGTAAAGATCAATGGTGCAAACTTAAACCATCTTAGATTTGCAGATGATATTATTCTCATTTCACAAGACCCAGAGGAGCTGCAAAGACGCATACAAGAACTGCAAAGGGCTGGCGAACCATTTGGCTTGAAAATAAACCTGAAAAAGAGTCAGGTTATGTTCAATAACTTCGCTCAGGACAGAAGAATTTCAGTTTTAGGAAGGAATTTAGAGATTGTGGACAGCTTTGTATATCTTGGGCAGAGGATTTAAATGGAGGGAAATACCGCCCGGGAGGTGGAACGGCGTGTTAAATGTGGCTGGCAGGCCTTTGGTAGGCTCAACATAGTGTTTAAAAGCAGACTCCCACTTTGCCTGAAAAGAAAAGTATTCGATCAGTGCGTTCTACCCGTTATGGCATACGGAAGTGAAACCTGGACACTCACATCGCAATCAATTCAAAAACTTCGGGTGGCACAGAGGGGAATGGAAAGATGTATGCTTGGCATTACAAGACGAGACAGAAAGTCCTGCGCATGGATCGGGAACAAACAAAAGTCTGTGACATCATTGGAAGAGTAAAACAATTGAAATGGAGATGGGCAGGCCATATAGCGAGGCGATGGGACGACAGATGGACCAAGGCAATCCTGGAGTGGATACCGCTTGATAGCAAACGTCCGCGAAGAAGACCGAAAGCACGATGGATTGATGACATCGTTAAGTATATTAGACCCGAGTGGCAGAGGAAAGCCCAGGACCGTGAAGGTTGGAAGCATGCTGAAGAGGCCTTCATGCTGCAGTGGATCGATACGGGCTGATGATCATGATGATGATGATATATATATATATATATATATATATATATATATATATATATATATATATATATATATATATATATATATATATATATATATATATATATATGTATATATATGTTTCTAAATAATTCCGGGTATCGATCCGTTGATCCTGTGAAGAGTAACGACGTTTCGCCAAAATCGCATTTGACATTTTGGCATTGGCAGTTTTGAACATAGGACTCGGCAAGTTTGACGTTTGGTTGCATGATACTCAAAACTCAGAACATTTGATAAGGATGATTAAAGATTTCCAACTAGAGGATACAGACATACTGGCAAGCCTGGACATTGTCTCACTGTATCCAAATATCCCAATAGACGAAGCCCTGGACCTAACTTCAATGAACGAAGACTTTCCACCATTTGTGGGGGAACTCTCCGAACACTGCTTGAAGAATACATATTTTTGCTTCAACCAGGAGATCTACAGACAGACCGACGGTGCCCCAATGGGACCATCTTATCACCCGTTATAGCCAACCTGTTCATGACCGACTTCGAAACAAGGTCATTGGCCAACGCTCCTTTAAAATCTATACTTTGGAAAGGCTACGTAGATGATATCTTTATAATATGGCCTCACGGAAACGAACTTCCGTACAACTTCGTAACTCAGTTAAACGAAATCCACCCCCCAATACAGTTCACTCTGAAAGTCGAACAGGAAAGAAAACTGCCGTTTTTAGATCTTCTTATCACAAGGAAACATTCTGGAACACTCGAATACACAGTGTATAGGAAACCAACTCACACCGATCGATACCTCAACGCTAAATCCCATCATCACCCTGCTCAAATCCAAGGAGTAGCGAACACCTTAATTTCTAGATCCTTTCGACTGACACTACCAGATCCACTAAGCGAGGAACTACCAAAAATTTCCACAGCCCTTAGACAAAATGGATATTCAGAAAATTGTATCAGGGAAGCCGTTCGCCGTCAAGAAACCCAAACACGAAGAACAATAGAGGACAATAGGTCCTGCTGCCATGCGTAAAAGGAATCACAGATAGGATAGGCAGACTACTAAGGAAACATAAGATCAGAACAGCCTACAAGCCACACAAAACTGTTGCAAACATCCTAAAAAAACCCAAGGAAAAAAGTTAGACTGGAAAATCAGGGGTGTATAGTATATCTTGTTCCGACTGCAACAGAGCAGATATAGGACAAACAGACGAATAACGGCCAGAATACAAGAACATAAAAACGACTTAAAAAAACAAACAAACCACTTCCGCTCTGTTCCAGCACCATCTACATACAGAACATAAAATCAATTTTGAAGAAGCCAAAGAAATAGCGAATACTGAAAACTACAAGAAAAGAAAAAACGTGGCAACGTGGCCGCGAGGTAGAAAAATCATTAAACGGACGCCCAACAGCGTTATATATATATATATATATATATATATATATATATATATATATATATATATATATATATATATATATTGAGTCATTTATTTTTCAAGTTGTAGAACTCTTAAAAATAATTAATTTTACGAAAAAAGAAGTTATTAACAGTTATAAAGAAGTTAGACCTGATAAACAGACCTGATTTTCGGGCCACTGCATTGTAAACACATAAAGTATTTGTTTACTGCCGATACTGAGCAGCTTTTTTCTATTCTTGTACGATATTTTATTTCAGTGCGCTGTTCGATTTAACCAGTGGTAATAATTCCTTAATAGGTGCATGTTTAATTTTTGGGTACTTTCTACTATTACAATGCAACACATTTATGGAAACAATGAACTAGTGGACAAAATATAAACTTATGGGAACGCGGAAAGGTTTCCTTTAAGAAACCATCCAGCTCCGCCAGCTCATCCAATTTAGCTACAAGACTTCGCGACACCGGATACTTAAAGACAAAAGGAGGAGGTCACGCTGGAAGACCTCAACGCGAAATGGTAGAGATTTTTCAAAGTTGAGTAATTTATTTTAAAAGGTTCTGCAACTCGTAAAAAGAAGTAATTTTACCAAACACTATTTATATAAAAGTTGCAAAATAAAAAAGTTATTAACAGTTACAAAATTTGAAAAGAAACCTGACTTTTTGATATTCTCGACCACTGCGTTGTAGAATTCGCAAAGCAGAAGTGAATTAATTTAACAAATCATTTATATAAAAGTTGCAAAATAACAAAAACAAAAATGTTACAAAAATTATTGAAAATTGTCACCACTTGTTCGGTTAGCGCAAAATCTTGCTCGGCGTACCCATACGTCACTACACGCGTCATAAATAAAATCCCAGTGTCCACGATAAAGTTATATTTTATATACCAGGCAGGCATCTAACATATATTTTTGTTTAGTTTAACCCTTAGAGAACTGTAATTTATTGTCACCTATATTTTGTTTAGAAGTTTTAGAATCCTTTAAGAACCGTAATCTAATTTTCCATAAGGCTAATCACTAAAACTGTTTACTTTAATTTTATATAAAATTATGTAACCAACCCATCAGGCACACTTTCTAGTTGATTTTCGTTGTATATCTAGTTATATTAGTTAAGTCAAAAGCTCTTTCATGATTGTGAAATTTCGTTTTTGTAAAATAAATGTTTTTTTTAACTAATTTTGCTAATCGAATTATTTAACTATCAACATCACAAGCGTTTTCGATGCGCTGTTGTAGATCTTCCACAGTATTTACTTCTCCATCGTGATAAACTAAGTTTTTTAAATAGACCAATAGAAAAAAATCGCAGGGTGTTAAATCCGGCGAGCGTGCATGGGCCAAGAAATAGGTCCATTGCGTCCTATGCATCTGTTAGGAAATTCATTATTTAATTGTTCGTGAACTTCTCGTCATGTGGCGAAGCTTTATCATGTAGAAACTATATATTTTGTCTAACATTTAATGGAATATCTTGTAATAATTGTGGCAGATTATTTTGAAGAAAGTCTAAATTTGTGCTGAAAATGGGTTTTTTTCACAGCATGCGGATTTTCTGTTACCCAGATATGGTTGTTGTGGAAATTATTTACTCCATTTCTTCTAAATGTGATCTCGTCGGTAACCAAAATAAATTTGGTAAAATTTTTATTTCGGTTGTATTGATGTAAAAGCCCCTGACAAAATTCAACTCTTCTAGGATAATCTAAAGGTTGTAACGCTTCTACCCGTTGATAATGATAGGGATAAAAGTGTTTTTGTCGTATAGTCTTCCATACTTTACTATGCCCAACTTCTATTTGACCTGCTAAAGACCTAGTGCTTGTTGTTGGCTCGTTTTCGACAATTTCTAAAATTTCTTCCTCAATCTCTACCATTTCGCGTGGAGGTCTTCCAGCGTGACATCCTCCTTGTGTCTTTAAGTATGAAGTATGCTGTGTCGCGAAGTCTTGTAGCTAAATTTGCATCATCCGCGAAGCTGGGAGCTGGGGTGACTATAATATATATATATATATATATATATATATATATATATATATATATATATATATATATATATATATATGTATATATCATCATCAGTCTGTATCGATC
The DNA here is from genome assembly GCA_031761425.1 of Cosmopolites sordidus. Lineage (NCBI taxonomy): Eukaryota > Metazoa > Arthropoda > Insecta > Coleoptera > Curculionidae > Cosmopolites > Cosmopolites sordidus. Next base: position 1,219,724 of record JARFXV010000268.1, on the reverse strand, counting down.
CACTGCAGGATGAAGGCCTCTTCAGCATGCTTCCAACTTTCACGGTCATGGACTTTCCTCTGCAACTTGGGTTCAATATACTTAACGATGTCATCAATCCATCGTGCTTTTGGTCTTCTTCGCAAACGTTTGCGATCAAGCGGTATCCACTCCAGGATTGCTCTGGTCCATCCGTCGTCCCATCGCCTCGCTATATGGCCTGCCCATCTCCATTTCAATTGCTTTGCTCTTCCAATGATGTCACAGACCTTTGTTTGTTCCCTGATCCATGCGCAGGACTTTCTGTCTCGTCTTGTAATGCCGAGCATACATCTTTCCATTCCCCTCTGTGCCACCTGAAGTTTTTGAATTGATTGCGATGTGAGTGTCCAGATTTCACTTCCCTATGTCATAACGGGTAGAACGCACTGATCGAAGACTTTTCTTTTCAGGCAAAGTGGGAGTCTGCTCTTAAACACTATGTTGAGCCTACCAAATGCCTGCCAGCCACATTTAACACGCCGTTCCACCTCTCGGGCGGTATTCTCCTCCATTGAAATCCTCTGCCCAAGATGTTCACAATCTACAAATCCCTTCCTGAAAAAAACCAAATGGTTCGCCAGCCTTTTGCAGTTCTTGTATTCGTCTTTGCAGCTCCTCTGGGTCTTGTGAAATGAGAACAATATCATCTGCAAATCTAAGATGGTTTATGTTTGCACCATTGATCTTGATGTATATATATATATATATATATATATATATATATATATATATATATATATATATATATATATATATATATAGTATATATATACATGGGTGATGAAAGATAACATTGAAAATTTCAGCCATATTAAATACTCAATTGTTGTTTAATAGTCATTTATGTCAATCAATGTGTTTCTGTGAAGATGCAAAAGATATCGAGCCGTCATTAAATTTTTACATTTGAACGGCAACACGCCTCCGCAAATTAAAGCCTCCGCAAAATGGATTCTGTTTACGGGTACCCTGCCATTTCATTTGCCAACGTGAAATTTTGGGCAGCTGAATTTAAACGAGGTCGTACCAGCTTTGTTGACGATATACATTCGGGACGGCTAAAAACTGCAGCGACTATCGATAACATTGAAAAAGTTCACCAAATGCTACTAGACGGCCGTCGAATTAAGTTTAAAAAGAGAGCAGACTGTTGGCATCTCGAAAGAACGGGTTTGCCAATAGTAACTGAAGATTTGTGCTTAAAAAAGATAACCGGGCGTTGGGTGCCGCGATTGCTAACTCAGGACCAAAAACGCATTTGTATGAACATTTCCGAAGCCATGTTGAAGCAGTTTAAGCAAAATAAGTCAGAGTTTTGGCGTCGATTAATAACTAGATGAAACTTAGATACATCACTACACTCCTGAAACTAAAGCACAGTTGAAGCACTGGACTGCGAAGAGTGAATCGACTCCGAAAAAGGCGAAGACTACTGTTTCGGCGGCTGTTTTTTGGGATAGTCATCAAGTTGTGCTAATCGATTATCTTGAAAAAGGAAAACCAATAACAGGGGCATACTACGCAACATTACTTGACAAACTGAAGGCAGAAACAGCGGAAAAACGCCCGCATTTGACAAAAAGAAAGTTTTGTTCCACCAAGTCTCACACATCAGTGGTCGCTATTACAAAAATTCACGAATTGGGATTAAATTTGATTAACCTGAGATGAAACCGTAAACTGTACTCACCAAAACCTGCCCCCAGCGACTTTTTTATATTTCCTAGTATCAAAGTTTCGCTCCAAAAAACAGAGATTTTTATCGAATGAGGATGCCATCACATTCGTAAAGGACTATTTTACAGAACAAGATGTCAACTATTATTTGGACTGATTAAAGAAACGGAAGCATCGCTGGAAAAAGTTTATATAATTACAAGGGGATTATGTTGAGAAATAAAACTGAAAAAGAGAAATTGAGAATAAATGTTCTCATTAAATCTAGTTTATCTTATAACCTCCACAGATTTAATCATCTATCGATGATGCTAATATGTTTAGCGAAACGCGCGTCGAAAAGTTAAAAAAAAATGTATGTTTAGTGGTAAATATGTCCCAGTTTACAACTTAGATATGCCTTAGAAGACACCCGGTTTTATAAAGAAAATATAATTTTCTTAATAATAATAATAATAACACCATCACCAAGATATATAGACATTTTGGTCCTCGATTTGGTAAAATAATGGCCAATATAACAATCAGGTCAGATGGCTTCGTGAGGAAGAAGCAAATACGAACGCAATTGAACAAATGCCCTATCCTGAAATTACTATAACTGTACTATAGAATATAACAAGCAACCTGCATAATTGGAAGGGCGGTAGAACTGATAACTTCCATTACTGGTATAAAAAGCTCACATATCTTCACCCTCTCAGAGTAAGATATTTCTATGAGTTTATAAGAGAACCAAAAGAAATTCCTCGATTTCTTACTCAAGGCAAAACATATTTATTCCCCAAAGGAACTGCTTCTAATAACCCAGCGAAATACCGGCCAATTACCTGCCTTCAAATGATATATAAACTACTAACATCATGTTTCACAATACTACTCACAGGACATATAGACAAACATGATTTACTAAATGAAGAGCACAAGGGTTGTAGAAAGGGAAAGCCAGTGTAAAGAACAACTTATTATAGATTCAGTTATAATAAAACACGCTCGTAAGAAAAATCGAAATTTATCATGCTGTTACATTAATTATCAAAAGGCCTTCGATTCGATTCCACACTGTTGGCTGAGCCCTCGCTGAGCCCTCTGTGGTTTTGCCTGTCATTGACTCCACTCTCCAATCTGATTAAAAGAACGCAAATCGGATACAAATTCCAAAACCAAATTGTATCACAGCTGCTGTACATGGATGATTTAAAATTGTATGCATCAGCGGCATCGAAGTTGCAACAACTCATTAAGGTAGTGGAGAAATTTACAGCTGATATTAACATGCATTTTGGATTAGATAAATGCAGAACCATCAACATAGAGAGGGGATCTAAGTTAGAGATGACAGGGTTTATCACTGCAGAACAAGAATATATAGAGCCAATGCAGGAGGGCGAAGTATATAAATATCTAGAAATACAACAGTCTACGAAAGTTGAATAAACTCATTAAGGAAACATTGACTAAAGAATTCACGTCCAGACTTGAAAACATATGCAAGTCTGACCTAAACAATAGAAATGTAGTAAAAGCTATAAACATTTTGTTATACCAGCCTTGACATATTCATTTGGAATTATATCTTGGTCAAACACAGATATCGAAAGGCTACAACGAATAATTAGAACTACACTACGAAATATAGGAAACACCACCAGCACAGTAGTAAAACGCGACTTATATTACCAAGAATTGAAAGAGGGAAAGGAATTATAAATATATGTAATCTAAATGAAAAACATATAACCAGTTTAAGAACATATTTCCATCGAAGAATGATAGAATGCCCGCTATATGCCAGCGTGTGTTTAGTTGATGATAAGTATACGCCTCTGAATCTTAAACAAATGGAACGACAAAATGAGAGCATTCAGGCAACTGGAACAATTATACAAGAGTGGAAATCTCTACATGGTAGGCACCCCCATGATCTTGACCGTCATGAAATCGACAAGAGAGCGTCGAACGCCTGGTTGGCATGGGGTGGTCTTTTTCCGGAGACTGAAGGCTTTATGTGTGCAATTGAGGATCAGGTGGTGCACACTAAGAACTACGAAAAATATATCATCAAGGATGCACGAGTATCAAATGATGTGTAGAAAATGCTACGAAAAGCTTGAGACTATCCAACATATTGCAGGAACATGTGGTAGACTCTCCCAGACGGACTATCTTTACCGTCATAACCAGGTGGCCAGTATAGTCCACCAGGAGCTTGCAAGTAATAATAACCTTATAACTGAGCGAGTTCCTTATTGTAAATACACCCCGGAGGCGGTACTAGATTCAGCCGATTTCAGGTTATATTACGACCGAACAATAATAACCGACAAAACCGTTCACTGTAATAGGCCAGATATTATATTGGTGGACAAAAAGAAGAAAACAGCATTCCTTATCCACATAGATGTGCCAAACACACGCGACTTTCAAAAGACGGCTGAAGAATAGTTGCAAAAATATACAGACCTCAAGTTAGAAATCAAACGGATATGGAAGTTGAACCAGGTCCATATTGTGCCATTGATAATTTCAACAACTGGCATTATACCAAAGAAAATGAAAAATAACATCAAATTTCTGGGATTAGAAGAATATCTGTTTAAAATAATGCACAGGGCGGTAATCCTTAATACCATTCGCATTGCTCAAAAATGTTTGGAAGAATGAAGTTGTTTTGACTACGGCCCGCACTTTATTTCAAATCCAGCTTGGTGGGAAAAGGCTGAAAAGAAAGAAATAATAATAATAATGCTTTATTAACCCAACAGGATAAATATAATAATAACTAAACTAATCCCTATAATATTGAACAAAATAATATACTATAATAAAAAATAAAACAAAATTGAAAAAGAAAAAGAAGTAAACCAATAAATTAATTGCGTTGAAAGTAATTATCGTCTATACTGAAAATAAAGTTACACAAAAAAACGGTATTACCTTTAATAAATATACCAAAAACAAACTCAATCATTGAGTCATAAAGTAATCACGCACACGCGTAATGTGGCGTAATGAACTAATATTTATATCACAATCCGCTGAAATACTATTAAAAATAGAGCACATAGAGTATAATGGTGATTTAATGGAAACATTGTTCAAATCCAGATTCAAATAAAATGGTAAGGCAAGTCTAGACTCCACCCTCGTTATCCGAAAGCTCAACTGACCGAACAAGCATGGACTATCAATTTTATTATGCAACAATTTATATACAAATTTCACAGAATGATAACATCTTCACTCCAATGATTCAAAATTATTCATAATCAGCAGTTGATGATGATCAAAGTCTCTTCGCGCGTAAACGTCAAAGGATTTAAAGTAAAAAACTTTCAAAATCGACATTGTACATCCTCCAAATGTTTTTTATGGTTTTTGTATTATGGGCTCCACATCACAGAACCATACTCAATTTTAAATCTAACACAAGCATAGAATAAACTGTTTAGAGCATCACAATTATCAAATGATCTAAAAATACGAATTATAAACCCAAGCGATTTAAAAGCACTATTCACTACATTATGTATGTGATTCCCAAAAGAAAGCTTTGTATCGAAAGTTATTCCTAAATCTTTAAAATGAGGGACTTTTTCAGAATACAGGTGTTTATGGAATAATTAAACTTAAAGTTATTTAACTTATTAGAAAATGTTACTACTTTGCACTTCTTAGTATATAATTGAAGCCCATTTAACTCACACCAATCATTTACTTTTTCCAAATTTCTCTGCAGTCTCCTACAATCTTGGATGTTGTTTGCAACTCTAAACAGTTTCAAGTCATCTGCAAACTTGAGACTTTCATAATCAAAAAGCCTGGAGAGATCATCAATGTACATCAGAAACAACAGCGAGCCAAGATTGAAACCCTGGGGTACCCCCATATTTGCATTGGATATGAATGACTGATAGTTATTATAGTTGACATAATATTGGCGATTAGTGAGGTAAGATAGTAGGAATCTGCACAAGTGGTCACTCATTCCAAACTTTTGAGCCTTACTCAAAAGTATAGCGGAATCAATTCTATCAAATGGCTTAGATCTGTCCATGTAAATTACATCGACACGCTGTCGAACATTTAAGGCATTAGCAACATACTGAGTGAACGATACCAAATTATTTACCGTAGACCTGCCCTCTACAAAATTTGATTACACTGCCACTGGTCTATAATTTGAGATCAAATGCTTATCACCCTGCTTGTAAACTGGACATACGTTAACCAGTTTCCATGCTTCAGGAAAGATGAATGTCTGCAAGGACAAGTTATAAATTTTTGTCAAAGGTTTAGAGAACACAGACAAACAATCTCGAACCAAAAATGCTGGAACATTATCATAGCCCGATTTTAATTTTGGCTTCAATTTTTTTATTGCATCCTTAACTTCCTGTTCATAAAAATAGTCAATACTATATGATCAGCAAAACAAGAATCACTCACCCTTCTCCCTAAATGGCCAGTAGCAGTATCATAAACACTAACGAAAAAACATTTGGAATTTGGAGTATCAAAAAAATTGTCATCATAAACCATCCTACCCGGTATTCTCTGAATTACTTTTACTACTAATATATGACCAAAACACTCCAGAATCATTGGAAATAGAGTTCTGAACAGTTTCTATATAAATTTTATATGCACTCTCAATTTGCTACTTCAACTAAACATTCATGAGTGTTTCTTTATACTTTATATAATATCCTGACTTTAATTTAATATTATTGATTATTGAAATATTTTAAGATATTTCCTCTTAAAATTATAATAAAGTGGAACACAAGAATCTGGTATAGTTTTTTAAAAAATTTATCAATAATACAATCAATATTATTACAATCGTCCAAAAACTGCCAGTTTACATTGAGAAGACATTCATACATTTCCACGTAATTACCTTTTTTAAAGTTGTAACTTTTTATGTGCCTATTATTCGAAAAATTTCCTGTCTTAATTGACATATTATTAACTAAAATAAGTGATGGGTGGTAGATATCATCAGCAACCAAGGGGGCATTATTGTGCAAAACCCAACACAAACCAAATTATCATTACAAAATACCAAGTCAAGCAAGCGGTTAGAACATTTATATATCATATTGCACTGAATGAAGCCAAACTATGATTGGAATGTCATCAAAGTATGTTTCCTTATGCTCATTTTACTACTATCTGCAAAATCCGACACATGTGTGAAAATCACCAACAAACAAAACTCTATTGCCATACATGTACTCTAATTCAGCAAATTCCTGAAACAACTCACTAAACAAATCTGCAGATAATGTATGTGGAAATGTATCAAAAATACATTTACATCCCACCAAATCAACAAGTTCAAAACGATCAAACCCTGATAAATCAAGCCTATGAGACTTAAAATCCGACTTACAAGCTAAAAGCGCCCCACCTCCGCAAGATAGATTTAACCGATTCAACCTTCTATCCGATCTGTAGACCACATAATCACTCGAAAACAATTCACCGTCACAAACATCATCCCTAGCCACGTTTCAGTTATAGCCACTATGTCAAACTCAGACTGGGAGATCGATGAATAGAACTGAACACTCTTTGTATTCAGACCTCGTGCATTCTAGTAGCAAATTAAAACATATTTTTCTGTCAGTTATCTGATACTGTCGAGCAGTGTTAGTTTGACTCATTTGCCTCTCGAATTATCGTAAGAGACCCTCTAATATATTTTAAGGTATAACGACCATCACGCTCCGCACGACGCTTTTCTAATTCAATCTTCATGTGATAAAAATACTCTATTGAATCTAGAATCTCCCTTCAATTTATAAGCATTACGAACAATAGCCCTTACGTGTTTCTCGCTCTTAAATATTACCCAGATCAAGAGCGAACGTTGAGCATTAAATTTGCCCAACCTTAACGAGTGTTGGTTGTCGGAATACAAGATACTTTGCATATTGTTAAGATTATTACTCCAGACTATCGTTGTATTACCGGAAGAACCTTTTAGGACTCTAGCTATTTCTCACAACATCGATCTTTTATAAATAATTGTGACAAATTTTGTTTTCGAAAATTTAATAATTTCACCATTGGAACAACTACGCATATCCAACTAAAAACAGATGGAAAATGTTCAACAAATTTAAAAATAGAACAATAAATTATCATTATTGTAATTAAATACTTAACACAATTTATATGGCAAATTGTAAGGAATGTTTATTGTTGCGTTTTCTTTAATGCTAAATCGCATATGATCAAGCAATTTAGAAAGGGTATTTTTTCGAAGATATAAAGCTCATATAAAGAGTGATTTTTTTTAGTGTGTTCGAAATTCTGATAGTGGTCGCTGTCAAATCATCATGTTAATCCATCAAAATCAATCATCATGCCGTATCAAATGCCAATTTTTACATCAGAGCAACGCTTGCAAATCTTTTAAAATTTATTATAAACAGCAGTGTTCTGTGCGCTAAACAAACGTGCGATGTATTCGCCAAATTATTGACAAAATCTTGCAACTCTCGACACATTTCACACTGATGTTAAAACAAAAATCAAACCAAAAACTGTGCGTTGCAAAGAAAATATCGCCGCTGTTGCTGGCGATATTGATGAAGACACAAATTTATCAATTCGTCGCCATTCGCAGGAAATTGGATTTTATTATTCGACTACGTGGAAAATGTGATCTGGAGGAGATGTGGTTGTGGTTGTGGCCAACAGGTCGGCTCCACATGTCATACAGACAACACAACAATGGATTTGTTGAGGGGGCAATTCGGTAAGGAAATTATTTCATGGAACGGACCTATTAATTGGCCACCAAGGTCATCTGATTTAACGCCTTTAGATTATTTTCTTTGAGATAAATCTATGGTCTATGCCGATAAATAAGACTCCAATTACTACCCCAAACTGTTAGGAAATTGGATGGACCGAATGCAAAAGTTCGTCGCATTTTTTATGTTTTATTTCACACGTATAAAGTTTTGAAGTTGTTCGACAGAAGGAATTTCAGCCAGTTCTTCTTCTTCTGCTTCTTCCCCCCCTCCTCCTCCCCCTTCTTATTCATCGTCATAATCTTCTTCTTCTTCTTCTTCTTCTTCCTACTTATAATTAGGCATATTGGCTGTTTTTTTTCTTTTTCCTGATTTATAAATCGTTGCTCCACCTTTTCCTTGGACGTCCTATGGGTTTTGTTTCATTCGGTGACTTGTATTTTGCAATACGCACTATTCTATTTTTTGCCATCCTTCCTATGTGTTGATCCCATTCGACCATTCTTCCCTTTATTCAATGGTTGATGTTTTCTACATTACACGTGCGCCTTATATCTTCACTCCTTTCTCTGTCTCTCAGTGTCTTGTTAACTGCTCTCCTTAAGATTTCCATTTCTGATGATTCCATCATTCTTTGTATTACGCTGGTATCAGGTCTTGTTTCAGCTGGGTAAGTTATTACTGGTCGTATTACGCTTTTATATATTCTTGCTTTGGTCTCGACTAAGAGGAATCTATTTCTAAATATAGTATCATTGAGACATCCTGCTATCTTGTTCGCCTTACTAATCTTGATGTTTACTTATTCCTTGATTTTTCCTAGGTTAGTTATTTTGATGCCCAGATACTATTGGCTTATCTTCAACCACCAACTTGCACCTATACTATATTTTGTTTTTTTCGGTGTTTTGCTGTTAAATACAATTCGTATAGCAACCTTTGCAGGTCGTTCTGTTGCCGCTATTATTATGGCATCATCTGCGTAGCATATAATTTTCACTTATTAGTTACCCATTATATATCCCCATTTTGTTTTGACTTTCTTTATGATTTCATTCATGACAATAACAAATAAGAGCGGGTTTAAAGAGTCTCTCTGTCGTATTCCTAGTTCGTAATTAATTGGCTATGAATCTCCTGCTAATCTTGCTACTACATTATTGTCTTTGTATATATCTTCACTTGTCTTGATTAGATCTAACGAGATGTTCCAGTTATACGAGGTGTGGCTATTAAATAACGAGACTGACGCTGCGTCAGAAGAAGTACGCATGCGCCAAACGCCAATGACCAACAGCTGTTTAACGTGAAGCTTTCTCTTTCTAATGAAGGACATCGTGCTTCTGTAAACAAATCCATATAACCGTAGCCTTGTGTAACAGTAGAGCAACGAATTATTGCGAAATTTCACTTGAAACTTGGAAAAACCATTACTGAAGCTTATAATTTATTGAAAGGGATGTATGGAAGAATAAATGTTTATCGCGTGCATGTATTTTTGAGAGGTTTAAGCATTTTCAAGATGACCGAGTTGAAGATGATCCACACCCGGGTCATCCATTTACGTCAAAAACGGATGACAATATCGAAATAATCTGGTTCGATCTGACCGTCGGTTAGGTATTCGTGCGATTGCTTAAACTGCAGGAATTGACAAATAATGCGTACGGCAAATTTTATACAACAATTTAACATGCAAAAAGTGTGTGCCAAATTGGTGCCTAAAATTTTAACGTTTGAACAACAAGAAGCTCGCAAAAATGTTTGTGCTGACACTTTAAATGTCATCGAAAATGACCCAAACTAATTGGAAAAGATAATAACATGTGACGAACCGTGATTTTTTACTTATAATCCTGAAATGAAGCGCCAATCCGTGCACTGGAAGAGCCCAAATTCATCGAAAGCCAACAAAGCATGAGTAAGCAAATCAAAATTCAAAGCAATGATGATTGTTTTTTTCGATATTCATGGGGTTGTGTACCTTCACTGGGTTCCTGAAGGCCAAACTATTAATCAACATTACTACCTTAGCGTTCTTGCTGACAAGTAATGGGTTCTCCACCAAGGCAATGAGTCGGCTTATTCCGCATTGCCTGTCAAGAGGTTTCTATCCAAGTATAGCATCCCAGTGTTAGACTATCCACCTAATTCGCCGAATCTTGCACTGTGCGACTTCTATTTGTCTCCTAAGGTGAAATCTGCATTAAAACTAAACAACATTTAAGTTCGTTGAAGCTGTGAAAGAGAAAGCGGCACGCGTTCTGAAGAAGCTGTCAGAAAAAACTTCCAGCATAGTTTCGAACAATGGAAGATACACATGGAGCTTTGTAGGGATAGAGAAGGGGTGTATATTGAAGGTGATAATAAGTAAATATGTATAAATTCAAAATAAAATGTTTTACAGCGTCAGTCTCATTATTTAATAGTAACACCTCTTATAATAAACCTGTTCCCGTTATGGATAAAGTCTTCTATTTGTACTCTACCAAAGACTTCCTTCAAACCTCTCAGGCAGAGGTAAGCAAGAATGTAGTTCTCGAGGAACTTTTCCTTCGCCTGTCTCACAATGAATACGACATCGGTGCACGGGCGTCCATTTCTAAACCATTGTTGCTCTTCTTCCAGTTACATTTTTTCATTAATTTTTTTTGTTATTATCTTTGCTAAACTTGAAGAGATTTACCATTAAACACCAAAACGCTTTTTTTTAACTGCTCGACGCACGTTTCAATGTATCTCTAATTTCGTTAATCATTTTTGACAATGGATTCCTAGGTAATCGTTTATAAGGACCGTCTTGAATTAATTTTTCAACGATTTTTGAAGATGAAATAAATTTATTAAAAAAATGTCATCTTTAAATAAAAAAATTAAAAAACTCAAAATTGAGCAGTCGAAAGAACATATTCCAGAAAAGATCATCAACAGAGTAGAAAATCTTTCAACTCAGACGTTCGACAATCCAGAACTAGATCTTTTAAATAAATGCCTCAATTTTGCTTTGCCGGTATCCCGCAGTGCTTTGGAGGATATGGTAGCCGGTATTGAAACTGGTATTAAAAACTTACCGGAGTCTTCCAAGGCTTTCGTCAGAGTCATGTAAAAGCAAAATTGCAAAAAAATATTTCAAATAAAAATCAAAAAATGCCAAATATTTCTAAGATTGTCAAGTGTCTGCGAGAGAAGGATTGTTTTTATTTAAAAGCTGATAAGGGAAATAAGGTTTTAGTAACGGACAAACCTGATTACTTTGAAGGCGTTGAAAAATTAATTCAAGACGGTCCTTATAAACGATTACCTAGGAATCCATTGTCAAAAATGATTAACGAAGTTAGAGATACATTGAAATCATGTAAGAGCCTTATTTCTCCTTCTCTGAAAAGCAAATTACATGTTTCTAATCCAAAAGTGCCAAGATTGTATGCTCTACCAAAAATTCATAAACCAGGAAAATCAATGAGACCAATTGTATCAGCCATTAATTCGCCAACATACAACTTGGCAAAGTAGTTATCAAAGGAATTTGAAAATCTACCAAACCAACTACCTTCCTGTTATGTGATAAATTCAACCAAATTCTTAGAAAAAGTCAAAAATACACATCTACAGAAAGGTGAGGTTTTGATTTCCTTTGACGTTTCATCATTGTTTCCGAGTGTCCCGATTCCACATACCTTGAAATACCTGAGGGAGTTACTGGAGTTAAACGGTTTTAATAACAAGAGTGTTTCTGAGTACATCTCCTTAACAAGATTATGTATGAAGCCAAATTGTTTTCAGCTTAATAACAGGTTTTATGAACAACAAGAAGGAACGGCAATGGGCAATCCTCTGTCACCGTTCTTAGCCAACTTATTTATGAGTAAATTTGAAACCGAGGCAAAAGATGAATTCAGTTACTTTCCGAAGGTATGGTTAAGATATGTGGATGACATTTTTGCCATTTTCGATTCGCAAAATGAAAATGTAGATGATTTTATTAAGAACCTAAATAGTAAATCCCAAAATATAATATTCACGCATGAACTCGAAAACAACGATAGTTTACCATTTCTGGATGTGTTAGTCAGTAGAAATAATAAAAATAGGTTAGATTTTGATATTTTCAGAAAAACCACCACCACTTCGAGATACATTCCTAATGATTCAAGTCATACCTTCCAAAATAAGATGGCTAGTTTAAATTTTATGGTAAATAGATTAATTAATTTTCCTTTAAATAAAGATAATTATAACAAAGAATTAAAATTAATTTGGGAGGTATCTGAAGTGAATGGCTATAATAAGAACATTGTAGATAAACTAATTAGAAAACATAAGTTCAGAAAAGTATTGAAACAATCTTCGACTTTTCAAAAGAATCAGAACACAAAGAAATTCATGGTAATATCATTTGATGCCCAATTAACAAGAGGACTAGACAAAATTTTGAAAAAAGTGGACATTAATGTTGTGTACAAACGATATAATAAATTAAGAGAAGTTCTGGGTAATCCAAAGGATAAAGTAGAGCAACATGAAAAGTTGGGATTTACGAAATTAGCTGTCAAGACTGTGATCGAAGGTATATTGGGCAAACAAAAAGATTCATATTGACAAGATATAAAGAACATATTGCCCACATTAGATATGGGAGAAATGAAAAATCTTGTGTTGCCCAACATTACCACAGTATAGATATTAGTAATTTAAGACTAATTAAAAGTGTTAATAATAATAATAGGGCTTTGGATGCATATGAAAGCATTCAAATAGAAAAATGTATGAAAATCATGAACCGAGATAAAAGACCGATTCCTTTCAGTCAACTTTTTCAATTATTAATGTAAGGTTTAGTACACTTCACGGTTCATGATTTTTACACGCTTCGTTAAGTATGGTTTTCATATAAATAGAACACAGTTTAGTTTTAGAATTTGATTAAATCATCTCCTATGATGCTAACATGGTTAGCGAAACGTGCGTCGAGCAGATAAAAAAAAAGCGTTTTGGTGTTTAGTGGTAAATCTCTTCAAGTTTAGTGTTTCACACCAAAGGTTCCAATAGAAGAATTGATTATCTTTGCTGTTAATTTCAATGTACAGTTAAGCAGATTTATACCTCTATAGTTATAGGAACCTTCCTTTTCTCCTTTATTTTGCATTAATGTTACTATCGCCTTTCTCCATTCATCCGGGATTCTATTCGATCTTATGATTCTTTATGAATGTTTAAAGCTGGTCAAACAGAGAGTGGCCTCCATATTTAAATAGCTCATCCGCTATCTCGTCTTGACCGGGGAATTTACGAATCTTAAATTTTTCCATAGCTTAACAGATTTTCTTCCATTATAGTTGTTTCTTCATTTATTGTTATATCTGGTACTGTGGCCAGTGTTATATCTGATGGCCTTGTGGCCCTCTATATTTCAATAGCTTATTCGCTATCTCGTCTTGACCGGAGGATTTATGAATTTTAAATTTTTCCAAAACATCTATCAGATTTCCTTCCATTATAGTTTTTACTTCATTTATTGTTACATCTAGTACTCGTGATCTTGCGGCCCTCCATATTTAAATAGCTCATTCGCTATCTTGTCTTGACCGGGGGATTTAAAAATTTGAAATTTTTCCAGAACTTCTATCAATTTTTCTTCCATTATAGTTTTTACATCATTTATTGTTACATCTAGTACTCGTGGCCTTATGGTATCCCGTTCTTTCTTATATAATTTCATAAGATATTATACCCATGTAAGCTAGTACTTGAATAGAAAATTGTGTTATTTGGTCGTGTTTTTTAAACTTTGTTAAACATTGGTAATGACAGGGAATAAGGACAGTGAGGGAACCATTGATGATTCCACTTTAAGTGGTTCGTAAAATTTCATGAAAACGATTTTAATCTTAGCGATGCATCACGTTCCGGACGACCTGCCAAGGCTAATCGCTGCAAAATATTAGCGTTAATTGAAAGTGATCGGCATAGAACATCTCGAGAAAAGCTCATGTAATCAAATAGTCAACAGTGTCAAGACGACTACGTGAAATTAAAATGGATAGCAAATTGATACTAAAATATTGATAAAAAAAATTGATACATCGAATATCTGCTTGTGATTCTCTATTGAAACGCAATAAATTCAGCCCATTTTTAAAGCATATCGTTACATGTATTCAAATATGGATTATGTAAAATAATGTTAAGCGTAAAAGATCATGATGTAAACACGAAATGCCCTTGCAACCAGCTTAAAAGCCAGTTTACATGAGCTTCCAATTCCAATTCGAAAAGCATTCGAAGAAATACCGTTCACAATCAAGTGCACTAAAAGGAGCAATCTACCAGAGGCGGCCTGAATTATATGTGTTATTGGCCACCCGGCACAAACTTTTACAACTTGACTAGGACAGGACCAACTGACTTGGTCCATCCACCATACATCCACATAAAAGCAGCTTAGATGCTAAAGCCCTTAACTTCCTTGAAAAACTTGAAAAATCACCTGGATCAGTTATTTAATTCACTTGATCAATTCAAAAATTCCAGAACTTCTGTGAGCGCAGGATTTTGCAGATACTAAAGAGATGGAGAAAGGTCATTGAACAGAACGGCACATACTATGTCATAAAGAACACATTTACTCAATATATCCTCCCCCTTCTGCTTGAATGGCCCCCTCTATTTTCGGACTGAAGCCCTCGGCAGGCTCTTTTTAATGCATCACGATCCATATTGGGGAATGCCGCTTCAATAGCGGCTCTCAATAATACGACGTTTAGATATCGGGACTTGTTGGTGACCCTTTCAAATATGCTCAATACATAAAAGTCCAAGCGATTTAAATCTGGGGTGTTGAGAGGCCACAATTCTTTGTACCAAAACATGTCGACGTTGTTCGACAAACAATTTTGAACCAAATGACTTATGTGGACAGGCGCACCGTCGTTCTGGATAAGTTCCGTCTTTCCAAACGACATAGATTCTATGACTGTTAGGTACATTCGTTATTTGTTAGTTGTTTAGTTATTTGGAGTCCAATCGCGACCTTTACAAGTGGTATAGAACAGAAGAAAATGCAAATTGAATTTTATCGGGATTTTGATTGTAGTTTTCTATAGTAAAGTATTGAAATGTTTATTAATTTATAATATAGACATTTATAAATGATGTATGGAACAACACATCCAGTAAATGGCCGCCACGGCTTCGGCGGCACACGCGTACTCTTCTGGCGAAATTTTCAATAACGGTTTTGCATAAATGTGGCGGTATTTCGTTGATACAGCGTTCAATTTCGGCCTTCAGTGCTTGGGTGGTCGTGGGCTTGTTGACTTAAACCTGAGACTTCAGAAAACCCCACATAAAAAAATCCATAGGTGTTAAATCGCAAGATTGTGGCGGCCAATTGTCGTCACCACAACGGAAGATGGCACGACCAGGAAAAGACTCGTGCAAGAGCGTCAATGTTTCACGGGCAGTATGGCAACTGGCACCGTCTTGCTAAAACAACATGCTTTTAAGAGCAATATCTTCCAATTAAAGAAGAAAGAAGTAGGTTATCATGTCACGATAACCTTCGCCATTTACCGTTAATGCGTTCCCTGCCTCGTTTTCAAAGAAAAATGGTCCAATGATTCCTCCACACCACACTGCATACCAAACAGTGACACGTTAGGAATGTATTTGTTTTTCATGAATCATTCGTGGATCGTCTGAGTCCTAAATGTGCCTATTAACGAAATCATCGAGGTAAAAATGAAACTCGTCGCTGGAAATGATTTGTTCACAAAATCGGCATTCACTTCTTGTTGTCCAATGATCTAATTGGTAAACTCTCTTCGCTGTGCATGGTCCGTTGGCAGATGTTTGGACTTTGTAAATTGGAAATGTCCAATTCTTGGGCACGAGGACCCTGGACTCTCAGCCACACTCTTACAAACTGCCGTGATGTTTTGTTCTGAACAACCACTACTAGCTCGTGTCGTGTGTTTCACACCAATAACCAGCACTCGAATTTTTCGATTATTCTTAACACAGATGATAAATTTGAATCATTATTTCTACCGAAAATCGGACGCACTTTACGAATCGTAGCAGCCAAACTTTGACCATTTTGATAGTAAAGTTTAACAATAAGGACGCGTTACTATCTAGTGTAGCGCCTCATATTTATTAACTCCTATCTGTCTCTTATTGACCCGTCTTAATGTTTACCCTACCGAATCATGACTGCCAAAATGTCGCGCAATTCAAATCTTGCGCTCTGATTGTAACACTATTCCATCCCATTTGGAACCTGAACTGCTCATTAGGAATGATGTTCTTGCTGACCATATAGTCATTAAGAATACGGAGAAGTACTATTTCCATTATCTTTGAACGGGAGGTTAATATATACGATCAATGTATACAGTTAATATATACGGTTAATAGATACGATTAATTGGCACATAATCTAAAGAAGATCATTACTACCCTTCTTCGGAAGCGTTACTATGAGGGTATGCACATGAGGGCATGCATCCATGAACTTGAGCATTATCGCAAAGATATTGCTAAAAATAGAGTTCACGGTGAAATGGTAATAATAAATGATGGTAAAAAGTAAAATATGCTTTCTCGGAAGTTTTTGGAGTTATTACTATACCGGTTTAGAAAGTTCATGTTGTCGGATGCCTTGTTTTCGATTTTTTTTTTCAGTCTTCAGTCCAACGAAAGGTTGTTGTGCGTTCCACATGAGATTGTGGAACCCAACGGTCTGGGGTGTATAACTCCAGACTGTTGTCTCGTTGGTCGCAATCCAAAGAAGTCAAAAAGCTCCATTTATAAGCCATTCGAGGAGAAGTCGGCGAAAATATGGGTTGTTTAACTGTGGAGACGGACTCCCTATTCTTGGCGAGAGAGCATATGTCGGTACCCTGATGAGTCTAACCACCAACAGACGAAACATGTGCCCTCCAATGCAAGGGATGGGTGGGGCTTCCTCACGGTCAGTCAAAAAATTCCCTGGCATCCCTGCCTAGATATTGATAAAAAACTTGTCCTGATCCCCCGATTCGAAAAATTCATGTGGATTTTCTTCCGGCCACACATGACTATAGTGAGAATTAAAAATTCCATTGCGTGTGAACATAGCTTCGTCTGTAAAGAGAATGTTCTGTACAAAATTTTACATTGGCAAAACTGGATTCTTTGTGGCAGGTCATCAGGCTTTAAAGTTTGAACTTTCTGCAAATGATATGGATAGAGGCTTGCTCTCTGTTTGGAAGGCATGAAACATCCCTTTTCGCATAATGTTCCTGTTTAAGGAAGTACTCTTCCGCAAAAAACCTCTCCATACAATCTTCGAGCTTTACATGCGTTCCCATTCGCCTTCCCGTACATAAAATGCATATTCGCCATTTCATCGAAGGAATAATGGGCCATTTTGCAGTTTAAAAATTAAAAATCTAGACTTTATTGCGTAAATGGTGCAGTTTTAGACAAAGATTAACAGAACCCTACTTAATTAGTAAGATGCATTTCAGTATCCATGTAATCGTGCATCGATTTAGAAGGAGGCAGTTTTCTGGAAAACGGTCTATCCTAACGAGATGAAATAAGAGGACCTTTTTAACCTAAAAATCTTTGCGATTCAATAATTTGATTTAAAAAACTAAAAAAAAATTACAAACAAAAAACAAGCAATTATTAATATTATTGAAGTATACTGTATTTCACGACTTTAGCATAAACCGTTTCGAAAATATTGCGAAAAAACCATCTTCAGTATTCCTCTTTAAGGGGCTCCAGCCACTTTAAGAAGCAATTTTTGGGGTATCTTTATAGGAAATTATTTGAATGTCTTAATCCCTAAAGTCACCTCCCAAAATATTTGGACGTTATTTCAGGATACCCTGTGTATATATATATATATATATATATATATATATATATATATATATATATATATATATATATATATATATATATATATATATATATATATATGGACGAAAAAATTCTATTTACAATAATTATCTACTTCCTAGATTAATGTTAACCCTTGCCGACCGGTCCCCAAAGATTATGTAAACTGCTGTTGTACACTTATTTATGAATTATTATTTAATCATATTGACAAACAAAATAATACCACTATTCAGGATACTTCCTTTTTAAGGTCTTTTTTTGCAGTCTAGATACATCTTTCTATGTTCTTGCACACAGCGTAGTAGGAACTGATTTTGTTCTTCTTCTGTAGTAACCAAACCGTGCAAATCTTACATTAGCTTAACAGCTTTCTCAATTGTATCATTTACTGCTTTTAAGCTAGGAACCTTCTTTTTAGCTTCCACATAGGCTGAATTTTCTTCCCACGAAGATATGTTTACTTGAAGGAAATTTTAATCGCGAAATCAAATTTTTGCTGTTGATGGAGACAAAATCGCTCAGGGATTTCCCTAAAACAATAGTAATTAAAAATTAGTATCACAATTAAATTGATAATGTAATTAAAATAACAGAGAAATTAAAATAACAGATCAAACAAAACTCTCACCATATAACGAAACAGATGTCTTCTTCCGATGGAACATATTTCTTCCCAAAATCATATGTACTTTCTCTTTGTAAGTTAGCTACAATATTGACCATAATTTATTCATTAATTTCTTCATCAAAGAGTGACAATACGACTACTTCTTCTTATAAACACCACAAATGTTGACTGAACTTGCTCAGAGCCTCTTTAGAAATCGACTTGTCAATTGTTTCATATTCTTTCAACGGCTTTAAAAAAACGCAAATCTTGATTCGGCGCCTTCACTGCTAAACTACATCCAAGCCAAGGCTTTGCATAAAGTACCATAATGAGTAAACAAACAGCGCCTGTTTGTCTTTTACGCTCATTTTAAACTGAGACTACAGCAAACATATTTTCAAAGAGTAAATAGCTTTTGCCATCCATCGTACTTGACGTATTGCGCCAAGAGTTCTGATTTCAATATTTCTTTCATTATCTCCTCGCAAAAAATATTGGATCAGTTTCCGATAATCGTCACGTACGATGAATTTTTGCAGTTTATGAGTAAAAAAAGTCACCAACTCGTTAATTTTCGTGTCACAAAAATGCTGTTTGACAATATCAAGGCTTGTTTCGATAGCCACAGGATTAATGTTCTTCCAGTGCTCTCTAAACTGATTGAATAGTGGAATATTGGGACTACTAGTGAATTGCTGGATCTTTGATTCAAACACACTTTTAAGATCCAGCTCATAAACATGATGGCGACAAGCAAAAAGTAACAATTCTCTTTCCAGTTTTTGTTGTAAAATTACGCAAGCTCAATTCAAGCGCCCTGTATTAGATGCTGTCGTATCACAGCACATTATTTGTACATTATCACTTAGGTTTCAGTCATATAGTGCATTTGAAACTGCTTTTGCTTGATCTTTGCCAGAAGAACTCTCCAGTTTAGGTACTGCAAAAAGTTAGTCCGTCTCCTCAAATTAAATAGGGATCGGCAGACGTTCTTCTTTAGAACTTCTCACATCCAGGCCAGATAATAATTTTCCATCCCAATGAACGGTAACTAATTCGGGTACATTATTCTTAAATTCGGCTTTTATTGAGTCCGCTCTATGTTTTCTCATTTGTGTTCGAACGCGTTGAATAGAAGATTTCTTGATTGGGTAGTCATCGCAATTAAGACCTAGTGTTAAGACCATTACAGTTCGTGATGTTGAAGGTAAAGATTCCTCAGGACTTTGTTCAGTGCTGGTAGATTCATCTTAAGACAGTGTACAGCCTTGTAAGGTAAAAGATGACAATACGCTCTCTGAAGACATTTGCATGGCTCTCTTTTTTTTCGTATAGTTTTCTCTGCCTCGTTCTTTCTTCTTTCTCAGCTGATTTTTTGTCTACGCCCGCCAAGCAACCTGGAAGCTCTGGCACTTTTTGTTTTTGTAAGAAAATTTTATCTTCATCTATATTTATTCTATCAAGAGCATCAGCGTGTGCGATTCGATCAAATACATTATCCAAACCTTTTCGGAAATCCTCCTCGCGGCGTCTGTAAACATCTTGTGTTTTTTTGCAGCTCTCGCAATTGATAGAGATCCACAAACTTCTTCACATACTTAAGTAAGGCTTTGGTAAATATTCTAGCCTTGTCTCAGAATATAATATATTTCCGAATGACAAGATTTGTAATTTCACTTTCAGTCAATTGAACTTTGCGAATGTTAAAAAAAACCGCGAGAACTTGATGATTAAAAGGTAATTTTGCACCTGTAATTTGGTGATTTATATCACCAACCAAGAAAATACTTCTTTAGTGCTTCTTAGTTCCACTGACATCTTCAAAACATAAAGCAATGGGCGTTAACTACCCGAGAAGCAGAGAGTAAATGACAAATGGCTAGAGCGCGCGATTCTTGCAGCGCAGCTTGTATGAACATGTTTTCCGTGCAAGTCGTTACGGGTCGCAGTCCTCCAAAATAGGTACAATTTTTTTTTTTTGTGTTTTAGGGTCAAATAAACAAAACTATAACCTATGCGTTAAAAATTAAAAACTTTTAAAGATAAGGGACACCTTAATATATATATATATATATATATATATATATATATATATATATATATATATATATATATATATATATACATATAGTTTTCTAATAATTTACTTCTGCTTTTTTGCAGGATAACTTTCTCTAGTCATTTGGAATCGTTTCATTTAGTTATCTATGATTAAAAAAGATTTAGTGTACATGTCCACCAGAATCCCCACTATATTATATCTCAAAAAATTATATATATATATATATATATATATATATATATATATATATATATATATATATATATATATATATATATATATATATATATATATATATACTCGGAAAAGCTTCTGCGGTTGGTAATATTAGAATTACTAGGTTCTCAGGTAGAACCGCGTTTTAGATTTGTAAAATCTCGACGTTCAATCTCGAGATACATCTTCTTCTTTCTTCACGAGCCCACTTCATCATTATTTTTGAACATACCTGGTACTTATCCGAGGTTAGACAGGCCACGAACTGTCCCGCACAGTTTGTCTGTCGCGGTCGTTTACCACAGGATGGCAGAGTTACATGTGATTGCAGCCACCATTTGACATGACCCATTTATATGGTCATGGCTTTAGTCGTTCCCTTCATCTACTCTCCAGGCGTTCAGCTTAAGCCCAGCTGATGACGGCTTAAGGACAGAAACCGGTCCTGGGAGACGCTTGCTGGCACTTTGGGTGGCAGATGGGGGAACGACAAAGCACCAACGTGGAACGCGAGTGT
The DNA here is from genome assembly GCA_031761425.1 of Cosmopolites sordidus. NCBI lineage: Eukaryota > Metazoa > Arthropoda > Insecta > Coleoptera > Curculionidae > Cosmopolites > Cosmopolites sordidus. Next base: position 1,197,954 of record JARFXV010000268.1, on the reverse strand, counting down.
ATTTTCTTTGTTTTTAATATCTTTCTCCACGAGCCCACTTTATCATTATTTTTTAATATTTGAACATTTACGCGACAGTAAGCACCGAAGATGCCAAATGAGATTTTGGCGAGACGTCTGTAAGCTCCCGACAGGGACCAACTCGACAACCGCATGTAGTCCCGGAAAAAACCCAATACATGTTTTTCCATCCGTGAAACAGTACGCACAAACATCACTTCACTAGTCATTTGGAATCGTTTCATTTAGTACACGTGTCCCCACTTTATTTATATCAGTAAGGGCGGATTTTTCCGATAATATATGGACAAAGCGTTAAATTTACCTGAGTTTTGATTTGTCAAGAAAGCAAGGCATTCCACTTCTCTTCTCTATACGACTTCATCGACCGCCCCCTTCATTAACTTTGTAATAGTCGTTTAATTAAGAGAGCGTGCCTATCGGTTATTTTCAAACGTTAAGTTCATTCCATAAACGTTTCAGTTTATATTCGTAGAATTATCTCACCTATGTCGACACGTTAACGTATTCGTCGTTTGACATTACATGAAACCGGCTAATCACGTCTGAATCGTGCGAAAACTCTAAAGAATTCGAAATATCAGTCCTATCTCACGCAACACCCCGTGTATGAGATCATGTAGGATTACTTGCAATTGTTGCACGCAGTTACATTCATATGCAAACACAGAAATATATTATAATTTATCGGTTTGTAAATAAAAAAAAATAGTCTTATAGGTTTTTTAATTTTATTTGCGTCATCAAACGCAGCGTAACGGTATTAACAACAAATAACATTTTGTTTTGCATATTTCAATTTGTTTTCTGTCCAATTAAGAATCATTGTGTGCTTCATCCTTAATTTATTTCAATAAAAATTAAATTCTTCACAAAATACATTTGTTTTTATTTTCTCTCTCCTTCGTATTCTCCCTTACAGAATAGGCCTAAGCTACGGACATCCATTTCGTTTACGGACTTCTCGGACTACTTCTCACCAGCGTTTTCTATTTCTGGCTTCTTGGGTTGTATGTTGGAGGATGTACCAGTTAGGTCTTTAATTTGGTTGTGCATTTTTTTGGAGGTCTATCGCGTGATATAGAATCCTCCATCGGTCACTCCAACACCAGGCTTTCTAGGATATTGCCATCCCTGCGTTCAATGTGATCGAAGAACCTTAATATTCGTTCATGAATAAATTGGGATGGCCTTGTGGGTTCATTAACTCCGTGCATAACGGATGTGTTATTCAAGTTGTCCGGCAGTCCAGGAAATGCGAAGGGGCCCGTCTCCAGCACCAAAGTTCAAGATGGGATTGAGGTTTTGTTTTTTAATGGACCATATTTCAACAGAATATAACAATACAGGAAAAACTAAGGTTTTTACTATTTGTTTCTTTGTGCTCTACGTTATATTCCTAACCCTTCAGATCCTCTGCAAATTCCGCATTGTATTTCTTGCCATTTCACATGTTCTTCTCATGAGTGTCATCAACATCTCATGAGTGTTACCACCTTCATTCGATATTAAAACTCCAAGATAAACGAATTGACTCACTACCTCAAATAACCCTATTGGACTGATGTTGGGCATGCTGTCGTTTCGACGGTCGATAATCATTATTTACGTTTTCTCCTCGTTTATTTCTGATCTGTAAAAATGGAATTTTTTTGATAATTAAGGTCAGTTCCTCGGACAACCTCGCAATAAGTGTAGCGTCATCAGCATATCTTATGTTAATTATTTTAATGCTGCTATTACTGACACTACCCATTCAATTCTCAAAAGCTGTAAACGTGATATATTCACCATACATGTTGAATAAAATTTGTGGTAAGATGTATACTTTTCTGGTTCCTTTATTGACGCAGAACTCATGGCATATTCGATCTTCAATGTTTACTACTACTCTGGTATTTTTGTATAGATGACAAATTAAGCCAATCAGGTTATCTGATACCCCAAGTCACTACCACACTGACCACTAAGGCAACACATTATACAATTTAATACCCTGCTTTGCGTTGCTGTGTCTATGCTGTGGAATGAAAGGAAAGGAAGAAAAAACATGTTTTTCACAGAAAATCGTTTTTTATTGTAAAGCTAGTGGTTGGACAACATTTTTCAACCGACGCTAGTATGAAAACGCTTGGGATACGCCGAAATTATGCTCGGCGGGCGCCCGGAATCTGATAGGTTTCATTTTACTATAAAAAAACGCGCGGATTGAAATGCAACAATGTGTTAAAATTTCAAGTTATCGATCGATTACTTTTCGATTTTTGCGAGCACAAACATACGGACTACTACCCTTTGCGGTAGGTGACACGATGAGTTTTTATAAATATAAAATTTGTTAATAAATTGATCACAACGCCACCTATCGGATTCTAGAATGCGAATGAACCATGGTCTCAACAAAATAAATATATTATGGAAATATGGCCTCAATCAGTCAAGTGGTTCAGAAGTTAAACGATCACTAACAGACGCATCAACGATTATATATACTATACTACTACTAAATATATATACTATACTACTACCCACCCTATACAAATTTCCTTTTACTTTTATCTATATCCATTGAGCCATATTGTCTATCGTATGGTAGCATTTTTAAATTTAAGTACTGTAAGCAAGGAAAGATGTAGAAGTTGATCCGCTACAGCCCCGTCTACGTGTGAGATACAACAAAATGGATAGCACGAAAATATTCACATTGTTCAAATACCTATGTATACCAATTTTCATATCGATTGGATATACGGTATACGGTGTAAAAATTAATTTCCTGCAGCGCCATATAGTGGCGAGTTATAACAAAATGGATGCATAAAAACCTTCTTAATGAAAAAATACTTAGATGTGCCAAACGGTATCGGACTCTATCAATCTCATATATAGATAATATCACAATCCTCTAACATCCTCATGGGATGACTCATCTTCATTCCCTCAGTGAAGGACTCTGGCTAAAGCCGGCGCTACCGATATGGCCATACGATGTGGCAAGCATCATTTGGCAAATGGTAAAGTTGGTGCTTGTGAAGGCGCTGGTGGAGATAGGCTTTTGCGTTAGCCACTTGCACGCACGCTGGTACACATACCAAGTCCCCATCCACACATTGGACACATGGTGTGCTATCTTTTCAAAGTTCGAGACAATTTTTATTTTGTTTTATCAGTGATGTTGACTTTGACTCAGTTTCTTGTGAACTGATGATGTGGCAAGAGTATAGCCAATGTGTGGATGCTCATTTGTCATGTGTAAAATCAACAACCGATATTTGTCCAAACATTGGCCATGTGGGCCAATGTGCAACATCGGCTTAACACAAATCATTCAAGTAATTTTCGCAGCACATTTCTTTAATTGGAATGCAGAAAGAAGCGTAACAAATTTGATTTGTAGAGAGGGATCGTATTAATTTACTTTTTATAAGGTTTTTTTGCTTACTTCGTAAAGGTACGAAGGTAAAGTGAAAATTATTTAATTAATAATTTAAATAATATAAATATTATTCATTCATATATAATATAAATCAAATTAAATAATATAAATAATCGAATGCAAAAAGCAAAAGGTAGGGTACCTTTTTCGGATTAAATCGGATTTAATTTCGAACTTATCTTTGAGCCCCCATAACTTATGTAAAGATATATGAGTATAACGTTGAAAACAGCCCCGAAAGCCTAAATAACAATTAAAAGCAAGAATATTTTCAAATCGATAGCAAAACCAGTCAAATATATAGGTTAAACCTATATATAAACCTGTATATAAAACCTGAAAAACCTAAAACAATGAAGATCCGACTCTTTCCAAATGTCTTTTCAGAAAGAGCGCGAAAGAAAATTTCAGTATAAGCTTTGAATATTTTATATTCAAAGGGTATAACATCCGAATTCGAACTCCGAGTCGAGCTCCGAGTCGGACCTATATTGGCGATATTGGCCTTCGGTACAATTGTGAGGTCACAATGGTTCCCGTTTTTTTCGGGAATTGTCGGCGTATCATCGGTACTAGGTTTAAAAATTTATTTTCAATTTGATATAACTTTTTAATTATAAGGAAAAAAATAGTTTATATATATATATATATATATATATATATATATATATATATATATATATATATATATATATATATATGAACTTATATATGATCTTTCCATTTATGACAAAAAAAAATTGTTCAGAAGACCAACTTGATCTTTGCAAAATAGCCCCCTGCTTCGGCGAATGTAGTAAAGCTAAAGACAATAGCAAGAATTGTAAAACTAAAAATGTCTTTTTGCCTATAGAGTTAACAATGATCGAAAACTTAGGCGCCTGATTCAACCCACTGACAAGATCAGAAGAAACATTTATTTCTATCGCGAAAACATTCACGCTTCACTGACTTATATAATATATACTGCGTATATACATATATACATCTCATTAATATTCGTGATGTTCTTAGAAATTTTAATATTTCAGTATTATGATCACGTTCCTCAAATAATTCCTTATTACGTCCATAAAATAACGTCATTTTAAAAATCACAGTAATATGTAATATAATTATTACAATAATATACTAAAAGCCTTAAATACCGAGTTCTTAAAATACAGAGTTCAAAATGATATACCAGTTAAATTTAAATATACAGAGTGTAAGGGAAATAACTTTTATAAATTTAACCAACCATACTTCACATAATTTGAATGAAAAACGATGTTTACAACAAGGGTCAAACACACACGATTTCCGCGCAAAAAAATTGCAGATTAATTATATCATCCCTCGAAAAATTATGTTAAGCATTAACATTTTAGGCAAATATGTGTAAAAACATATTTGGCAAACAAAAAAAGGATCTAAATGGGAGCGAAAAACGAAAGAGAAAGGAGTGTGAAAAGAAATATATAAAGTTGCCTAAAATAAGTCAGTACTTTAAAAATGAAGATTTTATTGACGATGAATCAATGAACAGTACGGCGGTAATGAAGAAAATGACGTGACTAAAAGTGGCCCGATACAGAGCCCGTCAACATTGAATATCTAGATACAGAGCAACGACAACCAGGTACGAGCAAAACTCAAAGTGAATTATTATTTGATGTGGAAAAAATTACATCTTTGCCATATGTTACTGATAAGGGTAATTTTAAAGAACTAAATGATCAGTTAAACGGTTTGCGATCGAAAACGAACACTGTAAACCCAAATACCCATTCTTAAAAGACAGTGACAATAGATCCTTCTTGGAAACATATTTTTATATTGCTTCTAAAGCTTAGTCCACACCAGGCAACAAAACTGTTGGCAACATGTTGACGGGGATGTTGCTCTCGTGTATCCTGTCAACAAGTTGATGGATACTCGTCAACATTGGGCGGCAAACATCAAAGAAATTTGTTGGTTGTTGCTTGTATCCGTCTTTTCCATTTTCGTCAACCCCGCAACATCCCCGTCAACATGTTGCCAACAGTTTTGTTGCCTGGTGTGGACTAAGCTTAAGTCTGGCGTAAAACTAGAACGTACATGGCTGTCCTACTTTCTATTGCCTCAAAAGGCATATTGTGAACCATGTTGGTTATTCGTAAATAGGGCATCTAAAAATATACAAAATGTTTGGATAGAAGGCTATGACGATTGGAATCATATTGTAAAAGCCATAGAAAGACGCGAGACATCGAAAAATCATTTGCATTTATGTCTTATATATCAACAATGGTGATTATATGGAACACTAGATGATATGGAACAGTAATTTAGTTTTTTATGGTCCTAGAGAAAAGGCATACAGCAATGATTCAAATCCAAGAGGAAATTGTTTGAGTATTGTTGAGTTATTAGCGAAATACGATCATGTTTTACAATAATTGTTGAGTAAGCCAAAGGGCCAAGGACAAATACTTAAGTCCAAAAAATACAAAATGAGCCATTGCTTTTCTGATTCAAAAAAAGGAAAACGCACTAGTAAATGAAATAATAACCACACCATTTTACTCCATTATATTTGACACGACTCAAGATATTTCGAAAACAAATCAATTATGTGTACTTTACCGTTACTATATGCTCGAGAAGAAGAAGAAGAAGAAGCGGGGGGTCCCACCATATCCCTCTTCACCGCCTGACCCCGAAGGGGGCATACGGTGCCCCTCTTGGTCTTTATTAAGAAAATCAAATTTTTATTTAATTAAATTAAAATATACTACTCGTGCCAAACAGAAAAACTAAAAGAGAGAGAACAAGAGTTTGAACGAGGTAAAGCAAGAAATTGAATTAAACGCTTCTTCTTATTCAGTGTGCAATAAAATACAAAATAAATTTTTATTTATTTAATACAAAGATTAAATTTACTTAAAATTTTTCCCCGTTCAGCCCTGAAATTCCAGAATTAAAGAGGTAAAGAAGGGTGGATCCCACAAAGATGGGCCACAGCCCGGGAAGCTATCCTTTGAATTAAAGAGTCATTTTTTGCATTTCATGAAGTGTACATTTCATTACATGAAAGGCACTTATGGTATAGTTCAAAAACTCATAAGAGATTTCCAGCCAAATGCGGTGTATGTCCATTGTCTGTTCATAATTTAAATCTGATAGTTAATGATGCAATTAAAGAGGTTATAAAAATGTAAACATTTTTTAAAACTGTGCGACAAATTTATAATTTTTTTAAGCATTGTATCAAGAGATGGAATATATTATCAAGTTTTATAAGTAATAAAGAAGGGGAATCTTCAACTTTGGTAACATTAAATTCAACTAGATGGGTAGAATGCTTCGATACTATGTTTGCTTTAAAAATTCGGTTTGTTGAAGTTTAAAAAGCGCTAACAAAAACTATTCTATTAAATTACAAAGCAAATGAGAGAAATGAAACTATTTCACTGAAGAAGAAGGTCGAAAACTACAACTTTATTATCTTACTGGTTTTCTGTTGCAAAATTTTACAGACCATCGACGCGGCCTCTGAAGCACTTCAATCTAAAGCCATCAATATTTCAAATGCCTCAAAGCGTTTGCAGGTATGTCTGGAAGAACTTTAGATTTAAAAACGCAAGCAAATAGTGTAGCAGAAAAGTAGTCTATCAACCCTGAATTTCCTAAAAGTCGTCAGAGGAAGGTGAAACGTCATTTTGATGATATTTGCGAGGATGAACGTGTTCAAGATCCCGAAAGCTTGCTTAAGTGAACGTATTCTACCGTGTATTGGAAGTCATCATTAATCATTGGAATGAATGAAATTGTTTCCAATTTCAGTGTGCAACTTGCCACGTTGCAAAATTTAAATGATACCGGCTTATTGCAAAAGGCTTTAGAATTTGTTGATTTATATAAAAAAGACATATCTGTCTCATTTACCAAGGAGATTCGGTCCACTTTTAGACACGAAATAGGAAAGTCATCTTCTATAGAAGAACTTGCTGATTTATTAATCATAACGAATCATTTTATGTCTTCAAGCTTTCCTGAAGTGTGCACTGCATTTCTCTTATTTGTAATCATTCCTGTGGCTACGGTTGTGCCAAGCGATCATTTTCAAAATTAAAATTGATAAAAACTTATTTAAGAAATTATATGGGACAAGAAAGATTACGTAAGTTAGCTATTCTATCCATCGAACATTCCATGGCCCGAAATATGAACTTTGATGATATCATTAACACTTTCTGTTCAGCAGCAAACCCGAAAAAAAGTAATTTTAATAATTAAATTTTTTACTAAAAATAGAATTGTTATTTCAGTCCAATACTCCAGTCAGTACTTTGAATTAAAAGTTACTAGAAAATCAAGGAAAAATGTACACAATAATTATAATAGCGTTTGTAAGTACTTTACGTGGTGATTTATTAAAAAGAAACTACGACGTTGGTTAAGCTTCTTTACGTTGAGAACGGACCCCATCCGATGAATTTGCCACGGGCCTCAACGCTATAGTAACGCCACTAGCTTTTTATTTACGGAGAAGCTCGTATTAAGAAGAACGTATTTTTGCTGCTGCCGACTAAATTACACTACTAAGATTTTTTCAACTTTTCAACTTTTTTCAACAACAGGAATACTGGTTAAAACGATACCTGGTTGTCGTAGACTCATGTTAGGCGTTTTCGTCATTTAATTGTTATGGTGTAAAAAATTAGTGTTAATAATTTCTACTTTGAAATTAAATGACAATAATTATAACTGACCGGATTTAACAGTACTATGCACGACCTATTTAAAATTAACTAGAGTACACGATGGTGGTCTATTAGGACCAAATTTAACAAAGTGTTTTTTTGCTTTTATTATTAAATTTAGCAAACTTTTTTTTACTTATTTGTTACATATATTTTACCGTGTTTTTATTACACAGAAAGATTTTATTTTACATTATTTTATTTTAATATGGATATAAAAGTATATATATATATATATATATATATATATATATATATATATATATATATATATATATATATATATATATATCATCATCATCATCATCATCATCATCAGCCCGTATCGATCCACTGCAGGATGAAGGCCTCTTCAGCATGCTTCCAACCTTCACGGTCCTGGGCTTTCCTCTGCCACTCGGGTCCAATATACTTAACGATGTCATCAGTCCATCGTGCTTTCGGTCTTCTTCGCGGACGTTTGCGATCAAGCGGCATCCACTCCAGGATTGCCTTGGTCCATCTGTCGTCCCATCGCCTCGCTATATGGCCTGCCCATCTCCATTTCAACTGTTTTACTCTTCCAATGATGTCACAGACTTTTGTTTGTTCCCTGATCCATGCGCAGGACTTTCTGTCTCGTCTTGTAATGCCAAGCATACATCTTTCCATTCCCCTCTGTGCCACCCGAAGTTTTTGAATTGATTGCGATGTGAGTGTCCAGGTTTCACTTCCGTATGTCATAACGGATAGAACGCACTGATCGAATACTTTTCTTTTCAGGCAAAGTGGGAGTCTGCTCTTAAACACTATGTTGAGCCTACCAAATGCCTGCCAGCCACATTTAACACGCCGTTCCACCTCCCGGGCGGTATTCCCCTCCATGGAAATCCTCTGCCCAAGATATACAAAGCTGTCCACAATCTCTAAATCCCTTCCTAAAACTGAAATTCTTCTGTCCTGAGCGAAGTTATTGAACATAACCTGACTCTTTTTCAGGTTTATTTTCAAGCCAAATGGTTCGCCAGCCCTTTGCAGTTCTTGTATGCGTCTTTGCAGCTCCTCTGGGTCTTGTGAAATGAGAATAATATCATCTGCAAATCTAAGATGGTTTAAGTTTGCACCATTGATCTTTACCCCATCCTGTTCCCAATCCAGTTTACGGAATACTTCTTCAAGGCCAGCCGAGAAAAGAATAGGCGATATTGCGTCACCCTGCCGTACACCTCGTTCTATATTAATTCCCACTTCAAGATCATCAAGGTGAATTGTGGCTGTAGCTCCATCATATATCGATTCTAATAGGTTTACATAGGCTCTCTCTACACCTTGGCTAAGCAGTGCATCCATTATCGCATGCTTTGAGATGGAATCAAATGCTTTTTCATAGTCGATAAAAGCCAAGCACATTGACATGGTGTATTCGTTGTGTCTTTCTATGACCTGCTGTACAACCTGGATGTGATCCATTGTACTGAATCCACTTCTGAATCCTGCTTGTTCTCTTGGTTGTGCGTCATTCAGTTTTTTTAATATTCTTTTAGAAATTATCTTAGTGAAAACTTTGTACATCACTGATAGGAGGCTTATTGGACGGTAGTTCTTTAAATCTTCCTGTGCTCCTTTTTTATGTAAAAGGATCACTTCTGCATTTTTCCATAAGTCAGGTACTTTTTGTTCTTTGAGGCATTTTGAGTATAATTTTGCCAGTGTTTTATGTAACGTCCGACCACCAGCTTTTAGCATTTCGACAGTTACACTATCCTTTCCTGGAGCCTTGCCGTTCTTCATCAATTCTATAGCATTTGTTACTTCCTCCACTAGGATATCTGGTATATATATATATATATATATATATATATATATATATATATATATATATATATATATATATATACATAGTTTTAAACATTTAATTTTAACACGTTGAAATAGTTACAAAAGCCGTAAGCCAACATGTAAAACATAAACAATAACTTCTCAAATAAGTGACCCAAAACTAACAAAAAATACAAATAAGTATCATAAGTATCAGCCTAAAATGTGTTCCATGCAGAGCCAGTATTTGCAAAATTTGCAAAAATAGCGTGTTTTGCGTTTTTTTTTCAATATTTGCAATGACCCCTCTTATTTGGAGGAGGATCACGTTCATCTTGCCTTCTGGTTTCAAAATATTTCACAGCGGTGTCGCAAATGTACGTGTGCAGTTGCGGAGAATTTGGTCTGTCCTTTACATCAATCAAAATTCTGTGTATTTCCCGCTTATTGGTTTTAATTGTTCCAACTACAGTAAACCTATGTTCTGTAACGAGTTTACTAACATCAGTAAACCAACGATTCATTGTTGTTATTATGGTTGCACGCCAGCATATATTTCCATATGTTCTAGAATCCACAGTGGCGAAAACTTTAATTCCAAACATTTTGGGCTTGTTGGGAATGTACATTCGGAAACTGCATCTGCCTCGAAATGCAAAAAGGCATTTCATCGAGTGATAGAAGAGAATTTTGAGATATAGGTCGCATCGATATCAAGATCATTTAGCGACCACGAACTTTGACTTATGAGTTTGGAACTCACGTAAGAAAAGATACCAAAGATTAGATTAAGAAAGATAATATTTCATCGATAGTCACATACGCTCTAACAGTATAATATTTCTTAAAATTCTCATTTAACTTTTCAAAAATTTTGCTTACAGGTGCTAACTTATCGACTTAAGATCTTTCAGCTCTATTTATTTAGTGGTCAAAGCGTATGACCCTCAACCTTCAACAAAGTTTTTATTATCTGAAAATTCATCCTCTTCTTCTTGCTCAGACCCACTTTGATGATCACTAAATATCTCTTTGTCTCTGTCTGGTATGCTGCCATCTGAGTCATTGTCCTCTTCATCGGACAATATGCTGCCATCCGCCACAGAATTCTCGTCATCAGTTAATATATTCTCGTATAGAGCTCTGAGTCACAAGACTTCTTTTTCGTAAAGGTCCATGCTAATATGTTGTATCTAAAATTACTATGAAGATCATAAATATTAGATATCGAAAGTCAAAGTATAAAAATATGTTTAGCTTACTTGCAGTAAAAAAAAACGCACTATTACGACTTTCTGAAATTAACCTTAACATCAATAAAAACAATTTATTATTTCGCACGCTCTAGACTACAGACTAACAAAACACTCTGGACAAAACTAAATAAAGACTAGTGGTAGTCGGTGAAGTTTAATTTTCTAAATATTTCCTAGGTGGAACCTCTTATCGCCTCACAAATAATATTGTACATTGTAACGACTGTGGTCTATCAGGAGAAAACCTCCCATTATATCGTATTATAGAAAAAGTAGGGGGTAAATAATCTGAAAGGTATATGAAAGGGTAATATTTATCAAAATTTATCTGGAAATTTACAACACTTTATATATTTTGCCAGGATTGACAGACACCGTCGTGCATCCGAGTGTTAAGGAAACTTTTAGTTCAAAATGATGTAAGGAATAATAGGTTAAATTTACGAAAGTTATTTCTCTTACACCCTGTATACTGACTAACAGAGAAACTTGAATATTCAGTGCTGCTATACAAGAGTTGTTAGAAGAGTTCTTGACTTGACAGAGGAAACACAAAATGTTTAATAATTTTGTTCAACGTAGTTACTTTCAATTCAATACATTTATTAATTCTTCTAATCGAACCTTCATTGTCCTTCGGTGTGAAAAACTAAATTCGAAGAGATTTACGACTAAATACCAATTCACTTTTTGAAACTTCTCAACGCACGTTTCGCTAACCATGTTAACATCATGTTGAATCTTGAGATTTAAGATTAAGGGCCGGTTCTACAATGCAAGAATATGCCAGGTATAAGCCATACTAGGAATAAAATTTAAAACGCCTGTTCTGCAGAACGGGCTTATTCCAAGTATAGCTTATACCTGGTATATTCTTGCATTGTAGAACCGGCCCTAAATCATCACCTGATGATGCCAACATGGTTAGCAAAAAGTGCATCGAGAAGTTTAAAAAGTGATTTGGTGTTTAGTGGTAAATCTTTTCGAGTTTAATCAATACATTTAGGTCAACTACGTTCCAACTTCATGTAGGAAGAGAAAGTGGTCGCTGGGCCAAAGCCAAAGCCAAATCCAAAGCCAAAGCCAAAGCTAAATCTTACGAATATCACGCATGTAAAGAATAGGACAAGTGTAACGCTGCCATTTCCTTTTAACGTCATTTTAGTGCATGGCAGTTGTGTAGTGCAAACATGTAAGTTTTATAAATACACGCAAAACGAAAAGTGTATTATAATTGCAGTAAAATTGTAGTAATTTATCTTTAAAAAAAGAATTAAATTGTTGCAACTCAACATGAATTTAAACAAAAATACCCTAATAGTCCAACGCTTTAGCTCTTAAAGCTAAACTTGAAGAAATGTACCACTAAACACTAAAACACTTTTTTGAACTGCTCGACGCATGTTTCGCTAACCATGTTAGCATCATCAGGAGATGATTTAAGTTCAGCATTTCAAAAAAGTGTTTTGGTGTTTAGTGGTAAATTTCTTCAAGTATAGTGTTGCACACCAAAGGTTCCAATAGAAGAATTGGTCTCTTAAAGCGACAGTTTATTGTTTATTCAAGCAATTTCAAAAATTCGGAACCGCTGGGGGTAGGCCCCACATCAGTAGTACCCAGTAACGTGTCTCCAGAATGTGGTGCACAATTATACATTTCTCCACGCAGTTTACGCCAAATTTTAAGAAGTGACTTGCACATATTTACTTATAAGATTCAAATTGTCCAAGGCCTGTCTCGTACAGACAATAAAAATCGATTAGAATACCGTAAAGCCATCAAATCTCTTGATCTAAAGGCTCCGGATTATTTTTTATGAAGATTTTTTAAGGAAAAGGTTTACATATTTTTTTTATTCTTTAATTCTGTCGTATAGACATTACAAATTGTGACTAGATTAAATATATCTAACTAACAATATTTTTCTATTATCGAAACTAAAAACTAAAACTTATCTTAATCTTAGTCTGTTTGATAGATACATGTCCAGCGACGTGCTCTACAATACACCAATCACTCTTTTCATGTGACTGACACACGCGCAGCAATTTCGGGCACCCTTCATTGTCACTACACTAATTCGAACGGTTTCAGTCTCTTCAGCCGCCGAATAAGTCCGTTGTTGTCGAGTAACGAGATCACTTCGACATTTTGATGGCTTTCTAGCCTCTTCTGGTATTTGCTTGCAAACCTCTTTATCCCATCTTCGACCATAAGCACTTTCAAGTCTCGATGGATGTCTTCATTTCGGATGTACCACAGGGCATTGACAATACTGCGAAGTACTTTATTTTGGAACGTTTGAATGACTTTTACATTAGATTTGTTAGTGCATCCCCAAAGCTGGATGCCATAAGTCCATATAGGCTTCAGAATTTGCTTATAAAGAAGCAGTTTATTATGTATTGACAACACAGAGTGGCGCCCTAGTAGCCAATACATTTTTCTGAATTTGAGACACAATTTCTCACGTTTCTTCTTCACATGCGTTTTCCATCTTAGTATGGCATCCAGAGTCATGCCCAGATACTTTGCTTCGTTGGCATGTGTGATTTTTTTCTGATTGACTATCACTGGTATATAGTTAAATTTCCTGTTGGTGAAATTGTCATGGGTTGACTTCGCCTCATTTAATTTAATGCACTATTTCTCTGTCCAATTGGTGACATTGTTGGCAGCTGTTTGGAGTTTGTTTATAGCTGAATGAATTTCATTTCCAATAGCGAGTAAAGCAGTATCATCGGCGAATGTTGCCGTCACTGTTCCACTGCTCTGCGGAATATCGCTCTGCGGAATATCGCTGGTGTACAGCAAATAAAAAACAGGTCCGAGAACGCTGCCTTGTGGCACTCCAGTACATATCTTTTTAAGATCTGAATATTCTTCGCCATGTTTGACTCTAAAGTGACGGTCAGTGATGTATAAATGAAGAATTTGCCTCGTTTGTTGTGGTAGATATTTTTCCAGCTTGTATTCGAGGTCTTGGTGCCATACTCGGTCGAATGCTTGGGCCACATCGAGGAATATCGTTGCACAGATATTTTTCTCTTCTAGTGCTCTCTCGATTACATCAGTGATTCGATGTACTTGATCTATTGCGAGTGCTTATTGCGGAATTCAAACTGATGCTTTGTAATAAGATGCTTCTCCTCTATAATGGGTTTGAGGTGTTGTAGGAGCAGCTTTTCAAACAACTTGGATATACTCGGCAACAAGCATATTGGGCGGTATGATGCTTTGTATTAAGATGTTTTGCCAGGTTTCAGGATCATTATAACTTCAGCAATCTTCCATGTCCGTAATACAACGTTGAAAAGATGAGCCAGTGTCATAATAGATTTACGTAGTAACTCCCTGAGCATTTGCACTGTTATTAGGCCATAACCTGGGGCTTTCTTTGGATTGAGATGTTTGCCAATGGTTGTGTCAAGCTTTGCTGTGATGATTAGTTTAATTGTCATGCGATCCCTATTGCTCATATCCGGGATTTCTTCCAAGCCAGTCGGTGGATGAGACTGGAAAGTATCTAGATAGTTAGCGAATATTTCTGCTTTTTCTTCATCTCCCCGCGCCCAGTTGCCATTGTTTTTGCGGATTGGCGGGTTATGGTTCTTTGGCCTGTTCAAAGATTTAGTCGCTTTTCATAGCGAGTAGTCAGAGCTTTCGTGATCTGTTAACTTACTTAGGCAGTTCTCAAAGCTTTCATTCTTGATGGTTGTGATTTCATTTTTGAGCCGTTTACATAGTTTATTTAGCTGTCTTTTGTCATCCAGGGATCGAATTTGCTGACATGTTTTCCGAGATTTTCTTTTTTCGTGCACCAGATCTCGAATTTCCTTAATGTAGTTCAATCCTGGTATTTTTGGCTTCAATTTGGGTGTATTACTGTACACAGCTTGCTGCAGATCAACCACTAGTTTTTCAACTTCATAGTCTAACTGCTCTTTCGTCTTCAGGGTTATATTTAGCTCAATTCTCTGTTCAAGATCTGTTCGAAATACATCCCAATCAGTTTTCCCGTTAGTAAAATACAGGAGCTGTTGCTTGATGATTATGTTCTCACTTAGTGAGAGCACTGAGTGGTCAGATGCCAAGTCAAAGCTTTCTTCAATGCTGACATATGAGGATGCAATGTTGCGCAACACGAAGAAGTCGACTAAGCTTGGCACTTTATTCCTATCCGTAGGCCAGTTAGTTGGTTTGCCTGTTGATGGGAAGTGACAGGCCATTCTCTTTGCAGCTGCGTACAGTTGTTTTCCTTTCAGCGTAATGTTAGCAGAACTCCAGTGGGTGTGCTTGGCATTGAAGTCGCCTCCGATAATGAAGCGATCTGCTAATGACCTGAAGAAGCTATTAAAATATTCCTCCTTTGGTGACTTTCCTGCTGGGCAATATATTGCAGCAATTGTGATGTCTTTAGATTTCATGTAGACTGTCACAGCTGTCGCTTGTATCTAAGAGGTATCATATGCAACATTTATGTAGGGCTTTATGTTTTCTTTGATTATCAATGCTGATCCGCCTTTTGCTGGTAGATCTAAGCAGACAGTGTGATAGACTTTGAATCCTCTTATTTTACAATAATGTGTTTTGGTCATGTGTGTCTCTGAGATTAGAGCTACATCAATTATTATTCCAAAGGAATGTTTCAAGCTCATGAGATCTTTGTATTAACCTGTTCGGGTTTATTCCCGGTATTTTAGGCTACTATTCCGACTAAATTGTCCATTACTTCTTCCTATTAGCAGCAGCTCCCTTATTGCTGCTTTCTAGTTTGTCTGGTCTATCTAGAATCATTTTGTTGGTCCTTTTCTGTTGGTCAAGTTTCACCATGATTTTTTGCAACATTTGGCTGGTTGCATCAGGCTCCTCCTGATCGTTTCTCTTTGGTTTGGTTTTACTACCTCTCGTAGTTTGGACAAATGTCTTATGCTCTGTGACATGTTTTACTGGTTTCGCTTTGATCGTCTGAGTTGTGAGTTCTGGCACATTGGAACTTCTCATGTTTAGCTTCTGCTTGCGAACTGCGTTATTCCTAATCTTTTGAAGTTTCTTGGCCACTATGCATCCCCGATAGTTGACAGGATGTGCTTCATCGCAGTTTGTACATTTAGGTGCTCGGCTCTTTGGATGACTGCATTCGCTAGATTTATGCTTCCCAGCACATCTAACATATCGTGGTGTTTTGAAACAGTTATTTTGTGTGTGTCCATAAGCTTGGCATCTTGTGCATTCTGGTGTCAAAGCAGATCGTTTTCGTAGCGTATCAATTCCCAAAATGATTTTAATTTGATATACTCTCTTGATGTCCTCTTCTTTAAAGAAAATTAGCATGAGGATAGGGAGGCGTCTCTTGGTTACTGTTTCTCTCCTTTTTTTCTCTCTTTATGATGTTTTCCACATCTTCGATTAAGAAGTTCTTACTTGTTAGGTAATCACCAATCATTTTTTCTGTATATGTGGGATCAATATATTTTGCCATTATTTTGATTGGCCTGGTGTTTTTATCCTATATGTGTAATGTTCTATTCCCGATTGTCTCAGATAATCTTTCAGTTTGTGAAACTCTTTGCCGGTAGGAACATTTACCTTATGTACCCCGTTTAAGCTTTTGACTTTATATGTTTCTATTAAGGCATTATGCATTATCGCAATAGCGTCTTCATATACCTTAATCTCAGCTATGTTCATTGAATGTGGTAGTGGTTTTTTTCTTCGATTCCGACATCTTTGATTTTACATAAATAAACTCCAAGCCATATAACAACTCAAGGACAACATCAATGCTGAAATCGTTGCATTAACACCAGATATGTTAACAAATGTTATGGAAAACTTGACACATTTGATAAACATAATTTTTAAAAATTATTTAATACAAAATTTAAATATGGCATAACCCCGGTTTTAAATAAACCGATAGGTCTATCGTTTGTTTAGAAGGTCTTTTAGCAAACAAATGTAAGAAATATGACTGTTAATTTACAACTTTCGGTCTCTTGTTCCAGGGAAAACAATATTTTTATCACATGTTTTGGTAAAGATTGGTTTTATTGCATTAGACCAGATATCCACTATATTTCATTTTTCCGCTTAAGGACACTGGGTTGTGTTTACATTCACTGAGTTCGCTTATCCTATCTAAAAGCTTCGACAGCACTTAAAGACACTTACCGCCCGATGTGCGACAATGGTGGGACATAGATATAGACAAGGCATAGATAGACAATAGAGATGGTTTCATTTCAGTATTTAAAACCAACATTTTCATTTATACTGTAAACAAGTGTCGTGTAGTGTATCGTTCCCGAATAATTCTATGGGTGAGTGTATCACTGATACAATTATCATTGTTAAAATAATAATTGGTAATAATTTAAAATGATAATTTGTAATAACTTTGTTTTTTAATAAATACTGAGGGATCCATGGTATTGTTGCGAATTTTTTCCTTCAATGCCATGAAGTGGATAAATGTTGTTTTGCTTTTCTAGTATCTGGAGCGAGGCATCGCGTGTTTTTCCTTTTGTATCCATAGCACAACTCAGTACTAGAGGTTACACAGGGTGGGGTTGGATATCCATTATGTTTTGTTAGCCCTTTGGGTAAGTATCTCGTGCGTATTTTCCTTGATCTCCCATTCAGACCCGAAGCTGGCACTGTTGTGAGTTTTTTCCCTCAGTGCCAGGAACAGTACCCAGTTTGATATTTGATTATTGGCTTATTAGCCAATAACTTTATCATGGTTTCAGTTATATAGAGTATCTTTATTTCAATTTATGTTGATTGCTATCATGACTATTATAACTGATGTTCCAATGAGTATCTCTCGTAGAGTATGTGAACCGACTCTTCATAAAGTATAATTTGTATCGATCTGAAAAATTTAAAGTAACAGATAGTAAACAGAGAATAGTTTGATGGATTCAGAGTGTTCAAGGTTACTTTTATTTCCAGGTAGTTAAAACGGCAATAATTGGAAGCCGTCACCATGCTTGTCAAACTCATGTACCCAACTAGCCTCTCCGTTAGAGCAATTACCTGTCTCCATATATATATATATATATATATATATATATATATATATATATATATATATATATATATATATATATATATATATATATCATCATCATCATCATCATCATCAGCATCATCTTCCAATGATGTCACAGACTTTTGTTTGTTCCCTGATCCATGCGCAGGACTTTCTGTCTCGTCTTGTAATGCCAAGCATACATCTTTCCATTCCCCTCTGTGCCACCCGAAGTTTTTGAATTGATTGCGATGTGAGTGTCCAGGTTTCACTTCCGTATGTCATAACGGGTAGAACGCACTGATCGAATACTTTTCTTTTCAGGCAAAGTGGGAGTCTGCTCTTAAACACTATGTTGAGCCTACCAAATGCCTGCCAGCCACATTTAACACGCCGTTCCACCTCCCGGGCGGTATTCCCCTCCATGGAAATCCTCTGCCCAAGATATACAAAGCTGTCAATATATATATATATATATATATATATATATTTATATATATATATATATATATATATATATATATATATATATATATATATATATATATATATATATATATATATATATATATATATATTTGACATTGCAACGTTAAATATACGGACTATGAAAACAGAGGCCCGATTGCAAGAACTGTTAATCGAACTTAACAACATACATTGGGATATTATTGGGCTCTGTGAAACACGAAGAAAGGGTGAAGAGTTAATCAAACTGGAACCAACTGGACACGTACTCTACACTCGAGGTACGGAAAATGGCCGATGTGGCGGAATAGGATTCCTCATCAATCGAAAGCTGAAGGACAGTGTGGTAAAATTTGAAAGTACATCCGACCGATTAGCCCAATGCGTCATTCAGCTGAATAAAAAGTTTAGGCTTCAAATCGTCCAAGCTTATGCACCAACTATAAGCCATAAAGAGGAGGAAATTGAGGAATTTTATGATGATGTGGCCCAGCTTTTATACAAGGAGAAATGTAGGTACAAAATCCTGATGGGTGATTTTAATGCCAGAATTGGAACAACAAGAACAGACGAAAATGCAACTGGCCCATATGGAACTGGTGAGCGAGACAATAGAGGTGACAGATTAGTTGATTTTGCTGAAGGACAAGAACCATATATTATGAATTCATTCTATAAGAAAAATATCAGCAGAAAATGGACATGGAAAAAGTCCATCTGGGCTCACAAGCGAAATTGACTACATCATGACCAACGATAAAACAATATTTACCAATTGTACTGTCCTTAACAATTTTAATGTTGGAAGTGACCACCGAATTGTACGAGCAAGGGTTCGGATTGACTGTCGAAAAGAGCGCGAAAAAATGATAAGATCAAAGAAGGGCAAGGTGGATTCTGGAAAACTGCTGGAGAGAGGAAGCGATTTTGAGAATGCTTTATCAAACCGGTTTGCTGCGTTACAAGATCCAGAGGAGGTGGAAATATCAGTTCAATATGAAGAAATCACCAACAATGTACTTCATACGGCTGCTTCAATAGCACCAGAGGAAAAATGTCTCAAACAAACAAAAATCTCCAGTGAGACCATTAATTTAATGAAGAAACGGCGAGCAATGAGAAATGCAGGTAGTCCTTTTGGCAGGGTAGAGTATACTGAGCTCTGCAAAACTATAAGAAAACGTATCAGAGAGGACACGCGCCGATTCAATATGCAGCTAGTGCAAAAAACCCTGGAAGAAAACAAAGGAATTAACAAAGCTAAACAGAAGCTGAGAAACAAAAGAACGCAAATATATGCTTTAAAGCGTGAGGATGGCACAGTGTGCAGGACGCGTACCCAAATGTTAGAGATTGTCAGAAGGTTTTATTCCCAGTTATATGAAGATTAGAGCCAGTCAGGGACAGCAATACCCACGGAGGAACAATATATAATACCGGATATCCTAGTGGAGGAAGTAACAAATGCTATAGAATTGATGAAGAACGGCAAGGCTCCAGGAAAGGATAGTGTAACTGTCGAAATGCTAAAAGCTGGTGGTCGAACGTTACATAAAACACTGGCAAAATTATACTCAAAATGTCTCAAAGAACAAAAAGTATCTGACTTATGGAAAAATGCAGAAGTGATCCTTTTACATAAAAAAGGAGCACAGGAAGATTTAAAGAACTACCGTCCAATAAGCCTCCTATCAGTGCTGTACAAAGTTTTCACTAAGATAATTTCTAAAGGAATATTAAAAAAACTGAATGACGCACAACCAAGAGAACAAGCAGGATTCAGAAGTGGATTCAGTACAATGGATCACATCCAGGTTGTACAGCAGGTCATAGAAAGGCACAACGAATACACCATGCCACTGTGCTTGGCTTTTATCGACTACGAAAAAGCATTTGATTCCATCTCAAAGCATGCGATAATGGATGCACTGCTTAGCCAAGGTGTAGAGAGAGCCTATGTAAACCTATTAGAATCGATATATGATGGAGCTACAGCCACAATTCACCTTGATGATCTTGAAGTGGGAATTAATATAGAACGAGGTGTACGGCAGGGTGACGCAATATCGCCTATTCTTTTCTCGGCTGGCCTTGAAGAAGTATTCCGTAAACTGGATTGGGAACAGGATGGAGTAAAGATCAATGGTGCAAACTTAAACCATCTTAGATTTGCAGATGATATTATTCTCATTTCACAGGACCCAGAGGAGCTGCAAAGACGCATACAAGAACTGCAAAGGGCTGGCGAACCATTTGGCTTGAAAATAAACCTGAAAAAGAGTCAGGTTATGTTCAATAACTTCGCTCAGGACAGAAGAATTTCAGTTTTAGGAAGGGATTTAGAGATTGTGGACAGCTTTGTATATCTTGGGCAGAGGATTTCCATGGAGGGGAATACCGCCCGGGAGGTGGAACGGCGTGTTAAATGTGGCTGGCAGGCATTTGGTAGGCTCAACATAGTGTTTAAGAGCAGACTCCCACTTTGCCTGAAAAGAAAAGTATTCGATCAGTGCGTTCTACCCGTTATGACATACGGAAGTGAAACCTGGACACTCACATCGCAATCAATTCAAAAACTTCGGGTGGCACAGAGGGGAATGGAAAGATGTATGCTTGGCATTACAAGACGAGACAGAAAGTCCTGCGCATGGATCAGGGAACAAACAAAAGTCTGTGACATCATTGGAAGAGTAAAACAGTTAAAATGGAGATGGGCAGGCCATATAGCGAGGCGATGGGACGACAGATGGACCAAGGCAATCCTGGAGTGGATACCGCTTGATCGCAAACGTCCGCGAAGAAGACCGAAAGCACGATGGATTGATGACATCGTTAAGTATATTGGACCCGAGTGGCAGAGGAAAGCCCAGGACCGTGAAGGTTGGAAGCATGCTGAAGAGGCCTTCATCCTGCAGTGGATCGATACGGGCTGATGATGATGATGATGATGATATATATATATATATATATATATATATATATATATATATATATATATATATATATATATATATATATGGATATATAAAAGTCATAAATAATTTAAATGTTAACGTGACGACTCATCCGTTATTACTGTTTTTATGAACTTCCGTGGATTTTTCTTGAAATTAAACCATCTATTGTTAAAAGTGACAACGCTGTATTCGTACGTATAACAAAATAGCACAATTGTTATTGTTAATATTAATTACCGCAACGTATCAAGGACATTTCACATAGCAAAGAAATCACAAAAGATAATAAACTGTTTATTACCTGATTCAGTACGAGGCGACAGTTCGTCTAACAAGCCTGAACTATGTTTATTTTCTTGCCGTTTAGAATTTACACAACAGTTTACGGATTATCGAACACATGTGACTGAGAAAGCAACGTTTACGATGAACCGAAACAGGATATTGTTAAATTTCAATGAAGGGGAACAGAACGGAGATCAGCTTATTTTCTATTGTCCCACATCCGTGGTAGTTTTTTGTCAAATTATTTTTATTTAATTTTTTGTTCCTCAAAAACTTATTTTTTGTTTATATTTAACACGAAAAAACAGGTGGGAAAAAACAGGTGGGACACGTATAACCAAATTTTGAAATGGGGATAGGAAAATGCGTCACAACCAAAAATTTTACATTTCTTAGTATCATACACACACTTTGATGTGTAGAAATACGAGTATAACTGTCAGACATCAAATTTTCAAATAGGTATCTAGATAATAAAATTTTCTTAAACTCGCCGTAGGACTATGACCATTAAATCTGTTTGTGGTTGAAGTCCATCCTCTTAAATTTATGAGCAGCAAAGTGGTCGATAACTTGATCATTAAGAATTGAAATTGACTTTACAAGTTTTTTTTCAATAGATAGCATTGCTGACGCACACAGCCGTTCCTGGCCTATAGTGTTTCTTAGAAATGTTTTGATTCGTTTGAGGGTAGAGAAACATCTTTCGCTTTCCACAGTCGTCATAGGGACGGTACACAAAACAGTCAGCAATTCCACAGATTCACTAAATGCATATGTTAAATTGTTTTGGGTAAACATTTGTAACAGCGGCACAGCCCCACTATGTTTCATCAAATCGTCCCGTGCGTATATTACCGAGAGTTCATTTTTTAATGTTAAGTAATTTACGTTTGCAAACAGGTTACAGACAATTTTAATGTCTTCATTTGGAAAGACGGCTCGATATTCACCAAATTTTTCAGTTTCAAATAAATTGGCAACAATTATACATCGGAACTTAAACGTTCATGATATATAATATAACGTATAGTTAATCTATCACGGATTGCCTTGCATATCCTCACATTCAGATTGGGGTCCTCCTTGTCAGTAAATTTCTGTTTCTCTCTGCGATTCTCTATGATCGTTCACATATATCTACATGTCCAATAATTTAGGTAAGTAATATTTAACATAAACATTTTCCAATGGTTCTAAATGTTCTGCCCATGATTGATCATATTCAATTAGAACCGTTGCAACTTCTTGCAAAATCCATATACATAAGTAACACTTGGATCGCTTTAGAATGTGAAGATTTCCTTGGATTTGATTATAGTAATTGTGGCTCACATTGACAACTACTTCAATACTGTCATTATAATAAATAGTATAACTAGTGTTATCTTTCAATTTTTCTGAAAGCTTATCATTTCTGTGAACATATTATACCATATATGTTTAAATATCATACCATTTCCCCGGAGATTCAAATGCAAATTTTCTTTTAATATCAAAATCAAATATCTTGGGACCATTTTTTCTAACATTGTTGAAAAAATAGCAACTACAGAGCAACTACAACCTACAAAACAAAACAATGTTTTGATGGTTTCCGATCTAGTCGCCTAGAAATTACGCAATCATTTTTATACGTCCATGCCATTTTATAAATATTGAAAATTACCTCACAGGATTTAATCCTTTTTTTCGTTCAGTTGAATCAACAAGAAATTTAAAAAATCTACGAATTTTTTTGTTTACTGTAATGTTTACAGTCTGGCACAAAACACATCACCATTTTCAACTAAAACAGGAACACCAATATTGTCAATACAATTTACCAATAATAAATTCAACTAAATATACCTTAAAATCCTCCCAAAAAAACTGAAATTGACACTCATAAAGGGCACAGTAACATAACCTTAAATTTACTTCTACACAAGAAAACGGCCGAATAAAAACGTTTTACGAGCAATTCAAATATATTAAATGTAAAATGTACTTTGAGAATTACGAAACTGCGAGATAAATTGCTTATTAAACTTGCAAAGA
The DNA here is from genome assembly GCA_031761425.1 of Cosmopolites sordidus. Lineage (NCBI taxonomy): Eukaryota > Metazoa > Arthropoda > Insecta > Coleoptera > Curculionidae > Cosmopolites > Cosmopolites sordidus. Next base: position 1,173,931 of record JARFXV010000268.1, on the reverse strand, counting down.
GAAGAAAATGACTAAAAAAAAATCTCTTATGAGAATTTCAATGGACATTTTCTTTGTTTGAAAAGGTTCGATAAGCTCCGCCCATCACTGACGTCAGCGCTTAGGATGTCTGAGAATGGGGCAGCGCCCAAGATATGACGTTATAAATGCGTTTAATCTCCGAGTTACTAGCGAAACAATACATTGCTGTCTTTGTTTTTCGCACGCGATAGTAAAGAAAACAGTAGCGGCACAAACTTGTCTGTGCCCAAGGTACGTGTTCTTTAATCGGTGTGCTTCGGCAACCTACGACCTATTTCGTTACTGCGAATTACATTATGGATGTTAGACTATAGAAGTGGCAAGAAGCGTGATCATAGACAGAACAGAAAATAAATTAATATAAAATCTGCAATTATTTTTCCACGTCATTTAATTTTTTTTTTGATAGGGCACGTGCCGTTATAGACTAACCGCCACTGATTATATATTTATTATAAGTAGGGAACGGATTTTTACCCGAGCTCGAATAACGTCACAGATTATCAGTAGATACCAGACTTGTTAAGACAGATTTTTTTTAATCCGACATCCATTCTTAACTTCTAACTTGACGATGACGAATCGAGGACACGAGACACATTTGCAAGACAACGCAAGTAGAGGAACTGAGGGGCTGTAGCACCACAAGAAAAAGAACAAAAATAAATCTACCCATCACCAAACATCAATTTTCTAGGATTTATTGGAAATATCCTCCTTTTCGGTAGAAACAACTAATTCATTTAGATATACATCACAAATAGAAACCATTATCTATGTTGTCGTTTTCTATAGATAAGGGTGATAATGAAAAGGATGATATCACCATTGCTCGCCTATGTTACATTTGGGTAAATATTAGTTTGTAAGCCTCATTAAACCCAGAGTCAACAACGATAAAACTTTATTGATATTGAGGGGTTTTATTAACTTTTTTATCTATTATTTATCTTACTTTGATTAAGGTATTTAGATACACTTGAAAAATTATATCTGATAATATTAATGTATACCGGGGAGGAGCAAAAAGTGTCGTTTCACCCGAATATTAAAACAAACTTAACTTCTAGATTAGAAACGACACAAGAGATATTAGAAATCTTATTATGAAAGATAACAAAACTCTTTATACCCTGCGTTCTGTCCTAAGATCTAAACTTATTTAAAGAAACACGAAAGTTAGGACTTATGGCTCAGAGACGTGGACTCTCATAAAGTAAACTGAAGAGATGCTTGCGGTATTTGAAAGAAGAGTACTCAGAAGAATTTTTGGTGCCGGGAATGACAATGGAATTTGGAGAATCGTGTATAAATTCGGACTCAACCTGTTGTTAAAAGACATGGATCTTGTAGATTATGTGAGCGACTGTGAGTACCAAGGAAAATTATAAAGAGGCAAATAGAGGGTAACAGAAAGAGAGATAGAGCATAGACACATGAAAAATTGGCAAAAGCTGTTGGAGATTGATGCGGTTAGATAGCACTGACAGGCTGTGGTAGCACAGGTAGAAAAATTAACTTCTTTACAAAAAAGATTTGAAGATTGTTAATAATTTGAATAAAAAACATGTTTTGGGTTTTGAAAAAGCTTGCCGCTCTATGGGTGGCGAGTTTGTTAATAGTATAAGAACCCGTGAATACCAGACCTTTGTTATTTTATAAAAGCTAAAAAGTTTTTCAGCGCATGCTTCCAACATAGGAACGATGGACTACTATAAAGTTTGGGTCATCGTGGCTTTGGCAGGTAACAGGTAGCAAAAGTGTATAAAATACCAACTTAAATTTATCAAATAATAAAGCCTAATTTTATTAAATTTTCTTCCAAATATTATTATAAATCAAGTCATCCATTGCCAGATACTTAATATCGTGGCAACCCCTTGGCAGACACCCTTATTTTTTTACTCCCCAGATATTAATAAATTGTAATTGTATATACGTTATAGTATAAAAGCTGAATTTTATTCATGTTACTTGGGTAACTATTAAAAGATGTTTCTTCTGTAGCCAGACAGTTTCGACAGTTCTAACCCCTGGCCAGATAAAAATATAGGGTAGCTGTAGGTGCGAGAGCGAGGCAATATAAATCTGAGTAGGTTTGAGTAAGATAGTGAGTTATGGCTTCTGCAACCCTTCACTACGCATCTTTCGTTTACTAAATATATGTCTTATATATACTGACACGTTTTACTATTTGTTTGTGCAGTTTATAAAATAAATGTGATTCAGTTTTTATAAAGTATAATCAAATTGTATTACAATGTTGGTGAGATAATTGGTGTTGATGCTGCTCGGCTTCAACTGTTCATCAATGCATAGAACGGTCTCAGATGTTAATGAAGCATTTGACCGTAAAAAATTGCGTAATTTTGATGCTAGCAGTCTGCCATCCTGTAAAACCGAGCTGTTACAGCAATTTCTGTGAGCAAACTACATATCTAGCATTTGAAACAATGCTCACCAGAAAATTCCTACGATATATCAACCAGAGAATAATGTTGGGTACAAGAAAACAACCAGTACCATTTCAAATGGTTTGAAGGAGATCAGTTGCCTAATTACGTCAGAGATTCACTAAAAACCCTCTCAAGTATATATGTATATATATACTTCAAATTATTATACATAATTTTTTAGCTATTCATAATTGTATTAACTTTTTTACATTTTTATAGAAACTAACGATGATAAAACGATATTGAAAAAGATCAAACAACGGATTGGAGTAGCAGTGACGAAGATAATGAAGACATCCACTATAATGATGAGAATTAATAAAATCATTAAACCTGTCTTAAATCTCGTAATAAACTTATAAATCCATATTTTCTTTTATTTTTATATAATAGCTATGAATACAACTAAACTATTTTTACATTGAATTTATTAACACTATATATGAATAAACAATCAAATTTTTATGAAATGTGAATTTTGTATTAAACTAAATTTTAAAAATAAAGGTTAGTTTATTTTTTAATCATTTATCAATTGAAAATTATAATCAATAACTTTTTAAACATTGATTTTTTAGTCATAAATAACTACATAATAAAATTATTCGATCGATCCAAATAACTATCTCACTCGCACCTGCTCGGATATATATATAACCTCCAGCTCGCACCTACAACTACCCTATATGTTTGTCTGGCCAGGGGTTAGAACTTTCGAAACTGTCTGGCTACTGAGGAAACATCTTCTAATAGTTACCCAGATAACATGTTTAAAATTCAGCTTTTATACTATAACGTAAATACAGTTGCAATTTATTAAAGTGTAAGGGTGTCTAGCAAGGGGTTGCCACGATATTAACTGTCTGGCAATGAATGACGTGATTTCTAATATTATTCCGAATAATATATAAGTTAATTACGCTTTATTATTTGATAAATTTAAGTTGGTATTTTATACACCTTTGCTACCTGTTACCTGCCAAAGCCACGATGACCCAAACTTAGTAGCCCCCCGTTCCTACCTGTGTTGGATGCATGCGCTGAAAAACTTTCAGCTTTTATAAAATAACGAAGGTCTAACATTTACGGGCTCTTGCTCTATAACAGTCGACACTTCTCAAGAGTGTTTAGACTTCTTTTCTTTGACGTTTCATAATAGTAGATGAAACATGTGAAAGTTCTCCAAAGAAGGTAAAAACGGTACCAACTCAAAAAAAAATGGTTGTTTCAGTTAGTAATGTCGATTTTGCTAAGATATGGCGTTACTAATGCATTTGTTGGTATAGACTAATGAAGTATATGGCATTTTGAAAGGTAAACATACGACAGTTTGTTATTAAATGTCATTGTGCAAAAAAACATAACTTTGAATATGTCGAATAATGTAACAGAAAAAGACGGGGAAGTTTAATAATATTCTACCATTTGAAGAAACGGGCTTCTGAATGTTATCGATTGTTGGTTGAAGCTTATGGTGAACATGCTCTAACGCAAAAGACTTGTGAACGATGGTTTAAACCCACTGCCACAAAAATAACCAGATAACTAAATTAAAAAATAGGGGCGGAATTTGTTGGTGAGAGATCTCTATATATTATGTCCGCTATATTTTACAACATATTTTGGGTTTGAGAAAGCTTTCCGCTCGATGGGTGGCGACTTTGTTGACAGTCGACACTTCTCAAAAGTGTTTAGACTTCTTTGAACGTGAACCTGTTGGATTTATTTGACGTTTTATAATAGTAGATTAAGCATGTGAAAGTTTTCCGTTTTGAAATCGCTGAAGTAACATCAGATATATTCACAAAAGTTGTGGACGATGTGTTAAGGTGGTATTCTAATCTAAAGGCCTAAATTTTGGGTGTTTTTTCGGGCTTGAAAAAAAAAACAAAAATATCCTTACTATCCATTTTTTCACAACATATTTATTGACTGCTTGTAAAAAGCACCGGTAAAAAAAGGATAGTAACCTTCCGGTCATCTGAAACAAAATTTAAAAGCTGAATCTTAATTAGTAAGAATGTCATTATCATTGGTACCAAAAAAGAAGAAAAATTGTTGCGCACAATGGCGGCTGTTGTTTTATTTTTTTTTAAATATTAAAAAAAACATTTTGATACATAAATTATAGAAATGATAGAGAATCATATGCTGCAGATCCATGCCAAATTTGAAGTCAACTGATTGGATAGAACTTGAGATATTATGCCAACCAGGTCGAAAAAGGTAGTTCTGAGAAAAACGCGTTTAAAGTTTTGAACAAAAAAATTAGGCAGCCGCCGCGGTAAAAGTCAAATAATGGTACGTTATACTTACATTGTATTAATTGGCGGTGCCTGCTTCATAGAGTGTGCCTTCATCAACTTCAAATCGGTTATTTTCTGAAGCTCGAGCCGATCTGTGAGCAGTTCTAGTTTTCTTAGAAGCAGCGAAAGTTCATTGCTCAGAGCAGTTGGTCCGCCTATTATCCCGTTAATTAGTGAACGTACAAACATTATGATCGATTGTAATTCCATTGGTAATTAATATTTTTATTATTGGTAAAAAGCCTTCATTAAAAATGCAAACAGCAATATAATTTGCAATTTCAATTATTTGTGTTCGTGCGTGTATATGCTTCGGTGGAAACTCCAGAATACTGGATTCAAATATTCATTATTATTTTGTGTTTCAGACCCCAAACATCTACGTAATAAAGGGTCTGATGGCAAGTTTTCATAGATAGGTTTTACGACGGCTGCTATTTATGTATCCAGAATTTGCAATAACGATGTTGCCAGGTGCCATCTGACATATAGGGGAGAGTCGCCGAATTTGGACCGCCGTCTAGAATGGACCACCACTCTGTCTAGGTCAGATAACACATATATGTCCACTATATTAAACATTAACGGGAACTACGTTGCTGCCAAAAGTAGTAATGTAGTATATTGTTTAACAGTGGAGGCAGAGGAGAATTAGGGTTAATGGATCTGAACTAAATAATTTAACAAACAACGAAACACTTTTGGTCATTGATAAAGTAAGTAACAATAAATTGTATTACATATTTTAAAGGCAAATTTATTCAGGTACAAATTAGTGTGATAGTTTTATTAGCACAAGTTAAAAGTAGGGTTATGTAGGAAAAGTAGGACATTACGGATATTGGTCCGAAAGTGATTTATTAAAGGCTGTTGAAGCTTATAGGAACAGTGATAGTGGTTTGAACGAGTGTAGTCGTATTTATCATTTACCCAAAGCAACTATAAAGAGATATGCGGATAAAAAAATACTATTGGATATAAAGTGAAAGCACTTGGTCGACAGCCCACATTTACTAAAGACATGGAAACAATTCCAACCAAACATATTCTTCAACTTGAAGAATGATTTTTTGGTTTGACTATCCGAGAAGTGCAAAAATTATATGTCGTTAAAAAATCCTCTTTACCACATACATTTAATAAAGAAAAGAAAATAGCAGGGAAAAAGTGGTTTTACTCATTTATGTGTAAAAATCCACAGCTGTAAAATCGAAAACCTGAAGATACCTCGGGAAAACTCATTTTTAGTTAACGTCTAGGAGGGCAATATAAGTTTAATAACGATGAACCATTCAAGTTTAACTGGTCATTTAGCAAAATATTCAAATTTTTTTCTTTTCTAGGCTGTGTAGGCTCTCTAATATATAACATTCTCATTATATAACATTTTAAATAGAGAATTATATAACATTTTAAAATTTAAAATAGTTAGTTGTTTGACTTTTATTGTTTTTAATGAGGCGTTCAAGACTATTGTTTGTTGACAACATATTATTATTTGTTAAAGTAGAGTTGAGTTATATTTTATATAGCAGCGAAGCCTCTAACATAACACTTATATTTTTTGTTTAATCTACCCCTTCGAGAACTGTAATTTATTGTGTAAGGAAGAGGACAAAATTCACGTGACATAAAACGAAAGGATTATATATACATATTTTTACATACATTGTATATATATTTATATATACATTTTTTTTTGTTGGTTGCTTGACCGGGAAGGAGCCCAACTATCCCTTCAACTGGATGACATATGTTTCATCTTTCGAAGTTCAGACTTATTAGGGCGCCGACATATACCATACCATCAAGAATAGGGAGACCCTATTCACAGCCAACAACCCATATTTTCGCCGACTTCCCGTCGGATGGCGTATATATGTAGTGTTAGATTTTCTTGGACTGCGTCCAATGAGACAGCAGTAGCTGAGTGTCATCACACACCCAACTGTTGGCTTCCAAAATCTCATGTGGAACACACAACAACCTGCGTCTCCGCCTAAATGAATATTTTTGTTGGTTGCTTGATCGGGAAGGAGCTCCACCTATCCCTTCAACTGGATGACATATGTTTCGTCTTTCGAGGTTCAGACTTATCAGGGCGCCGTCTTATAACATATGTTATCCAGTTGAACGGATAGGTGGGGCTCCTTCCCGGTCAAGCAACCAACAAAAATATTCATTTAGGCGGAGACGCAGTTTGGGTTGGGTGTGTGATGACGATATATATATATATATATATATATATATATATATATATATATATATATATATATATATATATATATATAATAATAATAATAACTGATATAGCTTAACGGTAATTGCTTTAACTGGGCGGCTAGTTGGGTACATGAGTTTGACGATCATGCTGGTGCCTTCCAATCATGGCAGATTTAACTATCTGGAAATAAAAGTTACCTTGAACACACCTAATCCATCAAACTATTCTCTATTTACTATCTGTTACTATCCACTATATGTTATCGTTACTATCATAATATTATCGGCCAATAATCAAATATCAAACTAGTTACTGTTCCTGGCACTGAGGGGAAAAACAGTGCCAGCTTCAGTTCTGAACGGGATATCAAGGGAAAAACGCACGAGATACCCACCCAAAGAGCTAACAAAACATAATGGATATCCAACCATACCCTACGGTTTTACTTCTAGTACTGCGTTGTGCAATGGGCACAAAGGGAAAAACACGCGATGTACCCGCTTCAGATACTAGAAAAGTAAAACAGCATTTACCCACTTCATGACATTGAAAAGAAATACGCCCGGCAATACCATGGATTCAACTCTCAGTTAATTTACAAATCATATGAGTATGCTGATGCCACTACTCAAACAATGTTTGGATATTCACTTAAATAGAAATCGTCCAAAACTAATCAGAACATTAAATAATAAATGGTGGAGATAATAGAGCTTTAAATTAATCTCAAAACCAAGGTGTCTGGTGACAAACTCACAACTAATAAAAGTTAATAGATAGTAAAGTGTTCGGTAACCAACACGGGAACGACACTTATTCACAATATAAATAAAAATGTTGGTTTCAAATACTGAAATGAAACCATTTCTAAAGATGCCCCACCTTTATCGCCCATCGGGCGGTTAACTACCCTTAAGTGTTGCCGAAGCTTTTAGATAGGATAAGAGAGCTCATATTCAGTATAAACACAACACAACTCATTGTGAATAAAGCGAAAAATGAAATGTAGTTAGCACGTGGTCCAATGTGATAAAAATTATCTTTATCAAAAAAAAGTGATAAAACTATCGTTTTGCCTGAGATGGAACAAGAAACCGGAAAATGTAAAGTAAACAGATATGTCTCTTATATTTGTATGTTAAAAGACCTTCTAAACAAACCATAGACCTATAGAATTATTTGAGATGAAACCGGGGTCGGGAAACAAGTTGACAAGTCGGAAACTAGTTGATTTTTGTTATATACGCAAGCATATTAGTTAACTCAAAAGCTATTTGACGATTGTTAAATTTCGTTTTTGTAAAATAAATGTTTTTATAACTAATTTGGCGAATCAAATTATTTTACTGTACTGTGACACTTGCCCTACTCGTTACTACCTGCCATATTCACCAGATATTGCAGTATAGCTCCCTTTCAAATAGAAAATAAGCTTATTATAAACAAATATACAGACAATGCTCACATTGTGATAGAAACAGAACAGCACGAATAAATTGTAACTAAAAAGTAACCACAAACTACGACAATGTTATAAAAGACACCGCCAAATAAATAAACTACCCGAATGTAATCTAACGGATACACAATTTTTCTTTTAATCTTCGCTGAAACAACATCGACATTATCCGAAACAACAAACTGTTTTTTTTTTTCTAGCTGAATAAACCGACAATCAAGACTATTTATCACATTAACGGGTCGTAAGCAAAAAGATTGTGCTTTCGAAAACATAAAAGTATGATCTTAATGTTTTTTTTTTTTACATAAACAGGAAACTTTGAAGCGATCCATTAAAATTGCTTAGCGTAGGATGATTAATTAGCGCGATATGTCAATCGCTTAATCAACTGTGTTGTTTAGATTTCTTGTGGTTTTTTTGCACGATCGGACATTAGTCCAAATAACTTCTGATGAAACAAAAAAGTCATTAATGTTACAGTCTATATTTATATAATTTTGTGATTAAACGCAGTGTGTCCAAAAGAAATGGTAAATGATGCAAAACAAAATAAAGAATTTTTGCAATAAGAGTGACTGAACTTTCAAACATAACAGCGGCAGTACTGTTTGAAATGTAAATGTGTATATTGTGTCAATTCACCATGGAAAGATACACGAACTGAGTATCTTTAATGACGAATGTAACGATACGACAAAAAATGAAAGGATTTTTTTTAATAAACATATACATAATACAGAAATAGATATACATATCTCCCTAATATTAAATGGGATCGCTTAACTAGAATTACTCTAACTGGGCGGCTAGTTGAGTACATGAGTTTGACAAGCATAATGGTGGCTTGCAAGTATTGCAGCCTTAACTACCTGGAAATAAAAGTAACCCTGATCACTCCGAATCCATAAAACTATTATCTGTTTACTATCTGTTAATTTAGATATATCAGATCGATACAAATCATATTTTACCACGAGGCTGTTAACATACTCAACGATTCAAATAGAGACTCTCTACATAACTCAAACCATGATACTATTATCGGCCAATAATCAGATATCAAACTGGGTACTGTTCCTGACACTGAGGGACAAACACGCAACAGTGCTAGCTTCGGGTATGAACGGGGTATCAAGGGAAAACCGTACGACATGCCCACCCAAAGAGCTAAACAAAACATTATGGATATCCAACCACACCCTACGGTGTAACCTCTAGTACTGAGTTGTGCAATGGGTACAAAGGGCAAACACATAATGTACCCGCTCCAGATACTAGAAAAGCAAAACAGCATTTACCCACTTCATAGTATTGAAGGAAAAACCGCGCGACAATACCATGGAGATCTCTCAATATTTATTAAATTACAGATCATATATTTTCAATAATGATCTCTCAGTATTTAGTAAATTAAAATCATACATTTTCAACAATGATAATTTTATGATTCACTGATAAAATTATCATTGTAGGTACTATTCCTGACACTGAGGGGCAAACGCACAACAGTGCCAGCTTCGGGTATGAACGGGGTATCAAGGGAAAACCGCACGAGATACCCTCCCAAAGAGTTACAAAGAAGAGAAACAAAACATAATGGATTATCCAACTACACCCTATTGTGTAACCTCTAGTACTGAATTGTGCAATCGATATAAAGGGCAAACACGCGATGTACCCGTTGTAGGTACTAGAAAAGCAAAACAGTATTTACCCACTTCATAGTATTGAAGGGAAAAGCACCCGACAATACCATGGATCTCTCTCTCGATTCAATTATAAGTCATATCAATATGCTAATGCCACTACTCAAACAATGTTTGGATATTCACTTAAATAGAAATCATTCAATATTGATCAAACATTAATCAAGAAGCACTGTTTCAAATATTATTTAAAATGAACAGTAACAGATTTAATTCAATTGTAGTTAAATATTTGATAATGATCAGAACAGTACTCTGTGAGAAAAAGAAATAGAAATAATCTTTAAATATTTATCAAAACTACTAAAATACTAGAAGTCAGAGTGTTTAGTGCAAAACTCATTTACATAGGAATCATTAATATCAATGAAAACATCAAATAGAAACAATAGAGCTTTAGATACATCTCAAAACTAATATAAATCGATAGAAACCAAAATGTTCAGTGACATACTCACAACTAATGAAAGTTAATAGATAACAAAGTGTTCAGTGATACACTCACAACTAATAAAACTTAATAGATAACAAACTGTTCATAACATAACACAAAAACATAGCACAACCCAGTGTCAATAAAGCGAAAAATAAAATGTAATCGGCATCTAGTCCAATGTGATAAAAACCATCTTTATCAAAGAAAAAGGTGATAAAACTATCGTTTTGCCTGAGATGGAACAAGAGACCGGTAGATGTAAATTAAACAAGCATATTTCTTACATTTGTATGCTAAAAGACCTTCTAAACAAACGATAGATCTATCGTTTTATTTGAGATGAAACCGATGTCTGAAAATATATACTAAACAAAAATATTTCTTACACTAGTGACCTTAGAAATAAATTAATAATTTTTAATTTGAATTATAAATTTAATAGTGATTTGTTTTACTGCAATTTAAGTTCTTTAAAAAAGTTATTATGCCTAGAGTGCAAAGATGTACAAATGTTTATAAGTTAACACAATTTGAGAGGGGTCGCATTGTTGGTCTAAGAGAGGCCGAATTATATTTTCGGGAAATTGAGAGAAGAATGAATAAGACTGTTCACACAGTGTTGAGAACTTGGCGAGCGTGGGCCGAAGAAGATCAACAACAACGAGCTAGAGGCACAGGACGCCGGCCAGCTACGACCGAACTCCAGGAGCTCCGTCTTCGGCTTTTGGCCATACGAGGTCGTTTTTCGACTTCAAGGTCAAACGAAACATCGGCGTCAACCTTTGGAGTGGTACAGAGAAAGACATCAGTGGGATGCGGAATGGAATCGTGTTATTTTTAGTGACGAGTCCCGCTTCTATATGACGGCCGTGCTCGTGTAAGAAAATATCGCGCAGAACAACGAAATCCGTAGTTCTTCACGGAGAGGCACGCACATCGCACTGTGGGTGTTTTGGTTTGGGGTGCCATCGCACATGGTAGTAGGTTGCCTCTAGTTTTTATCCGAGGTAATGTAACAGCTCAGTGGCATGTTAGATTGTAGACCCTGGCATGGTATGGTAAATTCTAGACCCTCATTTGTTACCCTATCTTCGAACACTTCCAAATGTATTTTTTCAGCAGGATAATACACGCCTACACATTGCTCGTGTTACTTTAAGTCATTTTGAAGGAGCCCAAATTTTTACCGCCTTGGCCACCGGCGTTTGCGGACCTTTCCGCAAGAGAGTGTGAGATATTATAGGTCGAAGATTGTTCAGATTGTCACACCATTTACAGACATTGGAGGCACTACGGGGTGAAATTCAAGTAGCATGAGATAATATACCTCAAGAGAAAATTGACCACCTGATTAGATCAATGCCTAGGCGCCTCCATGAATGTATACAAGGAGGACGATCCACCTATTACTGATTGTAGCTCCCTAACTCGTAGTAATTAGATCTTTAAATTTTAATCAGTCGTACTGTTTAATAATAGCAATAAATCTATAAAATAGTTTTTAAAATTGAATATTATTTTCTTGGTGTTCCTTTTTCTATGTCAGTATAACTCGAACTAAAAGACACATGATATAGGCATTTTTTGCACCTGAATGGGTTGATAGATAAATGAGGCCACAAATTAATACAAAAGTACGTACCGGAAAACATATGCACAATATTGAATCCTTGAGTGAGACTAAACCTAGGCTAACTTATGCTTCAGAAATCTGGGTAGTGACACAAAACAAAGAAAAACTACTAGACAATATTTAAGGGAAATATACTCAGGCACATTTTCGGAGGAATCCTGGAGAACAGGCAATGGCGTAGACGATATAACTATAAGCTGTACAGAGAATATCAGAACACCGATATAATTAACTTTATCAAAGTGATAGGTAGATGTTGAAAGATCGAGTAACAGGAGCCCCACTAACCAAGTAATTGGCGAAGTCCCAATAGGTAAAAGAAGGAACCAATGACGCGACATTCGGGCTCTACCAGGAGCCAATGGTGCGAAAAGCCATGTTCCTTTAAGGATTGTAAAACCATAGATGATTGAGAAGTTTTGGCATTTAGTGAATCAATATTAAGAAAAAACCAAGTGCACAAATATAAATACTTTAAAAATTGTATTATTTTCAGAATAGTCCAATATACCAAGTGATATAACAAAACAATTAGTAGAATCAATGCCGAGAAGATTGCAGGCTGTTATATAGGATGATTTTTTCAGTGCGTCCGAATTTTAAATTCGAATAAAACAACAACCCAATTAGATACCTTGATACTATTTTATTTATGTGAAATAACATTCAATGACATTAATGTTTGAAAACAATTTCGGACAAATATCCACCGCTGCTACTTCTGACCAAGCGCATTCTGTCAATCTAATCACTGTCAATCACTTTTTCAAGCAATAAGGGTCTTATGTCTGTAATGGTCCGAGTTATGTTGGCTTCCAAGGCCTCAATAGTTGCTGGTTTATCGGCGTAGATTAAAGGCATAATCCAAAGGCATTAAATCACATTACCTTGGTAGCCAAATAACAAGTTTGTTCCTTGAAATAATTTTCTCACCGAATGTTCCCTCGATAAATCGATAGTTGTATTCACTGTAGGGCATGTGGAGACTTCCTGTTGGAACCACATCTCCAGATCAATATCATTCAAATTCGGAATGAAACAATTATTGATTATCGCTATATAACGATCACCATTAACAAATTGATAATGGATGTTCATCAACAATGATTGCAACTGCGCCGATATTTTCTTCGGAACGCACACTTTCAAGCGTTGCTCAAATGTTGAACGTTCCATGATGATTTTCCAGACATTTGATGTGCCATAATGATGATTCCCATGCCGTAATGATGACATTTGCCATGACGATTTGACAGCGACCCCTATAGAAAGTTCAAACACGCTAAAAAATCACCCTTTAGATAATAATAGGATACACTATAATATACTGAAAAACCTGTTGGCCATTTTTAGTAACTTTAATTTACTGTTAATAGGTGTTTCGATTAATACTGTCGATTTTGCTAAGAGTTGGCGTTACTAATACATTTGTTAGTATAGACTAATAACGTCTATGGCGTTTTATAGTGTAAACATACGCCATCAACTACCAGTTCGTTATTAATTGTCATTGTGCAAAAACATAGTCTTTAATGTATCGAATTATGTACTAGAAAAAGACATTTTCCGAGGAAGTTTAATCACCTTTTTTGATTTGAAGAAAACATCTGCTAAACGTTATCGATTGTTGGTTGAAGATTATGGTGAACATGCTCTAACCCAGAAAACTTCAGAATTGTGATTTAAACACTTTAAAAGTGCTGATTTTGAAGATGCAGATTTGCAAGCATTATTAGATGAAGACTCAATCCATACCTTAAAACAATTCGCAGAAGCATTGAATATTGCCCAATACACCATTTCCAAACATCTACAAGCATTGGAAAAGATCTAGAAGGAAAGAAAATGGGTTCCATATGAATTCAAGGAAAGAGACTTTGAAAGGCGAAAAACCGCTTGTGAGATTTTGCTTGCCCACCAAAAAAGAAAAAGTTTTTTGCATCGAGTTGTGACAGGTGATGAAAAGTGGATAATAATAATAATAATAATAATAATAATAATAATAATAATTGTCCGGGGTTGATGAATCTGGAGCGAGTGGTGGTTCCCAACTCTATGGCGCCACAAGAATGGCAATGAAAGAGGCACTCGAACAACAGTTAGATCATCTAAGTCCAGCAACACCAAAGACTTTACTACAAAATCAACACAGAGCGGAAATTAATAATGGAGTAGAAGATCAAAATTCCCCGGTACTTGCTGGCTCGCCCCTAATAAGGAGGGCTGTCACTAGGACCGAACGCACTCCACGTATCAGATGGACACGCGAAATGAATATTGATGTAACGCGTGCCTATTACTACGTAAGCCATTCCACCAACTCCACCAAGTATATAAAAAGAGGTTTCCTGAAACTCAGCTGTCGGAGCAAAATTTAGCCGACCGAAAAAATGTAATTCTAACGAAAAACTATTTAACCGAATCGGAATTAATGAACATCAAGAGAGAAATCGGTAATGAACTTCATCAAAACATTACATATCAAGAACATCAAGAAGATACTATGAACGTTCCTAACTCGAATTCAGAGGACCAACAAGTAGAACAAACTAGAAATGTATCACCAGAAGCCTCATCATCTGAAAATGAAGAATCAATCTCGCAACGTAACTTTTCTAACATACGAGAGACGATTTACAGCAATTTGACCAGTTTTGCTGACTCAAACCCATTGAATAGACCAAAAATTCCAGTACTGCGTAATATTGCAAAATCACGTATTACTCTAATGCAGATTAATAGAGTTTTGGAACCACATCTATCTGGGATGATAAACCTAAGCGATATACATCTTGCATTATACTGTGCAGCAGTGACTGCCACCGAAATTTCAGATCAACAGACTTACACCCATAATGCGGCTGGCTGTAGTATCCAGAAAAATACACCTGTCTGGAAAACGAGCCTTGAAAACAATATCAATGAGTTCCGGAGGAAAGTTGGCATTATCTCAGAGTATCTTTCTGGTAATCAGTCAAATAAAGTAGCGAGAAAAGCAAAAATAATTTGGCATTGACTTCGATGATTCAAACCTGGCAGAAAAAATATTAGATCAAAAAGATCGGTTTAAGCAAAAAGCTAAACCGAAAAGAGCCAGGCTAGCAAGATATAATGAACTAGAAAAGCGAAAACATCAAAATTCAGTATTTGCAAATAGCCAAAAAAAATGTTATAGAGAACTCGAAGCAGAAGGTAACAACAAGTCAGAACTTAAGAATATGGATGTGTCTTCCTTTGCGGAATATTGGAGATCGGTTTGGAAAAAATCAGACGGCTACGAAAAATTGGCTCCTTGGATTAAAATCATTCAAGAACAGACAAATGCTCTCCCAGATATGGAGTCTAACGATTTCACAGAGATTGACATTTGCACTGCTGTCAGGAAGACTCACAACTGAAAGGCTCCTGTACCAGATGGCAATACATACCTACTGTTCAAAAAAGGGGACGTTAAGCAACCCAATAACTACAGACCAATCACATGTCTGTCAGTGTAATATAAACTGTTCAAAGCCCTACTCAATGAAAAAATCTACCAACATTGTGATAAAAACAACATTTTTGAAGAAGAACAGAAAGGATGTATAAAAGCAAGTATGGGCTGCAAGGAACAATTGACGATCGATGCTGTAGTTCCTGAGCAAGCGCGAAAAAGAAAACGCAACTTAAATATCTGCTATATAGACTAATAGAAAGCATTCGATAGTGTCTCTCACGATTGGCTGGTTGAGGTTCTGAATTTCTATAAAATTAGCCCCCAGATTATTAATTCTTTAAAGTGCCTGATGGGGAAGTGGAAAACGAATCTTTTTGTTGGCCAAAAATGCATTGCTGCTACAAATATCGAGAGGGGAGTTTTTCAGGGAGATTCTCTTTCTCCAGGTTGGTTTTATCTAGCATTGAACCCTTTGTCCACACTACTCAACAACAGCAATATTGGATATAAACTTAACATGAGGAATCCAAGAAAGCTCTCTCATCTACTATATATGGATGACCTTAAATTATATGGAGAAACTAGAGAAAAATTAAACTCATTGATAAAAACGGTTGAAACATTCAGTAGGGATATCAGAATGTCATTCGGACTGGACAAATGCTCTACCATTAGTATACAGAAGGGAAAGGTTCAGAGTCAACATTCAACACTTTGTAACATACAACAACTAGCACCAGAAGAATCCTACAAATATTTAATAATACCCCAAAAGCATAAACTTGATTATAACCAGTTAAAGAACGACTTTTCCTCTCTATTCTAAAAGAGACTTACAAAACTTTTAAACACCAAACTGAACAGTGGAAACCTCATTAAAGTGATCAACGGTTGGGAGTGCCAACTCTGACATATTCTTTTGGCATTGTTAAATGGTCAGAAACTGACCTTGATGAACTTGATAGGTTGACAAGCCGAACATTAACAAAGTTCCGATGCCTGCATCCAAACTCATCTACGAAAAGACTATACATCCCAAGAAAGTTGGGGGGTAGAGGCCTTGGACTTGAAACGGAAGGTTTCTCAAAGTCACTCGAAGATGACACCATTGACGAACAATTGTCTCTGAAGTGGCTGACCGATGGACTCTTGTACCCAGAGACAGAAGGTTTCGCGATATCTATTCAAGATAGGGTAACAAGAACAAAAAACTATGAAAAACACATACTGCATTTGGACGTAGTCGATAAGTGCAGAAAATGCGGTACTTTGGGAGAAACAATTGAGCACCTTATTGGCGGTTGCCCGGCCCTTTCTCCTAATGCTTATTTAGGACGGCATAATCAGCTGGCAAAAAGTATACATCAACAAATTGCAAAAAAATACTCGCTGTTAGAAAGAGCACCTCCTCCATATTATAAGTACTCGCCTTCTCTTGTACTTGACTCATCCGATACCATTCTTTACTGGGACAGACCAATCACTACTGATCGAACGGTTGATTATAACAGGCCGGATATTGTTCTAATCAACAAAAAGGATAAGAAGGCTTTTATAATTGACATCGCAGTGCCGCTATCTCACAACATTAAAAAAACTGGGATAGAAAAATCCACAAAGTATGAAAATCTGACATACGACTTGAAAAACCAGTGGAAACTGAATAAGGTAGATGTAGTGCCCTTCGTTATATCCGCCGAAGGCCTGATAAGTAAGAGATTTTCAAAGAACCTCGAGAGCGTCGGTATGTCGAGATCGATTGCCATAGTGGGACAGCGTGCCGTGCTCTTGCAGACGTGTCACATTATTCGTAAAATATTATGCTAGGGTGAGAGGAGCTGAATTGCTTTTTCAACTTGGCATTGGAATATCGGCCAGCATGAGCTGAGATTCTACAGTGAGGATGAGCAGAATAATAATAATTATTTTATTACAGTACATTTAACAATGATCAATACAGAAAATAGAAATACATTACAATATAATAGATCAGTTACATATTTCATTGCAGTACATTTAACAATGGTCAATTCAGAAAATAGCAATATATTACAATATAATTGAAAGCTCATATAAAATCACTGCAAATGACCGAGGGAAAGGCAGATGTACTGATTTAGAAACCTCAGCCCTAATTCTTATTTAACCCATAGTACGCATAGACTAAGTTTTATTACATATAATAATCTTATAGGCAATAAGTGAAAATTTAAAAATATATTATTATTCATATACAATCAAATAAGAAACAAAATAAAAAAAAATCAGTCATTGAAAAGAAGAGAGGCAATAGAGGCACAGACAAAATCATTAAATATTAAGGCAGGCATATTGCTTCCAATTGCTTTTCATATAAGTAGTTGTTAAATCGGACATGCCTAAAGTATTTATAGTTTTGAGGTATATCGTTGTACACATTATATATATTATATGAAAACGACTTCGTAAATAGCGTAGAGTAAAACATAGGTGGCGATAATCGACCCATAAACCTAGTATTCAAACTGTATACATCCGATCGAAATCTAATCTTATTATAGAGATATGGAGGACTTTTGTACCACAATATTGAATAAAATAAACAGCCCGCGTGGAGTTACCATCTATATAACATAGATAAACATTTCAATGACACCAGCTTATGGGACACAGGTTGAAACTTCCGTATTCCATATGAATACCTCAAACAAGATTTCTGCAATCGCTCAATCATCTTAGCATCAACTGTGCTTAAAAATGGCCCATAAAACACATCACAGCAATTAATATGACCTAAAACAGTTACTTTCGAGAGTCTCAGTTTCAAACCGGTAGTAAGGACATGTCGATGGGGAAATAGTTTCTTTAAACCAGCATAAGCTATTTTGAGTTTAGTTGTTATAAAATTGCTAAATTTTAAGTCAGCGTCTATCTCCATTCCGAAACTCCTGCCACTGTGCACATTCTGCAATACAGTATTACCAACCGTTATAATCATTTCCTTCTCTATCCTATGTCGATCCTTATCAAATACCATAACACTACATTTTGCTGAATTTATTGTCAATTTATGTCTGTCCGAGAACGCTGTTAGCTCTACAATATCTTCGTTAATCAAAACATTAGCATTATGAAAGTCATAAGACGGAAAGGAATAGAGTTACTGTGTATCATCAGCATACATATAAGGAGTACAATATTTTAAACTTTTAGAAATGGCACATGTATAAATGCAGAACAGTAGAGGCACCAGAACTGAGCCTTCTGGAACTCCACAGTTGCTATGCCCTCTGGGAGATTCACCGTTATCGGTTTTTATTACTGATATCTGTTACTAAGATAGTTGACCATCAATTTTCTAACATTCTGCAACAGGTCTACAAAATGAAAAATAACACCCATAAGTTCAATGTTAACTCTATCAAATGCTTTAGAGTAATCTAATAGCACTAGTCTGTACTAGTAATAGCTGTAATATCACTAGTCTGTACTAGAACATCTGCATGTTCTACCGATATCATTATTTCTTACTATATCATCAATTAGGTCCAGCAAAGCAGTAGTGCAACTATATCCTTTACGGAAACCAGAGTGCCTCAAAGGAAGAATGTTATATTAATTAAAATGCTTGGTTAACTACTCAGCCAAGATTTTTTCCAAGAGCTTTGACAGTGTTGGCAAGATCGATATTGGCCTAATATCATTAAAAGATGTTATAGCTGGTTTTTTTGGAAATGGTATTATTTTAGATATTTTCCATATTTCTGGAAAAGTACCCTCCAGCAAACATAAATTGACAATGTGCACCAATAATGGAAGAATACATGGACAACACATACGAATAATTTCAATATTTATCCCATCAGATCCAGCTGCGTTAGTCTTTATTGTTTGTAAATGTTTGGAAACAGTATATTCGTCGACAACGGTAAAATTAAATAGTGATTCAAACGATTATTTTAAATTATTATTATAAAAGTTTAATAATTCCATATATATATAGTATATATATATATATATATATATATATATATATATATATATATATATATATATATATATATATATATATATATATCTAATTTCTCGAGGGCTTTCCAAAAATATTAGCCGTAACGGTAAAATTAAATAGTGATTCAAACGATTATTTTAAATTATTATTATAAAAGTTTAATAATTCCATATATATATAGTATATATATATATATATATATATATATATATATATATATATATATATATATATATATATATATATATATATATATCTAATTTCTCGAGGGCTTTCCAAAAATATTAGCCATAGCGGCGGACATAAGAAAAAGAATGTTGAAATATTATGGACATATCAGTTGACTCCCACCGACAAGACTCACCAACAGAATTCTTACATACATACAAGGGGTCAAGTCAACAGTACCATGGATTACACAAGTCAGAGCTGATCTGAGGAAGGCACAAATCGGTCCGACAGAGATTGAGCATACAGGAACATACAGAAACAAAATACATATGTGGAACGTTGCATCAGAGAGCGAAGTTTCGAGGAGATCCGGAACAAAGTGGACGGAGGAGAGAAAAAGAATCCACGGAGGAAGAATGAGAGAGTTGTGGGGGATCAGAAAGAACACTCGAAGATGAGTCAGAATGCTTTGCCTGATCCAACCGGGTCTATACGCACCTAATAATAATAATAATAATAATAATATATATATATATATATATATATATATATATATATATATATATATATATATATATATATATATATATATATATATATATGTATATATATATATATATATATATATATATATATATATATATATATATATATATATATATATATATATATATCTAATTTCTCGAGGGCTTTCCAAAAATATTTGCTATTGCTACCATAAGATTTTACACAAAAATCTAAATAACTCTTTTGTTAACTAACTGTTTTTCTCGCTTTATTGCACCTGTTGTAACATTCTTAATTGTTTTATAACATGTCCATCCTTCTGGGTCTTTCTTTCATATCGACTAGCTTTTTTATAACTGAAGATTGGATTAAACCATAGAGGATTGGAGATTAAACCATGGAGGATTGACTTTCTTAATACTGCACTCCCTAATAGGAGCGATGGTGTCAAAAAATTTAATTATTAGATTATTAAAATATAATACTTTTAAATTCAGATCATGCTGAAAAAACCCCTGAAATGGGGTCAATTGTAAAAGTTCATTTAATAAATTCATATCTACATTCTTTAGGCATCTCGATTTAAATGGTTTTATTGTCGATTTTTCAATATTCTGTTCATGACTACAAAAAACAAGCTGATGATCAGATGAATTGTAAGCAGACTCCGTACCCGATATGCAAGGATTCATCTCCTCCGATGTTATGATTAAGTCTATTAGTGTGGCAATTTTATCTGTTATGCGAGTAGGTGAATCAATATGCTGCTTAAGACCAAAACTTTCCAGAGCCATATTAAACCTGCCTGTCATACTATTATCACAATTCATCATATTAATGTTAAAGTCACCGCCACAGACAACCGCATCACACAGTGTTACGCAATTGGAAATACTATCTTCAAATATATTCAAAAAGTCAATGAAACAAGTATTCGGTAACCCTATTCAATTTTAATCCCATCCATAAATGTTCAAGTGAAGGTTCCACACTTCCATACAATACCTTACAATAAAATTTGGACTTAATATAAATCGCAACACCGCCACCACGTGTAGACCTATCCTGTCTGAACAATGTGTAACCCTCAATATGCAGTAAATTATAACTAAAGTTAGATGACAATCGTGTCTCACATAAACCCATTACATCAAATTTCCTCATAAGTAAATATGCCTTAAATTCAGCAAACCTACCAAGTAAAGTTGCCTTATTATAAAAAGCATAACATAAGCAACACCTCAATCACCCCACACCAAATACAAATATAACTATACAAAAAAAAACAAAATATGAATATAATGTTGCCAAATAAGGAAAATAATCTTTAAAAGGCAATTAAAATACCTATCAAAAATTAAACTTTACGGTCATCGGTCTGTACTTATAATATGTTAATATCCTCAGTGGTTATGATGGTGTGAATCTTATCTTTAACTTTAACAAACACTCGTCCATCTCTGGTCCAGGTATTACGGATGCCAAATATCCTTTTTTGCCAACGAGTATAATTCATAGCGCTCCCTCGTAAGTTATTCTACTATAATCATCTTAGTACCCTTGAGTTTCCTTTTGTTATGAAAAATGTCGTTACGTGCCTTTATTGAACCGAAATTGATTATTATTGGTCTCGAAATTGGAATTGGTCTATTAGTGTTCTTTTGACCCACCCTGTAACAAAAATCTATATCTGCTGCTTGTACTCCAAAATGATTTCCTATTAATTTAGACACACAAGTCTAATTTTTCAGAAGAATCGCTAGTTTCTGGAACACCATATAGTTTAGAGTATTTTTTATATTTGCCTGTTCCAGTTCTTCTATTCTACTTTTTAGTCGTTCGCTATTTGCATGTGCTTCATCCAGCTGCCTCTCCAGTTCTTCTACTTTATTATTTACAAACATTAATCGCTCCGATACTCTACTAACTACTGCATTCGCAATTTTATCGGTAAACACTTCAATAAACTTGTCGTCAGCGAAACATTCCTCGAGTGTAACCTTGATATAATTTTTTTGTTGTTTTGTTAAAGGCATTTTGATTCGATTTTTTTATTCTATTTATCAATTATTCACTTTTCACACAATTTAGGCTCATTTGTTCAATATTACCACTGATTTACCACTAAAACCTAGGAACCGCAAACGTACATCTATAGCATTTCACGTCTCGATGGAAACTCTATTTTCTCTCTATCTATTTTGAAAACCCAAAACGTAAAAAATCATAGAATATCATAAAAATCAACACTCAGACCAGCTTTCAACTTCACAACCAGTGCATGATATACATGAAAAGAAGGTTTTTCTGTTTATTTGGTGGGATATAGGGGAGATGTGTATTACGAACTGCAGACACATGGTGAAATATATAGTTATTTTTCAACATGACAATGCCCCATATTGCAAAATGTGTAAAAAACTATTTGGAAAACGTTAAATGGGACGTCCTAACCCACCCGCCGTATTCACCGGACTTAGCTCGTTCGAACTACCACTTATTTCGACCAAGGCAGCACGGACTTTCAAAACAACACTTGCATTCTTACAAAGAAGTGAAAATTTGGCTTGATGAATGATTGGCCGCAAAACACCAAAAGTTCTTTTAGCGCGGAATCCATTCTTGAACAGAAAGGTGGGAAAAAGTAATAGCTAACGATGGCCAATACTTTGATTATTAAAGATTATCAATTTATTTTGTTATTGTAATAAACGCTCAAATATTGAAAAAAAATCGACATTATAAAAAGAAACACGCATTAAATTTAATAAATTTATTGTTGATTCAATCAATGAAAAATCAAATATTTTTAAATCTATCACTGCAAACAGCGAACGTGGGTCGAAACGAGAACCGAGAGACGCGCCGGAAATTTGAGATTAAAAATCGCTGATTTCCTTGGCGCATCCTGTACAACCTGCAACGTTTCGTTTGATGTTTCTAAAGCAATATCGGCATTATTCAAACCAACAAACTGTTTATTTTCAATATACATAGTAAACCGATAATCCACACTGTGAGTCATATCAACGAGCCACAAGCAAAAAATAGTATATCGAAAACAGGAACGTCTAATACCGTTTTTTTTTCCTCTTTTTTTTTTCATTCCGAACAAAATTTATCTCAAACGATAAATAGAGACATTGAAGCGATTCATTAAAATTACTCGGCGTAGGAAGATTAATTAGCCCGATATGTTAATCGCTTCGTTAATTGTGTTGTTTAGTTTTCTTCTTTTTTTTTGCATGGTCGGCCATTACTCCACATCCATCTGGTGATAAAGCAAAATCGATATTACGATTATTTAATACTTGCATAGTTTGTTGCTTATATGGGAACATCTAATTCAAATGTTGTATGATGACGTATGACGTTTTTGATACTGTACAAAATTTTATTCTATTTAAGATTTAATACAATTTTAATCCACAATTTTTATCGTTATTGACAATCTTCGCCCATTCTAATTGAATAAATAAAACAAAATTGTCTAATTTCCACTTATATTTTTCTATAAAACGTAACACGTTTCGCTACACTGTATCATATAAAGGACGAGAAAACATAGTTGACTCTAAACAAGCATTTTTCAAATCACAAGTTTTTCGATAGATTCATGAATTTTCTTTCTAGATCAACATTTACAGAACAAAAAGTACAGTTACTGAGTAAGAGTTTTAAACACAATTAAAAAAAAGCTTAAAAGAAATTGAAACATTGTGTAAAAAAATAGTTTTAAAAGGTCAACCGTCTGGCATGAATAAGAAATATCATAGTGAAAATATTATCAAATCTGAGTTTTTTAAAAATACGAGAATTATTAATATCGAACAAAAATTAGCAAATAAAATCCATAAAAAAAGCAGAAGAAAATCAGTTAATTTTTACAAAGGGAACACAATGATAGCAATAGATAAATCATGTTACGTAAAGAAAACTTTAGAATATAAGGAAAGAAGATTACGAAACGTTAATAAAGATCCAACAGACAAACTCAAAAAATAAATCAAACACCAAAATGAAAACTCACCTAGCATCAAACCACAAATTGTTATTTTTAAATTAAACAATATGCACCTTCAACCACTTCAACTCTACTCTCTTATCAAATTACACAAAGAAGGAAATCCCATGAGACCGGTGGTGTCATATATGTCCGAGTCAGCATACAAGATAACAACTTTTTTAATAAATATAATAAAAAAAAGCATTGCAACTTTAGACCCAAATACAGCATTAAAAATTCTAATGAACTCTTTAAAAATATTAAAAATTTAGAAATACTGGAAAATTCAAAACTTGTATATTTTGATGTCCAAAATGTATTTCCAAGCATACCACCAGAAGACACGATCATCCTAGTGAAGAATTTGTTAATTAACAACAAAGTGAATAGTAGTTACAGTAAACATAATGAGCTTGTTAAAAACATATCTTGATCAAAATTACTTTGCTTTCGTCGCAAAATTAGTAAACAATGTTTATATTGTTTATACATATCCATATGTTTATGACGTTTTAACATGTTTCGCTGGTACAAAGAGACAGTTGGATGTTTTGTTAATATATATAAATACCATCCACAAAAACGTCATATTTACAGCCGAAATGGAGACCAACAGTTCAACACACTTTTTGGACATAACGATTTCTAAAAATTCGAATACGCACTCGTTTTCGATTTTCCATAAACCCTCTCACAATGAATCACGATTCCCAATACATCCAACCACCCTCAACAACATAAACGGACAGCTTACAATAGCTTGATTGACAAATACAATACAGAATTAAAATTAATTAAGCAAATTGCGGTGAACAATGGCAATCCAGTTTCAATAGTCAAATTTCGACTTTATTCATCAATATATTCTGCTTGAAAATCAGTACAATCATTCCAATGCTTTTCTAACATTTCTACACCTTTTTGTATAGAACGATTTCTCTTCACCCTTCAAAATATTCTTCAGTTTCGGATATTACCTATTCATTGGAGCGAAATTTCTTTCCAGTGAGGATTTTTTGAGGTCTGAGAACAGGAAAATAGTCGCTGAGGGCCAGATCTGGAGAATACGATGGATAATAAAACAATTCAAGCAATTTAGCCATCGTTACCAACCCTTTGTTACATGGTCCATTATCTTGGTAAAACAGCACCTTTTTTTGTTCATTTGGAGCCTTTTTGGTGATCCCGTCCTTCAAACGCGCCAATAACGCCATAAACGCGCCAATAAAACCATAAAATGGTTTTACCTTTCTCAATTTCTCAATTTCTCAAGATAATCGATGAATACTATCCCATGCGCATCTCAAAATGTAGAGGCTATAACCTTGCCTGCTGATGGTTGTGTTTTTGATCGCTTTGGACGGCTTTCACCGACTGATGTCCACTCAGCTGGCTGCCATTTTGAGTACGAAATATAATGATGAATCCATGTTTCATCCATTGTCACACACCGTATGAACAAATCATTTTTATTTCGCTTAAACAGCTCCAAATATTACTCGGAATCACCGAATACCAAGGAAAATCATAAATGGACGGTAAAATCATCAATAGGAGGTTACTACTGAAAAAAAAGCAGATTAAAGAGGTAGAACAATGTACTGTAGGTTAAAAACTGGCAAAGCGCTCCTGGAGATCATCGAGTTGGAGCCGCAGGAAGTACCCACTGACAGGCTGTAAAACCACAGGAAGAAACCTCTAAGGCCAAGATTTCAAAAATATATCAGTAGATGTACAGACATCAGACAAAATGTCATCTTACATTTTTTTAAAATAATTACACTATTAATATCACATATTCATCGATTACTTCAGGTCGGGTTTACAATGCCAAGACGAGAAAGTAATTCAGCTTCTCCCATTCAGCTTAGTATCTTACGAACAATGTGGCAAGTTTGTAAGAGAACTGCTCGTTGTCCTACTGTGGTAATCGATTTTGAAACTCCAAGAATTTCCAGGTTTTTAGAAAAGGTTTTGGTTACTAGGCCTTCGGCGGATATAACAGAAGGTAGCACCTCCACTTTCTGGAGTTTCCATTGATTTTTCAGATCAAATGCAAAATGTTCATACTTCGTTACCTTTTCCGTTTTTCTGATGTTGTGAGAGAGTGGTATCGGAATGTCAATTATGATAGCTCTCCTCTGCTTTTTGCTAATTAGAACAATATCCGACCTATTATAGTCAACCGTCCGATCTGTTGTAATTGGTCTATCCTCGTAAAAAATGGTATCGGCTGACTCAAGTACGGGGGAAGGCGTGCACTTGTAATATGGTGGAGGTATCTTATGAAATAGCAAGTGCTTTAAAGCGATTTGCTGGTGTAAAATTTTCGCCAGCTGATTATGCCTGCCTAGATAAGCATTAGAGGCAAGGACTGGACACCCTCCAATAAGAGGTTCAATTGTTTCTCCTACACCACCGGACTTCCTGCACTTGTCGACAATATCCATGTGTAGTATATGTTTTTCATAATTTTTTGTCCTTACTGCCTTATCTTGAAGAGCTGTTGCGAAGTATTCTGTTTCTGGATATAATAGTCTGGTATATAGAATCGGTAAGTCACTTTAGAGACAAATGTTTGTCAATGGAGTCATCCTCAAGTGATTTAGGATATCTCCCATGTAATGTCTGTTATTTCCATTCTTGAACAATATCCTTCAGTGCTATTCTACTATCAACACGATATTGCCTATGTAGATTCAGCGGGGTAAAACCCTGGTCCTTCTTAACAACCAGTTTCATTACTGTACTATGTGAACTAATAATGCGCTCTCTTATCCTATTCTTCTGGTTGAGACAAAGATTTTTGACATTCACAAGCCCTCTGCCTCCCAACTTTCTTGGAATATATAGCCTCTTTGTAGACGAATTGGGAAGCAAACATCGGAACTTTGTCAATGTTCTTCATGTCAATCTATCCAGTTCATCAAGATCTGCTTCAGACCTTTTAACAATGCCAAAAGAATATGTCAGGGTTAGCACCTCCCAGCCATTGATCGCTTTAATGAGGTTTCCACCGTTCAGTGTGGTGTTTAGCAGTTTTGTTAGACGTTTTTGGTACAAAGTGGAAAAATTCTTCTTTAATAGGCTATGATCAAATTTATGGTTTTGAAGCATTCCTAAATATTTGTAAGAGTTTTCTAATGCTAGTTCTTGTATACCGCAGACTTTTGAATGTTGTTCTTTTTATTTTTCCCTTTTGTATGCTGATAGTGGAGGATTTCTCGAGTCCGAATGATATTTTGATATCCTTACTAAATATTTCGACTGTTTTTATTAATGAATTTGGTTTCTCTATAGAGTTTTAAGTCATCCATGCATAGCAAATGAGATAGTTTTCTAGAATTTCTCATGTCAAGTTTGTAACCAATATTGCTATTATTAAGTAATGTGGACATCGGATTCAACGCTAGACAAAACCAAACAGGGGAAAGGGAATCTCACTGAAATATTCCTCTCTCGATATTTGTTGTTCCAATGTACTGTTGGTGAACAAATAAATTAGTCTTCCATTTACTCATGAGATACCTTAAAGAGCTTGTAATCTGCGGACACTATCGAAAGCCTTCTTGTAATCTATATAGCACATATTCAAGTTGCACTTTTTTCCCGGCTTGCGCAAGAAATACAGCATTAATCGTCAGTTGCTCCTTGCTCCTTGCTCCTTGACTTAGGAAAGTCCCTAATACACCCTTTCTGCTCATCTTCAAATATGTTATTATAGTCACAATGTTGGTAAATGTTTTCGTTGAGCAGGCCTGTGAATAATTTATACAACACGGATAAACATGCTATCGGCCTATAGTTACTGGGTTGGTTAGCATCACCCTTTTTATATAACAAATATGTATTTCCCTCCATCAAAAAGTTGGAGAAAGTATCAGGATTCACCACAACTTCTTTAAATGCATCAACAAGTACCTGATAAACAGCTGTGAAGTTTTTGATTCAGAAATTGTGTAGTCCATGCCCAGGTCTCTTACAGTTTTTAGTTTTCTTGATGGCAGTGTAGCTGTCAATCGTTTCAAGACCGTTGAATTCCATTTGTGGAAGTGCATCAGACTGTTTACGAATTCTTGCAATCCACAAGGCCATTTTTTATAACCTTCAGATCTTTTCCAGACAGATTTCCAGTATTTTTCAAATGTAGATACATTCACATTTTTAAGTTTTGACTGGTTACCCTGAGCTTCTAGTTCTCTATAAAACTTCTTCTGACTATTGGTGTTTCCGTTTTTCTATCTCATTGTATCTGGCTAGTCTGTCTCCTTTCGTTTATTTATTATTATTATTGTTATGTACCCAGTTTTGTTTTCTAAGTCCTTTTCTTTATGGTACCACTTAAAAAATTTTAAAGCAAAATCTGATCTTTTCGTCAATATTCTACATTCTGGTAAATATAGTTATGGATAATATGGATGATATATAATGGATTAAAGATTTATTGTAAGAAAAAGTATCTAAAAATTATAATAAAGTTACATAAAGTATTGCTAAATAAACAACCAGCCCATAAAATATTTTAAGTTTAACTTTAGCTTCCTAAATCAACATCGGCACTATTCAAACCAACAAAGTGTTTATTTTCAGTATAAACCAATTATTTACACTGTTTGTCACAGCGATATGTCGCAAACAAAAAGATAATGTTATCAGAAAAAGAAACGTCTGGTTTTAAAGTAGTTTAGTTTGTCTTTTTCATTCTAACAAATTATATCTAAAACATTAAAAAGGGAAGACTGCTCAGCAACCCCACAAAGGGTTTCATACGTAATCTCTATTATTCGGTGCGCCCTTAGTAATGTCGTTTTCGATATTGTACAAAATATTATTTTATTTAAAATTATTGCAGTTTTGATCTACAATATAATCGTATCCATCCTTATTGACAATATTCGCCCATATCTCTTAAAACTTTCTATTTCCTTTTTGTAAAATGCAGCATAAAGAGAATGTGAGGAGGGATTTCCCACACTAATTCTTTGATTTTTTCTTGAGTGATTGTGGCTCTATGAAGTCTTGCAAGGTCATGCTGCAGAATAATAATACCTTCTGGATTAGGCAGTCTTGGCCTCTTTTGAATCAAAGCCATGTTTAATCTATTATCTATATAAATAAAAAGTAGACTGTTCGTTGATAAGCACATCACTCGAGAACGCCTGGACCGATTTGGCTAATTTTTTTTAATGTTCATAATAGTCAGAAAAAGGTTTTTTTGGGGAAAGAAAAATGGCAAAAGTTGCCTGGAAAATTGGAAAATTATGGAAAAACTGAAAGTGGTTTTTATGGGATTTTTGCATGAACTCAAAACTATATTTTTTCTCCTTTATTTGGGTTTTTCGCCACTTTCTAAAACTCAAAAAATATCAAAATTACCTGTTCTTATTTAAAGAAAGAATCACTGGGTAAAAACAAAAAACCAAACGGAGACAAATTTCTCAGTGATTCTTTTTTGTAATAAATTTGCCTAACGAACAAAAGTAAGTAACGAGTGAAGGTAAATATATTTTTTTTGTATGCCAACGATACTTACATTGACAACAATAGATTTTAATGACAGTGATATACTACCAAAAAATATATATATAGGTAATGTTTACTGTGTGATTGTTTATTGTACTGATTGTGTATTAAAATATTTAAATGTTTTTAATTGTATTCTTTAGAATCGGGAATCATATTGAATTTAAATCTACCGAAGGCATAGCAATACAGTTATTTTTATTTAAATTAATTAAGCGGTTTCTTTTAATCTTCTGTATTTTGTTACCGATCCTTTTAATACCGTTTTGGAATTATTCTAATTGATTTTATGACCCGATTCCCATGCGTGTTGACAAATTCTCGATTTATTAAAATCGCCCTTTCTAAGAAGGTTTTTATGCTCTTTTAATCTAACATCTAACGGTCTAGATGTCTCACCTATATAGAATTTGCCACATTCGCAGGGAATTTTATAAACCACATTTTTGGTATTTTGTTGTATATTGTTTGGTTTAATCTTTGTTAATAGAGATTTAAGAGTATTTTTTGTTTTAAATGTCGTTCTTATGTTGTATTTATTTCCTACTCTTTTAATTGTGTCAGAAATACCGCGGATATAAGGGATAATTTCTGAAAATAACTTTTCACAAATTTACAAAACGATCACAAACTAATTTATTCAAATTTGGACAGAAGAACGTCTGTCGGGTCAGCTAGTAATGAATAATTCCTGTAAAATTCCACCATATTGACAATAATAATTCTGTAGGGTGAAAACCTGGTTTTGGAAGGGTAAAGTTGGTTATCCTGCTGTTAACCATTGTTCTTTCTTATGTAGATTGCAGTATAGAATCCACTTTTCGTCTCCAGTACAAATGTGTTAAAGAAAAGTATGTCTGCCTTACCTGGACAAAAGTACACTTCAAATGATTAAACACAGAATGTTTTCAGCTAAATATTGAGCATATGGTTATCAGGCTAATATGGAATTCAGTCTTTTTAAACACCGTTGTATTGTGGACAATTAAATGTTAAACTCTTACATTTTGCTAATTAAAACTAATTTTTGGATGTTCTGTTTGAGATCAGATTCATTTTCAGCCAACAACAGATCCTTATCAACCTGAACAGATTTTCCGGATTATATATCGTGGAGAAGATTGACATCACCATTTTCGAATTTTTTAAACCAACACTGACACGTTCTGCTATCCAAGGCACCAGGATGAACAGTATAAAAACCCTCAAGTGAAGCATTTTTGTGCATCCCGATTCAGGAGCACATGATTAAATCTTTTGATTAAATTATCCAATTTAATATATATATATATATATATATATATATATATATATATATATATATATATATATATATATATATATATATATATATATATATATATATATATATATATATATATTTTGTTTTTAATTTAAACCTTAATCAGTATAGAAAAAAACTATATCTATAGAATGTTCCAAAAAATAATAGTATTCCTAATACCATCGATAAAATCAGCAAAATTTTTAAAAAATGTTAAAATGAGGTGTTCTATTCAAACTATCATATTTTTAAAAGGAGACTTAATGTACTTTCAGATACTTCAGATTTCATAATTTAGCTTTATTTAAAAAAATATATTTATTTAGTTAGGTAAAGTTTACTGGTATTGATGGCTGGTTCGGTTTCGCTTTCACTCTCTTTGTAGTCGAAAATATCAGTTGCCTCATATAACGCTTCTACTTCAGACACACAGCGAGTACGAGAACGCGTGTTCATTTTGAGTTAAATAGAAAATGAAAGACACCGATAAATAAATGTTAAAAAAATTAAAAATCAAAGTTTTCAATAAAAATACTATAGAAAATATAATATTTATGATTTACTTACCACAAACTGTGTCAAGATCGAAAAAAAACACACTATTTGTGCAAAAAGATTATTTAACGGTTTTATTTATTGGCAAAACAGTGGCGCAACAACAGCACTAGATGGCGTATACCCATAAACTACGGTCGCTTATATTTTTGTTAGTATTTACATCTTAAGATGGCTATGGTGGGGGATCTGTAGTGGGGATAGTAATTTTTTTTCCCCATCCAAAGTCATCCTCTCAACGTGACCATTTATAAGGGAAAAACACTTTTATTCACCCCTGGGTATCCATTATCCAGTGCTTTTCAAAAGAGTTAATTACATTTGTTATATTAGTGGCATTGTGATACTTTTGAAACTCATCAGGCGTCAGTTTCAAATGTTTAATATGGAACTCATTCACGGTTTACTTTTCATTTCTCAGACTATTTACGTAATTATTTTCAAAATTTCAAAACAAGAACACCAAATATTAATATATTTAACTATAGTTTATAAAAAATAAAATTCACATCATTAAGCACGTGATCAACATTTAGATTGCCCCGTTGCCAGATTGTGATTAAACATCATAAGCTTACTTTAGTAAACCATTTTTACAATTTAAGCTTTAATAACAATTAACAAAAAATCAGCTCTAAATTAAATGCAAATTATTAAGTAACTAAAAAAACTTTCAAAATACTTTGTTCAAAAACCATCGGCATTTTTTAATATTTAAATGGTTATTAAAATAAAAACATTATATAATTGCCAATGATATTTATTGATATATAATATGCAAGTACAAAATAGAAAAAACAATGAAATGTTTGCATGCACTTATATTTTCATTAATTGGAATCTGAAATGTACTGGCTGGAATCACTTCTATCATCTACAGTATTTATAATTAAAGGAAGAACTTCTTTACGATCAAGGATATGCTCTCTGTCATACCATCTCACTCTTTTATTTTCTGCATGCTTGATTGTAATCTTCCATATCTGAGGATGATCCACAAGTGCCTCAGCCGACAGCTGTTTATACAGCCTTGTTGTATATTGCCATCTCTGCCCATGTGTTTCCATTTCCCTTTCCAGTCCCCATATAAGTTCAATTGGGTTGAAAATAGCGTGGTATGGGGGAATACGTAAAAAGTTGTGCCCATATTGTTCTGCTAAGTTATCAAATAATATTTTCCTGCTGTTTATTTACTAAATATTCACTTAGGAAATATAACAAATTTAAAAATCTGCTTGGGCTATGTAAAGCTCAGTTTTAAGCAGTTTTAAGAATGACATCTTTAGTCCATAATCTGTTTCGTATTTTGGTTAATAACATGCTAGGATAAGGTGCATTATCTATAAGAATTAAAGATGATTCACTTAAGTTTTTAATAATTGATTATCAAACATTTGAAGAAATTTTCCTGAATCATTTCACCATGGTAATCAGTAAGCTCGGTGTTTAAGGAAAATATGGTCTCTGCACCTTCAATAAATTCATCTTCATGCCAACATGAAGTATGATGTATCTAATATAAAAATTTTCAGTCAAAACTATTCATATTTTTTGCATAGTTATGTAACTTACCAGAGGTACTACTAACTCTTGACAACGGCTATTTAACTGGGTTGGCATTTTGCAAGCCCTGACAATTATAACACTGTAGTGGTTTTTAAAAGAACTGTTTTCGATCATAAGGTAAAAAATCATAGTAAAGGTTCAGACAGTATATATTATCTATATATGAAATAACAATCAACAAGTAAAATGTGACATTCGACAATGTCGCATATGCAGCCCACCATCAGTCTTCAATGCCTATAATAAATTTCTAACCTGTGTTTAAACATACCCTATCAAATGAATTTGTTCAATTAATCGATGAAATGTATCAAAATAATGAAAAATACTAAATATTTTAACTGATTTTGTTTTATTTGGAACAGAAATATATCATTTTCTTTACTTTTGATTGGATCAGATGTTTGTTTTGATTCCACGGAAAACATCGTATCATTTATAATAGTCCTTAATTTTACTCTTTGAAGTTGATGTTCATCCAACTGATTATACAAATTTCTTTACTCATCGATCATCTACAAATTAGATTATCCTGTAAAACTTTCATAAGTATAAGACTTTTCATATACGATTACCTTCCAAATTTTTAAAGCAAGTATCGTTTCAAATCGCTGCGGTCAAATATATATATTAAACCTATAGAAAAATGACAGAGATGGATAAATTGTTTTATTTGCCCGGGACTCCGATTCTTTCCGAACGTCTTTTCGGAAAGGGCGCAAAATAAATTCTGGTATAACTTCCGAATTGTTCCGAGCCGACCCGATATTGGCGTTCGTTTTAATGTTTCCTAATATTGTGAGGTCACACGCGCTCGGGTTTCTTTTTCAGGATCTATCGGCGCATTATCAGTACTAGATTTAAAAATTGATTTTCAATTTGATATAACTTTTTAATTTGTATGAATATGATCTTTCCATGACAAAAAAGGCTGTTCAGAAACCCAATTTGGAGGATCAGGTATAACTTCGAACTCAAGCAATTGTACAAAGATGTAGATATTGTAGATTATATGAGGGTTCAGCGATTTAGATGTGCACGTGATGGGAATGCCAGAAAACTGAATTCCAAGAAAACCATAAAGGGGTGAATAGGGGGTAAAAGAAAAGTAGATAGACCAAAGGCTCGATAGCAGGGCAATGTAAGAAGAGATACTGAAGAACAACGGTACATCAAAAACTGGCAAGTGTCTGGTGGAGATCGAAGATGGCCGAAGCTTACTTACGAACTGTTGCACCACAGGAAAAAGACAAATAACTTATGGGTGCACCTATCATTCTATAAGTGAACGCCTGTCTGCCTCCTGGGGTGCTTCCGTTGGAGGAACAGCAACCCCACATGGATATTTATACTTATTTTTTATTATTTTATAACTGCAATGGTAGTCAATTATATGTTTCTGCCATTTTCAACATTATTAATATTTAAATTTTATATTTTCCTATTCTGTCAAATAATTGCCAACAATATAATTCCTTGTAGAAATCATAGAAAAATGCGAGTGTATATATTGATATCTTAAAAATGACATCATCAGTGATAACAATTGAAAGTCATCATAGCTTGACAACGGATTACACATTTTGTTATTACACTTCGACAAAATGATTTATTCTCTTCTAATTTTGGCGATACTGTCATCATGTTATCGATTATGTGGTAATGATATCAAAATAAAAATGCATAATGATAAAAATTAAATATAAGTGCATTAGTTGCAGTAGTCTGTCGTACATACTATTTATTGAAAAATAAATTCGTTTTTTTGTATGCGATGAAGTTTATTCCCAATTACCTCTTGTTTTATTTTTGTTCAACTTTATTCCTACTACTCAATAAGATCAAATAAATGAATCTGAAAATGACAACACTTTTACTACATTAATTTTGTAAATTTTCGGTAATCAATGCGTTGTGATAACGGTAAAAAGCAAGACAACAATGACAATACTATTATACACTTAGCTTCAAAATGTTAGAGACAACTAGCCCAGGCAACGAAGGCCAAATTTCAACAAATAAAAATAGTAAATATGAAAGTTTTGAAATTTGGTGAAAATTTTTATTATGGCTTTTTAATGAACGTGTTTAAAGCAGTGGCGGCTCGTGGTAAAAACCCACGAGCAAGTGGGAGAGCGTAGAAGAAAATCGTGCTGCTGAAGATTTGTTTGTTTCCATCTTCCTCCTTTTTACTCTTCATGCTATTGAAATCCTATACAGGAGATGAACCAGGAAAATGAGTTAAAGCAAAGAAATTGAACGGAAATAAAATATGGTGTTTTGCTCTGAAAAATTGTTTACTGTAATAAATTTTGGACCTCAACGCCCTCCCTCACGAGCCGCCACTGGTTAAAAGTCCTGAACAATCGAAGGAATGGAATTGCCGCCCCCTTGAAAAAAGGGTGCCTTTTTTATGGTTTTTGTCGTATAACTCGTTATTTATCGACTTTATAAGAAAAATAGCTGTTTCCGAAATTGAAGAGAATTCAATTCTCTTCGAAAAAAGGTTCGATTGATGTTTTTCGTAAAACTAATATTTTCCGAACAAATGGATGATGAACGTGAAGCAGAAGGATAAATTGCTGCCAACCAACTTTCTACGCACGTACACTTACAGAGACAGAATCTTAACAGCATGTGCCATGTACATATCGATAGTTTTGAGTCAGGTATGACACCGTTAGAGTATGTTGTGTATTGGAACCTTTGGTGTGAAACACTAAACTTGAAGAAATACACCACTAAACACCAAATAACTTTTTTGAACTTCTCGACGCACGTTTCGCTAACCATGTTAGCATCATCAGGAGATAATTTAATCTAGTTTAGTATTAAAACTAAGTTGAAACAAAAATATCGAAACAAATTTATTATCACCCAAAATCAGAAAAAAAGTTCTTGTTATTTGTTTTCGTGATACGGGAATAAAAATATTAAGAAATTCCTGGTACACGATAAAAAATGAGGAGCGTGAGGAACGACTGCGAATAGTTACAATTGCAACAGCTATTATAAAAGAAGACATTCAGTTACAAGTCTATGAGAATGATTCTTATCCTTCAGCTAACGATTATTTCATAATGCGAATACTGACATTCCAGAAACTTGGAACTGAAACTGAAAAATTGTAGAGCGTGTTCTCATTAAGAAGAGGCATACAATTGATGAAAAACCCAAGTATTTCCATAACTCACGCTAATATTTCAGCAATGAGACCACGTTCTTTTTTATTACCTTTACAAATTGGTATCGGTTAATCAGATTATCCTGATGTAGTCGTTGAGAATAGCCCCAGTACCAGTCACACTGTGAAGAAGCTGCGCAAACGAATGTAAAGATGGGTCCACACCAATAAAAATTTGCATTTGTGTTGAAAATATTTAACGACACAAAATTACCACACACAGTCAATAAATATGTGTGTTGTGCGCGCTGTGCGCCCCGCTCCGTCTGTGTATGCAGTGGGATGTTGGTAGATTATGTTTGATTAGGTTATTCCAACAAGTATCAAAAATAAAATTGTTTATATATTTTAGTGTTTATATTTATATTCTGTAGTTTATACTTTTCTGTTCTGGTCCAAATGCTTCATCCAATAAGGCCTTCTCTTGACTTTTTTTCGTCTTCCTTGATTATAATGTTCATTATTATGAATGCAATACACTTCTTCAACATAATAATAATATATTGGGACATGTTTTAACTATAATCAGTTACTCAATAAATAATAAATTTCAATATAGCCACGTCTTTTTAGCCCGCTTTGTAACGAAATCTTTGAACGTCCTTTTCACCCACTTCAAAACGTCAGATTAAATTGAAATTTAATGCGTACTTATCAAGGACCGATGACAATACAATAATTTAATAAGTTCATCCCATTATCCTGAACAGGATCGTCAGGATCAAGGATTTGCTTTCGGAAAATACAACGCCCAAGGAAGGCAGTAAGCACGCAAATTACCTACTCCCCTCACGGGTAGATAGTGAGGAAAAATAAATAATAGTTTAAACAAATTTAAAAACACGCTTTTATAGCAGATCGGGCTAAAAAAGGAAAAATAAATTATAGTTTAAAAAATTAAAAAACACGCTTTAATGGTAACCCGAACTAGAAAGTAAAAGATATTTTTTAGTATAAGAATAAAGTAATGAACGAGAAAATGAATGTGTCATTGTAAAAATAATAGTTTAAAAAACTAAAAAAATACGCCTTTATAACGATGGAACTTTGACAGCTTATGGCGGCCATATTTGTTCGTCGCAGTAGTGGTCCCCCTGAACCCGCAGTAGTGGTCCCCCTAATGATCGTGTTATTAGAAAATTTGAAAGTGAGTTTACTCTCCACGATAGTGTTGTGCGTGTACGACAAAAGAAACACAGAAGTGTTAAGAATATTGCCACCGTTCAAGCAGGTGTAACCGAATAGGGCAACGTCTCGGTTGCTCGCCGCTCACAAGAGTTAGGTCTCTCGCCAATGACGATCTGGCGAATTTTGAGGTTGGGCTTAGGCTCGCATCAATAGAAGATGATACTGGCACAAGAATTGATGCCAAGCGGCCATCGTATTCGTCGTGAATTTGCCGATTGGGCTCTCAAGCTGACTTTGGACCTGGAATCTGACATCGAATTTCATCGCAAAATCATCTTCGATGAGGTTCATTTCTGAATCTTCTAAATAAAGCAATCGGAAGCGATTTTGAGCAAAAAATGTGTGTTTTATTTAATTTTAAAGTTCCATCATTCTTTTTGGTGGACCCTTTATATATAACTTCTTCTTGCATGTCGACAGAACAGGAAATTTGACTTTCCAAATAAGGGAAGCACGCTACTTCTTCCAGTGGTTGACCATTCACAACAATATCAGCTATCTCTCTCTCCTTCTCCTTATTTGGAGTAGTTTGGCGAAGTATATCGAACAAGGGGACTACGTTGAAAATTAAATGGATTTTTATATAAAATGTGTTTGACTTTTCACTCTACACTCGTATATATAACATATTAACTATATTTGCTTTATTGTTCTTATTGTTTGAATAGTTACATCATTCATTGAACTCATGATTATAGTTTAGTTGTATTTAGTTTAGGTTTATAAATGCCAGGTTGTTAATCTGAGCAAGAGAGTAACCTACATTACCATAAGTCATAGAATATTTAAAACAATTCTTGTTATTAAGTCACGTTTTAATTATACAACAATCCCTAGGTATCTCTGGTTTATTGATCCACATGTTATTGAATTACTTTCATGTCTAGAAACTACAAGCCCATGATTTGGTAACCTAACTGTAAAAATATAAGTTTTCTTCAAAAGAAAAAATAGTATTAAACTTCTCCACAAAATATACACCTAGTATATTCTTATTCCTATCCTTCTTTTTCCTATCCACAAACCGAATAAATCTCGAACCTCTCCTTTAAGCTATCGCCCTTACTGGTCACCTGGGAAAGCTGCTGGAACGGATGGTACACTTCCGACTTTCCTGGTTTCTTGACACTCACTCCCTCATCCATGATAACCAGCTGGGTTTTATACCTCACAGATCTACCCTTGACCACCTAGTGGGCTTAGAAAATGATATGCAAATGATTAGCATTGTTCTTGACACAGTCTGGCGTCATAATTTTGCTGCTACTCTTCAATCTTGGGGTGTGAGAAGTCATTTCCTGAAATATATCCAAAACATCATGTCTTTCAGGTCCTTTTAAGGTCATGTCAATGATAGCTTATCTGATTCCTTTCCCCGTGAAAACGGACTTCCACAACGGTATGTGCTTAGTCATTCCTTGTTTAACATTGCTATAAATAGCATGTGCTCCTTCCTCCCTAACTCTATTCCCTTTAAACTATATACAGATGATATTCTACTCTATTACTCTTTCCCTAGTCCGAGAACCTGTGAGAGAGTTCTTCAACGCTCCCTTAAGTCCCTCATTAAATGGTCATCTACGTTTGGCTTCTCGTTCTCGCCAAATAAATCATCTTCTGTCCACTTCTGCCGAAAGCGAAATTGCCCTCGCCTCCATTTGTTTCCCTTTACGACTCCCCTACTCCCCTGTTCCGTCTGCTAACTCTCTAAAATTCCTTGGCCTCACTTTTGACAGTAGACTTAATTGAAAATAACACCTTTCGCTTCTTAAATATCATACATCTCGGGACCTTGGCATATTACAATCCTTCTTCACCTCTACTAATCCCTCATTAGGCCAAAAGTTGACTATGGCTGCATTAAATACATGCAGGGGCAGCAAGCTATCTCCGTCGGATAGAAGTAGTGCAAAACTCAGGCCTTAGATTAGCTCTAGGAGCATTCAGAACCATTCCCATCCCCAGTCTTCATTGTATTTCTGAAATTACACCACTTAATATCTTTTTTTGAGATATGCAGTAAGTCTTAAATGTAGACCCTTCATTCCCTCGTATCAATCTTTTTTTGGCCCTCTTGATTTCCCCAACCTTGTTTTTTCTCGTCGATTGAAGGGTTCCGGCAATACTCTTTCCAATTTTCTCCTTGACTCTGGTATTTTCTTGCCCCTCTGTCACCCAATAACTTCCACCCACAAACCGCCATGGTTACTTCAGCTCTGTGTTTCTAATTTTAGCCTCCTTCCATATAATAAACCGTTTTTTGGTCTCTCTCCTCCTGCTACCATTTTCCCTAAAATCATTCAAGACCTCCGACCTGATAACGTCATTTACACTCCATGTCGATGGATGGAGTGAGTTCGGCCTTCGTTCATGATAATTTTACCCGAATTTTTCGTTTTCACACCTGAAATAGCATCCTTTCTGCCGAACTTTTAGCCATTAGTGAGGCTATTTCTTATACACTCTCCCATCCAACATCCAATTGGCTCATTTGCTCTGATTCCTTAAGTTCTCTCCAATCTCTTGTTTCTCCCCTATATTCGCATCTAGTTGTTAACATTCTCTCCCTTATTTAGGAATCCGAATCTAGAGGATCGGTTGTAAAATTCCTGGCCATGCAGGTATATTGGGTAATGAACGAGAAGCCTACTGCTTCAAAATGGCTCTAAAGGAAAATCTTCCTATCTTGCTCCTTTTCCATCACCGGGATGCTTTCTCCTCCATCTCACTAATTGTTCAAGATATTGTTCAATTCGACTAGGATACTTTGGGTTACTCTTCCAAGTTATATACCGTGAAACCTAAACTCTTCGAATGTAGTTCCCCTCCAACTCTCGAGCGTCATCTTTTTGTAAAGTAGAATAGGG
Organism: Cosmopolites sordidus; assembly: GCA_031761425.1. Lineage (NCBI taxonomy): Eukaryota > Metazoa > Arthropoda > Insecta > Coleoptera > Curculionidae > Cosmopolites > Cosmopolites sordidus. The sequence goes on along the minus strand of JARFXV010000268.1, from coordinate 1,133,408 downwards.
TTAGAATCGAGCACTGTCGCTTCTCACATGGCCACTCAATAAGTAGTGACCCTTCGTCAGTATGTTCCTTATGTGCTGCTCCTCTTTCTGTTCGTCACGTTTTACTAGAGTACCCTTCACTATCTGCTTTTACCCAACGATATGGACTTACCAGGGACCTTCCTTCTATTTTGACCCCTCATTACTCCAGTTCTCTTTTTGAATTCCTCCGTTCCTCTTCCTAGTTTCCTTTAATATAGCCCATCTCTACTATTCTCAGACTCCTTTTTTCCTTAAATTTTCACCTATTCATCTGCTCTTAATTGAGCTCTATTCCATGCATTAAATCTGACTATTTGTAGCAGTTTCTTTATTTACTATTTACTGCCTATTAATGTTTGAGTTCTATTGGAATATAAACATACACTCTTTAATCCATATTACTGCCATTTACACTTTATATACAATATTTACTGTATTCAAGTTTTATTAGTTCTTGTCTGGTATACACTCTTTATGGGCTGCCAAATGGCCTCAGTTGCTGACGCGGCCCTAAATTGAAAAATTCAAATTGAAAATCTGCATCTTCCAACTTTTATCAAAAAAATAATCTAAAATCACCACTTTTTAAACTGTTTTTTGTACAATGATAATTAATAATAAACTGGCTTTTGATTTATCTTCCAAAACGCCATAGACGCCATTAGTCTACACCAACAAATGTATTAGTAACGCCATCTTTTAGCAAAATTATTTAAAATTAAATAACTCATTTAAAAAAGTGCCAGTACAGACCTGGATGCAAAACACCCAAAACATAGCAAATTGGAGCCCTTTGCACAATTCTGGATGTAAAGTGGTTAGAAGAAAAAGAAGAATGTCGTCATGGTGAACGTAAAAAATACTGAATTAATCCAATAAAATATATTTTTCATAATGATACATTTATTTTGAGCTCCATATATTAATATTGATTGTACGCTCTAAAATATAAAAATAGAAAAGAAAACTAGTCATTTCTAATTCAAGAAACGACAGTAGCCAAAAATAGATGCACGAAAAATATACATAAAGCAAGACGATTGGCTGATAAAATACACTGCTCACTATAATTAACGGATAGCACGTAAATGGGGAGGTTACTTTATTCATTTTTAGATAAAACATGTCCCTGGCTTGACAACTAATTTCGTAAATTCCCGACTTTTCTTGTTGATCTACTTTATCCTTTGGATTACCCAGGATTTCTCTTAATTTATTATATGGTTTGTACCCAACCTTAGTGTCCACTTTTTTTTTAAATTATGTCTACCATGAATTACCATGAATTTACTTTTGTTCTGATACTTTTGAAAAGTTGAACATTCTTTCAATAATTTTCTAAACTTATGTTTCCTAATTAATTTATCTACAATGTTCTTATTGTAACCGTTTACTTCGAATACCTCCTTAATTAATTTTAATTCTTTGTTATAATTATCTTTGTTTGAAGGAAAATTGATTAATCTATTTACCATAAAATTTAAACGAGCCATCTTATTTTGGAAGCTATGATTCGAATCGTTAGGAATGTATCTGAAAGTAGTGGTGTTTTTTCTAAAAATATCAAAATCTAACCTATTTTCATTATTTCTACCGACTAAAATATGCAGGAATCGCACACTATCATTGTTTTCGAGTTTGATATACCATGTTTCATACCATGTACCTGTTCATGCCATGTTTTGGGATTTACTATTTAAGTTCTTAATAAAATCATCAAAAGTTTTCATTTTTTAAGTCGAAAATTGCAAAAACGTCATCCAGATATCTTAACCATACCTTCGGAAAAAAATTGAATTCATCTTTCGCCCCGGTTTCACATTTACTTAAGAATAAGTTGACTAAGAACGGTGACAGAGGATTGTCCATTGCCGTTCCTTCTTGTTGTTCGTAAAACCTGTTATTAAGCTGAAAACAATTTTGCTTCATACATAATCTCGTTAAGGAGATGTACATAGAAATAATCTTGTTATTAAAACCGTTTAACTCGAGAACTCCCTCAGGTACTTTAAGGTATGTAGAATCGGGACACTCGGAAACAACGATTACACGTCAAAGGAAATCAAGACCTCACCTTCCTGCAGATATGTGTTTTTGACTTTTTTATGAATTTTGTTGAATTTATCACACAACAGGAAGGTAATTAGTTTGATAGTTTTTCAAATTCCTTTGTTAACCATTTTGCCAAGTTGTATGTTGAAGAATCAATGGCTGATACAATTGGTCTCATTGATTTTCCTGGTTTATGAATTTTTGGTAGAGCATACAATCTTGGCACTTTTGGATTCGAAATATATAGTTTGTTTTTCAGATAAGGAGTTATTTCTCCTTCTGTTGTTGCTGTTGCAAGATTTCCATGTACATCACAATCACAATTTGAGTTTCACCAGTCTGTGATTGTACTTGACTTATTTTGATATCTTTAGCTTCAGCGACAATTGAATCAGCGTCAGTAAAAATATTATCGTTGTCCCACAAGATTTGAATACCTTAGGCCAGATCCCACAAGTTTTAAATACGTTTAAAGCTGCTGTCATTGTTACTGATCGAATAAAAGCTTCTCCAAAGAGCTCTGCTATTTGAAACTGTATTACTACTTGTCCTAGATGCGATCTTAACTACGCCATAACGGACTAATCGTAAAAGGTGCTCAGTAAAAATCCCACGTCTCCAGGTTGCAGTTTGTGGGTTGTGTGAAGAGAGAAGCATAATAATATCACTCCGTTTTTACCAGTTTCATCTATAAGTTGTGTGTGTGCGTGACATGACCGTTTAAAAGAAGCAACCCGGGACCCTCTTTTGACGCTTTTATGAATTCAATGAACTTTTTGTCATCACTTTTGATCTTGATTTGATCCAGTTTCGTCACAGTTGGAAATTTTGTCGGGAGAAATTTATACTAATCAAGTATTTTCTCTAACAATTCAAAGAATTTTCCTACAGTGACTTTATTGAATCGAACAGCTCGAGGTGCGGAAGTATTTTCCGGTTTTCTGAGACTCAAATCAGGGTGACGATGCAAAAAAACCTCTTAAACAATCTTTCCCTGTAAAAGATGAGAAACGTAGATATAAAATTTGTGTGGGGCAAGATACGGTACCATATCATTCCCGGTACCATATCATTAGAAAGACACTAGTTTCTAAAAAATTAAAGAAAATAGTAATTAAAAACATTTTTGCTCACCGAATCGTAAAGTGCACCGGGACCGGGACTGGGAGGTTCTCAGTGATCGGTAGACTGAATACCTTTGTGAAAAGACTACTAGATGGCTTAGTAGTACCATCGAAGCTCAATTAAAACACCAAACTAACGGTCCCCATCTTACCTCACTATCCTGTCTAAACCCCTACAGTGAATTTGGAGAACGTATTTAGCATCTTACCGAAAAGGAAGATTTGGGGTAGTCTATTCAAAAAAGGTATATCAAAAACTTTATTACGAGCAATACAGAGCATATACGAAGACAAGAACTGAAGCAGGAAATACTAAAACGAAGGCAGACACCTTGTCTGCCATACTAACGCCGATATTTTTCATGACAGTGATATCAGGAAGGATATCAGGATATCAGAACAGCGGGTATCAGGACCAAAAGTTTTAAGGCAGAAGTCAGAGGGCTCGGGCCTGTTACAGTGAAAAACCTTCTATATAGAAATGATCTTATACTGATATCCCATAGTAAAGGTGAACTGTAAAGAGCAATAGAAGAATGGAACACGGCACTATCTAAATATGAAATCAGAATCAACTTTAATGAGTCAGAAATCATGGTTATTATAAGATAAGAAGCACACATACAAATTGACATAGATATTCTGAAATACACAACAGATATTCTGAAATATCTCGGAACAGTTTTAGAGAAAAGTGGTAACATCGAGACAGACATAAATAAATCCAAATTATTTAATAATGTAAAAACGCTATTCCTGAACAAAAGAGAAGTCAGTGAAAACACCATGTTAAGGTCAATTCTTCCACTGGAACCTTCGGTGTGAAACACTGATCTCGAAGAGATTTACCACTAAACACCCAAATCACTTTTTGAAACTTTTCAACGCACGTTTCGCTAACCATGTTAGCATCATCAGGAGATGATTTAATCTAATTCTAAAACTAAACTATGTTCTATTTATATGATAACCTCACTTAATAAAGCGTGTAAAAATTATGAACCATCAAGTTTACTGAGCCTTACATTAATAATTGAAAAAGTTAACTAAACGGAATAGGTCCTTTATCCCGGTTTATGATGTTCTTATATTTTTCCATTTGAATGCTTTCATATGCATCTAAAGCCTTATTGTTATTTGCACTTTTTACCAGTCTTAAATTTTTAATTTCTATATTGTGGTCATGTTCGAGTGCATGTTAGGCAACACAAGACTTTTCATTTCTCCCATATCTAATGTGAGCAATCTGTTCTTTAAATCTTGTTAACATTGATCTTTTTGTTTGCCCAATATACATTTGATCACATTCTTGACAAATAATGTCGTAAATCTCCGACTTTTTTTGTTGATTTACTTTATCCTTTGAATTACCTAAGAGTTCTCGTAGTTTATTATATGAATTGTACACAACCTTAATATCCACTTTTTTCAAAATTTTGTCTAATCCTCGTGTTAATTGAGCATCAAATGGTATTACCATGAATTTATTTTTGTTTTGATGCTTTTGAAAAGTCGAAGTTTCTTTAAAAAAAATTTTAAACTTAGATATGGGAGAAATGAAAAATCTTGTGTTACCTAACTTGAACTCAAACATGACCACAGTATAGATATTAGAAATTTAAAACGTTTTAAAAGTATAAATACCAATACGGCTTTGAATGCATATGAAAACATTCAAATAGAAAAATGTAAGAAACTCATGAACCGGGATAAAGGACCTATTCCGTTCAGTCAACTTTTTCAATTATTAATGTAAGGCTCAGTAAACTTATGATAAACTTATTTATGATATAAATAGAATATAGTTTAGTTTTAGAATTAGATTAAGTAATATCCTGATGATGCTAACATGGTTAGCGAAACGTGCGTCGAGAAGTTTCAAAAAGTGATTTGGTATTTAGGAGTAAATCTCTTTGAGTTTACCATGTTAAGGATTTATAAAACGATCTTTGTTCCAAGTCAGATAAGTGGAAGTGACTCTTGGATACTAAACCAAAATCCAAAATAACAGCTATGGAAATGAAGATTCTAAGATGGAGTTAAAAGTTCAGATATAAGAACTAGATTGGAAGTGGAACCCTCTCCAAAAGATTGAAGAAAGACAACAGCTCAGTTGGTACGGTCATTTGTCAATAATGAAGGACTACAACCTGGTAAAAATGATATGAATTCTCAACTGAATTACAGAGAGGCTAATCACAGCGCAATTCAGGCTGAATGGAAACAACAATATCACTGTAATATGTGCATACGCTCCAACCTAAGGTGTTGACCAAGACGAAAAAGTTGGTTTCTCTTCAGACGTAATATGAGGATCTGACAAATGTATTGAGAAGGATACCACCTAACGATAAAACAGCACTTCTCGGGAATTTCAACGCCAGAATTGATGAAAGATATGAACTATGGGGTGACGTAATAGGAAAGCATGGCGTGGTAAACTCTAACAGACTTATGTGCCGAGTTTCAGCTTACAATAACTAATACACGTTACCATCAAAAGAATAGATATAAAACAACCTAGCAACATCTACGCTCTAAACATTGGCATCTTATTGATTATGTTATAGTCAGAAAACGAAATCTGAGAAATGTTAACATCACAAAAGCACTACTCTCGGCTGATGATTGACGGACTGGTGGCTACATAAAAAAAGCAAACACAATGGTCACCCAAAATACCGTAAATTTGACATGGATAGTCCAAGGGAGGAGAGTTGTCAGGAATCTCTCCAGCGTAATCTGGAAAAACAGCTTGAGTCATGTGAACTAAATGAGGATAGACCTATAAAAACAGTTTGGTACGATATTAAGAACGCTGTGACGAAGGCCAATGAGGAATCGAATGGTTATGTGGTGAAAAAATTCCAGAATTGGTTTGATGATAATAACATACGAGGGTTGATCAATAAATACCTGTGTTTGATAACAGATGGAGTTGACGAGTGAAATTGATATTACCATCGTATACTGCAGACTGTTAAACGATCCGTAATTCGTTTTTATTTTTGGATGGAAAAACATGGGAAGAAGTAAAAGTGAAGTTGGATACTGTCTATGGGGATCCTTCACCATCTATGATAACCGTGAGATATTGGTTTAACGAATTTAAGCGTGATCGTACAACTGTTTTCGGTGAAGAGCGGCCAGGACGCCCATCAAACGTGGTTACCGAGAAAATAGTCGGAAAGATCCATGGCATGGTTCTCGCTGATCGCCGAACGAAAGAGCGCGAAGTAGCTGAGGCCGTAGGTGTCTTGTACGGAACGGCAATCAAGATTTTAAATGATAAGTGTGAGGAAAGTGTCGGCCCGATGGGTGGCGCGATTGCTCACGATGGACAACAAGCGGGTACGACAGCCAAAGCAGTGTCAAAGCAGTGTTAGAACCGCTTTAAGCGAAATCCGCAGGACTTTTTACATCGACTTGATGAACGTTGGATACATTATTACACGCCAGAAACCAAGAGACAGTCAAAACAATGGATTTTTCTGGGTGAATCTGCTCCAAAGAAGGCAAAAACGGTTTCATCAGCCAGAAAGGTTATGGCCGCGAGTTTTTGGGATTCCAAAGGAATAATCCTCATGGAATAATCCTCAGCGACTTTTTTCTGTTCCCTAACTTGAAAACGTGGCCCGCAGGAAAAAAAATCAGCTGAAATGAAGAGGTTATCACCGAAACAGAATCGTATTTTGGAGAGTTTGAAAAATCGTATTTTTTGAGAGGTTAAATAAATGGCACCAACGTTGGGAAAAGTGTATAGGCCTAAAAGGAGGCTACGTTGAAAAATAAAAATAGATTTGTGAAAAAATTATTTTAAACACGGGTATTTATCGATCAACCCTCGTATCTAAACCCTCTAGTCTAAAGAAGTCTATGTTAAGCGTATCCGAATCGGAAAAGACAGCAAACGAAAGGTCCAAATGGCGTGAGAAGACATACAGAGCTGTTGCAGCTCTATGAGGAAGATAAATTCTGTATCCTCCTGACCTCCTGACCTTAAATGCCCAGCGTGCGGAAGATCACGTAGATCTAAGCTGGGTTATCTGAGCCACTATAAAACCCATAATTATTCAACAATGGCTCAACAAATCTAATAGGCATGGAAGAGGACATACTCGTATCAGGTTGACAGCCATCATCAACATCACGTATAGCTCATCAAACAGTGTAATTTTTAGAAGACTCTACAAGATAGATTCTTGACTGGCTGGTAAAATGCTCAGATTTACCAAGTCAAACTAGTGAATGATTACCCCAACCACTAGTGACTATTATTGCATTTTCTATTGTTCTGGAAATTGCTAGAACCCCAACTAGTGCCAGAAGTATTAGCACTAGCAGGGGTAGCACTGGTCTCAAATAGTGCTGGAAATTGCTACAATGATACCATACAAGCACTTGAATACTAGGATATGTTTCTTGGTTCAACATCTGTATGCCTCATGAACTAACCAAAGCAACATGACGAGTCACTCATACATATGGGATACATTAAGAATGTACGCTCAAAAAAACATTTTTGAACCAGTTAGTTAACGGAAATAGAAATAAATATATGATAACGTAGCTTGTAAAAACATTTCCTTTCAAAACAAGGTGCTTGATGACCGAACGATACTCGGTTTTTTTTTAATTCCACTTGAAAGTACTTAAAAACACACTTTACTTGACATGGTTTACTTTTTTCAATTATAATTTCTAAATTACTTAATCTTTACTGCTATAAGTTTGCGTGGGCACTTGTCAAAGTTTATAAATGTTTCCATGGCGACACGATTTACTTTTTCTGTTAGAAATCTTCAAGGTCGATTGAATGATGTCACACAATTTTTTGTCACCTTTCATATATGTATATATATATATATATATATATATATATATATATATATATATATATATATATATATATATATATATATATATATATATATAGAGAGAGAGAGAGAGAGAGAGAGAGAGAGAGAGACCCATAGTGCTTTCCACGTTCACGTTATCTCAACATTATCATTATATTGTGCTTGATTCTACTTGTTGAATTGTTCCAATTCTCGCATTTACTTGATTCCTTGAGAAAAGTCCTTGAAAAGAGAAAAGTTTAAATCACTATTTCTGGCAATGTATTTGTTCCTGAACTGCTCTAACTGTGACTTCTTTTCTAACTGAGCGAACATGTAAGACGTAACATACTACGGGGCATTGACGATGGTAACAGTAGCGACGTAGCAGTTTGTTTTGAAATTATTGTAGCATTTCTAGGTTAGAATTGCAGAATGTTTCCCATAACTGGATGCCGTACGTCCAGACAGGCTTTAGTATTTAGTAAGGAAGGTATACTCTTTATATTGTAGAGTGTATTACATTCACTACACGCACTGGTTCATAACCTCCTGTAACTCTGAAAAAGACAGTCCCACAGAAAGAAGAAGTTAAGTATCTTGAAATTTTATCTTGACTAAAGTCTAACCTAGAGAAAACGCACATATGCAAGAAGAAAACATCTAAACTATCGCTATCCGTCTCAATTGCACAAAAAAATAGCATGCGCATCTCTTTCATCCGATGGACGAGTCGCGCGCAGCTTCAATGCTGCGTCCTCTTCTACCGCACCGAACCTCTTTGTCGCATATTTTTAATCACACCAATATTTCGCTTTTTAAAGCTCGCCAACCGGAATTTAAACCAGATTTTTAGCAGACGACCCTATATCATCGTATTCGCAATAAAATTACCTTTATTTTGATATAAGATTTATTTATAAAACAGATGAGCGTAAATTACTAGTATCGACTTACCTGTTTATATAACCCAACCCAATAGTTACGCCAGGAAAAAAAATTGACAGCCTAACCTTTGCAAATTCTATATGCAACATGGACAAAAAGCAAATTCACACAATTTTCTTGTTCCGGTTCAAACAAGGCCGAAAAGCAGTCGAAACAGCTCGCGATATCAAGGATACATTTGGCCTAGAAACCGCTAATGAACGTACTGCGCAATGGTAGTTTAAGAAATTTCGTAGCGGTGATAAGAACCTTGAAGATGATGAGCGTAGTGATCGGCCATCGGATGTTGACAACGACCAATTGAGGGCCTTAGTCGAAGCCAATCCGCGTACAACTGTTCCGGAGCGTGCTTCTGAATTAGGCGTAACGCATGTGACAATTTTAAATTATATGCAGGAATTTGGAAAGCCAAAAAAGCTCGATAAATGAGTGCCGCAAGAATTGAATAAAGATTAAAAAAGCCTTCATATGTCCTTCTTTTGCAGAATAAAAACGGTTTGTTTCTCGAAGGGATTGTGATGTACGATGAAAAGTGGATTCTTTACGATAATCGGTGACGATCGGCTTAGTTGTTGGACCGCGACGAAGCTCCACGTCTTAATGATCACGCTACAAAAGCTGGATGAGTTGGGCTACGAAACTCTCGACCATCAACCATACTTACCTGCCCCCCCGCCTACCCACTGTCACTTTTTCAAGCATCTCGACAACTTCCTGCGCGAGAAATGCTTTAAAAATCAAGAATATCCTATAACAGCCTTCAACAACTTCGTCACCTCCAGAATCTTACGCAATCGGTATAAATAAACTTTTTCTCATTGGCAAAAGTGTGTTGATTGTAATAGGTTTTTTATTTCGATTAATAAAGTTTTATTTCAGCTGAGATATGTGCATTTCAATTCAATGGTTTGGTTTGGTACAAACCACACAACAATCGGGGATTTGTGAAATTAGTTGTCACGATTGCGAGCAAAGGTATATTAGGTAAAGAAGGTATATAAGGAAAAGCCACATGAACCAAAAAAAAAACATACAGCATTAAAAACATATCCATAAAAAACATATTCTCCACATTTGATATGAAAAATGAGAAATGAGAAATCCTGTACTGCCTAACATGCACTCGAGCATGGCCATAATATAAATATTAGAAACTTAAAATATTAAAAGTGTAAAAATAATATTGCTTTGGATGCATATGAAAGCATTCAAATAAAACAATGTAAAAATCCATGAATCGCAATAACGAACTCATTCCATTCACTCAATTTTTTCAATTATTAATGTGCCGCTAATGGTTAACTTCAAGCTTCTTAATTGTTACATGCTTCATTAGGTCGTTTGTCATATAATTACCATCTCCTGACGAAGGTAACATAGTTAGAAAAACGCACAGCGATATGTTAAATATAGTGATTTGGTGTTTATTGGTAAATCTCTTCGAATTTTACACCAAAGGTTCCAATAAAAACATTGATAGTTTATTCTTAAAGTTGATACCGCTCCATTTTCAAAACTCCTGAGTTTTTATCTTATTCTGAAATTGAAACCAACAAAAACCAAAAAAATAAGAAATAAAATTCACTTATTTAGCAAATGCAGCTAATAATAACAAGACAAAACTAATATTCAAAGAAAAATAAAAGTAAGAAAAAATTTACGTAATTCTAATAAAAGAAAATATAATGATTAAATGCTATATTGCTTGAAATAATAATTTAACAGTTTATTAACACCTGTACATTGGCGGCACTCTATGTGGACGGACAAAGCATTAAAGAGGCAAACACCTTCCCAAAACAATGTTTTCTGGACTTCATTAGTTCTCACAATTGGTACGTCATAATTGTTCTTAGAACAGACCTCTTAAGCTCGGTCCACACCAATAAAATTTTGCGTGTGTATTGAATTTACTGGAACAATTTGTTTGAATTATCTGGTGGACAACAGATCGTTCGTGTGCGTACTGTGCGGTGACAATATTTGTGTGTCCGAGCGTCTACATTGCCGCGTAGGCGGCAACATACAACACATGCACAACGCAAATGTGTAATGATGTGGACCCAGTTTTAAAAATGCATGTCCCTTTCAACAGAAAACCAGTCCATTGACCGCAACATTACCTCTATCGATATATACATACCTATTAAGCTGGGTTCACACAATAACATTTTGCATTAGTGTTGAATTTACTGGAACAACTTGCTTGAATTATCTGATGGACAACAGAGGATTCGTGTGCGTGCTCTGCGGCGACAATAATTGTGTGTGACTTGTGTGTGTATCAGAGCGTCTACATTGCCACGCAGGCACACCACATACAACACATACAGTCCGCACAACGCAATTTTTTATTGATATTGACCCAGCTTGAGAGTTCAATAGTATACGAATAGCCTTGTTCAGTTGTATTGGTAATCCCATCATCACATATCAACACAGACATACAGTAAGTAAAATAAAGCAAAATAATAGTATTATATACAAGCCGCTTCACCAGGGTGCCAAATATGACGATATACGTATAAAGAAACCTATTTTTTCCAATCTTTCTACATAGATAACTGACCTGATTACAAAATGTTCACTGAGGATCCAAGAATACTCCCAAGTATTTAAATTCATTTACAATTTTAATATGTCAATTGATTGTATTTATTTTTAACACTAACTAATTAAATATTTTGCAATTTGCTTTAAACCCTAGTATCAGTAGCGGCTGGTCCATAAGAGCACGTGAACACGTGCCCAAACTAAAAAATTAAAAAATGAATTGGAACAAATAATTTCAGATTTTATATTAATTTATTCTCTGTTCTGTCTATGATCACGCTTCTTGCGACTTCTATAGTTTAACATCCATAATGTCATTCGCGGTAACGAAATAGGTCGTGGGTTGCCGAAGCGCACCGATTAAAGAACACGTGTTTTGGTCACAGACAAGTTTGTGCCGCTACTGTTTTCTTTAGTATCGCGTGCGAAAAACAAAGACAGCAATGCATCCCTTCTATAGTAATCTGGAGATTAAACGCATTTATTACGTCATATCTTGGGCGCTGTCCCATTCTCAATAGTCAGGTGTTTTTCGCTATCGCGCTTTTCGACTTTTCGAGTGGTTGCAAAGTGAATGTTTTGAACAATTACAATAGTGAAGATGAATTCAGTGCAATATGTGAATAGAAATAATGTCACATTAACATTTGAGGACCGAATAGACATCCTAAGCGGTGACGTCAGTGATGGGCGGGGCTTATCGAACCTTTCCAATGCAAGAATTTTTGTTAGTCATTTTCTTCTCTTTGCAAATTTAACAAGCAATTTCTCTCACAGTTTCGTAGTCCTCAAAGTACGTTTTACATTTAACATATTTGAGCTGCTCGTAAAACGTTTTTATTCGGACCTTTTCTTATATGAAAGTAAAGTTAAAGTGTCAATTTCAGTTTTTTGGGAGAATTTTCAGGTATATTTTGTTAAATTTATTATTGGTAAGTTGGTTTTTTACAAAATCTGTTATATAAATTGTATTGACAATATTAGTGTTTCTATTTTAGTTGAAAATGGTGATATGTTTTGTGCCAGACTGTAAACATTACAATGAACAAAAAAAAATTAAAAGAATATTAAATATTTATAGATGGCATGGACGTATAAAAATTATTGCGTAATTTCTAGACAAGATCGGGAACCCTTAAAACATTCCCTGGTCTGTAGTTGCTATTTTGTCAACAATGTTAGAAAAAAGAAATTTGATTTTAATATTAAAAGCAGATTTGCGTTTGAATCTCTGGGGAAATAGTATGTAAATATATATGGTATAATATGTCCATATATTAAAGCGAAAGATGTTTCTCTACCCTCAAACGAACCAAAACATTTCTAAAAAACGCTATGGACCAGGAACGGCTATGCGCGTTAGCAATGCTATCTATTAAAAAAAACTTGTGAAGTCAATTTCAAATTTTAATGATCAAATCATCGACTACTTGCTGCTCATAAATTTAGGAGAATGGACTTCAACTACAAACAGATTTAATGGTCATGGTCCTATGGTGAGTTTAGCAAAATTTTATTATCTAGATACCTCTTTGAAAAAATGTTACACTCGTATTTTTACACAGCAAAGTGTGTGTATGATACTAATGTAAAATTTTTGGTTACAACGCATTTCCCTATCCCCATTCCAAAATTTGGTTGTACGTTGCCCACCTATATTTCTCCCACGAACTGCTGCTGCCTATTACTATGCATCTTGTTTTAACTTCATTTAGTTTAAGTTTATTTTTACATATCCATTTAAATAGTATTGCCAGTTCACTATTCAATGTTTTAATTTCAGGCAAATTATATCCAGATACAGATACATATAAGTGTATCGTCCGCAAAAAAACTAATAAAACACTAGTTCAATATTGTAGAAATATCGTTGACATATATCAAAAACAGCGACTGGCCCAGAACACTAGCCTGAGGAACTACTCAAGCACTTTCCTTTCTTACCAACATTTTTCCCTCAACTATCGTTCTATGATATATGTCTGTTAAGTAACTCTTGATCCATATCAAGACTTTTGATCTTACACCATAACTTTAATCATTTTATTTAATTATTTTTAGTTTACTGTGTAAAAATTATTTTTACACAGTATATCCAGTTCAATAGTTTCGAATGCTCACTTTAAATCAATAAAAACACACTAAGCACAGTTTTCCCATAATTAATATTCGTTTCTCCATGTTGCACTTGAATTAACTTAATTGATACAAGACGATTCTTTAAAACTGTTTATTTTTACAAAAGCTAAAACTAGGTCTTAACTCTACTATGTACAGATATGAAGTGATCTAAAGTAAAAATATAACATTTAAATATGCTAAAGGCTGACTATTAAATAGGCAGATCTTTTCGTGGGAACTTTTATTTTTATGGGAAAAATGTTTATTTTAGACCCTTTCAAGTGGCATTGTCGATGTTCGTTATTGAATGGTTATTAAATAGAAAACATAAACAGGACTAAAAAGTACATTAGTAAAAGGTGTTGACGTCTTTAAGAGGCCAACTGGTCAATATAATAAAAACATCTGGATTATATAACTCATGCACACTGAATAGCCGTCTTACAAGAATGTTTTGTTCTAAATCCTGATTGAGCAAAAAATAGCAACTTATTAGTTTCAAAAAAATTTTCAGCTCTGCAGATACAACTGTCTCGATGATTCTATCAACAACAGGTAACAAACTAATTGGTCTAAAGTCATTTGATACACTAGGCTTTGATATTTTCGGAATCGGTAGAATAATTATGGTTTTTCATTACTCAGGAAATGTATTCGTTTCAAAACTTGTATCAATTAAATACAATTAAATACAAACTGACACAAAAAAATCCTTTGTTGTCCTTATCGTAATTTCGTTGTCACTTCGACTTTCGACTTCGACTTCGACTTTTTAAGCTAAACACAACTTTTCTTAATTTGTTTTGTGTGACATGTTTAAACTCTACTTCATTCAAACTATCGAAATTAAAGTTTTTGAAGTTCTCCTCCGTCGCAGCCATCAAAATTGATACAAGAAAAATCGGAATACCCCTTACCATTGCCTAGTAAATGGGGCACCTTATTTTGCGCCATACTGTACATGTACAATAACAGAATCCTTAACATTATCCTTAAAGATGTCCCATAAAAATATATCTGATGTTATTTTTTATGTCAAAAGATTTATTTTTAGAAAACAAATATTTTTAAAGGCAATTAACATCTATACATGTTAATTATTTACCTTTTAACTCTAAAAATGATAATACAATACAAAAATATTTTTATTTCGTTTTGTTAACTAATACTTATCACATGTCATAAAATAATTATAATTGTTTTGGTATTTTTCCCTTGAGGAAGGATTATTTTTAAAAACTTTAAAGGATGAAGCTAGTATGCCGAACAAATCAAACTCTAACGTGAAGTATTTGTTTTTTTTTTAATTGCTTTGAAATGGTCATCCGCGAAGAATTCGCACGGGTCAGACAGTGAACATTTTTTTTATCGAAAGGTTCTTGACCGTTTAAGGAACAGAATGTTGAATTTTGTAACTAGTTCGAGTCTTTGTTACCTTTACTTTGATTTTTCCCTTACAGTTGCGTTCTTGAATAAGTTTGTATGTTTTATTTTTCCGTGCACATTTACAATTCATTGTTTCTGCAGACTGGGCATCGAGAAAGATTAAATTTTACTATGAGAAGGTTTTTATCATAATACAGCACGATATTGACAGTCCGATGCAGCTCTGGATTATCCGACTAACCCGATGCAGCTCTGGATTATCAATATACGTAAAACTTAAGGGTGAGGCACGTATCACGCTATATATATATATATATATATATATATATATATATATATATATATATATATATATATATATATATATATATTATTAGGTGCGTATAGACCCGGTTGGATCACGCAAAGCATTCTGACTCATCTTCGAGTGTTCTTTCTGATCCTCCACACCTCTCTCATTCTTTCTCCGTGGATTCTTTTTCTCTCCTCCGTCCACTTTGTTCCGGATCTCCCCGAAACTTCGCTCTCTGATGCAACGTTCCACATATGTATTTTGTTTTTGTACGTTCCTCTATCGTCAATCTCTGTCGGACCCATTTGTGCCTTCCTCAGATCAGCTCTGACTTGTGCAATCCATGGTACTGTTGACTTGACCCCTTGTATGTATGTAAGAATTCTGTTGGGGAGTCTTGTCAGTGGGAGTCAACTGATATGTCCATAGAATTTCAACCTTCTTTTTCTTATGTACGCCGCTACATTAGACATTCTCTCTGTGGTCGTTCGAGGATGTAGTCTGTATCCTTCTTCTGTCAGTTTTGGGCCGAGAATTTTCCTCATAATTTTGCCTTCTTCTTTTAGTATGTTTTCTATGCCGCTTTTTGTATGAAGTGTAAGTGTCTCGCTTGCGTATATGACCTCTGGTTTGATTACTGTGTTGTAGTATCTTATTTTTCCCATTTCCTTATGACTTTGTCCAGGACCAGGTTGAAGAGGAATGGGAATAACCCATCCCCTTGGCGTACTCCAGTTTTAATCAGGAAAGTTTCGGAAATTTCTCCCATAAATTTCACTTTAAAGGTTGTGCCAGTCAGTGTCTGCTTGATCAATCGTATTGTTTTGGGGTCGATTCCATGTTCTTCTAGGATGTTGAACAGAAATTTTCGGTCGATGCAGTCGTATGCTTTCTTGAAGTCCACGAACGTGCAGATGATTGGGACGTTCCTGATAGCTTTGTACTTCAGTATTGTTTTTAAGTTAAATATTTGTTCAGTGCATGAGCGACCAGTGTGAAAGCCTGCCTGTTTTGTGTTCTAATTGTTTTTGTGTTCTCTGGAGAAGGCATGCTGAGAGGATTTTGTAAGTGACTTGTAGTAAGGAGATTCCTCTGTTGTTATTTACATCTGTTTTGTCTCCCTTCTTATGCAGCGGGTGGATAAGTGAACATTTCCACTCATCTGGTAATTTTTCTGGTTGCCAAATGTTCGTGATAATTTGCGTGAGTTCCCGCAGTGAGTTTCATCCGAGGTTTTTCAATAGTTCCGCAGTGATACCATCTTCACCGGATGACCTGTTATTCTTTAGTTTACGTATGTGCCTGTGGATTTCTTCCTGTGTTGGCGGTGGTGATTCTGAGTGGGTATGGATACAATTTTCCTTGGGAAATCTTGTGTCGCGTTCGGGGCAATTGAGGAGATCAGAGAAATAGTGTGGCAGCTCTTGACAATTCTCATGATTGGTTAGCGGTAATCTCCCATTCCGCTTTCTAAAGCAAAGATTTTGTTCTGTGTATCCACACATTTCTCTTGCAAAAGTCCTATAAAAGTCTCTCGTGTTATAATTGCAGAAATTCTCCTCTATAGAGTCTAATTGTTCCTTCATGTCTTAGTTTGCCTAGATAGATGGATAATTAAATGGATTGCTGCAATTAAAGAGGGCCTAAGATCACCAAATATTACACAAAGTGAAATTCAGGATACAGGCTGTTTCAGACACAAGGTTAACATTTGGAGGGTTGGCCAGAGAGAAAAATGTAGGAAGACTGGAACAACTAGGACTGACAAAAGGAAACAAGCTCATAGCGAAATAATGAAATTAGTATGGGCTCAAAGGAAGGCTAGCAACAACAAACGCCTCTAATTGTACTTCGCGTGGTCCACCAGGGCCCATACGTAAATAATAATAATAATATATATATATATATATATATATATATATATATATATATATATATATATATATATATATATATATATGTGATGATAGACATGATGATGATGATGATATATCATCATCATCATCAGCCCGCATCGATCCACTGCAGGATGAAGGCCTCTTCACATTGCTTCCAACCTTCACGGTCCTGGGCTTTCCTCTGCCACTCGGGTCCAATATACTTAACGATGTCATCAATCCATCGTGCTTTCGGTCTTCTTCGCGGACGTTTGCGATCAAGCGGTATCCACTCCAGGATTGCCTTGGTCCATCTGTCCTCCCATCGCCTCGCTATATGGCCTGCCCATCTCCATTTCAACTGTTTTACTCTTCCAATGATGTCACAGACTTTTGTTTGTTCCCTGATCCATGCGCAGGATTTTCTGTCTCGTCTTGTAATGCCAAGCATACATCTTATATTGTTACATCTAATATTTTCATGGATAGTGGATAATGTTTCTAAATCATTCCGAGTGTCGATCCGTTGATTCTGTGAAGAGTCACGACGTTTCACCAAAATATCATTTGGCATTTTTAAATGTTGTCCTCTTCGACTGAAGAGCCCAACTCTGCGAGTCCAACTCAAGTTAAAGTCACGATTCCAACTCACACAGTTGGGCTCTTCAGTCGAAGCGGACAACACTTGAAAATGCCATATGAGATTTTGGCGAAACGTCGTGACTCTTCACAGAATCAACGGATCGACACCCGATATGATTTAGAGCGGACTAAGGACTGTCCAAGATAAAAATTTAAAAGATTAAAATTTTTATTTCTGGACCGATTTTCATAAACTTTCATATTAAGAAAGTGTATCACATGTTTTTTTGCTAATATCAAGGCCAACTGCATAAACTTTTCTGGTTCCCATTTTCGAGAAGTACTATTAGGAATTTTTTTAAAGCAAAACTAACAACGGATTTTTGACCAGCACCACCTTTAACCAAACCGTTCCGATTTTTATGGTTCTAAATTACTGGGTGTCTCAGATATTTATATTATAATTTTTCCAATAATTACATGTACTTTCTGTTATTAACTTTCTGTTATTGGTTTATGCAATTTTCTTGCATAAACCAATATTTTGAGCAAAACGGAACTGTTTATAAACTTCCTAATCAGCATCGTACTCGTGAATTTCGAGCAACTCAATTAGTTCTTGATTATTTTAATGAGAATCCACACTCAAGCGTTAGGGAAAAGTAAAATTTTAAATATCCCGAAAAGCACTATCTGGTTATGCCTGAAGAAAAATAACAGGAAATCTTTTAAACCAAAATTTCTTCAAACACCCTGGTTGGTGACCCTGAAAGGAGAATGGGATACTGTTTATGGTTACAAGGCATGTACATAAAAAATCATACATTTTTAAAAAATATGAAGAAAGATGAAGCCACATTTACGACAAATGGTATCGTATCATCACAAAATATTAGATTATAAGCTCAAGGGCACCACATTGGGTAATACAATGTAAGAGACAATATTCTACTAAGGTGAACATTTGGTGCGGTATTTTAAATGAAATTATTATTGGACCATCTTTTTTTTATACAAATTTGAATGCCGATGGATTTTTTAGATTTTTACAGAATGAATTTGATGAAATTGATGCGTTGCCTTTTAATTATCAGTAGAATTTACACTTACAATTTGACGAGGCACCCATTCATCGTGAAATTAACATAAGAAACTGGTTAAATAATAATTTTCCAAATCGTTGGATTGGGCGAAACAGTCCTGTAATTAATTGGCCGCCGAAATCCCCGGACCTCACGCCTCTTGATTTTTTTTGCTGGGGGACAATTAACAACAATTGAGAAAAGTACTGAACAATACCCGACGACGTATTCAGAAGTGCTTAATAGAAAATGGCGGATTGATAGAAATGTCTAGTATTTTAGTTTAATAATGCCAATTTAGACCGACCTGTAAATAAAGGAAGTGTTTTGTTAAAAAATAGTATGTAATTATTAGATAATTATTATTAATTATTAATTAAATATTTAATTTATTAAATTATTAATTATTGTTGAAAATATCATAAAAAAATATCAAGGACACCCAGTAATTTAGAAGCATAAAAATCGGTACATTTTGATTTAAGGTGGTGCTGGTCAAGAATCTGTTGTTAGTTTTTCATCATCATCATCATCGCATGTCGATCCACTGCAGGATGAAGGCCTCTTCAGTATGCTTCCAACTTTCACCGTCCTGGGCTTTCCTCTGCTACTCGGGTCCAATATACTTAACGATGTCATCAATCCATCGTGCTTTCGGTCTTCTTCGCGGACGTTTGCGATCAAGCGGTATCCACTCCAGGATTGCCTTGGTCCATCTGTCGTCCTATCGTCTCGCTATATGGCCTGTTCATCTCCATTTCAATTGCTTTACTCTTCCAATGATGTCACATACTTTTGTTTGTTCCCTGATCCATGCACAAGACTTTCAGTCTCGTCTTGTAATGCCAAGCATACATCTTTCCATTCCCCTCTGTGCCACCCGAAGTTTTTCAATTGATTGCGATGTGAGTTCCAAGTTTCACTTTCGTATGTCATAACGGGTATAACGCACTGATCGAAGACTTTACTTTTCAGACAAAGTGGGAGTCTGCTCTTAAACACTATGTTGAGCCTGCCAAATGCCTGCCAGCCACATTTAACACGCCGTTCCACTTCCCGGGCGGTATTCCCCTCCATTGAAATCATCTGCCCAAGATATATAAAGCTGTCCACAATCTTCAAATCCCTTCGAAATTCTTCTGTTCTGAGCGAAGTTATTGAACATAACCTGACCCTTTTTCAGGTTTATTTTCAAACCAAATGGTTTCCCAGCCCTTTGCAGTTCTTGTATGCGTCTTTGCAGCTCTTCTGGGTCTTGTAAAAGGAGATCAATATAATCTGCAAATCTAAGATGGTTTACGTTTGAACCATTAATCTTTACACCATCCTGTTCCCAATCCAGTTTACGGAATACTTCTTCAAGGCCAGCCGAGAAAAGAATAGGCGATATTGCGTTACCCTGCCGTTCTACATTAATTCCCACTTCAAGATCATCAAGGTGAATTGTGGCTGTAGCTCCATCATATATCGATTCTAATAGGTTTACATATGCTTTATCTACCCCTTGGCTAAGCAGTGCATCCATTATCGCATGCTTTGAGATGGAGTCAAATGCTTTTTCGTAGTCGATAAAAGCCAAGCACAGTGGCATGTTGTCTTCGTTGTGCCTTTCTATGGCCTGCTGTACAACCTGGATGTGATCCATTGTACTGAATCCACTTCTGAATCCTGCTTGTTCTCTTGGTTGTGCGTCATTCAGTTTTTTTAATATTCTTTTAGAAATTATCTTAGTGAAAACTTTGTTGAAAACATTACTGATATTTGCGTTCTTTTGTTTCTCAGCTTCTGTTTAGCCTTGTTAATTCCTTTGTTTTCTTCCAGGGTTTCTTGCACTAGCTTCATGTTGAATCGGCGCGTGTCATCTCTGATACGTTTCCTTATAGTTTTGCAGAGCTCAGTGTACTCGACCCTGCCAAAAGGACTACCGGCATATCTCATTGCCCGCCGTTTCTTCATTAAATCAATGGTCTCACTGGAGATTTTTGTTCTCCAACATTAAACTTCCGACATTAAAATTGTTAAGGATAGTACAATTGGTAAATATTGTTTTATCGTTGGTCATGATGTAGTCAATTTCACTTGTGAGCCCAGATGGACTTTTCCATGTCCATTTTCTGCTGATATTTTTCTTATAGAACGAATTCATAAAATATAGCTCTTGTCCTTCAGCAAAATCAACCAATCTGTCACCTCTATTGTCTCGCTCACCAGTTCCATATGGGCCAGTTACATTTTCGTCAGTTCTTGTTGT
Source organism: Cosmopolites sordidus (assembly GCA_031761425.1). Taxonomy (NCBI): domain Eukaryota; kingdom Metazoa; phylum Arthropoda; class Insecta; order Coleoptera; family Curculionidae; genus Cosmopolites; species Cosmopolites sordidus. The sequence continues at coordinate 1,112,281 of JARFXV010000268.1, read as the reverse complement.
TCCAATTCTGGCATTAAAATCATCCATCAGTATTTTGTACCTACATTTTTCCTTGTATAAAAGCTGGCCACATCATCATAAAATTCTTCAATATCCTCATCCTTATGGCTTATAGTTGGTGTATAAGTCTGGACGATTTGAAGCCTACACTTTTTATTCAGCTGAATGACGCATTGGGCCAGTCGATCGGATGTACTTTCAAATTTTACTACACTGTCTCTCTTGGGGTGCCCTTGAGCCTATAATCTGTCTCTCTTCGCCCGTTCTTCGTGTTTCACAAAGCCCAATAATATCCCAATGTATGTTGTCAAGTTCGATTAACAGTTCTTGCAATCGGACCTCTGTTTTCATAGTCCGTATATTTAGCGTTGCAATCTCTCTGCCTTGGGGCAGGTCTTCCCGCTGCCGTAGGTACTTGCCCCTTGGCCTTCGGGGAATGAGGGCCGTGTTTGAGGTTGTACTGTCATATTGAAACATATTGAAATATAAATATATATATATATATATATATATATATATATATATATATATATATATATATATATATATATATCATCATCATCATCATCAGCCCGTATCGATCCACTGCAGGATGAAGGCCTCTTCAGCATGCTTCCAACCTTCACGGTCCTGGGCTTTCCTCTGCCACTCGGGTCCAATATACTTAACGATGTCATCAGTCCATCGTGCTTTCGGTCTTCTTCGCGGACGTTTGCGATCAAGCGGTATCCACTCCAGGATTGCCTTGGTCCATCTGTCGTCCCATCGCCTCGCTATATGGCCTGCCCATCTCCATTTCAACTGTTTTACTCTTCCAATGATGTCACAGACTTTTGTTTGTTCCCTGATCCATGCGCAGGACTTTCTGTCTCGTCTTGTAATGCCAAGCATACATCTTTCCATTCCCCTCTGTGCCACCCGAAGTTTTTGAATTGATTGCGATGTGAGTGTCCAGGTTTCACTTCCGTATGTCATAACGGGTAGAACGCACTGATCGAATACTTTTCGTTTCAGGCAAAGTGGGAGTCTGCTCTTAAACACTATGTTGAGCCTACCAAATGCCTGCCAGCCACATTTAACACGCCGTTCCACCTCCCGGGCGGTATTCCCCTCCATGGAAATCCTCTGCCCAAGATATACAAAGCTGTCCACAATCTCTAAATCCCTTCCTAAAACTGAAATTCTTCTGTCCTGAGCGAAGTTATTGAACATAACCTGACTCTTTTCCAGGTTTATTTTCAAGCCAAATGGTTCGCCAGCCCTTTGCAGTTCTTGTATGCGTCTTTGCAGCTCCTCTGGGTCTTGTGAAATGAGAATAATATCATCTGCAAATCTAAGATGGTTTAAGTTTGCACCATTGATCCTTACCCCATCCTGTTCCCAATCCAGTTTACGGAACACTTCTTCAAGGCCAGCCGAGAAAAGAATAGGCGATATTGCGTCACCCTGCCGTACACCTCGTTCTATATTAATTCCCACTTCAAGATCATCAAGGTGAATTGTGGCTGTAGCTCCATCATATATCGATTCCAATAGGTTTACATAGGCTCTCTCTACACCTTGGCTAAGCAGTGCATCCATTATCGCATGCTTTGAGATGGAATCAAATGCTTTTTCGTAGTCGATAAAAGCCAAGCACAGTGGCATGGTGTATTCGTTGTGCCTTTCTATGACCTGCTGTACAACCTGAATGTGATCCATTGTACTGAATCCACTTCTGAATCCTGCTTGTTCTCTCGGTTGTGCGTCATTCAGCCTTTTTAATATTCTTTTAGAAATTATCTTAGTGAAAACTTTGTACATCACTGATAGGAGGCTTATTGGACGGTAGTTCTTTAAATCTTCCTGTGCTCCTTTTTTATGTAAAAGGATCACTTCTGCATTTTTCCATAAGTCAGGTACTTTTTGTTCTTTGAGGCATTTTGAGTATAATTTTGCCAGTGTTTTATGTAACGTCCAACCACCAGCTTTTAGCATTTCGACAGTTACACTATCCTTTCCTGGAGCCTTGCCGTTCTTCATCAATTCTATAGCATTTGTTACTTCCTCCACTAGGATATCTGGTATTATATATTGTTCTTCCGTGGGTATTGCTGTGCCTGACTGGCTCTGATCTTCATATAACTGGGAATAAAACCTTCTGATAATCTCTAACATTTGGGTACGCGTCCTGCACACTGTGCCATCCTCACGCTTTAAAGCATATATTTGCGTTCTTTTGTTTCTCAGCTTCTGTTTAGCTTTGTTAATTCCTTTGTTTTCTTCCAGAGTTTTTTGCACTAGCTGCATATTGAATCGGCGCGTGTCCTCTCGGATACGTTTTCTTATAGTTTTGCAGAGCTCAGTGTACTCGACCCTGCCAAAAGGACTACCTGCATTTCTTATTGCTCGCCGTTTCTTCATTAAATCAATGGTCTCACTGGAGATTTTTGTTTGTTTGAGACATTTTTCCTCTGGTGCTATTGAAGCAGCCGTTTGAAGTACATTGTTGGCGATTTCTTCATATTGAACTGATATTTCCACCTCCTCTGGATCTTGTAACGCAGCAAATCGGTTTGACAAAGCAATCTCAAAATCGCTTCCTCTCTCCAGCAGTTTTACAGAATCCACCTTGCCCTTCTTTGATCTTACCATTTTTTCTTACCTTTTTTTATATATATATATATATATATATATATATATATATATATATATATATATATATGTTTTTTTGACGTTTGTATAATAACATAATATGCTGATCTCCATCGACAAATCAAAATATATAAATATCTAAGAGCCGATAAAATGCAAACTGGTAGTAGATGACAAACCAATTGAGCATGTAAGAACTTCACTTTTCAAGTAGCAATAATTCAGTAAATAGGCCGGAAGAACAAGTCAATTAAGCCTCGACAAATTCAGGTTGCTTAAGAGATGTTACCTGAAGAGTTAGTCATATTTGCATTGGAAATAAAATACCTATGATCTAGGATCTTTTACGATCTACAAGACCGGCACTGATCTATGACATCAACGCCTCAGCTAACACAAACAAAATCAAAACATTCTACGAATAGCATAGATGAAAACTCTAAGAACAAGTAAAATATTTTCATCCTGATCCATACGTGTATGGATCTAAATCTATTCTATGTCATTCCGGGTGTAAATCCGTTCGTTCTGTTAAGAGTCACGACGTTTCGCTTCCAGTGAAGAGTCTAACTGAGCCAGTTTAAGATAAACAGAGCAAAAGTTAAGATAATCTGTCGAAGAGAGCGTACAAGAATGGTAGGATCGAAAAAGGACAAAGTAAATTTTGGGAAGCTGCTTCAGAAGGGCAACGATTTTAAGATTGCTTTGTCGAATCAATTTGCTGTGTTGCAAGACCCAGAAAAGAAGGAAATAACAGATCAGTATGAAAAGATTATCGATCGTGTGCTTGAAACGGCTGCTGCAACAGCATCAGCGAAAAAAAGTTTCAAACAGTCAAAAATCTCCAATGAGACCATTAATTTAATGAAAAAGCGAAGAACAATGAGGAATGCAGGGAGTCTTTTTGGCAGAGTCGAGTACGTTGAGCTTTGCAAAACCATAAGAAAACGTATTCGACAGGAAACAAGTCGGTTCAACATGCTGCTAGTGCAAAAAACACTAGAAGAAAACAAGGAAATAAACAAAACAAAACACAAGCTGAGAAATAAAAGGACACACATTTTTGCCTTAATGCGTGAGGATTTCTCAGTGTGTAGGGAACGAACGGAAATATTAGAGGTTATCAGAAAATGTTAATCAAGTTATACGAAGATTAGAACAAGTCAAAGGGAGCAATACCTACAGAAGAGCAAATGCCAGATATCCTGTTGGATGAAGTAACAAATGCTATAGAAATGATGAAGAATGGAAAGGTTCCTGGAAAGAACAGTGTAACTGTTGTAATGTTAAAAACTGGCGATCGAACTTTACTTACAATACTGGCAAAATTGTACTCAAAATGCCTCAAAGAACAAAAAATACCCAAACTATGGAAAAATTCCCCGAAGTGATTCTTCTTCATAATAAAGGACCACAAGAAAATTTAAAAAACTACCGCCCAATTAGCCTCTTATCAGTATTGCATAAAGTTTTCATCAGGATAATATCTAAAGAATATTAAGAACACTGAATGACACTCAACCAAGAGAGCAAGACGGATTTAGAATTGGATTCAGTATACTGAATCATATCTACATTGTCCAACAGTCCATTGAAAGGCACAATGAATACACCATGCCACTGTGCTTGGCTCTCATTGACTACGAAAAAGGCATTTGACTCAATATCAAAGCAAGCCATAACGGATGCATTGCTTAATAAAGGGATAGACAAAGCCTATGTGAACCTACTTAGATCCATATATAATGAAGCTACAGCGACAGTTTACATGGATGATCTTGAATTTAAAATCAATATAGAACGAGGTGTACGGTAGGGTGACTCAATATCGCCTATCCTTTTCTCAACCTGCCTTGAAGGGGTATTCCGTAATCTGTATTGGGAACAGGATGGAATAAAAATAAATGGTGCAAACTTAAGCCACCTTAGATATGCAGATGATATCGTTCTCCTATCACAAGACCCAGATAAACTGCAAAGACACAAACAAGAGTTGCAAAGGGTGGGAGAACCATTTGGCTTGAAAATTAACCTGAAATTCACTCAGATTATATTCAACAAATTTGTTTAAAATAGAAGAATATCTATTTTAGGATGCGATTTAGAGGTGGTGGACCACTACAGATATCTTGGGCAAGGATTTCAATGGAGGATGATACTACCCAGAAAGCGCAACGGCGTGTTCTGGCAGGTTTAACATAGTATTTAAGAACAAACTCCCACTTTGTGTTTTTTTGTGGCTTTTGATCAGTGCGTGCTGCCTCTTCTGACATACGGAAGTGAAACTGTGCTTGGCATTACGAAGTAGGACAGAAAGAACTGCACATGGATCAGAGAACAGACGAAAGTATATAACATCATTGGAAAGGTGAAGGAATTGAAATGGAGCGTCCACGAAGAAGACTTAAAACACGATGAATCGATAACATCATCAAGTAGATTAGAATAGAGTATATATATATATATATATATATATATATATATATATATATATATATATATATATATATATATATATATATATATATATATATATATATATTATTATTATTATTATTATTCACGTATGGGCCCGCGAAGTACAATTAGAGGCGCTTGTTGTTGTTAGCCTTCCTTTGCGCCCATACTAATTTCATTCTTTCGCTATGAGCTTTTTTCCTTTCGTCAGACCAAGTTGTACCAGTCTTCCTACATTTTCCTCTCTGGTCAACCTACCAAACATTAACCTTGTGTCTGAAACAGCCTCTATCCTGAATTTCACTTTGTGTAATATTTGCTGATCTTAGGTCCTCTTTAATTGCAGCAATCAACTCCTACTCCTATTTTCATATTCGACTATTTTTCTAGCTAGCCTACTGGGATTCATCTGTTTTATATGTCCGTAAAACTTAAGTCTTCTTTTTCTCATATCGCTATGTATATCTGTGTATTGTTTGATTTCTTGGTTTTCTCGAAGTCGGTATGTTGTGCTATTTATTTGTTTGGGGCCTAGAATTTTTTTATAATTTTTCTTTCCATCTTTTCAATGTCCTCGATGTCCCGCTTTCTATTCAAAATGAGCGTTTCTGCAGCATATAGACATTCTGGCTTAATAACTGTGTTATAATGTCTCAGTTTTGTGTTTTTAGATAGGCATTTTTGTTGTAAATATTTTGTGTAAGTCTCAATGCCGTTTCCATTTTTTGACATCAACCCTTATTGGCCGCTTTTTCCAATCCATTTTCCATAATTATTTTACCCAAATATTTGAATTGAGAGACTCGTCTGATGTTACCATATTTTGTTTTTAGAAATGATGTTCTTAGTCTGTTGCAGGTCATGTATTGTGTCTTTTCAAAGGTAATTTGGAGTCCTACCTTTTCTGCTGTTTCTTTTAGGATTTCAATGTGTTTCTGTGCCGTTAATACATCTTGAGCTAAAATTGCTAGATCATCAGCAAATGCCAGACAATCAATTTTGATCTGGTTCTCCCCAGTTTAATGGGCTGGTCAATATTCAGGCCCGACTTTTTTTTCACGCCACTCCTGTATTACTTTTGCTAGAACACAGTTAAATAAGAGTGGCGAGAGTCCATCCCCTTGTCTCACTCCAGTTTTAATTTCGAAGGGCTCTGAGATGTCACCCATGAATTTAACTTTTGAGCTTGTGTTAGTTAACGTTGCTTTAATAATTGCCAGCGGTTTCAGATCTAGTCCTTGTTCTTTCAAGATTCGGAATAAAGATTCGCCGTCAATAGAATCATATGCTTTTTGAAATCTACAAATGTACAGATTTTTATTGTACAGTTTTTGATGTCTTAGAATCAACTTTAGATTCAGGATCTGCCCGGTCGAAAACCTGCTTGATATTCACCAATGTTTGGTTCTAACTGTCCCTGTGCTCTGTCTAGTAGACATTGAGATAGAATCTTGTAACAAACTGGGAGAAGAGATATCCCTTTATAGTTGCTTACATCCGTTCTATCTCCTTTCTTATGTAGTGGATGGATTAGAGCATCTTTCCAATCTTCCGGAATCCGTTCGGTTCGCCAAACTTCTTGTAGAATTTTGGTTATTTCCTTGATTGTACCAGGACCAGCGGATTTCAAAAGTTCATCAGTGATTCCATCTTCACCAGAAGCTTTGTCATTTTTAAGCCGCTTCATTTGCCTAATTATTTCATCTTCATTCGGTGGTAATGAATCTGGGTTTGTTTGTTTAGGGTTTAGTGTTGGTAATTTGTTTAAGGGCTCAGGACAGTTTAGTAGTTGTTCAAAATATTTCGCAAGTTCTTTGCAGTTATCTTGGTTATTTAGAGCTATTGTCCGTTTTCCTTTTGGAAGCAAAGACTTTGGGATTGATAGCCTGTTAATTTAGTTTTAAATGTTTTGTAAAATTTCGGGTGTTATTTTTTTGGAAATCTTTTTCTATTTCATTAAATTGATTGTTTTCATATTTTCTTTTAATTTGTCTAATTAGCTTCGATGTTTCTTTTCTTACTTCCAAAAAGATGTTATAGTTTATTGCTGTTTTTTGACTGTTCCAATCTTTGAATGCTTTACTTTGGCTTAATACTGTTTGCTCGCAAATTTCATCCCACCACGGATGTTTACTACGTTTTTGTAAAGGGACCAACTTTAAGGCTGTTTTAATAATTTTTTGTTTCAATTCTTGCCAGTTCTGTGCAGGTTGTTTATCAAGCTCTTCTGTTAGGGCTGGTTTTATTTTCGTTCGGGTCAAACTTTGGTATTAGCAGCCTCTTTTGAATAAGTTTTCGAGGTTTTAAGCTAAGTTTGATTCAAGTCAAGTAGTGATTCGTGTCTATATTTGCTCCTTTCCTGACTTGAACTTGAACATTCAAAATCTCTTTATAATAAGGGTACGAAATGGCAACATGGTCAATTTGAAATTCACCCATATACGTGTTTGGGCACCTCCAGGTCTTGTTTTGATATTTTCTTCTTAAAATGGGTTGACATTATTTTTAGATTAAACTGCGAACATAGTTCAACCAATCTTCTACCATTATGGTTAGTCCATTTATGAGCGGGAAAACTGCCGACTGTTTTTTGTACTTTTTTTCTTTCCCTAGTTGGGTGTTGAAATCACCCAATAGGCTTTTTACATGGCTAGAGGGAATTTTAGAGATAGTATTTTCCAGAATTTCCCAGGACTTATTTACTTTTTCAGGATTAGATTTATTATCTTCGTTAACTGGGAGCTGTGCATTGATTAATGTATAGTTTTTGTTAGCACACTTGAGGGATAGTGTCATAAGTCGATTATTTACTGGCTGGACATTAGTTATAGAACCAAGAATGTTTCTTGAGATAGCGAAAGCAACACCGAGATGTGGTGTATTTTTGAGTATTCTTTTGTCCGTTTTACTTTTAAAAAGTCTGTAGTTGCCGAATTCCAAGGTGTTATCATCTGTCAATCAGGTTTCTACATATATATATATTTATTTATTTATTTATTTATTTATTTATTTATTTATTTATTTATTTATTTATTTATTTATTTATTTATGTATTTATTTATTTATTTATTTATTTATTTTTTTATTTATTTATTTCTCCCGTTATAAGAGCTTCAAAGGACGGGAGAACCATTTGGCTTGTGAATAAACCTGGGAAAGAATCGGGTCATGTTTAATAAATTTGCCGAGGATAGAAGAACTTCTGTTTTAGGGAGGGATTTGAATATTGTGGATCACTACATATCGTTCGAGCAGAGGATCTAAATGAACGGTAATACCGCACGGGAGGTGGAACGCAAGCTCAACATGGGGTTTAAGAGCTCCTACTTAGCCTGAGGAGAAGAGAAGAGACACACATCAAAATCCATTCAAAAGCTTCGGGTAGCACAGAAGAGAATGGAAAGGTGTATGCTTGGCATTATAATAAGCACATTATATAAGCACAGCGATGCGATGTGACGACAGATGGACCAACACAATCTTGGGATGGACACCTCTTGATCATAAACGTCCGCGAAGAAGACCGAAAACACGATGGACTGATGACTTCATTAAGGATATAGGGCAGAGGGGAGTTCAAGACCGCACAAATTGGAGGCATGAAAACTACAATATTTAGAAAGGCGTTAAAGTTCAGATTCTGTTAATTATTAGACTGTTGTGCTGTTAATTTTATTTGACTGTTGTTATTATTATCTTCGTTGTTGGCCCGTTGGCCTTTAAACACGCTCCAAATTAATATGGCACGAAGAATTTGGAGCAGTCCTAAGACTGGGTAAAGTGTGAAGGAAGGCAAACATTAGGTTAATATTTTTTTAACTTAATGCAGGTAGTAGTGAAATAATAACTGATTTTTTCAGAAAAATCGAAATATCTCTTGACATGTCAGAGATATCGATTTCGGCTTTCACTGGATGATTCCTCTTTCAATTACCTTTCTAGCCATGTAATAAAAGCTGTACCATTCCATTTGAAAAAACTGAACAAAAATTCAAAAAAACTATTGTTGAATGTAACGCCACTTCGCGGTTTCATTTATAAACTGATCATTTTTAGTAGAATTTTTTTCCCCCAAAGCTGTGGGATAAATAGTTTTCAAGATACGGCCGCGATCCATCCTTAATGGGACGCCTGGTATATAAAAAATATTGTATTCCTTTGTCAGGCCAAGAAATTTTCAAATCTCTTACAATGGTATGTTAAATTCGCCAATCCCGACACTTTTTGATTTGAATACTACAACAACGTAAATTAAGATCGTGTCGTTTCGCCACAACTCAACAAGCAGAACCGACAGTTAAAGAGTTAATTTTAACTATTCGCAATGACAAAATTTATTTCTATTTAATTCGACTTTCACTAACGAGGGAGTCTCGGTGGCAGGCGATGGCTCGTATCTATTTCCACACAAAGAAGCACATCATTATTTCAAGCCGAATGATGTGGTATGACATAATCACCTCTTTTAGGGATGATGTCATAGGCCTCGGAACTCCAGGCCAGGTCAGCAAACCTTTTTAAAGCACCGAAATAATAAAAAAAAGGCATACTAGCCGTCGATTTATGAACCTGAGGCTTTCGAGAGTTTTGTTTGTTTTAAGGCTCAAGTGCAAGGTTACGTATACCGGGGATGTTCGTTATTGTTGTTCGGGGAAGTTCAATGAACATAATGTTTGTTCGCGTATTATAAATTATCAACAATATTAATTATCAGGTTCTCGTCATTATAGGTCTGGTCGTTCAAGTCTCTTATATTATACCTGGTGTGGTAGTTAATGATTCTTATTTTTTTTTCTGAAAAAAACGTTTAATTAGGGAGAAAGGAAAAAAATGGTTTATTCAAAATATGCGTCATCTCTAGCTGCACATTTTTCCCATCTCTCTGGTGATTTAATAATAATAATAATAATAATAATAATGTATTGAATCCCCAAGACAATACAAATATGCATGGATCAAGTCAAAATTAGAGCATGCACATTGCCACACTTCTGTGCATACAAAGAATATATAATATTTAAACCTACATATAAATATTTTATTCTTGAAAAGGTATATAATTTAATAATTTAATAAAGTATTTATTCAATCCCCACAACAATACAAATATCCATGATTAAGTCGGATTGACAGAATTGACAGAATGTTCAGTAACACGACCTCAGAAATAATACATGAAATGATAATCTTGCACAAATAAACATTGTATACATAAATAAGCATTGAATCTAATTATTGATACGACATATATTCTTCTAAACTATAAAAACTTTGACTTATAAGAAATTCGCGCACTAATTTCTTAAATTCGTTGTCATTCTGAACATGCTTAAATCGTTGTGGCAACTTATTATACAGCTTCACACCCCTATAGTAAACATTATGTTCAACTATCTTACATGAATGTATTGGTAAAACAAGTTCATCAGAGCCTCGTGTGTCATAGTGATGAAAATCACTATTTTTTACGAATGCTACAAAATTTCGCCTAACAAAGATGATAATCTCCAAAATATATAGTGATGGTAGAGTCAAAATCCTGCATTGTTTAAAAATTGGTCGACATGTTGCCAGTAGTGATACCCCACCCATCATTCGAATTATCTTTTTTTGTATTTTGAAAACACGCAACAGATGAGGCGACCCACCCCAAAATATCAAACCGTACCTAGCGCGACTGTAAAACTCTGCATAGTAATATGAATGCACAACATCCGGGGTACCAACCCGTTTTAACCTATACACAGCATATGAGACAGCAGCTAATTTCTTGCATAGTTCAGCTATGTGTTCATCAAGACAGCAAAGTCTGTTATCGAGATGAACACCCAGAAATCTAGTACAGGATGTTTGCTGTATAGACTTACAGTTAATTTTTAGTAAATATGACTCTGTTATAGTGTGTGTTCGAGGAGTAAAAGCAATAAAACTGGTTTTGTCCACATTAAGGGATAACTTATTATTCGTAAATCAACTATAAAATTTATTGAGCATTTCCTGTACCGTTTCAATGGCTTCCTGCATGTTTCTATTTCCTGTTAAATAGTTGCTATCATCAGCAAACATTACCATATTTCCGCTACTTCAAACATCTGGCAGATCATTAACAAAAATTTAAAATAATAGTGGACCCAAAACACATCCTTGAGGCACTCCAGAAATAATCCTTAATCTTTCAGATGTTGCTTCATCAATCTGTACAACTTGGTGTCGGTCAAACAAGAAATATTGCAACCACTCTCTCACCCGACCCCTCAAGCCATAGTGATGAAGTTTGTCCAGCAGTATTGGGTGATCCACCAGATCGAAAGCCTTACTTAGATCCATAAACAGACCAACACATTTGCAATTATCGTTTATGTTTTCATATATCTTGTTTAAAAATTCACAGATTGCTGAATGTGTAGATCGACCACTTCGAAACCCGTGCTGTGATGATTTCAATATATTAAAGCGCACAAGAAAGGACATGATCTGCTCATACACTATACGCTCCAACAGTTTAGAAAACGTAGGTAGAATAGCTATTGGTCTATAGTTAGAGAGGGAGAGCCGGTCACCTCTCTTGAAGACAGGAATTACTTTTGATGTTTTTAATGCCCTCGGAAAAATACTAGTTTTCAGAGACCAATTCACTAGATATGTTAACGATATTATTAATGAATTGATAGACTTCTTCAGTACAACTGAAGGAATATTATCTAGCCCCACAGAATTTGTATTTTTTAGTTTCCTTACTGTTTTAATTATGTCATATTGGTTAACTGGCCGTAATATCATAGAGTTTTGAATGGGAGTCACTTGTCTAACCCTAGTAGCAGCCATTGAACTCACCAACACGTTCTTAGGAAGATTAACAAAGTATTTATTAAAACAACTAGCAATTTCATACTTGTCTTTCAAAGTAATTCCATCCTCATCCCTTATGGCGCTTATGTTAGTTCTTGTATTGCGGTTTTTTTGAATGTTATTGTTTATTATTTTCCAAGCCGTTTTTGACTTGTTCTCCGATTCAAAATATTGTTTCATATTGTAAAGCAGTTTAGCCCTTCTTATAACCTTTCTATAAATTCTTTTGCACACCCTCTAATGTGTAACATCTTTTTTTTTCTCCTTTATTTGGGTTTTTCGCCACTGTCTAAAAGTCAAAAAATATCAAACATACCTGTTCTTATTTAAAGAAAGAATCACTGGGTAAAAACAAAATAAAAAAAAAACGGAGACAAATTTCTCAGTGATTCTTTTTTTTTTTTGTAATAAATTTGCCTAACGAACAAAATTTTAAAGATATAAAAATGTTTTAAAAAAATGTACAAAGTTTTAACGTTAACGTTTCGGAGGGTAATCTCCCCCCGTTTTCAAAACTGAACTAAAAAATAAATTATATTAATTTGTTATATATAAAGTAACGAGTGAAAGTAAATATATTTTTTTTTTGTATGTCAACGATACATACATTGACATTGGATTACATTGGAGATAACCCTCCGAAACGTTAACGTTAAAAGTTTGTACATTTTTTTATAACATTTTTATATCTTTAAAATTTTGTTCGTTAGGCAAATTTATTACAAAAAAGAATCACTGAGAAATTTGTCTCCGTTTGGTTTTTTTTTTTTGTTTTTACCCAGTGATTCTTTCTTTAAATAAGAACAGGTATTTTTGATATTTTTTTAGTTTTAGACAGTGGCAAAAAAACCCAAATAAAGGAGAAAAGATATATGAACATGCCACAATCATTCAGTGTAACATCTTGTTCGGCTCCGGATAATAGTTTCGTTCGATACAATTCTTTTAAAGTAATAGATGACATTCTGATACCTCTTGTCAACCAAGGTTTAAATTGACCCTTATTGGACATTCTTACTTTTCTAAGGGGAAAGCACATATCAATGTAATACTCCCAACAATGTGAAAATGCCTCAAATCCCCGATCCAAACTTTCAGCCTGAAATACGTCATACCAATCTTCCCCGCTCAGATACAGCTGAAATAGTTTCATATTAGTTTCACTATAATGTCTTTTAAATGTTGTTATTTCATGCAGATTTGATGTAATTGGAATCTGTATCAACTGAGCCGAATGATCAGACAGACAATTACTCCAAACAATACAAGACAAACCATCTAATTCATAATTTGTACATATATAATCTATAAAAGTAACCGATCTTTCTGTGGTACGAATTGGTTTCTTTACTGTATTACATAACCCATAACTAAGTAGTACATCCTTTAAGTTACTAACAATATTAGTATTTTCCTTATAATCGATATTTAAATCCCCACATAAAACACATTTGCAATTTATTGGAAGGCGTAACTCATAAAGAATTGTGGGTGCCCTTGTGGGTGCCCTTCCAGAAAAACGCTACATCTTTTGAATTGGTCTAGTCATCAAGCTATTTTTCGACATCTTCGTATAGCCCGGTTCAAGATATTTCGTTGCCTTTCGGCAAATTGTTAATTGCCCCAATAAATTTCAATAAAAATATTCCTAGTTTCTTCAGAGGCGCCAGAGTCGGAGTGGTTTAATTTCTGAATAATTTTGGAAAAAATAAAATATTGTTAAATTATTATTATTATGTATGACTAAAACATTGTTTATTGGTTTGTGTATTTTGAATTTATTAATACAATAAAAATAAATAAATAAATAAATGTATCTATTAGTACAATAAAAATTATAACTTAAATTTAATTATACATTTAATTCGGTTTCACTCTCACTGTCCCTTTGATCTACATTAATAATAAGTGATTATATATTATTAGTAAATGATACATAGGAATATTCTATTTTAATAACACGGTTAATCGAATGTATCCAACTTTCTTTGGAAATACTATATTCAACTATCCTAATTAATGTTGCAGCACTTGCACTTAGAGTCGGATAAATTTTTCTGCTCTAACATTGGATTTTACCTGATTCCACATATGCTCAATTGTATTAATACAGTAATACGGAGGAAGGCCTAAAACCGTATATCCTATATCGGCAGCAATGGTATCACATCCATATTCCTTTTTAATATTAAATGCCTTTAATATTTCTAGATCACATTTTTTTTATACATTTTCGAAGTATATATCGTATTTTAATATATAGTTCTGAATTTCCAATTTAGTGTTATTTGCATTAGGAACTTTATTTTTTGGCAGTTATGATAACTAGCATTGTCCATTACAATTACGCTTTCCTTAGGCACATTGGGCAAAAGGTTATTTTTAAACAAATCTTCAAAAAGTTCTCCTGTGGTGTCGTCATGGTAGTCTAAAGATGAATGTTTAATAGACAACCGTAAACAATTTGGAACCCATCCATCCTCGGAATCAGCATCTAAAATTGTAGTTATTTTTCCCTTGTTTGCTGGCGCTTTTGTTTGGCATTTTTTTGATGTATCTACCCATCTTTTTGCTGACGTTTCATGTGTATTGAACCATGTTTCATCAAGGTAGATAATGGGACGATTTTCCAATATATTTTTTTATAGAGTTTAAGTAGTCAAACCGCCATCGCCGCAATCGTTGTCATTCCATTAATATTTGTCTTTTATTAATGGTCCGATATGCAAAACCCATTTGAGATAATATTCTCCGGAGGCTAGTTCTGCTGCAAAGAATGTTGTTTCATCTTTTCTTAGTCGCTGTTGCAATGAATGCACGCACGCATACATAGCATACATTTTGCTTCTCAAGTCTTTGTCGCTTTCGTCAACTCATTTGCTTTTACCAGAATCACTACGAACTTTTTTGGCTTTAATTGATTTCGTCACAATATATTTAACTGTAGGCAATGGCGTTTTCGTTGCGGCTGCATTTACATAAAACCCCCTATTCAATAAAGAAACATTCACATTTTTAACAATGTGCTTAGCATCAGAGATAAATGTTTTCTTTTAAAATTAACACTACCGGAGGCACAATGATCATTATCTTGCCAAGAACGCCACATTTTTAACACATTTATAATAATAAAAATACGATTGAAATTATACAACTGCGCTGTTTAAGAAAATAATACGAACTAAACTAAAATATTTCAAAACTACTACACGAGATATAAAATTAGTTTTATCTCTTTACCTGTTATTTTATTCGGCCCGGCCCTGTTTACGTTTCTTGTAACATTGCCGGGTTTCGTTACGGCAGGGGTTGTTAAGAGTTTATTGTAGCAAATCGGTCAACGATATATCTTGAAACGCACTATACCGTCAATTGAGAGCATTGAGTGGAAATGTTTGAGAATTTTTTGGTAACTAAAGTGCAAAACTTTGCTGGTTCTAATCATAGAACATGGTTTCAGCAGGACGGAGCAACGTTCAATAGCGTCGTTCCAATTCGTCTCGGACACGAGTTCGTGAAATTTACCGTTTACGGACGTTAAAATTTTATTTTGGGACACCTTAGTTTATGTTTTATGTAATCTTAAATCATCTTACTTTCTGATATAGTAGTACGCAGTGTTCTTAACACTATTTCGATTTCCGCTTTTAAAAACAGATAACCTTAATTCATTTTATCGATGAAATCGTTTTTTAATCTAGACCAATGTGACGAAGTCAAGGTCAGACGTTTAATAATATAATTTATTAATAGTTTGATCCAAAAACAAATTTCAGGTGTGGGAAATAGGCACAAGGTCATCTATCACAAATATTGTCACAAAACGATTCAATCGCAACCAGTCAGTTCTGATAGGGTTTACCATTTTTTTATGACGTTGGTAGATCAAAAAGACGGGGGGATTTTTCTTTACGTAATGTAAATATCACATGCATGGACTTGGTTTCATTCGTTTTGATGCGCCATGTTTTTAGCCATTGTATTTTGTTTAACTTCGCTTGATGATTTCTTGACGCTGATATTGGATCAGTGTGTGATGCCAGGATAGCAGTGTCATCAGCATATGTTCCCACTGTAGTGGTTCTTGTTTTCGGTAGGTCCGCTGTATATAATAGGTATAGCATCGGTCCAAGCACGCTTCCTTGAGGAACGCCTGAGTGGATGGGACGTAAGTCGGTGTATTCACTGCCTTGCTCCTCTAGAAAGCATCTGCCTGTTAGGTATGATTTAAGCAACTGATAGAGGGAATGAGGAAGAAGTTTTTTTAGCTTGAATCCAGTATAAAAAGCCTGAGATATATCAAGGAAAGCTTCAGAACAGTTCTTTTGGCATTTAGATCTTTATTAATTTGGTTCACTAGTCTATATATTTGCTCTATTGGTTTTTTCCTGGGTTTTGGATCATGATGATTTGGGCCACCTTCTAAGTGCTGGGGAAATAGTTTAGACGCAATATCGCATTATATATGAATGTTATTAGTTATGAAACAATGAAATGAAACAATTGGCAGAAAAGAAAAGGTTTTTGAGCAGCGAGTTGTGACAGATGATGAAAAATAGACCTATTTTGACAACCAAAAACGCAAAAAATCATGGATAGACCCAGGTCAGCCTTCAACTTAACTTGTGTGTGTCTTCAACACAACTACTGCGCAATTTAGTATAGTAGGGGAGATGGATATTACGAACTGCTTAAATCTGGTGAAACGATTACTGGCGATTGATACCGACAATAATTGATAAAATTGAAACGAGCATTGAAGGAAAAATGACCAGAATACAGCCAAAGACACGATAAAGTTATTTTTCAACATGACAGTACTCGGCCCCATGTTACAAAATTTGTAAAAAACTGTTTGGAAAATGTTAAATCGGACGTCCACCCCACCCTCTATATTCACCGGACTTAGCTCCTTCGGTCTACCACTTATCGCGATCGGACTTTCAGAACAATACTTACATCCTTACGAAAAAGTGAAAATTTGACTTGTTGAATAGTTGGTCTCAATAAACCAAAAGTTATTTTGGCGCGGAATCCATTCTTTAACAGAAATATGGGAAAAAGTAACAGCGAACGATGACCTTTGATTGAAATAAACGCTCAAATCTTGCGAAAAAATAGACATTATTGACCGAAACACCTATTATGTCGAGTTGTATTTTTATCTTAAATAAATAAATATATTTTAATGCTTTAGGTTATGAATTATTCTAGTATTTCTTTCGATATTTGCTTTTCTGATAAAATATCTATGACGTCTTGGAGAATCACCTTATCAAAAGATTTGGTTAAATCGATGATACATGCATCACCTGCTCTTTTAGCTGTCTTATGACGAATATAGCGTCATTGGTAGGCATTTTTTTTCTAAAGCTTTTTTGCTTATCGCTATTTACAATAATTATTTCTGGTTTCGTTTTTAGTATGGTGTGGATGTATGGTTAGTTTCGGTGTAGTTGAAATTTTTAATATATTGATAAATAATCCAGTCAATTCCGGTATCAGTTGATCGCCACCATATTTTGTTAGTTTGTTACGTAAATTGTCTACACCAGAGGTTTTTCTATTCTTTAGTTTTTTTTATTGTAATATATATATAATTAAATAAAGATAAAGTGTTAGGGTTAGAGGGGCATCAGTAACTAGGCTATTTAGCGACTGGACCTACAGCTTAACGTGGATTCCTAACCACGGTCATCAGATTCCGACAAACCCAGGCCAGCACCCCCCTCGAGCTATGAAGCCTTGGTTATGTGCCTGCCCATAGACCCATAAGTCTATCAGGAAGCCTGCCGATTGACGAGTGATCAACGTAGAACACTTCTCAGAAGGCATTCGGCCTTACCCAGCCTCTAACTGGCGTGACTAAGGGGTAATTCGTTGTCGGATTTTACACTCTTGCCTAGAAACAATCACAAACATTTAGGAAGTAAACAGACAGAAGAAAGAAAGGAAAACAACCATCCGAGCGCTGGAATCGAACCAACTACCGCTCCAGTGCGGTTTCGGCAAAGCAGCGGCAGGCCGCTGCTTTTACCCTCCGCACCAACGCGACCGGCTATAATTAAATACAGTTTTCGGTGATGCATTTTTTTGGTCTCCAGTATAGAGCATTCATAAGGTATCGCTAAATCCTCTTAGCCGAAACATATCAGCATGGAATGTAAACAAACTTAAACAGCAAGCAACAAGCGTTCGAAAACATTTCTAAAATTCCAAGTGACAACCAAACCTAACCGGATGACTGTGAAAATATATACACAGATGAACAAAATTAGATTAATTTTTCTAAAACAAAATATTTTACATTTATTTTATTTTAAAAAGTGTCGAAATCGGCTTCTTTACATTGTAAGCATTAATCACATCGAGGAATATTCGATTGATATAAAAGTTTATCCCGTTTTTGGAGTTTTTCAAAATCGAATCTGCTTCCCACGGATGACATTTTAATTTTGTTTGGCGTTTGTTTGGAAGGATTGCTTAGGAAAATGTTATTTCATATTTTTTTAATTTTGCTAAGCATTGTAAATAGCAGAAAATAAAGAGCATTTTCGACATATTATGCTTTTGGATTACCAAATAATCATGCTTATGGTCCATTGTCCCGTATACTCTATTTGTCATAAAAACTCTTCATGTAACCCGTTAAATGTCGTGTCTATGTGTCTTCTGTCTCCATTAGATATCAATATATACATCTCGATTCTTTCGATTCTTTTGAGCTCTAGAAACTCATTTCTTGTGGTGAGTTAGTCCACGTTCCTCTATTCTTGCCTTATTCTATCTTATTGTTTGTCCTTGCTTCTTCCGTTATTTTCTTCCACACATTTCGGTCCAGTATATTTTCCCACTATGCTTGCTATTTCCAATTTCCTTATGTCTTCCAGCACCTGATCCTCCCATCTACTTTTCGGTCTCCTTCTTTTTCTGTTAATACCTGGTCTCCACATTGTAATTTTCTTTACCACTTTGTTGTCTTACATTCTTCTTATATGGCCAAACCAACGGAGTCTTTGCGCTTTTATAGTCTTCACTGTATCTTCTCCTTTCAAAATGGTTTTTATTTCAAAATTCATTAACCTTCTGTGGTCATCTTCTGCAACTTTCTTTAATCCATAAATTCTTCTTACTATCTTTCTTTTGAATATTTGTAACTTTTCCTGTTCCAGGTTTGTTAAATTCATTATCTCCGCCCCATAGGTCACCACTGGTCTAATAGTTGCTTTATATACCTTCATTTTTTGTATTTATACTTATGTTTTTGCTTTATATAATGGTTTTGAATTTATAATAGGCTCTGTGTCCGGCCTGACTCTGTGATCAATCTCTATGTTTCTGTCGCTTTTGCTATTTATTATTATTCCCAAATATTTAGTTTTCCACTACTTCAAATTCGTAATTTCGTATTTTTAGTGATTTGGTTGTAACTCTTCTATTTTCTTTCCTTATTTCCATATATTTGGTTTTTTCTTGATTTATTGTGAGGCCTCTTTTCTTTGGTTCTTGTCCAGTTTTTTGAATTGCTTCTTCCAGGCTTATTAGGTCTCCAGCTAGCACAGTAAGATCATCTGCGTATGCAACTACTTGTGTTGCTTTATTGATGATTGTTCCCGTGAAATTACACACTTTGATTACTGCATCCAATGTTATTATAAACAATGTTGTTGATAGCCCATCTCCTTGTCTCACTCCTATATTGATCTCAAAATCCTCTGTTTCTCCTTTCGCTGTTCTACCTACTACTTGTGAATTTTTCATTGTCATTTCTGTTAGTCTTATTAGCTTGCCCGGTATTTTCATGTCCGTCATAGCTTTCATTACTTATCCCCGTTTCAAACTATCGAAAACTTGTTTGAAATCAATATACACAATTTATAATTCCCTTCCATATTCCTGAGATTTTTCGATTATTTGCTTTACTATATGTACCGCGTCTATGGCAGATCTGCCTCTTCTAAAGCCATATTGACAGTCTCCAATTTTTTCTTCTGTATACCTCATCAATTTGCTATTTATTATCATGGTCAGTATATTATATACAACACTAACTAAGGTAATTCCCCTATAATTTGTACAATCTTTTGGATCTCCCTTCTTATAAATTGACATTATTATCCCTTTTTTCCACTCATTAGGCATTTTTTCTTTCTTCCAGATATGGATTATCAGCTTAAAAATCCTTTGTCCTAAGGCTTCTCCCCCGTATCTTATCATCTCATTGATCATATTATCTAATACATCTGCTTTATTTAATTTAAGTTGAGTTATTACATCATTAAATTCTTCTCCTGCGGGTATATCCAGTTCTTCTTCTGCCATATTGCCTTCCAGATTTCCATCATTTTCCCTTTCCGTCACCGTTCTGTTATCTGTTAATATTTTCCTAAAATGATTCGCCCATTCGGTACTACTTATATTTGTCGTGTTCCTTTTCGCATTTTGTCTTTTGACATAATTGTATAATCTTATGTTATTCTTATTATCTTTTTCCATCTATCCATCTAGTTTTCCTAGTTTTTACTCGTTTAGTGTTATTTTTTTCTAATTTCCTGATATGTTCTGTAGTCTACATCAGCCCCGGTTCTTAACCACTTCAATCTAGCAGCACTCTTTCTCTGCATTCTTCGTCAAACCATTCCTTCCTTCCTTCTATGGATTTTTTCCCATTTTCTTATCTGCGGCGTACTCAATACATCTTTTTATATTACTCCATTCTAGTTCTATGTTTTCGTCTTCTGGACTGTCTGCTAGATGTTTTCTGACTTCTTCTTCTTCGTATAGTGACTCCGTACCGGTTATCATCCCAATGTTCCATCTCCTTCCATTTGTTTGTAAATTTGCTCCACCTACCATTCTTAACTTAAGCTTCGCTATTACTAGAATGTGGTCAGTACCCACGTCTGCTTCTCAGGGATGATCGTACATCTTGTATCATTTTTTGTTTTCTTTTGTCTACGAGGATGTCTATCTGATTTCCTGTCGTTCTGAAACCAGGCAGGAAACCAGCATAAAGCATAAGCCAAACCAGCATAAAGTCACATGGTTATGTTACTTTATGCTGCGTTTTGCGTTGGTATTTTGTGCGATATACATTTCCATTTCTATTGCTAAATGTCCCAGTCTCTTTCCATTGTTGTTTGTGTCCTAATGCAAGGTTTCTCTTCCTGCCACTTCTCTCCAGTATTCTTCCTTTCCCATCTTTGCATTGAAATCTCCCATAAGGATGATTGTCTCATATTTTGGTGTTTTTTCATAAGTCTTACTTATTTTATCGTAGAACTCATCCATCTCTTCTTCATTTGCTATCTCTGTTGGTGGTTTATGATTGTAATGTTGGCTATATCATTATTTAATCTAATTTATGAAATTCTCCCATTTATACTCTTAAATTCCATTAATTCCTTTCTCGAGTTTTTGCTTATCAAAAAGCCCGTTCCATTCTGTCCCTGCTTATCTCCCCCTCCATACAGCATTCTATATTCTTTCCTGTCAATTTTTCCTTCTCCTTTCCATCTTACTTCCTGCAAAGCCAATACTTTTCTCTGGCGACCTCCTCCATCCTTCCTACAGCTAATAATGTTCTTACATTCCAGATCCATATTCGTATTACCGCATGTTCGTTCTTCCTCTTTCTATTTGCCATTTTATTCGTTTTCCTTTTCATCGCCCCATCGTTGTCATCTTTGTTCGTCCCTCCACCTTCCCTTAACAGTTTTTTCGCTCAGTTCTCGTGATTTTTATCCGTTCTTCCTTGACGGCCTCAGTCTCCGGTGACCTTTTGTTAGCTGTGCGTTTATTGTTTTCTTTTTCTATATTTTCTAAACTTTCGAAATCTTCTTTTCCTTACGTTTGTCCGCTCACAATCATCTTGTTGTATCTAAGATAGGCTGTGTATCCTTACTGTTTTGCTTGTTTTAGATATCAATGTTTAACTCAAACTTCGTTAGAACGGTTCCTCTCCTCATATTGACAGTCACCTGGAGCACTAACGCGACTTAAATTAAATAAGCAAACAAACTTTCAACGTTGAACAACCCTATAAAGGGTTGCTAATAAAAACGATGGAACTTCAAAATTAAATAAAATTCATTTGTTGCTCAAAATCGGTTCCGATTGCGTTATTTAAGAGATTCAGACATGCAATTTGTGATTTGAACAAGATTTCACCACGGCTCTGTTTGCAGACAGGGATCCGCTCGCGCTGGTTTTAGCGCTGGTTTTGGCGACCCTGGCGCATATTTCAGGATGTATGGCGACTATGACTTGACGAATGTTAGTTTACAAGTCGCCAATAGTATCAGGTTTTATTGCTATAAATCTGTATGTTCACATGTCTTCAAAGAAAATAATCTAAAGGAATTAAATCGCAGGATCTCGACAGCCAAGCGATGAGGCCATTTCGTGAAATTAACGAGTTGACGAAATAAGTACCGATGACTCTTCCATGCCAAAATCCACACCAAACTGTGACCTTTTGACTCTCATCTACCACCTATATTAGACCTGTATCACTTTCGATTAGATTCGCACCAATACCAACAATTTTGTTTATTGACGAAGCCATTGAGTCAGAAAAGCCCAATCTCAAAATTCGCCCTGTAGTCATTAGCGAGAGACTTAACTCTTGCGAGCGGCGAGCAACCAAGACGTTGCTATTTTTGACTAGAGATGGGAATTTTAGTTTACTTGTGTAGACTAGTTCATCCCATCTCGTTCACAATAAAGATTAGTTCAATGAATTAGTTCTCTATTTCTTTTTAGCTCACACATACACATCTTCTGCCGTAAACTAAACTGAACTTACTTGCCATCGAGACCGAATTAACTAAAACAAAATGTAATGAAAAGATAATAGATTTTGTTTTTAATAAATCAAAATTATACAACAGCCATAAAATATAAAATAAATGTTACTCTGAACTCCGAGGTGAGTTAAAAAATAAATACATATATACATACTAAGTACCTAGAGTTAATATAATCTGTTCATTTTAATAATTTTTGGATGATTGTATAATTGTTTGTAGTCAGACAGTATTATATGCAATCGATCTGACTACACGTAGAATTAACCATACTTGAAAACTAATTGGACATATAAACGGGTCAAATGCAAGTACCGCGTGTCCACAAACAATTAAATAGTGCAATTCTTCATAAATTTCACTGAAAAATAAAACAGATTTTAGAATCTTCTAAAATGAATTAAAAATTACTGTTTAAAAATAATATGTGCAAATTTTTTTGATTTAATTGTGTTCTTCCATCTTGCATAATTTGCCCCGCTTTCGAAAAAATTCTTTCGCAAGGCACTGACGTTTCAGGAATGCAAAGACGACTATTCATGTACTTATAGCACCACCATTTACCACCATTTAAGAGGATCTTCATGTCGATTAAGAAGGGGTTCACCTAAGTATCGATACAATTCAACTATAACAATCGTTGTGGGATTATTCTCCTGACGTATTATTTTTTTGACTGTTTTATCAAACATTTTCCATATTCATTCGGATTGTTTTTGTTCTGATGACGACGGATATTCTTCTGTTGACTGTTCTGCTGTTGAATTATTATTATTACCAAAGAAAGAACCAAGTTTTCTTCGCAATATACCAACTGGATTATTACAATTTCTTGAATCTCGGATCTAAAATTGCTTACTCCGCTAATATATCTGTCTCCTACATTTCTAAATTTTCTGAAAAAAATTTCTCTGAAGACGTGTAATATTGCCTTAAGTTCTGGTTCCATTTTGTCTTGAATATAGTAACTTTGAATATGTTGATACATGGCATATATGCAAAAACTAAAACTTTGGAAATAATAATGCTCTTCCCTAGACTAATTTCTTCTGTTATTTCTTTAAATATTTTTAAAATATCGACTAATTTTTGTTCCCCCATTCTGCCGCTGTTACTGTGTTAATCTAATGGGGAGATAAGAGCTAATGTGGAAAAGGGCGTCTTTAATAGTAACTGCTCTCTCTAGCATATCAAACGTCGAATTCCATCGCTTTATCACATCTTGTTTGAGTTTCAACTCAGATAGACCCATTTGATATAGAATCTACTTTAACTTTGCCAAAAGCAAAGAAATTTTATTAAAAAATGTTACTGTTACATTAATCTTATTTAAAAGAGATAGAATTTCTTTAAGGCCGTTTTACACTAAGAGATTAATCGAATGTGCAAAACAATTCTTTGACTTCCAGCCACCATTCCTTATGGCCGTGAGTATATTTACAACATTATCGCTAACAACGCAACTAACTTTATTTTCTATTTGAAATTCCTCAAAGTTTGAAATTTTAAAATTGCTGTTAAGTTTTGAACAGTGTGTCTCTCATTGTAAGAAAAACAGTCTATTAAATGAGCTTTTAGTAACAAAGAGTAATTTTTCTCTAATAAATAGTGCACAGTCAATGCGATAAACTTTTCATTATTAATCGATGTCCATGAATCTGTAGTAACCCTTACAAATTCAGCTGCATTAAGTTCAAGCTGAATATTTTCTCTTGTTTTATTGTAGACCTATTGCATTAGACCTTCGCTTAATGTTTTTCGGGTGGGCACTTTATAGTCTGGGGCAGTCATTTACATTAGTTTGATAAATTCTGGGTCTCAACTATGGAAAACGGATAATAATACATTTTATTCACAGTAGCTGACAATCAAGTTCTTTACTTTGGAATGCTGCTTTTATCTGCAAATATCCGCCTCCTTCACGGTGAACTAAGGAACGAGGTTTTTAAATACTGACAAACTAGTTCATGTCATTCACTACAGGGAATCGTTGATTTGAACTAGTTCGTTCGCGAACTACACATCTCTATTTTCGACTACTTGCTTGAACAGCGGCAATATTCTTAATACTTCTGGCTTATTTGTCATAGCACCACACTATCGTGGAGAATAAACTCACTTTTAAATTTTCTAATAACACCATCAATAGCCTGTTCAGAAGGACCACCATAACGAATACCACGTTGGGTCTGAATTGTTCGTTGAGTAACATGAGAGGACTGCGAATTTGCGTAATAAAACTGGACAATTTCCAAACGTTCTTCTAACGTGAAACGAACCATGATTTCATAGCAAACTTTCGGAAAACAACTGACCAGACATGTCAAAAATCGGTAAACAAATATGGTCGGCATGAGCTGTCAAAGTTCCATAATTCCTAATGATAGACCCTCTATACCCAGAACAGTATTTATTTGATAGCAGCATTTTAACATTTTCGCAGCGTGAAATTAACAATTGCCTGCAATTTCATTAATAGAAATATATAACTCTAATGAAACATTCCGATTAAAATTTTATGTTTGAAATAAAACATCTTTGTATTCTTTCATCGTTTAGTCGTAGAGTTCGTGCCAACCAAAACAAAACAAGTACGTTGGCCTGCACATTTTTGTCACATTAGCTTTATATCATCGATAATTTTAAATCGAGAACAACAAAATAACTTGTATTTTTTTTATTTTCTTCATTAACTTGTTTACAGAATTGCATCTTTTTTTCTTTCTTTTTTAGTTTTGATAGCGACAATTACAAGGGTTATTCTAAATATTTTGAGATACTACAGAGCCTACATTTAATCATGTAACCCACGTGACTAGTGATTTATTTAAACATAGGAAGTTTAATTTGTTGATTTATTGTTGAATTAGTTAAAGGTGGTATTATTTGCAATCAACAATATTACTAAAATTTCCACTATAGATGTCATAATAAAACATATGTATATGTATATATATATATATATATATATATATATATATATATATATATATATATATATATATATATATATATATATATATATATATATATATTTATATTACAGAAATCTTTCACCCTTTCTCCACGTGGTGCCACCGATCGCCTTCGCCGAACTGTCAACCATGCGACGTCACGTGTCTCTCGGGACCGGTTTCTAGCCTTTCAGCCGTCATCAGCCGAGCTCTAGACGAACGCAAGGAAAGCAGTTCGGAAAGACAATCGGGGCCAGACCAGATCAACTGGCCATTTTAATGACGGGTCGTGATCGCACAAAACTCACGCCATCATACGGCGAATGCTCGTAGCAGTCAGGACCGCTCGTAACATTCTGCCTGGAACCTCGGGTATAGTACCAGGTATGCCCACAAGGTAGCGTAACGGAACCGTGGAGGGAAAATATTACAGAAATCTTTCACCCTTTCTCCACGTGGTGCCACCGATCGCCTTCGCCGAACTGTCAACCATGCCTCTCCGAACTGCTTTCCTTGCGTTCGTCTAAAGCTCGGCTGATGACAGCTGAAAGGCTAGAAACCGGTCCCGAGAGACACGTGACGTCGCATGGTTGACAGTTCGGCGAAGGCGATCGGTGGCACCACGTGAAGAAAGGGTGAAAGATTTCTGTAATATAAATATATATATATATATATATATATATATATATATATATATATATATATATATATATATATATATATACATATACATATGTTTTATTATAACATCTATAGTGGAAATTTTAGTAATATTGTTGATTGCAAATAATACCACCTTTAACAAATTCAACAATAAATCAACAAATTAAACTTCCTATGTTTAAATAAATCACTAGTCACGTGGGTTACATGATTAAATGTAGGCTCTGTAGTATCTCAAAATATTTAGAATAACCCTTGTAATTGTCGCTATCAAAACTAAAAAAGAAAGAAAAAAAGATGCAATTCTGTAAACAAGTTAATGAAGAAAATAAAAAAATACTTCCTTGCGTTCGCCTAGAGCTCGGCTGATGACGGCTGAAAGGCTAGAAACCGGTCCCGAGAGACACGTGACGTAGCATGGTTGACAGTTCGGCGAAGGCGATCGGTGGCACCACGTGAAGAAAGGGTGAAAGATTTCTGTAATATAAATATATATATATATATATATATATATATATATATATATATATATATATATATATATATATATATATATATATATACATATACATATGTTTTATTATAACATCTATAGTGGAAATTTTAGTAATATTGTTGATTGCAAATAATACCACCTTTAACAAATTCAACAATAAATCAACAAATTAAACTTCCTATGTTTAAATAAATCACTAGTCACGTGGGTTACGATTAAATGTAGGCTCTGTAGTATCTCAAAATATTTAGAATAACCCTTGTAATTGTCGCTATCAAAACTAAAAAAGAAAGAAAAAAAGATGCAATTCTGTAAACAAGTTAATGAAGAAAATAAAAAAATACTTCCTTGTGTTCGCCTAGAGCTCGGCTGAAAGGCTAGAAACCGGTCCCGAGAGACACGTGACGTAGCATGGTTGACAGTTCGGCGAAGGCGATCGGTGGCACCACGTGGAGAAAGGGTGAAAGATTTCTGTAATATTTTCCCTCAACGGTTCCGTTACGCTACCTTGTGGGCATATACTTATATGTATATATAAATAGATGTTCGTATATATGAGATCGATAAACTCCGACACCGTTTGACCGATCACCATGAAAGTTGGCACATCTAAGTATTTTTTCATGGAGAAAGTTTTTATGCTATCCATTTTGTTGTAACTCACCACTAGATGGCGCTGCAGGACATCAACTTCTACACGGGATGACCGATTGCTATGAAAATTGCTATAGGTATTTGAACACAGTGAATATTTTCAGGCTATCCACTTTGTGGATATATATATATATATATATATATATATATATATATATATATATATATATATATATATAGACACACACATATACAGGGTGATTCACGATGAATGGTACATTAGACGTTTCCCAGACGAGCCAGACAACTGCCCTCAAAAGTGGAATTTTATGAAAATGTTTTAGTACGTTTCCAGGGAAATCCACATTTTTTACGAAAATTAATCTGGACTGATGAGTCCAAATTTTCGAGAGAAAGAGTTTTTAACAAATGAAATTGTCACTTCAGGGCCAATAAAAATCCCCATTTTACCAGGGATTCTGCATACCAAGAGAAATTTAGTTTACATGTTTTTTGTTTAATCGTGGACAAACAAATTCGATATTTTATTTACGATGAACAATTAACTTCACGAAAATATCTAGAAATAGTAATAACAATAGTAGAGGATTTGACAGAATATGTTACACTGCCAGTATATCGAAGCAGCTGGTACCAGCTTGATGGTTCTTCAGTACACTGTACAAAAGAAGTAAGCAGGCACCATAAGACAGGTGGTTTAGACGTTTGGATTTGTGGAATTGGTCGCCGAGATCACCCGATTTAACTCCTCTTGATTTTTATCTTTGGGGTACTGTAAAGATATTATCCGCAAAACACCAGTAAACATTAGAGACGAGTTAGAACATCGGGTGAATCAAGTATTCGCAACCTTAGATCCTATTGAGATAAGAAAAGCCGCCACGGAAGGGGTCCAAATTAGAATGTTGCGGTGTTTGAAGGTAAATGGTCAACGTTTCGAACATTTACTATATTTTTTTTAACCCCGTATTATGTTTCTAATTTTATTTTTGTTTTATTGTTTACTAATATAAAATAAACCGTCATCTTTGCTTTAATTGCATTATTTTGGTTTTTTATTTATAAGTCTAAAACCGTTTAAAATAGGTATATCATCACTTAATAATTTTAGATATAGAATTTATTGCCCTTTTGTGCTCCACTATAAAATACAGGGTGTTCTATTTAAAATTCCTACATAACATGAATTATTAAGTTCTATCAAAAGGGCACTATTTTGTAAATGTCCTGTATGCGATAAATCAATTCTCATGTCATATTGTGTTAAAGCAACCTATCAAGGAACAGTATTAAAAAATTCGGGTATCTAGCTATGCTGGTTGTGCGTAAATGTCTAATGTACCATCCACCGTAAATCACCCTGTAAATATAATGATTGATTATATATGATTCATATTTGCACAATATGACATATGAACATCATTTCTGTATTATTGTGTCATAACTCAACTCAACATGTTCGTTGTTTAATGTTAAAAAAATTAAATTTGATATCAATTATTAAAAAAAAAACAACTGATATAATCAAAATAAAAGGTAAATGATTTATATAAATATCTTGAATATCACCTACCGGAAAGGGCATAACAACGACTGCTGGACCAGCTAGTTAGTTCCTATACTTCTTGAGCAACAAACAGTATTTCAAAGAACCTCTTAAACACATTTTATTATTTAAAAGAAATAATTTTCGTTGTTTGCATTTCATCAGCAATATTTTCCATAACAAATCTACGACATACGCTTCTCTTCTTCGTTTCTCCTTTTATTCAAAATAATATACGATTGGTCAAATCTTATGTTTATTTTCGTTATTAGTGCTAAACATATTAGAAGGGTAGTCCCAAAAATACCCGACCTATCAAAGAAAACACAATAAATTTGGGAAAAAATATCTTTATTTCTCTGCATATTCTCCTTTTAACTCAATGCACTTTTTCCAGCGATGTTCAATAACTTCGATTCCCTGTTTATAGTGAGAATCGACAAGCTCTTCAAAATAGCCTTCAACCCCAGACTCCACCTCTTCATTGTTGGCAATTTCTTTACCACCGAGCCATTTTTTCAAGTTTGAAAACAAAAAATAACCCGAGGGAGCTAAATCTGGCGAATAGGGTACGTGAGGAAGCAATTCGAACTTTAACTCATTGATTTTGGCGATCGCGATAACGGATGTGTGAACTGGTGCATTGTCTTGATGAAATAAAACTTTCTTTTTCGCCAAATGCAGCCGTTTTTTCTTGATTGCATCACTCAAACGCTGCAATAAGTTCGCGTAATACTCGTCATTGATTATTTTTCCTTTCTGAAGATAATCAATGAAAATTATCCAACGCCATGATCCTTCATCTCAGGTGTAAGGTATTGGGCCCATGTTTCATCCATGGTATGAATCGACTCAAAAACTTAGCTTTATTTCTGTGAAACTTCACCAAACACTCGATTGAAATATCATCACAACGCTGTTTTTATTCCATTGTGAGAAATCGAGGCACCCATCTTGCGCACAGCGTTTTCATGTCCAAATTTGCAGTCAATATACGATGTATAGCACTTTTTGAAATGCTTACCATGTCTGCTAGCTCGTGCACTTTCAGTCTATGGTCATTCAATGCCATTTTATGGATTTTTTTTTTCAATTTCTGGTGTGGTCACCTCATTTGGTCGACCACTGCTATGCGATGTTCATCTTAGTAACTCGTACGGCCTCGTTTAAACTTTGCCACCCAATATTTTACTGTTGTAAACGAAGGAGTAGACTCCCCCAGAGTAGAATTTAGCTCCGCTTTGATATCGGTTGGACTGAGACCTTTCAAGTGAAAGTATTTTACTACATAACCTACATGAGCAATTTTTTCCATGTTTACAAATTCACTGAGAGGGTTCATTATTAATGACTGCCTAACAAATACTAAATAACGTAGCGTCGTCAAACTTAAGCTTTATTAACACGCTTTTATTAGTTTCACCTGTATCTATCTGTAATGTAACGGAATCTTTAAACGTCCGTTTCACCCTCTTCAAAACGTCAGATTAAATTGAAACTTTGCGCATTTATCAAGGACCGATGACAATACAATAATTTAATAAGTTCATCTTATTATCCTGAACAATATCGTCAGCATCAAGTATTTGCTTTCGGTGAGGGAGCCTGAAAAACGGTTACAACGCCCAAGGAAGGCAGTAATAACTAACTAACTAACTAACTTATAGATAGAAACTTAATATCGGAAATATTGAAGAAAAAATTTTATGTTGTGTTGTCCAAGGGTTTCATAGTAAATAGGAAACACATTCTAGTTAGCAATCTGCTAGACTGGTGAAGGAGACTGAAGAACAGATGAATCTGGCGACTGATAACCAATTTATGTGTATTCGTGGTCAATACCACACCAGCCTTTACGAGTTAGTAGAAAGGTTAGGAAGATTAGGGATTAGACATGGATTTTTGATTGCTTTTAAGACTTAGGACCGAGGAGTGGATACGAAAGAAACCAAGAGCTTACTAAAGACAAGGGCGTCCGTCTTGATATTGCGTTAAAAGCTTAAAACCGAGGAGTGTACACGGAAGCAACCAATAGTTCGCTAAAGACAAGGGCATCCACTTTGAAATGGATCTGTCTTACACCGTAGTCATGGAAGAGTGCCTATCGCTGCCCTAGTATATATACAAAACACACATTACAACTTGTAGCATATATAACACTTTAAATAGTGCCGTCACACATATTAGCATCATGGCATTGCTCTTACCAGGCTAATTGAAAAGTTCGCGGAGCGGAAATGATAAAACAAATTTATAGTCGAAAACATTACTTTATTTTTCCGTATATTCTACCTTAAATTCAATACATTTTTTTCCAACGGTTCTCTAATTCATTTATTCCATCTATGAAGTGATTTTCTGGAAGTCCTTCAAAATACTCATCTACGGTTACTATAACTTTTTCATTTGATGAAAAACACTTATCACGTAGGAATTTGTTGAGGTTTGGGAACAGATGAAAGTCAGAGGGGGCCAGATCTGGTGAATACGGTGGATGCACCAACAATTCGTAGTCTAACCCCTTCAATTTGGCCATTGCAAGAACACCTCTATGAGCCGGTGCATTGTCTTGATGAAAAATGATTTTCTTCTTCACTAAACCAGGTCTATTCTCACGAATTTTTACATCCAATTGATCCAAAAGGTTTGAGTAATACTGTCCTGTTGTTGTTTTACCGATTTGAAGGTAATCAATTAACCCAATATTAGTTTTTGTTGCAGTTCAGGATGATATTGGTAATCCCACGTCTCATCCATAGTTACAAAGCGATGTTTAAAATCTGCTTTATTCTTTCGAAAAAGATTCAAATGTTGGTTAGGAAATTTTACTCAAAATCGTTTTTAATCAAATTTTAACAAATGCTACACTCATCCTGCACATACCTTTCTCAAGGTAAATTTATTTTTCAAAATATGATACACCCGTTCAGTTAAGATATCCACAGCCTTAGCAAGTTAACTTAAGGTCAATTATATAGAATCAATTATTTGTTCGGTAGTTGCAGTTATTGGACGGACAAGGATTATCATCCAGGCTTGTACGAACACGTTAAAACTCGCCTGCCTACTTACAAACCATTGTTTTTGAAGAAGCAAACTCTCCTAATACATTTACCATTTCACTATGAGTGTGCATTGCCTTTAAACCTTTTTTTACAAAGAATTTCATCACTGCACGATTTTCGATATGTTCCATTTTAAAAAATAACACTGATACGTTTATTTTAAGCTGCTGTTTTTTGTACAAATGAATTGACAGATCGACATGAACTTCTCATGTGTTCACTCACTCTTCTATCATCACTCTTCTCAAAATGTAGTAGATTATATAGTTTTTTACCGCTCTATAGATGTCGCTCCGCGAACTTTTCAATTAGCCTATTAGTAAATCCTCTATTATATGAGGTCAGTAAATAAAGTAATGAGTCAGAGAATATAACGTTCGATCTGATGACACTGTTGTACACCTCTTCGGAGAGGCCATCATCTGATGCGTCCTCAGTACGAGTTTAAACTTCCTAGAATCAGTTGGTGGTAGGTAGCAATTCGTATCGTGAACCAGATTTTTCTAGTGCGTACTGAAAATGAGTGACACCAATTTTGAGCAACGAAACTCTGTCAAGTTTTGTTTCAGACTTGACCAGAAAACGACGGAAACTCTTACAAACCTTCAGCAGACATATGGAAATAGTATTTTTCGAGGGCCCAGGTTTTGAGGTGGTTGATGGCATTCTCAGTAGGGCAAGGCTGGATTGAAGGTGAACCTCGCAGCGGAAGACCTTCAGCAACAAGAGGTGATGGAAATGTCCACATAATCCGTTATCTTGTACATTCTCATCATCGGTTAGCGGTCAGAATAATCGAAGCACAACCGTTCATCTGATTATGACTAATGAATTGGGAATGAAGAAGCACCACGACCAAAAAAGAAACCAGAATGAGCATCAAAAACATGCTGATTTTCTGATAGCTGGGATATCACCCATAAGGAATTTGTGCCTTATTTTATATCCAAAATACATTGTTATCAGAATGACGTATAGACGTCTGAGAAACGCTTCATTGAACACTGTAGATTTTATAAATAGATAAATATACTTAATACAAATGAGAGTGAAAGAATTACCTATTATTGAAGTAGTAAGAGCATAGTTTCTGCTTGGGCATATCAACCAACAAGCTCAAGTTTTCTGTAACTTGCTTATTATCTGCTCTTTTCTGTCTTTTAGCGTTTTTTTTTTCGAACTCGTTTCATATCTGCAACTTTTTCAATGCTAGCCTATGAGAAATATGTAGGCAACATTCTAAGCACCTTATCCAGGGTAGATAGTCCTCAATTATGTAAACGTTTATCTAATGGAAGAGTCGTTATTTTCTCTAGATTGTTCATGACTTTTGGAGTCGCACCACAAATGCCTCAAGTTTGCGCTGAAGAATTACTGACAACACCAAACATCTTCCCATCAATCATTGTCATTTTGAACGTATGATTAACGATTATGTGATTATGCTCAATAGCAATGGGTTGGATTTTCGCTATCTACCTTTCCATAGGTGCAATTTCTTGCATTTAATAATTTCCCTTGCTAAACTACTGATTATATGTGGAATGTCCTGCACAATCATCACATCCCATTTATAGATACAAATAACTCTGTCTTTGACACGTGTCGAAGCGTTTACTTTGATTATTGCATACGCGTTTGAATTTGAATCTGAATTTTTCAGTTTAGGGCAGAGTCAACAACTGAGGCCATTTGACAGCCCATAAAGAGTGTACATACACGTTTATTTACTACTGTGTTAAAACATCCATATTGTTTTTTAAAAATTACATTTTAATGAATAATATCTTGAATATAAGATCATAAGACACATCTTAATTGACATTTTTTTTTCCTTTATTACTTTCTAAAAATAATAAAATGACCACTGTGCGATGCCGGCCTTTCAAATCAAAATCTCCGCCCTTGAACCGACCAAAACCACTTTTGTACCATGGTCTCCCCAACAGAACTCTTCCCGTAAACTGTACAAATCTTTTTTGTTGTTTGGGCAGCGTTGTTATGCAAGTTACCGATCGACATTTTTAATTGGATCAACTTGACTAACTGAAGTCAAATCAAAGCGAATCTGAAAGTAAAGATTGTAAATACCACGGGAATTAATAATCTGTAAGTAGACATTACTAATACAATACAGATTTTTGTTTTACAGGGCTGTATGATGGGCTGTACGAGGGCTTAGACCGGAGATAGCGCTGCTAGTATTTAAAAAGTGATATTTTTTGTAAATATAAGCTTTCATAATAATACCGTAAAACTGTCAAATCGCTGCGTGGTTTAGTTTTTGAATGACAACCATTTAAACAGAATAACTTTTATGAATTTACAACAATAAAAAAAATTGAATATCGAGCAGTGATAAAATACTTATTTTTGAAATAGAAAATAAATGATGAGATTAAAACGGAGTTCAGTAAAGTTTCAACCATACTGCGTTATCCTGCGTTATCAACCATAAAATATTGGACAGCTGAATCCAAACGTGGCCGTACAAGCATTTTTGATGAAGATCGTCTAGGTCGTCCAAATGAGGTTACCACTTCAGAAATGATATCGTGATAAACGATCGGAGAGTGAAAGTGCTGAGACTGTACGCTTCTCAATTGAACGGGTGCAGAATATTTTATCAACTCATTTGGATATGAAAACGCTTTCTGTAAGATGGACTAAACGGTAAACCAGCATTTTTACCGAGTGGACTTTGAAAGACTTCGAAAAAGTGTCATTCGTGTGAGATCGAACATCCACAACAGCTGGGTACTACATCACGACAATAAGCCTTGCCACACAGCCATCAAATCGCAAGCAATCGAATTTTTGGCAAATAAAAACATACATCACTGTTGCTCTCCAATCCTCTGATTCACCACCAGACTTGAGCCCTCGTGATTATTTTCCCCTTCCCAATATTGATAATGCACGTTAAAATATATTGTTTTGGGACATTGGAGAACATTAAAAAGGCCGTAACGAAACATATGAAGGCGACTGCGGAGTCAGAGTTCCAGCACTGCTACGAAGAGTGAACAAACCATCACCAGCGGTGTGTAGTTCGTCAAGGTAACTATTTTGATGGAAATAATGCATAATTGTAATTTCAATGGAATAAAAAGTTTTAAAACATAAGTGTCATTACTTTATTAATACACCTCCCAGATCCCTCTATACTCAAAGCCTTTGGTTAGATTCTCTAATTATTCTCATAATCAAAATTTCCTGATTATAAGTAATATATGTGTTTTTTGTTTCAGGTACTTATTAAGCCAAGAACAGAAGATGTAAACTTACTTCACCTCCATAAATTATTGGGATTTTGGCAGTATGTTAGTAAGTAAAGTAAAATAACACAAAAAATGTTGGCAACTGGTCTATAAAGAAGAATAAATATAATTGATTTGCAAACATTTCAAACTTATGTTCATAATGATATATAATTATAGCATTTGTATTAATAGATACGAGGGTTGCTATTTATGTAACCGGAATAGTAAATAAAAACAAATTTATCATTGAAAATAGTTTTATTGTTTTTCAAAATATTCTCCGCGATGATCTTTTGTATACGTACACTTTTGTGTACGTTTTGAACCAATTTTCATAGCACTTTTTTATTCCGATTAAGGTATCTCCAAAACATTTATTCACATTTATTCACGTTGATTATTCTTTACGGATGGGAACAAAAACAAATCATTGGGCACCAAATCAGGACTGTACGGCGGATGACCTATCAATTCGATGTTTTGACCAGTCAAATATTGAGTTATTCGGTCCGATGTGTGAGAGTTGGCGTTGTCACGATGAAGAATAATCCTGCGCAGCTGGTTGTTTTTTCTTATTTCTTCGTCTTAAGACTTCTGACAAGCAAATGGTTGTATACCATTTAGAATTGACTGTTCTCGATTATCTAGTGACACTGAAGCTACATGCCCATTTATCCTAAAAAACAGACGACCATTAGCTTCGAAGTGTTTTTTTCGCGTACAACTTTTGTTGGGTTTGGCTCATTTTGAAAGACCCATACAATCGACTGCTGTTTACTTTCGGGCTCATACGCACAAATCCAAGATTTGTCACCTATGTAGATATTATACAAGGCTTCTGACGAACAACCATTCTATTTTTTTGAGCATTTCTTCGCACGAATCGATTCGAGCCTTTTTTGAGCGATCAAATTATTATACAAATATTTTTCACGGCAAAATATTCATGTAAAATCTTGTGTATGCTTGTCATACTAATATCCAGTGATGCCGCACTCGCACCGTATGTCACATGACGGTCTTGCTTTATCAGTTCGCACACAGTATCGATGTTTTCTGACACAACAACCGATTTTGGACTACCTTCTTTAAATTCATTTATGAGCGAACGACGGCAATGATTGATCATTTTTTCTATTGAAATCTTCAATGTGAAACACTAAACCCAAAGAGATTTACCACTAAAAACCAAATCAGTTTTTTTTCATGTTCCTTCGCTAACCACGTTAGCATCATCAGGAGATTATTTAATCTAACTCTAAAACTAAACTATGTTTTTTATATTTCATTTATATATGTTTTATTGTTTATATTATGTTTTATTTATATGCGAACCCTAATTGCTAACCTACTACCTAGGAAGCGTAGTACCTACCTGATGAAACGTGTAAAAAAGGATACAAGATAAAAGAAAAAAAGGGGAAAAAGAGGACAAAAAAGAAAAGAATGAAGTGTGAAGTTTACTCATCTTTATATTAATAATAGAAAAAGTTGACTCAACGGAGTAGGTCCTTTATCCCGGTTCATGATTTTCTTGCATTATCCTATTTGAATGCTTTCATATGCATCCAAAGCCCTATTGTTATTTACACTTTTAACCAGTCTTAAATTACTAATGTCAATATTGTAGTCATGTTCGATTGCATGTTAGACAACAAAACATTTTTCATTTCTTCTATATCTAATGTGGGCAGAGTGTTTTTTATATTTTGTTAATATGAATCTTTTTGTTTACCCAATATACTTTCAATCACTTTTTATGTTTTATGTTTTTATCACTTTTATCACTTTTTATGTTGATCTACTTTATCCATTGGATTACCCAAGATTTCGCTTGATTTATTATATGGTTGGTACACAACCTTAATGTCCACTTTTTCAAAATGTTTCAAACGGTATTACCATGATTTTTTTTGTTCTGATCCTTTTGAAAAGACGAAGATTCGTTCAGTAATTTTCTGAACTTATGTTTTCTAATTAATTTATCTACAATGTTCTTATTATAACCATTCACTTCAGATACTTCCCTAATTAATTTTAATTCTTTGTTATAATTATCTTTGTTTAAAGGAAAATTGATTAATCTATTTACCATAAAACTTAAACTAGCCATCTTATTTTAAAAGCTATGATACGAATCGTTATGTATGTATCTCGAAGTGGTGTTTTTCCTAAAAATATCAAAATCTATTTTTATTGTTTCTACTGACTAAAACATTCAGAAATGGTAAACTATCGTTGTTTTCGAGTTCATGCGTGAATATTATATTGTGGGATTTACTATTTAAATTCTTAATAAAATCATCTAAGTTTTCATTTTTCGAATCGAAAATGGCAAAAACGTCATCCACATATCTTAACCATACCTTCGGAAAGCAAATGAATTCATTTTTCGCCTCGGTTTCAAATTTACCCATGAATAAGTTGGCTAAGAACGGTGACAGAGGATTGCCGTTCCTTCTTTTCCTTCTTGTTGTTTGTAAAACTTGTTATTAAGTTGAAAACAATTTTGCTTCATACATAATCTTGTTAAGGACATGTACTCAGAAACAATTTTGTAATTAAAACCATTTAACTAAGGTTGTTTAAGGGACAAAATATTTAGCACCGATAGTCCGTATCACTAACCGACGGTAAACAATACGTATTAATTAATTCGTAATAGTTCCTATCCTTTTCATCCGTATTACTAAACGGAAAGCAGCAGATATCGACGGATTAATTCTATTACGTATTAGTGCGATTTTTGATGTTGAAAAGTCGGATTAATAGGTATTACGTATTAATTTAATATTCGGATTAGACTGTTATTTTAATACGTAGCCTCGCATCACTAGCTTAAAGTAATCAGATTTGTCTATTACTATAAAGAACACATTACCCACGTTAGATATGGGAGAATTGAAAGATCCTGTGTTGCTCAGCATTCAATCGAACCTGACCACAATATAGACATTAGTAATTTAAGACTGATTAAACGTGTAAATAACAATAGTGCTTTGGATGCATATAAAAGCATTCAAATAGAAAAATGCAAGAAAATCACGAACCAGCATAAAGGACTTATTTCGTTCAGTCAACTTTTTCAATTATTCATGTAAAGGTCAGCAAACTTCACGCTTCATTTTCTGAACGGTTCATCTACAGAAGCTGTTCGAGACCTTTGCATCTTAGACAATCGGACTGCTTGAGATCGATTTGCCAAGTTCAAAAATGGCAACGTCGACCTGGACGACGTGCCCCGCTCTGGTCGACCTTCCGACTTCACTGAAGGCCATCTTAAAGCGCCTTTGAAGGAGGATGGCTTTTTTAGTATTGTGCAAGAATTATATAAATATTTTTTGTCGTCTACCAAAAGAGGGGCTTTATTAAAAATTATATAATTAAAACCATTGTCCGAAGATTGTCAAACAGAATAGATGCTATAAAACCACTGTTTACAAATTTACTAGAAATTTATGATGCTTTATACGAGAGATCAAATAATACATCATTCGATCAGAAGGCGAAATATGACGCAAAATGTCTAGCAGAAAAAATATGTACCTTTTCATTTATATGTTCACTAAATGTATGACATCTAGTATTGACAAAAATAAATTTTGCGAGCAAAATTTTACAGTCCATCGATATGAATATGCAAGTAGCTTTAGATGCTTTAACGGAATTAAAGAAGTTTTTGATAGAAATTAGAACCGATAAAAATTTTAAGAAAATTGTAAATGACGCCATGAAAATTGCCGAAAAATTAGATATCGAGGCTGAATTTATAACTTCCAGATCTAGACCCCTAAGACGTCAAAGAGTTTTGATTATGAACACGAAGACCACACTATAAATGATCTAAAAACCTCTTTTAATATTAATATATTTTTTTATATATTGGATCAAGCGTTATCCTCCGTAGACGAAAGATTTAATTTGTTGAATAATTACAACGACGTGTTTAATTTTTTATTTAAACTAGAGAGTTTAGAGTAATGACCAAGATCAAAGTCGATTAAGAACTAGCTGTAATCATCTGCAGGAAAAACTTTCAAATGATTCATTGGATATTAACGACGATAGTTTGTGTGAAGAAATTATGTAATATTAGTCTTTTTTCAAAAAACTAAATAATGATGTGGTGAAAATTCTCGAATTTATATATTTGAACAATTTGACAGCCGCATGCCCTAACATCACCATAGCATTACGAATTTTGCTAACTATGCCAGTTACGATAGCAAGCGCAGAAAGGTCGTTTTCTAGATTAAAACTAAAAATACCTGCACTCAACAATGAGCCAGGAAAGATTAACAAATTTAGCAACAGTATCTATAGAGGAGGCCATATTAGACCATATAGATATACACGAAACTATTAAGGATTTCGCAAACAGAGAAGCGAGAAGTGTAGAAATAATATAATTATGTTAGAAAAATAATATAATTATGTTAGGAATATATAAAACTGGAGAACTTATTTCAGTCAAAATTTGAAAAATAAAAAAAAT
Organism: Cosmopolites sordidus; assembly: GCA_031761425.1. Classification (NCBI taxonomy): domain Eukaryota; kingdom Metazoa; phylum Arthropoda; class Insecta; order Coleoptera; family Curculionidae; genus Cosmopolites; species Cosmopolites sordidus. Next base: position 1,072,436 of record JARFXV010000268.1, on the reverse strand, counting down.
ATTCGCGCTTCATAGGTTAGGCACATAGACGATGCCGGGGGTCGGCGCGGCCCTGCCCTCTGTACAACTATCGTACGAAGATATTTCTAACATTCCCGTTCGACATCCAAACCGACTGGCCTTTATTAGCAGAATATAAATCCGTGTGTTACGTAAATAAACAACGCGAAAATCGCCGCACCGACCATTTTGAGTTTACTGTCGTCCGCCCACTGGTAAAATATTAGAAAATTTCACCTGGATGATGTCATAATGGCAAATTAACGCCGATAAATTCCGCCTGCTCTCGCCATTGTCATCGTTATCGTCGACTTTGTCGCATGGGCGACATAAATATTTGCTCTTGCGACGTTTTTATTGCTATCGAAGAAACGGTAAAGCATTCTGCGTTGGATAAAATCACCAGCTGATATAACGATTTCGTAACACAACACAGGCCTACAAGAAAAAAAAATTGTTGCCTAGGATTTTAGAACTGGTTTTAGCTATATTTGGAGTGTTAAATCTAAATATGAAGTCAGTTTTTCCCTATCTGCTCTGCTTTTTTTTGATTCATCCACTTATCTATTAATGTTTTTTTCCGATTCAATACATTCAAGTATGGTGTTTACAAGCTATTATACAAGGATTGGTTCCTGTACATTTACCCTATTCTCAGTCTGCCTTTGAGTTAGTTCCAGGAAAATCCACTAGATGGCATAAGCATCGCCTTTCCAATAACTGAAATGACCTTCAAAGCTTGAACTAAAGTTGAAGTTAGTTCTTTCGTTAGTGAGTTCTCGCCATATAGGGCAAATAGAAGTTGGCCTCGCGTAATATTTATGTTTACGAAAAAGTTGTTATAAAGTTAGGCGTACTGTTATAGGTTGTTGTATTTGAGTTATTGAATAGTAATAAAATGAGTTTAAGTAGAAGAAATTGTGTAAATCATCCTGATGTGTTTTGCTACGTATGTGGAGAACAGGCGTAAAAGAAAACAGAAAAACTGTAACTTTGTAAAGAGAGCTCATCTGGGATACTTTGGTGATCACGATAAAACCTGAGCACCGCATCTGGTCTGTAAACTTGCACAGAACATTTACGACAGTGAACTACCAGGAAAAGAAAAAGTCGAAAATTCGCCATACCGATGATTTGGAGAGAACCCAAAAACTACTTTGATGACTGGTATTTCTACCTAGTAAATATTACTGGAATCAATCGAAACAATCTTAACAAGTGAACTTGTCCTGATTTAGTCTCTGCAAGACTCCCGGTCCCTCACTCAGAGGAAGTGCCGATCTCAACGTTTGACCAGCTACCAGAACGCTGTGAGGACGAGTATTGCCCGTCATTGATGACTTGTTCCTCTAACTTTGTAAATAATAGTTTTTGTATAATATAATAATAAAGATTCCGTGTTTAGTTTGTTTATTTGTTCCATGAATTTATCTTAAAATAGTGTACTGTATATTTCACTAAATTTGTATATTTCAAAAATTTGAGCTCTTAGCAAAAATTAATGAAATATTTGAATTCAGGGCATCAAATTCGTATGAAATTAACTCCAAATACCCCGGCAACAAAACATCTGTAGGCCTATGTAACCTTGTGTTGACCTTAAGTAAAACATTTAATTATAGTATGATTTTATAACCGTGATCACTCAGCAAGGCATCTGTCTGAGTTTGATTCTTCAGTTGGAACCTTCGGTGTGAAACACTAAAGTCGAAGAAATTTACCGCTAATACCAAACACTTATTTTTTAACTTCTCCATACTCGTTTCGCTAACCATGTTAGCATCATTAGGAGCTGATTCAATCTATGTTCTATTTATATGACAACCGTACCTAATGAAGCGTGTAAAAATCCTGAACCGTGACGTTAACTAAGCGTTGAGTTAATAACTGAAAAAGTTGACTGAAATAGGTCCTTTATCCCGGTTTAAAGTAACCTCAGAGAAGTCAGAAGCAGTGAAAGCCGAAAATATTAGGACCTATCTCAGAGCTCTATCTATGAAGATTAATAGATTAAATAAATGGTCCTCCAAAGTATGAGCCACCAGGTGTGGCGAATAATAATCCTTAATTTTTTGTAAAAAAAAAAACAGGTTTAATTTGGGAGGAAGGTAAAAAATCTTTTATTCAAAGTATGCGCCATCTCTAGCTGCACATTTTTTCCATCTCTCCAGCAATTTGTGGTTGCTCTCCCAAATAGATCGTACATCTTATGAGCTGGTCCAGTCATCAAACCATTTGTCGATATCTCCGTAATTGTCGAGGGGTATCATGGAAAGTGCGTGATCAATGAAAACAAGTAGAAGTTGCAAGGGGCCAAGTCTGGTAAATACGCTGGGTGGGGCAAGAGTTCCCAGACAGGTACAGACTCTTGTCTGCACTCTTGTCTGACTCTTGTGCTTGTCTCTGACCGCTTTCGCTATGTGAGATGGGATATTGGCGTGCTGCAAAATTACTTTTCTGTGTTTTGTAGCCCATTCTGGCTACTTTTCGATCAGTGAATGGTTCAAATTAATCATTTGTTGACCGGAGCAAACGGAATTAATTGTTTCACCTGGTTCTAGACAACCTTTTGATCCCACCAAATGCACATCATTGTCTTCTTTCGAAAACGATTCCGTCTTGCGATCGATGTTGATAGTTGTCCTGGATCAATCCATGATTTTCTGCGTCTTGGGTTCCCAAAATATATCAATTTTTCATCTCAGTCACGGTCATATGCAAAAAAGTATTTCTTTTACGGCGAGAAAGCAAAACTTAGCACGTCGGTTATCGTTTTTCGATTTTTCTGTCGTTCGGCAGAAAAATGGATATCACCATTTTCCTGCCTTCTAATCATAGTTCGGCGGCCAACATTTAACCTATCTGCCATTTGTTGTTGAGTTTGCATATCGTCTTGGTTCCAACAATGTTTGCAATGCGGCATCTTCAATTTTTTTCGGTTGACCTGGACGCTCTGTATGTTCTCGTTCATCTAAATCAACGCCCACAAGCATCTTACATTGGAATATTATCACCATAAGTTTGCACAAGTATACGAAGGCTTTCACTTGCGTTTTTCTTTTGATTGAACAAGAAAAGCAATACGTGCTGCAAATAGTCTTTAATAGTCTTTTATTGGAAACTCGCCATATTTACCACACGAAAAAAATATGGCGCTAACTCGAAATCGTTTAAACATCAATGTCGTTTTGAAAGGTACTGTCGTAGCAACGACAGTGACATAAAAGATTAGACTGTAAACCGACCCTTATTTCCAGCACCACCTCTTAAAGAAATTAAGAATTATTAACCGCTACACCTTCAGTACAGGTACAGGTTACAGACAGGCAACATTATACATATAAAGGTACCGTGAAATATTTCTATCGCGGAACTTAACTTTCACCAAACATGAACTTCTGAAGAAATCAAGGTGTTTTCTAAAGGGTTATCAAATAAGAACTATATATTTTTAATTTGGATCGGAAACAAAATGGTAAAAATATCAACGGGATTTCGTTTATTTATTATATATTTTTTTATTATTTATACCACATCGGGAATGTAACTTTAACTAAGGTAGACAATACCTGATGGGAATTAATTCTAAATAAAAGAAATAAGACTTTTGTCTAAATTTGCACTATATTTCGAAATTATATGACAATTGATTCGACGCACATACCGGTAGATAACTTGTGGTGACTTACACTATAGTTTTTTAATATTTTATAAAGCAATATTTCTCATTAGTTTTAACATTTAGATATAAAAATATTAATTAAGAATTTTTTTGAGGGTCCTAATATTCCTATTATAACGGGTGGTCCAAAAAATAGATAACTTTTTAAAATTAAATAAAACAAAAACAAGTTCATTAATTTTAACACAATTATCCTTAAAATTTACAAAAATTCTTGGAAAATGGGTTTTTGATTAAAACATAATTACGGATTGTTTTACTTTATTTTAAAACTTTATCATCAATAATATTGATAATTGATGCGAAAATCTTTTTAAAAATTTATTACAATTAATTATGAATGAATTAAAATTTATAAAATTAAGAAAAATTCCAGTGACTACGAACACCCCGCGATTGGCTGCCATGTTTGTAACGTCACAATAGTAAAGTGTTTTCACATCAGTACTGTCGGCTTCTACCTGTATATATATTATCAAAATTATTGTTGGTTATATGCAAAATAAAATATTGTTTATTAATAATTTAGTTCAGTAATGATTGATAAAATGTTTATAAAGGCTAATTCTGATAATATACCTGCTGTGGATATTTTTTTGGTCATAGATTTTCTCCTAAAATGACATACGGTTCAATTCAGCTGAAGTTCGAGATGCTAAAGCATCAACGTGAGTTTTTAAAAAAATAATAATAGTAATGTAAATGCAAATAAGAAAGAAAATATTTATATTAAATATAATTAAACTATTTGTAGGGTGTCACGAGAAAATTACGGTGACATGGCTATAGATTTTGTTTAACTTAACCGAAAAAAGGGTACTTGCACGGTGAAAGGACGTGTATGTCCAGAACATAAAGTTCGGAGTAAAGCTTATAATATACATATAATGCTTATAAAAAACAATATAAATCATAATTGGAAAAACAAAACACATACATACTGTTTAAAACACTAATTTTATTTCAATAAAAATACACTGTTAAATATATATAATAAAATTTCCCCCGACTAGGATATTATAGATAATATATTACAGTAGATTATAATATGTAAACTACATTAATAATCAATTCAGAATAAAAACAATCACTACACAAAATTATATACATATTTGTTTGATTGCATTATAGTTGCTTTCATTAAAGTAATAATTAACTGATTTCATTGAAGTTTGCAATACTTTTAAAACTACAGCGATTCTTCAAACCACCACACTAAACTCTATTAACAATATTTTCAAAAAAAAAAATCCACCCATACTACATTATTGCTTTGATTAAGGTTGTCAGTACTTTTAAAACGATGTTTTAAAAACATCTTATAAAAACTTACATGTTTTATAAACCACCACATTAGACTCTTGATTTAATAATATTTGCAATATAAATAAATTCAACTGCTAACTAACTCTAATGGATGACCAGCCAGACATTTCCCAAATAAGAGAAGGCACCTAAACCATGTTTTTTTGAGTGGAAAATTTTATAATCGAAGTATGGGACTCTCCTCTTAAGAACCCACTAGAAAACCATTATGTACCACAACATATCCTGGAACCACTGTCAGCCTACCATCAGTCTTTAGTGCCTATAATAAATTTTTAACCTATGTATAAACATATCCTATCAAATGAATATGTTCAATCAATAGATGAAATGTACCAAAATAATGAAAAATACTAAATATTTTAACTGTTTTGTTTTATTTAGAATAGAAATATACCATTTTCTTTATTTTTTGTTTGGATAGTAGGTTTGCTTTTCTATTTTTCTTTTTTTGTATACTCCTTCAGATGCTTGTTTTAATTCCACTTCTGTACTCTTCGACCAACTACAAATTAGATTATCCTGTAAAGCTTTCATAAGTATAAGACTTTCGCGTTTTCTTAAATATTATTATTATTATTCTTGAATATTATTATTCATTCATTATCATCTCTTTTCTATTCTTGTTTTTATTTCTTCGGTGTTATCGTTCTTTGAATTAACCCCAAATAGTTCCCAAATACTTGTATCTATCCACTCGCTCAATATTACTGTTGTTTATTCTTAGCTGTGGATTGTTATTGGGTAATTTCGTGAAACACATGTATTTCACGATACACGCATATTATGCCTTCGTCTCGAAATCCCTGTTATTTCTTTTACTTTTTTATGTACATTGAAGCTGTCGTATCTGTCATCCAAACTTTGAATTTCCGCACACTTCTCATTGAGAATCACCATAAGAGATATCACCTGAAAAAATCACAGGAAGTCAGATCAAATCAATTTTCCGGGAAAAAGCGCCTGAACGACGAGCAAAGAGAGATTAGAAGTGTGACAGACAAGCTGGCCTGAAGAGCTGGAGCGAAAAAAGTTTTAAGCTTGTCGATATAACGCTGAGAATTCACCGTTACTGCGCGGCCTTGATAGTCTTCGAAACAATTATTCGGGATACCAACATTACAGCATAAACTGTGACCTTCGGACAGTTCAATGTTTCTTTTTAGGGTTTTCTCCGCACCAGTAGCGGTGGTAGATGGAAATAGTGACGGAATTGTTGTTGCGATTATACTCGCGCACACAAAACGGGCGCTCCTCTCCTGTATAGCGCTGCATGGTGACTAAATTTCCCTGAGCCGGACTATCGTTTAATAGCCCCCCCCCCCTTTCTAGCCCTCCCACCAAATTTTTTCTACAACGGAACAAAAAATTAACAACTCTTTGGACCACCTTGTATATTGTGTATTATTTTAAACATTTTGTCTACAATCAGAAAATCGACACAAGCGTTTTGTCAAGTTGACCATTCGATCGACAAACTAATTTTAACCCACATACATAATTTAAAACCAATTCGAATATTTGCAACATTTATAAATAAACAATTATGCGCTACGGTGACGAAATAATAAAAGAACGGTCCTCATATACAGATTTTTACTTTTATGGCCTGCCCAGTCTATTTATCTACATCGTCTTATGTTAATTTAATTTTTCTCTGACATTTACTTAATTCCGCAAGCAAATATTGAGATTCATTCATGATAATCTACACCGTGGCACGGATTATTTATTACTGAAAAGTTGACGGATATAATGAAATAAATTACGTTACAAAACAAATTCAATATATCTGTATTGCAACTAATAAGTTTAGTTAATTTATGGATTTTAATTGTAAGAAAACAACAAAAATGAATGACATAAAATGAAAGGATTATTTTTTTAACAAATATATAATACAGAGACTAGAGAGACAGATATACATATATCCCTAATAATAGCTAAGATTGGCTTAACGATAATTAATCTAACTGGGCGGCTAATTGGGTACATGAGTTTGACGAACATGGTGGCGGCTTCCACTCATTGCAGCTTTAACTATCTGGAAATAAAAGTAACCCTGAATACTCCGAATCCATCAAACTATTCTATGTTTACTATCTGTTACTTGTTACGATTTATTGTTTACTATTTGTTGCGATTTATCATATCGATACAAATCATACTTTAACACGAGGCTGTTCACATAGTCAACGAGAGATACTCGTTAGAACATTATTTATAATAGGCATGATAGCAATCAACATAAATTCAAATAGAGATACTCTACATAAATGAAACTATGAGAAAGTTATCGGCCAATAATCCAATATTAAACTGGGTTCCTTTCCTGGTGAACTGAGGGGAAAAACACACAAAGTCTGAACGGGGTCTCAAGGGAAAACCACAACCACACCCTACGGCGTAACTTCTAGTATTGAGTTGTGCAATTATTTATTATTCACGTATAGGTCCTAATGGACCACGCGAAGTACAATTAGAGGCGTTTGTTGTTGTTGGCCTTCCTTTGCGCCCATACTAATTTCATTCTTTCGCTATGAGCTTTTTTCCTTTCGTCAGACTAAGTTGTTCCAGTCTCTCTGGCCAACCTTCCAAACGTTAACCTTGTGTCTGAAACAATTTCTATCCTGAATTTCACTTTGTGTAATTTTTGCTGATCTTAGGTCCTCTTTAATTGCAGCAATCCATTCAATTATTTCTACTTTAGCTCTACTCCTATTTTCATAAAATTCGATCATCAGCAAATGCCAGACAATCAATTTTGATGTTGGTTCTCCCCAGTTTAATGGGCTGGTCAATATTCAGGGCCGACTTTTTTTCACGCCAGTCCTGTATTACTTTTTCTAGAACACAGTGAAATAAGAGTGACGAGAGTCCATCCCCTTGTCTCACTCCAGTTTTAATTTCGAAAGGCTCTGAGAGGTCACCCATAAATTTAACTTTTGACCTTGTGTTAGTTAACGTTGCTTTAAAATTGCCAGCGTTTTCAGATCTAGTCCTTGTTCTTTCAAGAATCGGAATAAGGATTCGCGGTCAATAAAATCATATGCTTTTTTGAAATCCACAAATGTACAGACGAGATTTTTATTGTATTGTTTTTGATGTCTTAGAATCAACTTTAAATTCAGGATCTGTTCAGGGCAGGATCTGCCCGGTCGAAAACCTGCTTGATATTCACCACTATTAGGTTCTAACTGTCCCTGTGCTCTGTCTAGTAGACATTGAGATAGAATCTTGTAACAAACTGGGAAAAGAGATATCCCTCTATAGTTGTTTAAATCCGTTCTATCTCCTTTCTTATGTAGTGGATGGATTAGAGGAGATTAGATTACTTCTTGTAGAATTTTGGTTATTTCCTTGATTGTACCTGGACCAGCGGATTTCAAAAGTTCAGCAGTGATTCCATCCTCTCCAGAAGCTTTGTCATTTTTAAGCCGCTTGATTTGCCTAATTATTTCATCTTCATTCGGTGGTAATGAATCTGGGTTTGTTTGTTTAGGGTTTAGTGTTGTTAATTTGTTTAAGGGCTCAGGACAGTTTAGTATTTGGTCAAAATATTTTGCAAGTTCTTTGCAATTGTCTTGGTTATTTAGAGCTAATTGTCCGTTTTCCTTTTGGAAGCAAAGACTTTGCGGTTGATAGCCTGTTAATTTAGTTTTAAATGTTTTATAAAAGTTTCGGGTGTTATTTTTTTGGAAATCTTTTTCTATTTCATTAAGTTGATTGTTTTCATATTTTCTTTTAGTTTGTCTAATTAGCTTCGATGTTTCTTTTCTTACTTCCAAAAAGATGTTATAGTTCCAATCTTTGAATGCTTTACTTCGGCTTAATACTGCTTGCTCGCAAACTTCATCCCACCACGGATGTTTTCTACGTTTTTGTAAAGGGACCAACTTTAAGGCTTTTTTAATTATTTTTACTTTGGCTCTACTCCTATTTTCATAAAATTCAACTATTTGTCTAGTTAGCCTACTCGGATTCATCCGTTTTATGTGTCCGTAAAACTTAATGTCTCAGTTTTGTTTTTGCAGTTTCCATTTTTTGATATCTGCCCTTATTGGCCGCTCTGATGTTACCATATTTTGTTTTTGGAGAGAAAATTTAGAGTCCTACCTTTTCGGCTGTTTCTTTTAGGATTTTAATCTGGTTTTGTGCCATTAATATATCTTGAGCTAAAATTGCTAGATCATCAGCAAACGCCAGACAATCTATTTTGATGTTGGTTCTTCCCAGTTTAATGGGGTGGTCAATATTCAGGGCCGATTTTTTTTTCACGCCACTCCTGTATTACTTTTTCTAGAACACAGTTAAATAAGAGAGAGTCCATCCCCTTGTCTGACTCCACTTTTAATTTGGAAGGCTTCAAATATATATATATATATATATATATATATATATATATATATATATATATATATATATATATATATATATATATATATATACAATATGAGTTTTTTAAAACCTGACATAGGCTAACTTTTTATTTGCGGTAAGACTACTACTTCAAAATGCAAAGTTATAGGAAATAACTTGACTATGACATAACGTACAAACAATGCTTTCCGGGGTTGCCAAATTTCTGAAGTAGCTACTAAAGCAAAATTTTTAAATGGTAACACCGTATTTTTGTAAGTGTATATTATATTATATAAATAGATTATATTATATGTTATATGTGTATATCTTTTCATGATCATTTAGCAAACAATCCCAAACACAAATGTTAATTTTGGTGGGAATAAAAAATGGCTGCTATGACGATTTACAAAAATATTTAGTACTAGTTTGATAATGCATATATATATATATATATATATATATATATATATATATATATATATATATATATATATATATATATATATATATATATATATATGCATATATACATATATACATATATATATATATATATATATATATATATATATATATATATATATATATATATATATATATATATATATATATATATATATATATAGCAACGAGAGTTCACCGGTGCTCCACGTTAGTACTTTACCATTCATTTATCAACCACCCAAAGCACTAGAAAGCGTTTCCCAAGACCGGTTTCAGGACTTAAGCCGTAATCATTTGGGCTCAAGCTGAACACCTGGAAAACGGATGAAGGAGCAACTAAAGACATGACCATATAAATCGTCCATGTTGAATGTTGGCTACAATCACATGCAGCTCATGCCTCCTGCGGTAAACGGCCGCAACAGTCAGACTATGCGAGACCGTTCGTGGCCCGTCTAACCTTGGGTAAGTACCACGTATGCAAAAAAAATAGTGTAGTGGGCTCGTGAAGAAAAACATTATAAAGCAAAGAAAGTTCACCCGTCCTTCACGTTGGTGCTTTGCCATTCATTCATCCGCCATTCAAAGCGCCAGAAAGCGTCTCCCAAGACCGGTTTCTGGCCTTAAGCCGGCATCAGTTGGGCTCCAGGTGAACGCCTGGAAAGCGGGTGAAGGAACGACTAAATACATGACCATATAAATCGACCATGTTGAAAGCATTCTGCACACAACAACCTGCGTCGCCGCCTAAATGAACACTTTTGTTGATTGCTTGACCGGGAAGGAGCCCCACCTATCCCATCAACTAGATGACATATGTTTCATCTTTTGAGGTTCAGACTCATAAGGGCGCCGACATATACCATACCATCAAGAATAGGGAGACCCTATCCACAGCCAACAACCCATATTTTCACCGACCTCCGTCGGATGGCGTATATATGTAGTGTTAGATTTTCTTGGACAGCGTCCAATGAGACAGCAATAGCTGAGTGTCATCACACACCCAACCGTTCGGTTCCACAATCTCATGTGAGACACACAACAACCTGCGTCTCAGCCTAAATGAATACTGTTGTTGGTTGCTTCACCGGGAAGGAACCCCTCCTATCCCTTCAACTCAAGAGACGAAACATATGTCATCCATCCACTACTGGATTACATTTAGGCGGAGACGCAGGTTGTTGTGTGTTCCACATGAGATTGTGGAACCCAACGGTGAAAACTTGAGTTGTTGGCTATGGATAGGGTCTCCCTATTCTTGATGGTATGGTATATGTCGGCGCCCTGAAAAGTCTGAACCTCGAGAGATCTATATATATATATATATATATATATATATATATATATATATATATATATATATATATATATATATATATATATATATATATATATATATTTATTATTAATATATTATATTTATCTTACACTATTAAAAAGTATTAGTTGCGGTTTAAAAAAAAATATATATGAAAAAACGAATAAATCTTGTATTAAACTCAATCAAAACAATCGATGATATAGTGATATACTCATCAAAGTGAAAACAAAAATTCCGACAATATCAACAATGAAAATGTTACGAATTAAATACTGACTCATGCTCAAACTCACTACTGATTCAATTTTCCTGATATCAAATCGAACTTATTTACCATTATCTATTTTTTTTTGTTTTAATTGGTTTTACTTCCGTTGTCAATTCCGTTGTCAATCCGTTGAAATATGCACTCGAACAATGCTTCGTTAAATCAATTTGAAATTAATTAATGTAACAGAACAGTATTACTAGAAATGTTTCATTAAGTTATTTGCCCACAAAAAAATTATAATTATTTGGATAAATGGAATAATGGACATCCAATATCGGTGAGATCGTAATCTAAAAATTTGGTGGCGTCAGACTAAGACCAACGTGACCGCAGTACTGAACTGTGAAAAGGTGAAAAACCTTCTTATTTTTAGTTCTGAACATTTTCAAAGTTATTTATAACTTTTTTTCTGAACACCTTCTTTAGCCAAAAAAAAGGCTAACCACAAAGGGCTAACCATTTTCGATAACTGAAGTTAAGCGATGTCAATTGCGGTCTAGATCTGGTTGGGTGATCAGATCAAACTAAATCATGAGCCGACTCAGTCTGCAGCTATAAATTTTTATTGGAACATCAACTTATGTGGTTAATTACCAAACAAATGTCATTTTCTAGCCAAATGAAAAACATTATCGGCACGTACTGCTTTTCTTGTTCAATCAAAAGAAAAGCACCAGTGAAAGTCGTCGTATACTTGTAAAAACTTACGGTGGCAATGTCCCAACGCAAGACGCTTGTGAAATTTGGTTTAGACGATGCAAAACTGGTGATTTCGACTAGACAGACAAAGAAGGTCAACAAGCATTGTTGGAAGAAGACGATATGCAAACTCTGCAACAAATGGTAGAGAAATTAAATGTTAGTCGTCGAACCATTTGTGATCATCTGCATGACATGGGAAAAATCCAGAAGATAGGAAAATAGGTACCACATCAACTGAACGACATACATATGGAAAAACGAGATTTCTTGGCATGAAAGAAATAGTTTTTTCATCGGATCGTGACTGGAGATGAAAAATGGATATATTTCGAGAACCTAAAACGCAGAAAATCATGGATTGGCTCAGAACAAACATCAACATCGACCGCAAGACCGAATCGCTGTGGAAAGAAAACAATGATGTGCATTTGGTGGGATCAGAAGGGTACCATGAGCTTCTGAAACCAGGTGAAAAAGTTAATACCGTTCGCTATAGTCAACAAATGATCTATTTGATCCAAAAGTGATCAGAATGGACTACAAGGCACATAAACATGATTTTACAGCACAACACCCCATCACACACATCGAAACGGTCACAGACTCCATTTCTGCATTCGACTGGGAACTTTTGCACCACCCGTCGTTCTCATATGCAGTTAGCGATGGCGCATGCTTTAAATAAACTATTTTTTCCTTTCTCCTAAATTAAACGCGTTTTTTTAAGATAAAATTAAGAACTATTGATTGCTACACCTGGCAACGTTTATTTAACCTATTTAATAACTATCGTGAATCTATTATCATTATAGAATACCTTCATGATGAACATAAAAAAATTACAAAATGAATTCAAGAAAATATATTATTGACAGCGTTTTTATTATGTTTTTCTCCACAAATCAGTCCACAAAAAAGAATCCAACATTATCAACAATGAACTCGAAATTGGTCATACTTTCGATTCATTTTCAGACTCATTCCTGATTGATTCATCATTTCTAAAAACAAACCATAACTGAGTTATTACTATCTCCTTCCTTTTTCTGCTTTAATTGGCACTTCCTGTAAATCTGTCGAAAAATGCAATTGAAAAATCTGGATTCTTCGAAAAAAAAACACGTTCGTTAAGAGAATTCGCGATTCATCAAAGTAAAAAGTCGACGTGTAATTGGAAATGCCTCAATAGGACATCTGCCAGCGGAAAAAAAAATATAATTAGTACGAGAAATTAAATACTGAACATCCGATGTCGGCGAGCTCGTAATCTAGATGTCGCAGGATTTCAGGTTCTGTATGCAAATGGTTCTGTATAACCTCGTGGTTAATTAAGTTCCACCATACATACCAGGTGGAGCGATTCATAATTATTATGGTTGTCTTAAAAAACACGTTTAATTTGGAACAAAGGTAAAAAGTTGAATATTCAAAGTATGCGCCATCGCTAGCTGGCGCTCTGACAATTTGTGGATGCCCTCCCAGAAAAACCGTACATCTTTTAAGATGGTCCTGTCATCAAGCCATTTTTCGACATCTCCATAATTGTTGAAGTGTTTCATGAAAAGTACGTAAGATGAAAACAAGTGGTAGTCGGAAGGAACCAAGTCTGGTGAGCTCGGCGGGTGGGGCCCAGATCCCATTTTGCAATTTTTATGGTGAAATTTATAAATGTTAAGCTTTATTTTGCAGTAAATAAAATTAAACTTAAACCGGTCGAAGTTAAAATTATTATTTTTTTTTTAATTTGAAATATTTACTTCCGGTTTAATACTAGAAAAAAATTTGGAAATCTGATTTGAAAATCAAAAAGAACAGTAAATTTTCTATACAAAAAACTACATTTTTTATTTAATTATAATTTACTTCAATATGGAAATAAAATTCCAAAGAAACCTTTCCGTCAATCAAGTGAATTCTATAGAATCCCATTTCTTAACAACTACATCAAATAAACCCTCAATAAAACCTCAAATAAAAAAAATATTATTGATTGATTTGTCCGTTACTTTGTGATAGTTCATTTTTTAAAAAGGAATAAAACAAAAAATTTAAAAAAAAAGATTAAAACCCTCATTCATTAGTTGTGTTCCACAATATCCTTATGTACCAGGGTACACGACGAAGACGTGAAGGTAGGATTTATTAGTGCGTCTTTATTAGACTATGGACTTTGCTCAGAATTTTATTACAGTCCGGATTTACACTGTTGTAAATTGTTTCCACTACATTGTTTCCGAGACCCTAACACATAGTATCCTTGCGAAAACAGATGTTGATGAACGACCTTCACAAAATCTGCCATAAAATTCTGACAAACTGCCAGACTTAAATTCTGTAAATCAGGTATGAACACTTCATCAAAAGTTAAATGAAGAAATTCGATTAACATTATTGTTGTTAATCAACATTGCCTAGAATTTTTTGATCTATCAGTTCTATTAACTATTAAACAATCCAATTTTACAATGATAACCTTAACGGAACAATAAATCATTAAGAAGTCACTTTTGTGACGACCTACGTACACTTAATACGTAATGACAATACGGAAATCAAATCAAACAAGGAAATCCAAGTAATAATTCCAAGAAAAACACAAGGCTTCCTTTTTCAGACGTCGAAATTAAAGCGGTACTTGTAAAGTTCGCGAAACCAAATGAAGTATTCATTTTGTAACGCCAAGGACAAACCTTATCAACCGCGACACCGACTATAAACAGAATATGTCGATAACAGTATAAACACTATTTAAAACCTACCAAAAATATAAAAATGAATGGCATCAGCGCAAATGGTATCGAGAATAGTGGGAGGATACGAGGGAGATTAGATTAGTTGCATTAATGAAAATATTTAAATATTCTGACAAATGCCGTTTGCATGTAATCTATATATATATATATATATATATATATATATATATATATATATATATATATATATATATATATATATATATATATATATATATATATATAATATATAATATATATAATATATATAATATATATATATAATGCATCAAAGATCCTACTACCATACGTGATAGGATGGGTCGACTACTAAGGAAACATAAGATCAGAACAGCTTACAAGCCGCACAAAACTGTCGCAAACATCCTAAAAACCCCAAGGACAAAGTTAGACTGGAAAATCATGGAGTAAATAGTTATCTTGTTCCGACTGCAACAGAACATACATAGGACAAAGAAACGAATTTCGGCCAGAATACAAGAACATAAAAACAACGTAAAAAGCAAACTACTTCCGCTCTGTTCCAGCACCATCTACAAACAGGAGATAAAATCAATTTTGAAGGAGCCAAAGAAATAGCGAATATTGACAACTATAAGGTCCAAACAATCAGAAAAGCCTTTGAAATAGAAGAAAGGGGTGAGCCAAATATGCAAAACGACGCTCGCAACATTCCAAAAGTATGGAAATCTCTTCTGAAAAAAGAAGAAACGCGGTAACGTGGCGGTGAAGAAAAAACATCAATAAATGGATGCCCGACAGCGTTGCTGATGGTCGCGAATAGTCCCAGACTACGGCCGATACAATCTGCGCAGTCGCCGGCCGGTTATAAGACCGAGCGCAACGACCCGTGCACGTCAGGTGTTTCTTGTATGTTTCTATATATATATATATATATATATATATATATATATATATATATATATATATATATATATATATATATATATATATATACTACTCTGGTCCAATATACTTAACGATGTCATCAATCCATCATGTTATCGCTCTTCTTCGTGGACGTTTGCGGTCAGACGGTATCCACTTCAGGATTGCCTATTTGTCATTCCATCGCCTCGCTATATGGCCTGCTCATCTCCATTTCAATTGTTTTACTCTTCCAAAGATGTCACAGACTTCCGTTTGTTCCCTGATCCATGCCCATGACTTTCTGTCTCGTCTTGTAATGCCAAGCATACATCTTTCGATTCCCCTCTGTGATACACGAAGTTTTTGAATTGATTGCGATGTGAGTGTCCAGGTATATCCAGGTATATCCAGGTATATATATATATATATATATATATATATATATATATATATATATATATATATATATATATATATATATATGTATATATATATATATATATATATATATATATATATATATATATACATATATATATATATATATATATATATATATATATATATATATATATATATATATATATATATATATATATATATATATATATGTAGGAGAAGTCTCACTGACCGATACTACCTAGAGGTCAGCTAAGAGCGGGTTTTGCGAATATCAACTCCGAAGGGGGCTTCCGAAGCTCTACAGACTTGAAACTTGCCAGGGATGTTCCTTATAATAAATAACTTCTATAAAAAATGGAATGATTGAAAATCCATTCATAAAGGGGTAAATTGGTAGGGGGATATGGGGGTGTAAAGAATTAAAACACTCTCATTTTTTGACTATGAGTTCTATAGGCTTGAAACTGGGCAAAAGTATTCCTTATTCTTCACAGACATTCACTAAGGACAGGTTATATAAAAATGCTCTCCAAAAAAGAGTTGCTGGGGCATTAAATTGTACTAATAAACCCGTTTTTTAACTGTCAGTCCTACAGACTTAAAACTTGGCAGAAATATTCCTTAGACTCCACAGACATTTAATAAAGATGGGTCATACGAAAATTCGCTCCCAAGATGGGTTGTCGGGGGCGTAAAATGTATAATTAAGCCCGCTTTCTTACTGTAAATTCTAAGTTTCTACTTGAAACTTGACAGGAATTCTCCTTATATTTTATGAAAATTGATTAAGAACTGTTAATACAAAAATTAATTGGAATGAATATTACATCCGAGTTGAATATAACATCGAAAACCGCGTAAACTTGTTGGTTGTACTGTTGTTTCTTACTGTGTACACAAGAAGGTTACCGATCATTATATGCTGTAATGTTTAATTATTAAATATTTATAATTAATTTTTAATAATTTCTTTAGCTTTTAATTAAGTTATTTTTGCAGATTATTATGAGAAAAAATTAAAATTTAATAAAAATGGATAATCGACGTGTGTGACAATTAGTTTAAATTCAGTTGAGAGAATAATTTTTTCATCATCGTGCGATCTTTAATAATACGATTATAAAATTATATTTCGTCGATTATTTCTAATATTAATTAAAGCATTATATATTGATATATTTGGTTAAGTTATTATTTCCAATATTTTTTTTCATATTTGAAGTTTGGGTGAGTTTTTATTTGATTTTTGTTAATTTTACTAATATTACAAATGTGAAAGAATGTTTGTTTGGATATTTGTCTTTCAATCACGCTCGAATAGATGGAAGGATTCTAATTAAATTTGGCCTAGAAATCGATTATGTCGTGGAATAGGGCATATGATACTTTTTATAAGGCTATGAAGTTCCGACGAGGGTTTACATCGATACGTATGTATAGGATATATTTTTGACTTTGACATATTTTATATTTTTTTTAAGCCAACAGTAATTCATTTCAGAACGCGTACTGATAATATAAGTAGTATATATAGGCATAATTAAATCATAAATTAACGTTTTAATTTTTTTAAATCTAATACCATTAAAAATATAAAACCCAAAACTGTTAAAAAAAATTATAAAATATGTCAAAATCAAAAATTATGTGAAATAAAAACTAAACAAAAAAATAACACATTTGTAACAAAATTTCAACTAAGAATTTTTAATTAATTCTATAACGTAAATATATTTTAGTATATTAAGATATTATAAAAGGTATGTTTTAAAATATAAATTTATACTATGTATAGGAATAACATATAATATAAAATTGTAGCAGTTATAATGATGGTTTAACATAAATAAACTGAAATCAAAAATAACTGAATAAACTGTTCTCGGGTAGTATCCCGTTTTTTATTTGTAAAATCTCAACGTTTCGGCTTCAACTTTGAAGCCATTAGAAGGCTTCAATAGAAATCATTTTCTAGTTGTGAACGTAGATGCGTCTTTGCATCGTAGATGTTTGCTAAAGAGAAGAGTTCATAAAAATCAACTCTTCCAAAGGGGGCTGCGGGGGCGTAAAAGATACTTGTACACCGAAATTTAAAATTTGGGATTGTATCGTAGCGAATCCCTTGCATTTTTGTCTTCGTGAAATTTATAGAAAACATTCTTAAAAAGCAGGGAAAAGCTAAAGGTAATTTTAATCATAAAAAAATCAATTATTACTAAAGTTAAATTTACGACAAGCAAAGCAGGATTCCGTAAATTATGCCTCTAACTGTGAAGATGCCCCAGAATACTTTCAAGTAGCAGTAGTGCATTTATTTTTAACAAGGCTAACTAAATTTCTAAAAAAACGTCGATTCATCTCAATAAGTTAAACAGTAAAGTGATGTCGGTAACAAAGAGAATCGTATCACTGTTATAGCTCTATACAAGAAAATATTCAACGGATAATTTTAACTTGTTCAAATCGATAAAAATATCTAAAACGACATATCTTTCAAGGACAGAGCTCACGATACCGAAACCCCAGCAGTTGCCAAATCGACCACTAAAAGAATTCAAAGAAAACTCGCTCAACCCATTAAAAACATCGAAAACATCGTATATCACGCTGTAAAACGATACAACAAGATCTCTTCTTTCGACGACAAACTAGAGTTTATAGAACCCCGCTCGGAAAATAGAGAATCATGGCCCGAGTAGAAGAAGAAGAAGAAGCGGGGGGTCTCACCATATCCCTCTCCACCGCCTGACCCTGAAGGGGGCAGACGGTGCCCCTCTTGGTCTTTATTAAGAAAGGTTTTTTAAATAATTAATTAATTTTAAAAATAAATCGTGCCAGACATGAAAAAAGAGAAAACAAGACTTTGAACGAGGTATCGCAAGTATTTAAAACGCTTCTTCTTATTCAATGTGCAAATAATACAAATAATTCTTTATTAATTTAATACAAGATTAAATTTTGCTTAAAAATTTTCTCTCGCTCAACCCTGAAATCCCAAACAACTTGAATTAAAAGGAGGGTGGATTCCACAGAAATGGGCCGCAGCCCGGGAAGTACCTATAACCTTCCCTTTTGAGCCCCAGAACATGTAACTATTTAATTTTTAAATGTGCTAACCTTGAAGGGGGTGAGTTTTACACAGAAAGCAACATGAAAAATTTTTAAGCCAATCAGACAAAAAACTTAAAAACTAAAAAACGATACATAAAAAATATTAGAAAAGCCTAACCTAAGACCTGAACTAAAAACTTATTATAAATCAAAACTAAAAACGTCAGTTCTCATAACAGTCAGGCTGTTTCCGGCTCTGCCGCCACGAAGCCCTCCAAAAGAGCAGTCCTCTTCCTTTCCATCAGTGTTCGCAGTATTCTATCAGGTGTTGCTGGCCAGTACGGACCAAGGACCTCAGCTATGGCGAGTCTCGGCACGTCGAAAGCGCTACAATTTAATATTCTATGTATTGGGTCATCTACTGCTCCATTTGCGCATACTGCGCAGCACGCATCATCAATCCTGCCAATTCTCTTCAAGTGTCCCAGGAACTGACCGTGCGACAGTCCGACACATTCGGCACAAAGCCAAAAGTCAACCTCCCGGCTTCTTCCTCCTCCCATTCGGCCTGCCATCTAGTAATGATTCTGTTCCTCAGAGCACCTTTAATTGTTTTCCTGTTGAGCCGAGGCTCACCAGGTATCAAAAGACCATATCTGTCCAGCTGTCTGCCAGACTGATGTGCCCGGAGGTCCAAAGCCTCATAAATAAGCTCCTCGATCGGAGGAATCCCAGCCAAGGTCGAAGCAGCAGCCGTGGAAGTGGAAACGTATGCCCCGATGATAGTTCGGGACACCATCCCCCTCACCGATTGTAGTTTGGCTCGATTTCTGACGTGCAACAACTTATCTACAAAAACGTCGGAACCATATGTCAGGACCGGCATAACCGCCCCAAAGAAAATAGTTCGCAGAGAGTCCGCAGGTGTTTCATAAACTCTACTCAAGGATCTCCTCAGCATCTGGAACAACCTCTTCGCCTTCTCACAGGAATATGTGATGTGAGCTGCAAAGGACAGCTTATCATCAACCAAAACACCAAGATATTTAAACTTTGATGACCTTCCAATTTTGTTCGGTCCAATTCTGACAGTAGGGTTTCTTGTCAATTTCCTGCCGAAAACCAGATATGTTGACTTATTGGCGGCTATTTCCAATTTACTCGAGCAGGCCCATTCGTGGACCAAATTCAGCGCCTCATTCAATTTAACATCAAGGGCAGGGCGACTATTGCCCCCACCACAATTGCCAGGTCGTCTGCATAGGCAATAATCTCAAATTCAGGCTGATTGTCAAAGATGTACAACAGTTGATCCACGACCAAGTTTCAGATCATCGGACCCAGCTTAGAGCCCTGCGGACAGCCTCTCTGCAAAACTTTATGAGCCGCGTCTGGCCCCAAGTCTAATCTAACGGATCTGTCCGAGAGATACGACGCAACTATACGAAATAACCGGCAGGACGGGTTCTTAAGCTTGAGAGCGTGCAGCACAGCAGGCCACCATACGTTGTTAAAAGCCCCTCTGATATCCAGGAAAATGCTTGCGATGTATCTGTACTGACTGCGCCCAACAGTCTCAACAAGCCTGCTGATCGCTTGTTTAGTGCCTTTTCCTCTAACAAAGCCGTACTGACTTCGGTGATGGAACTCCTCCTCGCCGGTCGTCGCGAGAAGCCGCAGTCTCAAAAAATGTTCCAATGCTTTACCCAGAATAGGTAGAAGCGTAATCGGTCTTATTGCTAGCCGGTGACCAGTAAGCGCTACACAAAACTATCTTACTACTGCAGAGCGAAACCCTTGCAGTAGCCATCACTTCATTGGTGAATTGGGATATTTTCAAGCCAGAAAAAGTTGAATTAACGATGACTATACAAGCCTTAAACTTAACAGCCTGATCAGCTACAAGACCAAAATTCCCCAAACCGGGGAGACTGCAGACTCCATCTCTCATGAAAGTGTAGGGCTCCTGAATGAGAAGCATGTCAATCTTTCTCTCCACAGCATTTCTTAAACAGTCAAGCGTTGCCGCCTGACTGTGATGCAAGTTTTGCTGCCCAATGAAGACGCGATCTTTACGCATCATCACCAAAGTCAATACGTGCAACAAAGGCCTCCATCCTTCTTTTGAAGACCGTACATTTAGCATCTCTGGGCCTGTGTTTAAAATCGGTTAATTTAGCCTGCAAACATAAAACGCACTTGTGTTCTTCAATCTTGCTAGCACTGGGGCAGCTCCTAGAGTCGTGCCTACCAGCACAGAAACCACACGCCAACTCAGCCGTACACTTCGTCGATGTATGCCCGAACCCCTGGCATTTAAAACACTTGGTAATCTGGACCCTATCCTCGATTCTGCAGGAGTGCCAGCCAAGATACAACATGCTCTTTTCTAGTAACTTTTTCCTGGTCAGACCATCAACTTCCACAACCCAATGGACATAGTGCCTGTCTCTCGGGCCAAACTTATACAC
Organism: Cosmopolites sordidus; assembly: GCA_031761425.1. Lineage (NCBI taxonomy): Eukaryota > Metazoa > Arthropoda > Insecta > Coleoptera > Curculionidae > Cosmopolites > Cosmopolites sordidus. The sequence continues at coordinate 1,050,775 of JARFXV010000268.1, read as the reverse complement.
CGGGTTAATACAAGGTTCTGCCTCATCCCACGTCTCCAGAAGATTCTGCTCTACAATCTCCTGCTTAAGTTCTTCCTTCCTAATGCTGGACGGAACGTTAAAAATTGTCAGCCTGGGTTTAAGTTTATCAACAGAAGATACGTTCAAATCAAGTTTCTTGATGTCTTCCGAACGAGATAGCTTCTCGATGTCGTTTGATGCTGATTCGATGACCACTTTGTTGTTACGTGTGGAATAAATTCTGGTTGGTTTGATACCGAGCTTGCTGGGATTTAACTTCTGCATTAATAGCTTCTTAAGCTCCTCTCCCTGCATTTCTTTCCCATCTGAAGACTTAGAAATCTGAATCTTAAAATTTTTAGCGACAGGAACTAACTTCTTGATGCCACTCACATTAACTGCACTGATCGAGGCCACACTGGCATAAGTATGCTCTTTTTTGCGGCTAAGATTATCTTCCAATACCCTGCTCTACTCTTTCGCCCTCTCATTCTGGTCGGATAGCAGTTCTTTGATTACCTGTAATTCCTCTCTTATATCGCCATCTTGTCTGTTGTCGATAATGCCAGTCACCTGGTGACTCATCTCATCTAGTTTGCTGATCATGAGCCTAGTGATTTTATTAAGCTTCTTCTTTTTATTCTTATCCTCCGACGAGTCAAAGCTTAATTCTAACTTTCTAATGCAGTCCACTACAATCTCCATTCTCTCCAAGAATGTTGCCTTCTCTTCCTTGGAATTTCTCGGCAGATTTTCTTTGACTCTTTTCCCAATGGAAAAGTCAGATTCTTCCTCAGACCCCGGACCAGGAGTCGGGTCTCTCATCCTCTTCTGTTTGAAATTTTCAGCTTCCATTCTGCTCATATTTTTCAAGCTTCGCGACGCCAGACCGGCCTGACCGGAACTTTGGCAGAGCCCACCGGCCCGCTCTTGTGAAAGGGGTTCCCCAACCCCTTCCTATACACCTCTTAGCCGTAGGCCGGAGCTTATGGCGTGTTACAGGTGTAATAACACGACTAATTGTCGGCTAGTCGTTTCCACCAGGAGCCCACGAGGAGGGGGGTGTCGTCTTTAACCAATAGTAATTTATAGAGAAAATCACTTTAACGTCTCCTAGCAATAATCGTACCTCGGATAAACCTCATCGGTTACGATAATGCCACTGCGCAAAGCTATGGTCCGAGTAATTAAACTTTCGCGGAGAACCATATATCGCATCACATGACCTAAGACTTGGAGCTTACCGAAGATCTAGCGGATAGCCATTGACGGCAGCCCTACATAAGAACCACGAGAGCCAAGGCGATACTTGATTGATGTGCGAACGAAGGGCAAGTAAAAACCTTCACACAGATGAAAAGATTTTCACTCTTGAAGAGGAATTCAACCAGCAAAATAACAGAATATACGCTCTTAGCTCTTAGCTCTCAGTTGCCATTCCATACGGTACTACCCCAACCCCACTACAATTGAGTCATTTCAGTCATTTTGAAAAAGGGCCCATTTCCATTTTTTTCATGAAACCATGTTTTACCAGATTCCGTTCCTAAACACCGCTATTCACATATCCGTTTTGAAAACGAGTCATGTCTCACTAATTAAAGTAGCTTAACAAAACCAGGCGTTTGTCAGTTAGTTGGAAAAAGAGTCATCCCGAGACATAGCCCCTTTTTCAAAATAAAGGTGAAAGGCATGTGTAGATCCCACCTATTTTTACTATCTCCTTATCTATCCCATCACTGTCATTCTACCACTATCACTATCATTATCAGCATGACTGTCAGTATCACTGTCACCATCACTATCAGTATCACATATCTATCACTATCACAGCTTATTATTTTTATATGTTTTAATATTTTTAAATTATTTTTTATTATTGTGGTAAGATGTCAGAAACAGAAAGTGCAAGTTCTTCACCACTTAACAAAAGAAAAAAAGAAGTACGAGATCCAGATGAATTTAAACAGAACAGAATTAAAAAAGCAAAAGTACGTGGAGAGGAACATGTGAACCACGTGAACAAAACAGTAGGACCTAGAAAAACAGGAAACATATTTCTATTTACTTTTCTCAACGTGGACTTTCTGTCAATGACTGACCATGGTTTTGAAACTTGTAAAGAGAAAAATACGTCGTTATGATCGCGTATATTACCCTGGCGAATGTGAAAAGTATATTAAATCCTCAACAAATATACAGAAATTCCCAGTAAAACACATAACTTATCGAGATGTAGCTGCCTTTAAAAATTGGTGGCCCATTTTTTTTTTAAAGTTCTGTCAGAGGGAATTTATGGAAAGCAAAATAGTAAAAAGCAAAAGACGCAATTTGCTGTCAATAAGTTTTATTAATACGTTTTTACAAGTAAAGAACCAGGGGTTGTTCTCCCCAAACCTTCAGTGGCGGCTCGTGAGGGAGAGCGTTGGGGCGTCGCCTCTCCAGCATTTATCACAGTAAAAATTTTTTTAATGCAAAACACCATATTTTATTTCCGTTCAGTTTCTTTCCTTTAACTCATTTTAAGCTATTATTAAAAATTAAAATCTCCAAATGTCGAAGAACGTCAGTCGATCCATCACACCAAATAATGCGGATAAAAATTCCATCCTCTCGCCACAATTTTTACATCGTTGGTCGGACGTTTACTCTTATCTCGTTACTACTTATCTCGTCGTTGGCGTTAGATGTTTTGTTGGTTGTCAGAATTCGGGGGTTTAACTGCTTTCTAAAACATGCGATTTGGACGTAGATTTCCTGTGACCGAGCGTATCAGTGATTAGTTTAAAACGCTGATTCGATGGGTACGGAATTTTTTATATGTCACGCGTCGCGTATTTCGTTCGCCTCCCGAATACTTGTTTTTATTTGTAATTTGCTACGTGTATACACACTCAGTAGTAGTCTTTAAATAAAAATAATCAACTTTTAATTATAAACATGAAGATATCTGATTTAAAACAGTTAATAATGACTAATTTAAGTTTGGAGGAGACGTTGGAAGTTCAAAAAAAAAATAAAAATAGCAAAAAAATCTTCAACAGCACTATTTTCTTCTACGCCCTCCCACTTTAAAAACCCAAGAGCCGCCACTACAAACCATATATTGATAGCCTCGTGCTTAAGAGTCATCTCTCAGATCAAGCTCAGATCAAGAGTTCCAGCTACAAATTCAATCACCTGAAAGCAACCCTGCTTATCAAAGAAAACTGCCTATTAACATATAAAAGGAAGATGTCAGAAAACTAAATCAGTATATTCCTAGTAACAAGAAACTTTTCTGGGACCAAATAACGAATGGCCGACGACAACATCGGAAGAACTGCCGGAATAGTTTTAATTACCTAACTATTTTATTATTTTTACTACTTTTTTTAATTTCAACTATCCTAAATGTTTATCATTTAAAAATTGTCAAAATAAAGTGTATTTTTAATGGGCTGTTTCTTTAAAAAAGAAGCTTAGTTCATATTGAAAAGGGATCATCTCTTCATGAAAAAAAAATGTTTTGACCCCCCTCAAATTCAAAAAATATTAAGAAACATATTTTTGCGTCAGTATTGATACCTTGCAAATGCAAAAAAATATTAGGCAACCCTAACTAATAATGCATGGAATTGAACCAGTTTTTTGTTTCTCCTGACAAATAAAAAAAAAGATATTCGATAAAGATTTTCGAAAATAACCTATTCAATTATTTTGGAAGAAATATTTTTTTATTAGTAACGTGAATTCTCAATAGTTTTATTTACATATATATATATATATATATATATATATATATATATATATATATATATATATATATATATATATATATATATATATATATATATATATATACTGTGTGCCAGGTAAGAGTGCACTCAATAGGGATCTCGGAAACCATAAAAAACACAGAGATGATTATATTACAAAAAAGTTGCACCTCATTGAACTCTGCAACGTCACGTTTTCAAGTTTTTAAAATTCCGAATATTTCCGAAGATATGTGGAAAAAACGAATTTTCGCTTTTGGATTCTATTCGTTTCTGATTCTATTTGAGCAGATATGTCAAAATTTGATATTTTCATAGTCTCTACAAGGTGATGTAATTAAATTTTTGATCCGACGTTTAGGCTTTTCTCGACCATCATCAACTTTGTTTTTTTTTAATAGTTTAATAAATAGTTTTTTTTAATAGTTTAATAAATTCCTTCACAACTTCAATATTGTCATCGCCGATTCTCCAGTTCCGTTCCCTTCTTGGATTGGTTCTTTTTTCCATCGCCTTTGTTTTGTTTATATTTATTTCCAGACCGACTCTTTTGGTTTTCACCTTTATTTCGGTAACGGGTATCCTATAATGTTTTTTGTTTTTGTTGTGACTGTTACGCGCTAAACATAGATAGCGGGGGAATAGTAGTGGTGTCAAACGCTTGCAGGCTTTTTATCTTTAATAGCGATGGATTGTTCGACGTCTGTACAGGACACATTATAATTTAGCGACCATGAGAAATGGAAACACAATGCCGGATAAATCAACTGGGTGCAAAAGGACATCAAGAATGAACACGAATGTTGACCGCGTTCGCCAGTCTGTTAGAAACGATCCACGACAGTCTCTAGGACTCCGCACTCTTTTCTCTACATTATTCGCAAAGATTTACATTTCGACGCCTATAAAAGTGTTATTGTGTAAGAGATGATCCGCCCGATGACCCAGGTAAACGAGTCGAATTCTGCAGGACAATGAAAAATCGTTTTAGAAGTTTCAATAACGTATGGTTTTCTGATGAATAGAATTTCCCCATCAAAGGCCACGTGAATAAATAAAATTGCAGATATTGGGCTTTCGACAATCCTCTGGAACTGCATCAGAAATCATTACACTTGCCTAAGGTTGTCGTTTGGGCTGCCAAATCCAGCGAAGGAATTATCGGCCCCTACTTTTTTTGAGGATAACCATGGTCGCGTTCAGACTGTTCATTCCGATCGTTATTACCATATGATCCGGGCTTTTTTGGCTCCAGAAATTCAAAATTCGATTGACTACAACCGCAACAAATTTTCCCACGGCACGAATGATTCTTTAGCAGCTCTTCAAGATTTATTCCCTGAGAGAGTGATTAGTCGAGGGGACAACAACTGGGCACCGAGGAATCCAGATTTAACACCTGCTGATTTTTTCCTATGGTGTATTTGCAACCCATTACCACTCAACTTAAATGTTTTAAAGCAAAGACTAATGAACGAAGTCCAAGTAATTCCAAGAGTGATGCTCCAGATATATATGCGAATTATAGTCTAATGCTATTTTGGTATACAGTTGTTTTGTTTTGTGTGATGGAGCAAATCTTCATTTGGAATCTTGTATGGCCAGAAAATGCGGAGTATTTTTCACAAGCATTTATTTATGAAGACCTTAAGTTTTTTCGTTATTGTCTTCGTTATTTTCCACGTTTCACATCCGTAGAGCAAGATCGCCCTAAGATTGGTGTTAAATATACGAAGTTTTGTTTGCGTTGAGTATTGTGTTGACCTCCATACAGGTGCTAGAACTCCAAAAGCTACTTGAGCTTTTCGTATTCTGCTTTTGACATCCTGACCTGCACCTCCATTTTTTCTGAGAATGCTACTCAAATGTGTAAAACTCCCCACATCTTCTATGGATGATCCGTTGAGGAAGCAAGGTCTGAAATTTCTGGTGTTGATTCTCAGCGACTTGGTCTCTGTTACATTAATTTTCAGACCTACTTTCCTGGCTTCCGTTACAAATATGTTTAGTATATGGACCATTTTGTTGTATCGATGCGACTTAAGGCATATGTCATCCGCGTATGACATGTCGGTCAAGCTAGAATTGAAAGTCCACTGAATGCCGGATTGATATGTTTAAGAACATAATCTAGCGGAACATTTACGAGAAGAGGAGATAAGACACACCCCAGCCTTACACCAATAAACTCAAGCTCCTCGCTTCTATATCCAGAGAGTAATTAAAATTTTCAGTTCCAGACTAAATAAGTCTGAAGAAGCGGATGGTGCGCATTTACGGATGGTTGTTTTTCATAAATAAAAATGTTCAAAAACTACTCTATAATTTAACAGCAGTTAAAGAAGTAAAAAAATCTGATACAACCTTTATTATGTTTTTTTCTTTCCGAGAAGGCAAGAGTGCTTCGTAGACGTAAAAGAAAATGTGTTTGAATTGAAATCCACCACGTTATAGACAACCGGTCTAGACTGATGGCAACGAAATATTGACACTAGAGAGATCGGAGAAATTCTTGAAATTCGGAAAATTGGGAAAGTCAAAAGAGATCATCATCTGATTTTGACGATATTTATTTTGGGTAGAATATCTGGTTCCCTAGTTGCTGCTCCCTTAGTAGTTGGTTAAGTGATTTAACATCCCAACATCTAAATATTAGGTGGATACAGCGGCGGTTCGTGAGGGAAAAAACAGGTGGGGCATGTATAACCAAATTTTGGAATGGGGATAGGGAAATGCGTCGCAGCCAAAAATTTTACATTTCTTAGTATCATACACACACTTTACTGGGTAGAAATATGAGTGTAACTGTCAGACATCAAATTTTCAAATATGTACCTAGATAATAAAATTTTGCTAAACTCACCATAGGACCATGACCATTAAATCTATTTGTAGTTGAAGTCCATCCTCGTAAATTTCTGAGCAGTAAAGTGGTCGATGACTTGATCATTAAAATTTTAAATTGACTTCAAATTTTTTTTCAATAGCCAACACGCATAGCCGTTCCTGGCCTATAGTGTTTCTTAGAAATGTTTTGATTTCTTTGAAGGTAGAGAAACATATTTTGTTTTCCACAGTCGTCATAAAGACGGTACACAAAACAGTCAGCAATTCCACAGATTCACTAAATGTTGATGTTAAATTGTTTTGGATAAACATTTGTAACAGCGGCACAGCCCCACTGTATTTCATAAAATCGTCCCGTGCGAACATTACCGAGAGTTAATTTTTTAATTTTAAGTTATTTACGTTTCCAAACAGGTTACACACAGTTTTAATCTCTTCATTTGGAAAGACGACTCGATATTCACCAAATTTTTCAGTTTCAAATACATTAGCAACAGTTAGGTATGCATCGAAACTAAAACGTTCATGAACATGTGTGGTTCAGGTATCACAGATTGCCTTGCATATCCTGACATTCGAATTGGGGTTCTATTTGTCAGTAAATTTAGATTTTTTCCTGCGATTCTCTATGATCTTTGTAGATTCTTCACCAGTTATGTTACCAAATTCTTAATTAATTTGTAGTTCTACATTGCCTCTAATATTCTGAATGGCTTTTAAAAAAGTTACGAAATTCTTTTTAACTTTAAGTGCATCTAGTTGCCTGCTTTGCAGTTGATCAAAGAGAATGTCGCAATAAGGCATTATTTTATTGAATAAAAATAACCAAAATTAAAAATTATCAACCACTAAATAATTTATTACCCCTAAGCTTGATTAATATAACTTTTATCTGACTCGGCGTCCATAATTTTTTCAAGGCATTTTTGCAATTCTTCTTTGCAAATGTAAACAGTATTTACACATTTAGACATAAACTTCCATCCAGTAGGAACCGCACAGGGTAGACAGTTTTTCACGACGCTGTCCAAACCATTTGTGCAAGCACGTGTTCTTTAATTAGTGCGCTTCGGCAACCCACGACCTATTTCGTTACCACAAATGACATTATGGATGTTATATACACAATACATTAATATAAAATCTGAAATTATTTTTTCCACTTCATTTTTAAATTTTTTAGGTAGGGCATGTGCCCATATGCCCTTATGGACCAACCGCCACCGGGTGGATAGAAGATAACTCAAAACATAAACGAAATATTTACTTGTAATATTGCATTGAAACTTGTAGTAAAACATAGTGTTTTGTCTACTTTATATAAACACAAACTAGGAATACCATTATTAATAAAACATAAATTGAATATTTTTTTCTGAATAACTGACATAATTTTACAGTTTACTGTACGGATATATCCCCTTCAAACTATCTAATCCAACTGTTTTTTCAAGCTTATCTTGAAAATAATATATATAATATATATATATATATATATATATATATATATATATATATATATATATATATATATATATATATATATATATATATATATATATATATATATATATATAACTGTAGTTAAATAAAACAGAATAAACATTAAATTGTCTGATTTCATAATTTCTTTTTCATAAAAATTTTATCCCTACTAGCACTTGTAGACTTTCATAATATTATTTACCTAAACTTTTTAGCAGTTTAGTTTTTTTTATTCTGGTAAGTTGCCAAGACATTTTACGTGCGAACAAAAATATATTAGGATTTTGGTAGTCAGCAAAATTTTAAAAAGATTTATAATATAAATAAAACATCGCATATAACGCCCCCCAGAAAAATTTAGATTGGGCCCAAAAACTCCTCTAGAATGTCTCTACATACACAGTTTGTCGGAAAAATATCGAAACTGTTTAAATACAAAAAAACTATTAGTTATTTTCCCAAAATTATTTCTTTTTATTCCAACCAATGCCAGCACAGCTTTTATGTCGTTTTTAGAATCGCCTCAATGACCCTCGTCACGGTTTCTTCGACTTATGTAACACTATCATAAAATTCCTTGCATGACCAGTTTGAGTTTCGGGAACAGGAAATAATAACAAGGAGATTAATCATGCGAATAGGGAGAATGTTGAAGCACACAGACTTGTTTTTCTACGGTCCTGTTAGATGGTGCCCTATCGTGAAACAAAAACTAATTTTCCGGATCTTATTCATGTCTTTAGTCGTATTTAAATCCTCGGCTATTCATCTCATAGTCAAATTCGCATCGTAGGCGATAATTTCACGCACGTTTTCCACCAGTTCATCGAGATTTTTGTTTTTTGGCCCTGGAATCGCTTATACCAGTCGAACACACGTGTACGGGATAAGCAATCATTACCATAAACTTTTTTCATCAATTCAAATGTTTCGATAAAAGTCTTGCCGAGCTTGGAACAAAATTTAATATTAGCTCTTTGTTCCATCCTTTTTTTGTTACGATATGACAAAAGGTACTATCAATTAAGGGCTATTACTTGACAGCCCGTTGATAGATACTAATGATTTACCTCGTTTTATAAAGGAGATATATACTTTCGGATTTATATAATTTCAATAAATGATAGTTTTCTTCAAATTTAAAGTTTCATTATTATTTCGACATGCTGTTGTTAGTGTTAGAATTTTTTGGACTGCGTCCAATGAGTCAACAGTACTGAGTGTCATTAGACACCCAACTGCTGGGTTCCACAATTTCTTGTGGAACACACAACCAGCTGCGTCTCCGCCTAAATAAGCATTTTGCTGATTGCTTGACTGCGAACGAGCTCCACCCATCCAGCGATGGACCACTGGTTCCTTAGAATGAACCATTAAGTACAATTAAAACAAAAATACTTCTTCATCTTTGGACTCACACCATCACATTATGTATGAACCCAAGCGTGACATGTAATGCATTGAATCATCTCTTCTTATTTATCACATATGGTACAAAACCATGTAGTTTTCATTTATACTCTTTGTTTTTTCTTTGTAATCTTCTCTTCTTTGACACATCTTTTCTTCCCAAAATTTTGTGGTTTTGTATTTTTAATCTTTTCTTCGATGCTACGTTTTAATCCCTGAACGTTATCAATAGTTGATAATAATTGTACTTTCTGAGCAGTACTTCTTTGTACTCGAGAAGTCGATGGACCTGACTGTGGATTTTGTGTTGGTAGCGGTGATATTTTATGAAGAATATCCTCAAAGTTTTTACACTGTTTCTCCTGAGAAATATAAACAACAGCGGAATCATTGTCGCTTTCACTGTCATTGTGTATTATCGTACTTGCTGAATTTCCAGTAACTATTTCATTTTCAGTAACATTACCACAATGTTGAGGTTGTAGCATATCTGATGGTGCAAACCGGTGATCCTGAAACACATGTCTGTTAACTGGCCATATACCAGTGGCACGAAAAGAATTTTCAGCTACTGCCACAGTTACTGCTCTGTCATATGCTTCATTTAGTAATTTAGAAATTTCAGTTTGATATGTCTTATTACCTTTATATTGACGAAGAAAAGTTTCTTGTGCCTGAACAAAATATTTCTGTAGCGGCCCAAAGAAAGCAACATCTAGAGATTGCAAACGATGGGTGGTATATCCAGGCAACTTCCATTTTCTCTAGCAAAGGTACAAGCTTTTAAGTTCTTCTATGAGGCATATGCCCATCAAGCAGTAAAATGACTTTCTTATCTTCATTACGTGCTCTTGCCATTGAGGTACCTTCAGGTTTTCGTATTGACGCTGTGGATTTCTGCGCATAAATGAGCAGAACCATTTTTTCCTTGCTATTTTCTTTTCTTTACTAAATGTATGTGGTAAAAAGTATTTTTCAGCGACTTCAAAAGCAAGTTTTCGTACTTATCGAATTGTCAAGTGATGCAAAACTAAAAGAAAGCATATTTATTGAACCTCAAATAAGGAAGCTTCTAGATGATTTCCGTTTTCAAGAAAAAAATATAATGAAAATGAATTAGCTTGGAAGTATTTTGTAAGTATAGTCGAAGGATGTCTGGGCAACATGAAAGATGAAAACTATAAATACCCCATAGACGAACTCTTGAAAGCCTTAAAATACTAGGGTGTCGCATGTCCTTAAAAATGTATTTTTTACACTCCAAAACTCGTCTTTTTTCCGGAAAAATTAGGCGCAGTAAGCGAAGAACAAGGAGAGAGGTTTCACCAGAGCATCAAGACGATGTCTACCAAGTGCTTTCACTTTATTTCCAGTAGTATTTATTTATCGAGACTTATAGTTGCTTTAGATATATGATAAATACGACTACACTCGTCCAAACCAGTATCTACATTCCTATACGCTGCAACAGCATTTAATAAATCACTTTCGGACCAAGGTCCGTAATATCCTCTTGTAGTCATATGGACCGTAAAAGACATAAAAGATTAATTCGGAATTGAAATTTATCAGCAACTTGACTCATAATGCCAAAATATATTACATAACACTAATTTATACCTGAATTAGTTTTCTTTTAAAATATGTAATACAATTTGTTGTTACTTACTTAAACAATGGCCAAAAGTGTCTCGTTGTTTGTTAAATTATTTAGAAATTATTTAGTTCAAATCTATTAAAACACTAATTATTCTCTGACTGATCTATCAAACAATGTACAGCATTACTACTTTTTGCAGCAACGTGGTTTACGTTAATATTCAATATACTGCCCACATTAGGACATATATGTGTTATCTGACCTAAATAGAGTGCTGGTCCAATCTAGGCGGTGGTCCAAATTCGGCGACTCTCCCCTATATACTCATATATTCAACAATTAAGGCTTTTGTGATTATTAATTTTTATTTTAGTATAATAAAGAGAGAATTAATTTACGTTAATTACTTTAAAATGACTCCCAATTAGTTTAAAATAATTTTAGACTGATTCATTTTTCGGAGTTCGAGGTGATGCGATCACAATTTGTTGTTGATGTTTGATTTGATGTTTCACTAACAATAAACAGACGATTGAGAGGTAGGTAAATAGTCAATAAATTATATACCGTGTGTCCCAGCCAAATGGAATAAATTCGTTAATAAATAAATGGGGGCGTGTTCGAAAAAACGCTCGAACACGTCGATTGCTATTTTTAGATGCGCATTTTTTTAAATAAACATTTTTTATACAGGGTGTGTCATGTAACAGTGGCCAATACCAACTTTCTTATTTTAAATACAACACCCTGTATATTATTTAATTTTTGGATTCTTCAGGAAATTCTAGACATATTTCATGTAAAATATCCTAGACTTATCTTCAACTGTTTCGAAAATATTAAGTGTTTTCAGATTTATTGCAAAAATTAACTGATTTTTTTAATTTTTTTTTTTTAATTATTTGATTACAAAAATTCGCTACAACACACAATAGAAAGATGGTATTGGCCTTTGTTACATGACACACCCTGTATAAAAGGTTTTCGTTGGAAAAAATGCGCAACTACACTTTTTTTTAACACTGTAAACAAAATTGTGCAAATTTCAAGACTATTTAGTTTTTGTATAAATTTTTTATTTAAAACATTTAATGTAACAAATGCTCGAATTGTGAACCCTGGACGTCCTGGCAACACCCCAACCTCAAGTAAAACTGATTCCTGGCATTATTTAATGTTTGTGGCGTAATTGACCTAACGCTGTCGGTAATGCGTCCTCTTAAATCATTCAGATCTTGTGGCTTCGTTTTGTATACGACGCTTTTGAGATATCCCCATAAAAAAAATTCAACGGAGTGAGGTCCGGGGACCTTGGTGGCCATTTTAGTGGCCCTCTCCCCCCAGTCCATCGATTTGGAAACACATTATCGAGGTACTGCCGCACATTAACTTGATAATGGGGGGATGCTCCATCTTGTTGGAACCAAATTGTGTCGGCTAGCAATTGAGGATTTCTTCTATTAGGGTACAAATTTATAAGATTTGGAATGAGCTGATTTTGGAGAAAGTCTAAGTAATTTACCCCATTTAAATTTTGATCGAAAAATATTGGACCAATTATTTGATCTCCTATATAATACCTGCCCAGACATTAATCTTTTCAGGCCTTTGTGTGCGAATTTCCCGCATCCAGTGAGGATTTTCTCTCGACCAATAACGACAGTTCTGGCGATTGACATACCCATGAAGAGTAAAAGTAGATTGATCAGAAAATAAAACGTTTTCCACTCTCAGAAGGTTGTTGTCTATTCTGTGTATCATTTGTTCGCAAAACTCCATTCTCCTGTCGAAGTCGTCTTCACTAAGCTCTTGAGTAGGCTGTAGTTTATACGGATGCATTTTATTCTCTTTCAATATTCTGGCAACCGAAGAGCGACCAACATTGTTTTCCAAGGCAACTCGTCGAGTTGAGGTATGCGGATTGTCTTGGAATGCAAGCATTACATCCAATTTTTTGTTATCAGTCAACGACACTGCTTCCTCCTTAATTTGTCTCACGTGTCCCAGTTCTCTAAATTGTTTTTCAACTTTACTTACTGTACCTTGGGATATGGGTGGTAAGTCAGGATATTTTTCCCTAAGGAGACGAATAACTTCGGCTTGAGTTCGTGTCCTATCTCCATAATCGATCATCATTAAGATAGTTATTTTATGACTCTCTGATAAATACACCATGTTTAAATCAAATGAATCACACACGTCAAAGAAAACTAATTTAAAAGGCACGTTGATTTTTTTGACGTTTCATACATCAAATACCTACCTTTGAAAACCTGATTTTTTATCTTTGCCTATTTGCTGATAATGTTCGAAGAATTACTTAATATTTGCGAAATAGTTGAAGATAACGCTAGGATATTTTACATGAAATATGTCTAGAATGTCCTGAAGAATCCAAAAATTAAATAATATACAGGGTGTTGTATTTAAAATAAGAAAGTTGGTATAGCCACTGTTACATGACACACCCTGTATAAAAAAATTTTATTGAAAAAAAATGCGCATCTAAAAATACCAATCGACGTGTTCGAGCGTTTTTTCGAACACGCCCCCATTTATTTATTAACGAATTTATTCCATTTGACTGGGACACACGGTATTAACAAACATTATCAATTTCTAAAGATAGATAATATCAACGTAATAATTTTTATTATCTCAGACTGCAGGCTTTGTGATTATTTTAAAGTTTTAAAATGCATATACCACTTTTTTGTCAGGGCATCAATAAATGCCCTTAGTCCCATTTCCTATATTTTCCTCCTTCACAGATGTGTGTAAATATGTTTTAAACAGTGCCTCTTCTTTCAGTTTCAGACTTCAAAATCAATCGGTTTAATATTTTTGCTATCATGACAAAAAGCGAATTTCGTTTGTTGATTAAATAGTACTTTTTACGTGCAAAGACCTTCGCGCAAACTGAAGAAAAGCTGAAAAAGTATTATGGACATTCAGCTGCTTTTTTTCTTGTTACGTTCCATGAATTTCAAGCCTATACCACATTTACTTTTGTTTTGACAGTCTTTAAGGAAGTACCAGCGATACTTATGAGTTATGATTTTTTTTTCTTCCTAAAACTTAAAATAATTACAGAAATTTACAATTTTTATTCATAATTACTAAAACAAATTTCATAGTTATTAAGAAATTCTTATTTATTTATAAAAAGTAACAAATTGACTTATTATTAACACATGGTTCGAAAAAAAGTCGTGACAACAGCCCATTTGTATTTACATATATATATATATATATATATATATATATATATATATATATATATATATATATATATATATATATATATATATATATATATACAGTGTGCCCCGAAACTCAACGTCAAGCGAAAAAATAAGAGAAAAATAGGCATATTTTTGAAAATATTGAAATTCATCACACTAGTCTATATCTTTAAGTGCTGTGATCACAAGTTTCCCAATTTTTCAGTGTTATTTTTGATAACGTAATCCTAAATAACCATGTTATTAATCGCAGTCCCAAATAAAACAATAAACGTTCTTAATTTAGTAGAAAAAAGTTTAATGAGTCATGGTTTAAAAAATTATGTTAGCTAACTTTTACACTTCATTTAAAGAAAAAAGTATAATACTACCCTGGGCAAGTTATTTCAAAAGCCGGCCTATTTAGCCAAGATTTTAAAATGGTACTCATACTCAAAAAACTCATACCATGATAAAAAATACTTTTGTGTGCCCTGAAATGGACCATAATGGATAAACAAAACATTATGGACTGACGAATCGTCGTTTAAAAAAGAAGGTTATTTAAACTTGCATAACTTTCATAGATGGCATACGGAAACCCGCATTTAACGCCTGAAGACCGGTCCCAGTATCAATTTAAAGTTAACATGTGCACCGGACTTGGACCTGGACTTTGTTAGAAGATGTATCACTTCAACAAGATGCTTGCGCACTGCATTATGCTCGTCCTGTACAGGATTATTTAAACAGAGAATATCAAGAAAGGTGGATTGGGCACCGTGGTTCAATTGAGTGGCTTCCTCGTTCTCCGAACCTAAACCCCATTGATTTCTTTTACTGGAGCTGCATAAAAGAAAAAGTGTATTCAAAACCAATACAAAATCTAGCCGAGCTGCGTCACAGAATTGTGGAAACAGCAGAAGAAATAAATACAAGGAGATTCGCACGATTGGTGAAAAGAGGCAATGCATATACTCGTGCCGAAGGCAAATAATTTGTGCATTTGCTTCAGTTCTAAAGAAAAAGATTATGAAAAATATAAGTATTACAATAATTGACTTACACACACATTGCCTTTGGTTTGAGTTTTTTTGAAATAAGGTTCTTTTGCAAAAAAAGTAATAATATTTTCTGTGGAAAGAAAACTGCCAATTGTTGTACCCTTTTGATATAATCAATAAATGGGCCATATTAAAGTTGAATGTCAATCTTTCTCTGTAATTCGTCATCGAACAGCCTCACTATCTGTCTCACTCTATCACATCTGTCCATCTCACACTGGTGAAATCGATCGAGTTGAGCACATAAAAGTATTTTTTATCGTGGTATGAGTTTCTTGAAATGTGCTCCTTTTGCAAAAAAAAAATAAGCAATAATATTTTTTGTGGAAACAAAAGAGAGCCAATTGTTGTACCATTTTAAAATCTTAACTAAATGGACCATCTTTTGAAATAACTTGCCCAGGGTAGTGTAATACATTTTTTTTTAAAGATGAAGTTCGCTGACATAATTTTTTATACCGTGACTCAATGAAACTTGTTTTTACTAAATAAACAACGTTCATTGTTTTATTTGTGACTGCGATTAATAGGCACCTCTAGATATAGCCTAAGGTGTCGAATTTTAAGATTTTCAAAAATATGCCTATTATGACTTAACACGGTGACATGGATTTTTTTTTATTTTTGCCAGAACTGTTATAACTGGCCTTTCGCCCAGCTCCAACTTGTCGTTGAGTTTCGAGGCACCCTGTATAATAACATTCTGCAAATATTAAATTTTATCATGTGATGTTTTTTATTCTATAAAGTTGGAAGATTAATAGTGAAAAAATAGAAAAATCCGTGGCGGAATTAATTCTACCATAAGAGACTGTGGATAAGACCGGTTGAAAATATCATTCTTCATATCATTTTTCTAACTAGACGGGGAATATTTTTCAAATGTTGAGCATATTTCAAATACATATCGTCACAATTAACGAATTTCAAGTTTTAGATTTGGAAACTTTTTTTCCCCATAGATTCGGTCGTACTTTCTTAAACGCAGATAAGCTTGATGTTTTTGTTATTATTGTGTTATGTTATGAATTAAATATCACTTTGTGCGCGAAAAAACTATCGCGCACACTGAAGGAACGAGTAATAAGGACTCTGCTGCTTCACATTACATGGTTCATAAGTGATTTATTAAGCACTTCACGTAAATCAAAAACTAAATGATTATGACACTGCAAAATAGAGTCTGCAACTCAGATATTTTGGAGAACAACAACGGCGGATATCGGTAAAACCATTGGGTTTAGGCTTAGGACATATTTCACGAAATATGTTTAGATAGCAGAATGCAAAAATGGATGAACATATAGGGTGTTCGGTAAGAAAAAAACAAAACAATATCCCGCCACGCTTTTGTAGGGCATCCTGTATAAAGAAAATTAATTTTAAATTATGCAGCCGATTTTGTTATACAACTCTTATACTTAAAAGTTTTGTCTATCCCCAGCCATTATCAAGATATCAACCGATATCGCACTATTGGGACACCCTGTATATGTAGAAGAAGAATGTCTATTCTAAGCAAGTTATAAATAGCAAAAAGTTATCGTCTAGCACTATCTGATATTGCACAACATTAATTTTTCCTGAAACAAAAGCAATTTCAGATTTAAACTCGTATTTGAATACAGGCCATACCAAAACGCCTCCACGATGAGATCAGCGGGACATTATTTTCTCTTCTTTTCTAAAATCGAACCAAGAATAATCCTTCCTGTTTCCTCATTAAAAGTTCCGTGTAATCACGTTTCACTGTTTTGAATATGATATTCAGCAAACTTTAACCTCTGCTCTAACTAAATGCCCCTTAAGCCGTGATCTCACTAATTTTTTTATACTCTAGGTACCTGGTTTCAGCAGCCCATTTGTGAATTAAGCTAGTCTCATCCTAGATTTCATTTTCTGACAATTTGGCAGATGAAACTCCTGCTCTTTGAGGACAGAAAATGTTTGAGGTCGTCCAATTCTCTTGATTTTGCTATAATTTTCGCGACTTGCATTTAGAATATATATTTCCCCTCTGTTGAGAGCGTTGCAGTTCTTCAACAATTTGTCTGTGTATCTTTTCGACTCTTCTTAAATGCCTAATGCCTAATTTGAATCAGACGTTTTCCCCTGGGAATCAGCAGAATTACAGAAATTTAACTTTACAAAACAATATAAAAGTAAAACATTTTTAGACCAGATACAAAGAACATAAATCTGCATACATATTAAAGAAACAACACTCTAATTTTGCGAACCATTTCATAGATACCGGACATATATTTCCCAAGATTACAAATTTGAAAATTTTACATACAGCGCCCAAACGCAAAAAACTAAACATTTTAGAAGCTATTGAAATGTATAAATATAATAAAGATCCGTCTAGACAGCTATTAAACGATCCGACTGATCTCCCAAATTCCCCACTATTTCAAATATTGTAAAAAAAATTAACCCCAATAAAAGTATAAAATTAGGTACATAGAATAGATAAACAGCTGTAAAACCTTAGTTTTAAAGTAGTGTTTGAGAATGTAAAGTCATTATACGAAACTATAATCACACAAATTTTGTTTAAAAATAATAGTGATAGATAAGTAAAAAATTGTTTTATTCCTTTTAAAAAAAAAATTAACTATCACAAAGTAACGGACAAATCAATCAATAATATAAAAGTAATTCACGCTTGACAAATAATACAGTACAATGAGAGCAAGAAAGATAATTGGATTGAATAAGGAAATAATGCCTTTGCGTTTATATTAGATTGTTAAAAAAGTTATTGCGGTTGTTATTATTTTAATTTTATATGCTGTATTTTCAAATAAATTTGTATTAAATTGCTTTGACTTTATGTATCATTTTAAAGAGCGTTTTTTGTTCTGTCTAATTATGGTATTAGTTTTGTTCTAAAATAATTAAGTCAATTTTTTCAGAGCGTTAAATGCAACATAGACAAAAAGCAAATTCCCACAATTCTCTTGTTCCAGTTCAAACTAGGCCGAAAAGCTGCCGAAACAACTTGCGATGTCAACGATGCGTTTGGTCCAGAAACCACTAATGAACGCACTGCTCAAAGGTGGTTTAAAAAATTTCGTAGCGGTGATGAGAGCCTTGAAGATGATGAACGCAGTGGTAGGCCATCGGATGCTGACAAAGACTAATTGAGAGCCTCAATCGAAGCCAATCCGCATACAGCTGTTTGGGAGCTTGCCTCTGAATTAAGCATTTCGCGTGTTACGATTTCTAACCATATGCAGGAGATAAATGGGTGCCGCACGAATTGAGACTTTTGCGCAATAAAAAAGATATGTTTTTCGAACGGATTGTGATGTGCTCTGAAAAATGGATTATTTGCGTCAATCAACAACAATGGGATCAGTGGCTGAACCGCATCCAAGCTCCTCAACACTTCACAAGCCGAAAATGCACTAAAATAAGGTCATGGTGACTGTTTGGTGTTCTGCGGCCGATCTGATTCATCACAGCTTCCTAAACGCGAGCGGAACGATTACAGTGGAGAACAACTGCCAGCAAACCGATGAAAGGAACCAATTCTCCTCCTTGACAACGCTCGGCCACACGTCTTAATGATCACGCATCAAAAGCTGCATGAGTTGGGCTGCGAATTTCTCGACCATCCGTCATACTCACCTACCGAGTACCGCTTTTTCAAACATATCGAGATCTTCCTGCACGAGAAATGCTTTAAAAATCAAGAGGATGAAAAAACTGTCTTCAATAACTTCGTCGCCCTCAAGAACCAGTAAAAATAAACTTGTCTCTGGTTGGCAAAAGTGTGTTGATTGTAATGATTATACAATCAACAATGAACATATGTGCATTTCAATCCAATGGCTATAAATCAATAACTTTCTTAACAACCTAATATTTATTCACAAAGTAAATATGGATTGTAAAAATTATTTAATCAAATGGCAGCAATTTGGTGTTCTTGATTCTATATTTTTTCACAGCACTGTATTTCTGAACCAACCCTTTAACAAAAAGAAATAAGTTTAAATTTGATTGATTCCAAATACGCATAAATTTATGGAATGACGTGATAGTTTGTTGAGATTTCACGACAACAGAGAGAAAATAGAGCTTATTACAGCCAGGTGGTCAAGTTATCACCGGAATCTTTCGAAGCGTGAACTCCTGGTGCACCGTACGCCACCTCGGGACCGTCAAGTTCCACTTCCATCTCGCATCGTCATCGGACGGAGGAAAAGCTATCGCTTTGCTCGCTGCCAACGCCAGTCTTCGTTCTCCAAGCACCGATGTAGCCGTGCAACCGTACAACATTTCTTAACATGTGCTCGTCATAGAAATCGGGGAAGAAAAAATCTACGCTACCGAATGGCCAACGGATTGTTCATACTGCTCGTCGTCGTGTTGTAAGTGTGCTTTTTGTCGATTTAACAGGAACGGTTTGAGGCGAAAGCTACAGTGTACACAAAAATAAAAATTGCTAAATATATCACGGTTTAAATATGCGTCTCATTACTAGTGAACGGGAATTGGTGGATGTAAATGCAAACATGAAATTTTCTCGGTACAGTGTTTCGAAAAAATGGTTACAATTCTTGTTGTGAGTATCT
This sequence comes from Cosmopolites sordidus, assembly GCA_031761425.1. Classification (NCBI taxonomy): domain Eukaryota; kingdom Metazoa; phylum Arthropoda; class Insecta; order Coleoptera; family Curculionidae; genus Cosmopolites; species Cosmopolites sordidus. The sequence continues at coordinate 1,030,798 of JARFXV010000268.1, read as the reverse complement.
CTTCGAACTTTGATCAGATTCTGTTACTAATTGTCATTATTGTCATAAATCTCCTAATATAATTTTTGTTTGTGTTTACCTAAAGAAAAAGGTATCCAGCAGATTTAGATCTGGTAATTCCTATGGCAAAAATTTAGAATATTTCTTGACTTCTGTTAAATATATTTAATATTTTTCTCTACTCTGACTTTATTATATATTTGAGAAAAATATCAAAAAATGTTCAGTAAAATGTCAAATAACCTCACACCCCTGGTTTTTTGCGGTTTTTTTAAATTTTTGTTCTATATTATTAATCTTGTATTTGTATTTTCTAACTTGTTTTACTTACTAAAAAATATACCTGATGAATTGATATCGGTGGACCTGCATTTTTTGCTGGTTTACATTTTCATTTGGGTCAAATTGGACAGCTTTGATTTTTCCAAAATAAATTTATCGAAAGGATTTTGAATTTCAATGTTTCTATTGAAACCTTCGGTGTAAAACACTAAACTCACAGAGATTTACCACTTAACACCGATTCACTTTTTTTAAAGTTCTCGAAGCACGTTTCGCTACCCATGTTAGCATCATCAGGAGAAAATGTAATCTAATTCTAAAACTAAACTATGTTCTATTTATATGAGAACCGTAATTGCTAACTTACTACATAGGAAGCGTACTACCTACCTAATGAAGAGTGTAAAAAAACGATACAAGAAAACAGAAAAAAGGAGAAAAAGAAAACAAATAAAGAAAAAATGAACCGTGAAGTTTACTGACCCTTACATTAATAATCGCGGATTTACGCGATAGTCGCGGATTTACGAAATTAGCTGACAAAATTGTGGTCGAAGGAATATTGGACAAACAAAAAGATCCAAATTAACAATATATAAAGAACACATTGCCCGCATTAGATATGGTAGAAATGAAAAATTTTGTGTTGCCCAGCATGCAATCGAACATGACCACAACATAGACATTAATAATTTAAGACTTGTTAAAAATGTAAATAACAATATGGCTTTTGGATGCATATGAAAGCACTCAAATAGAAAAATGCAAGATAATCATGAACCGGGATAAAGGACCTATTCCGTTCAGTCAACTTTTTTAATTATTAATGTAAGGGTCAGTAAACTTCAGGTTCATTTTTTCTTTCTTTTGTTCTATTTTTCCTCTTTTTTATCCTTTTTTTGCAAGTTTCATTAGGTAACTATTACTCTTCCTAGGTAGTAGGTTAGCAATTAGGATTTTCATATAAATAACATAAAGAACGTAGTTTAGTTTTAGAATTAGATTAAACCATTTCCTGGTGATGCTAACATGGTTACCGGAACGTGCGTCGAGAACTTTAAAAAAAGTGATTCGGGGTTTAGTGGTAAATCTCTTTGAGTTTACTGTTTCACACCAAAGATTCCAATAGAACAATTGAGATATCTTCTGCTTATTTTTCTTCTTCTTCTTCTTATCCTTATCAAGCCGTCTTCAATCGGAGGTTGGCGGTCATCATGACCACTCTCTCCGTATTCACAGCTGCGCTAAATAACTGGCTCGATGGGCTGTTGTACTATTCTCTCAAATTTTTCAGCTTTGACATTCTTGATCTTCTCACGTGTCTTTTCCCCTCTATCATTCCCTGCAGAATCAGTCTCAATAGTTCGTAACATTGTCCGCTCATGACATGTACGAAGTATTCTAATTAGCGTGTCTTTATGATTGTTATTAGACTTCCTTCACTGGATATTCCACGTAAAACCTCTTTATTTGTGACTTTCTATACCTAAGATATCCGAGTCTTTTCATCATGTATTTATTAAGGGTGGAAGCCTCTATACCGTAAAAGAAAATCAAGTCAAGATTTCATCTTGAAGAATGTGTTGGGAACTATTTGTATTCTTGTTTTTATTTCTTCGGTGTTATAGTTGTTTGAATTAACCCAAGTTCCCAAATACTTGTATCTATCCACTCGCTCAATATTACTGTTGTTTATTCTTAGCTAATATTTATTCAATATATTCAGTAACTAATGAACCTAACCTATGAACCCCTTTCCGCTATAACTGCAATCATTCGGCTGGGAAGAGTTTCGTACAGGCGCTTGGTGATATTTTAAGAAAATCTGGCTCTTTCTTCCTCAAGTGCATTTTTTAATTCCCCTTGAGTTTGAAATGGCCTCGAACCTTTATACACTCTGGCCTTGCTGGTCAATCTAAAGTGCATCTGTTTTCCCGTTGAAAATACTCCTTAACAACCACAGCCGTATGCACTGGAGCATTATCTTGCTGCAACGAATATAAATTTATTTTTTACGTTGTTTCCAAATATTTAGTTAAGTAGTCCTGACTGTTCATTCGACCCGAAACAAAAAAGATTTCAGTCTTTTTTTATAGGGTAGAGCGGGGCTAGTTGAGCAACTTTTCGCTTGATCTCCCATAACTTAAGAATATGCATCGGATTTAATTGATTCTTACTTTTTTAGGTTCGTAATTTACTCTTCTCGAGAACGTCTAGCGGTGTAAAAACGATACGAATACAAGTTTAAAAGTTATCGTCGGAAATGCGAGAACGCTCCAAGTTGTTCAACGTGTCCCACTAGTGAGGTTAATTTAGCATGGGTATGGAGCTAGATGGCTAAAATGGACACAATTAATAGAAACATATCTCTTTAAAGTCATCCTATTAATATTAAATTGTTTGGCTGCAGCATTTACACTCATTTTTTCCTCCTCTACAGCTTTTGCTGCATCACTCAATTGTTGACTAGTAGCTAAACTTTTGAAGTCTTTCTTTTATATGTACGCATCCTAAAATGTAATATTAATCATTAATACAATTATCAAGATAAGTAATTTTAATTAGTAAACTTTGTGGAGAATCATCACACACACAAATTAATTTATGGTTATTAATTTATTAAAGAAAAATTTCATTTTCTACAATGAACATCTGTGGGAACATAGTGGGGCCAGTTGAGCAAGCATTGAACGCGCGTTGCTCAACTAGCCCCAGTTGATGCAACAAAATAAAAATTAGGTTATAAAAAAATCATAAGAGTTAGAAATAAATAACCCTCTGTAATCGAAAGAACAATAATTAATTAATCTTTAAATACTTACGTGGTCCTTATTAAGTGTTTTATCGGAGCACCGGACAGCAATTGACAGTCGCGCTATGTATTCCCCTCCCATAACTCCTTCTTTTCGCCATTTGCACTGTTGTTGTAGGTTGCTTAGTTTTCTAGGCCCGCTCTACCCTACCAGATACCTGCTCAAACCATTACGTTACAACCGTCCCTTTGTCGCTTTGAGAAAAATTGTTCTTCCTTTCTCAAGTTATGAAACTAGTAAGAGCCATCCGGCCGTCTAAATTAAATTTATTTTCCTCAGAATTCCTTCCAGCTTCCAATGATATTTATGAGCATCTCTGAGGGGCGGAATAGTCCTCATTTTCATCCTCTGGATATGCGAAGCTGATTGATGGATTCTTCTAATGTGTTTAATGTTGGTAATCGCAGCTGCTTTATGCGCAATCTGACGAGATATCAATGTGCTCTTAGAAGCGATGCGTAAGATTATACGTTTTTGTCTGTCATTACAGAGTATACTATCTCCTGTCAAACTGGAGCCACTAGAAGATTAAGACCTATTCAGTACCTCTCCCTTTGAAAGGGTGTTGAGCTTTTCTTTATTAACTCAACCCCCTTACTTTATCTGGGCGTAAAATTGCACGTTTTGCCTGTCTGTTAATGCAGAGGGTCTTCCAGTAATACATTTATATGCATATGTATTAGGCACCCCCAAATGTTATAAAAACAGTCACAAGGCTGGATTATAACCGCCTTTAAGCGTTTAGGCATCGTCGACACATGTACTAAAGATTTTCAATGAGTAATAAGTCTGGAGACTGTGCTGGTTATTCCAACACACGTACCTTATTATTACGGAACTAACACATTGTATCTTGAGCCCGATGACTACCACCTCCAAGCTATCACCGCAAAGTTGAAGTATGGATGGTTCCAAGACTTCTTTGAGCATTGCGACATAACCCCGGTTACTCATGCGCCCCTCGCACAAAAAAATTCTCCCGCCCCTACTGCTGCCCCCAAACCATGATGCTTCCACATCCATGTTGGATGATAGTTATCAAACACTCTGTGAGAAACGCTTCACCGCGCCTTCGCCTGACCTACTGAGCCCCAGATCGCCCAAAAATGTGCCAAAATGTAAAGAAATACAGAAATTAATTTTCACTTATCTGCCCCACCCAGAGTGGAGTAAATAAGTGAAATTTGAAATGTAAGTGAAATTGTTTTGTATCAACAAAAAAGAAAAGAAAGTAACCGAGAAACGCACCTCTAGATTTTCCTCGTCGGTAAAAATTATTTTAGACTAATCTTCAATTAAACTTGAAGAGATTTACCACTAAACACCAAATCACTTTTTTTGAACTGCTCGACGCACGTTTCGCTAACCATGTTAGCATTATCAGGAGATGATTTAATCCGAGATTAAATCGTGTGAAACGTGCGTCGAGTAGTCCAAAAAAAGTGATTTGGTGTTTAGTGATAAATCTCTTCAAGTTTAGTGTTTCACACCAAAGGTTCCAATAAGAAGAATTAATCTTCAATTGTCCAGTGGAAATACTTTTTGATCCATGCTAGACGATTTTTCTTGTGGGCGTCCGTCTGACTACGTCCTATCTGACTACTCTCCCATATAAATCAGCTTTTTTGAGACGCCTTCCTACTGTACTAGCGGAAAGTGAAACTCCCTGTTGAGCGAATAAAGTGGGTCGATCTTGTAAATCGGGTGGATCTTGTAAATCGGATCGCTCTAAATATCGATCGGTTCTTCCTGCTTTCGCTTTATTTTCATAGAACCCCGCCTCCTTATACCTATTTAAGGTCATTTGCACAGCACATCTCGAACATTTTATTTTTTCGCAATTACGACAATAATCCTTTTTAAATAATATTTGAATGATTGTGGCGTGTTCATATATTTTTTTCTTTATTTGGGTTTTTCTTATTACATATTAATTGTAATAATTAATTAATTAAATTGTTCCTATTTTCATAAGAACAGATATTTTTTATATATTTTGAGTTTTAGATCGTGGCGAAAAACCCAAATAAAGAAAAAAATAATCCTTTTAGCCTTAACATGATGATCTGGCTCATCATCAAGTCATAAAACCCTCATTTAAAGCCCCGTTCTAACCGATGATAAATATTTGCCCCGAATTTCGATCGTTTTTATAATGGCAGATTTTTCTAAGGGTTCCTAATACTTTTGCACATAGATGTATTTTTCTTTCTGTACTCTTTAGGACCAGGAATCAGGAATTACGTGTCGCCTTCTTTTATACCCAGTTGAGAAGTCAAACACTGTATCCTGTGTAGAGGATTAAGACCTGTTCAGCACCTCTCCATTCGTCATGAACTTTTCAGATCATTATCATAATACCTCATCTAAATTACAACGAAAACTATACAGATTACATGTAGTGTGACTGTATTTGTATTGATTTATTAGCCTTTTCACTAAGAGACGACGTCCTTACCGTAAACCCCGTCCTAAATTTATATTTATTTCCAGTTTACTTGGAGAAAAATAATCAAACTAATTTATATCTGGCAGTTCGTATGGTCAATGTCTAGAAAGTTTCGTAACTTTCCCCGAAATATTTCTGTAGATTTGATAGTTTGTGAAATAGTTTCCTATATCTTTTATGAGGCTAGTTTAAAGTGTTTTTAAAAGTATATTTTTACAGCACTAGGCCAAAAGTATTGATAAATAGCTAACATCAATTATGAAAGAATTATAATTTTTTAATAGTAATATTATCTATATTCTTTAGATATGGATGTGTATTTTAGATATATATTAAGTGGGAATACTTATTGTTATATGTTATTTTTATTATCAAAAAAATGGACTCGCTTAGGCAATATTTCAATGTTTGCGTTATATGTATTCTGAAAAAAAGCAAAACCGCCACTAGAAATAGAAATACTTTTCAAAAGTCCTGTTTTCCATGAGACGCACCTTGTATAATCCTTTATTTATAAATTAAAAAAAAACTCTAATACTTTTGTTAAACACTGCTATAATCAAACGTATTTAAATCTGGCCGCTCGTAAGACCAGTGTCTAGAAACATTTATTATTTTAACTGAATATTTATGTGCAATTTATAATTTGTGATATATATTCCTAGATATTTTCTGATGCCATCTCAAGTCTAGTGTATTTACCTTTATAAAGCCAGATTAAAAGTATTGATCAATAGTAATCATTTTAATTTATATCGAAACTGTAACAATTATGAAAGTATTAGCTGAAAAGTGATAAAAGCTATTTCTTAATGCTAACATAATCCTAATATTTGTTTGAATTGTATAAAGTAATATTATTTATGGTTATTTACTATTGTGGCTATCAAACAGTGAAGTTGTTTGGGATATCTTAAAATGTTATCATATTTTCTGCATATTGTAGTAGTTTCTGTATTGTTTTACTTTATAAAGAACCTACTTTCACCTGAACGCATAAGTATAAGTGAATTAATATGAGAGTATTACAAATATTTGACGCTAATGTGTTCTGGTTATGGTTCGGAATTACAACTCAATGCTGATGTGTAAAGAAGACTCACAGCCGTCGAAATGGATTACCTGAGAAGGTAATCTTCTGTCCGAATGTGTGAGATGGAAAAAAGTACAAACAACGGCGTTAAAAATGTAATAAATGTTTTTTAGATGGTAACTGAACGTGACGACTCCAATAACTGTTAATAAACTGAAAGCATGCGTGCAATGCGTCTATGTGAACAAATATCAGAGAAAATGTTATCATTACATAAAACTGTCATGGTATAACACAAAAATTACAAAACTAATCCCATAAAATATATATTTTTATAGTACTGCATATACAGGGTGTTTGATGGATCGTTTGACAAATTAAAATGGCCGATAGGAGGGGTCTTTTGCTATCTCCTCGGCCTCCATAAAGCATTATTAGGCCCACAGATTTTTTTTTATATTAATTATTTATATATCGTCCAAATTATTTTTTTATTTTAATGTGTAATGTTGTAGGGTTGTATGATAATCAAAATTAGATGCAAGCGACGTCTACTTTTTTTCATAGACTCACAAAATTTTTGGAAGAAGTAAAAATAAATTTAAAGCTCAATTTTGAATTGCATATTAAAAAAATCTCTGGTTTATCCTCTTTCCAACGGTATGCCACAAAAACGTTTTACTAACTCCACTAATTTGTTAACTTTGTGTATCGGGGCGCATTAGGCTGATATTCGATATTACTTGTGTTTAGTGATGGGAAATACGGATCTTTTTGGAAAGTTGGATCACCGGTTCCGAATCAATTCAAAGATCCGGATCCCAGGATCCGCGGACGGACGCAGGCAACACACAAGACAAGATAAAAGCCATATTCTTTGCGTTATAGAACATAACCTTTCTGTCCTTGTTCTTATCTAAGATCCAACAGAACCAAGAACCGTCTGGGATCCGAGAACCGTCTGGGATCCGAGCGCCGTCTGGGGCCGAGAGCCGTCTAGGATCTGAGAACCGTCTGGGATCTGAGAGCCGTCTGGGATCCGAGAGCCCTCTGGGATCCGAGATCCGTGTATCGTAATTTTAGGAACCGGTTCATACGGCTCTTTTAAAAGATCCGAATATGGGAGTCAGATCAGATCCGATCGGGACATCTCTACTTGTGTTCGTAAATAACATACGCTAAGTAGGTTGAAAATGCTATCTCATTCTTGCGCATTGAATTATGGCTGCTCTCTCTTTCTTACATAGGGTACTAATGTTCCTTGGACTTGAAGTAAAAATAAATCTTAATCGTAATAATCAATGTTTTAATTAATCACAAATCTTGCTCGAATTGCTGACCTCCGGTGCGTATTCACGCGCGCTTCGCCTCATTTCTACCGTAGTAGTAAGTAAAAGAATTTCTTCTTTAATTATGATGAAAGCGCCTCTATGCTTTGGAATAAATATTCTCTAGTGTCAACTTCTGTGACTTATGCAAGTTCTTTTGCCCGTCCCCATATGTAAAAATCCAACGGAATTAGATCTGGGGACCGTGGAGACCATTAAATTCCTCCCAATTTACGAATTTGGGAAAATATTATTTAAATACTCCCTGACTGTTAAGCTCCAGTGTGCAGGACAACCGTCATTTTGGAACACAAAATTCCTGTCTTCGTTAAATATTCACGATCCAATGGTCCGATTACATAATTTCCAATTACTCCTGCCCAAACATTGATACTGAATCTTCTCTGAAATATGGTGACGGTTGTGTAAATTAAGAATTCCTGCAATCAAGTCAAGTCAGGATCTTTCATGTCTGCATGCAACAAAAAACGACAAAATCGAATACGGTCATCAAATCGTTATTTTCAAGACCTGCAACAATAAAATACACGTAAGAATGCTGTACTTACTATCAATATTTTTTATTTAATTTGAAATATTAAGTACGTATGGCTAGTGATAACACGCGCGGTGGGAATTCGTTTTGAATAGTCGAAGATTCTTTCAATAATTTTCTGAATTTATGTTTTCTAATTAATTTATCTACAATGTTCTTATTATAACCATTCACATCAGATCCCTCCATAATTAATTTTAATTTTTTGTTATAATTATCTTTATTTAAAGGAATTACTAATTAATCTATTTACCATAAAATTTAAACTAGCCATCTTATTTTGGAAGCTATGATTTGAATCGTTAGCAATGTATCTCGAAATGGTGGTGTTTTTCCTAAAAATATCAAAATATAACCTATTTTTATTATTTATACGGACTAAAACATCCAAAAATGGTAAACTATCGTTGTTTTCGAGTTCATGCGTGAATATTATATTATGGGATTTGCTATTTAAGTTCTTAATAAAATCATCTAAATTTTCATTTTTCGAATCGAAACTGGCAAAAACGTCATCGACATATCTTAACCATACCATCGGAAAGTAACTGAATTCATGTTTTGCCTCGGTTTCAAATTTACTCATGAATAAGTTGGCTAAGAACGGTGGCAGAGGATTGTTCATTGCCGTTCCTTCTTGTTGTTCGTAAAACCTGTTATTAAGCTGAAAACAATTTTGCTTCATACATAATCTTGTTAAGAAGATGTACTCAGAAACAATCTTGTTATTAAAACCGTTTAACTTAAGTAACTCCCTCAGGTATTTCAAGGTATGTAGAATCGGGACACTTGGAAACAATGATGAAGCGTCAAAGGAACCTCACCTTCCTGTAGATGTGTGTTTTTGACTTTTTCTATGAATTTGGTTGAGTTTATCACAGAACAGGAAGATAGCTGGTTTGGTAGATTTTCAAATTCCTTTGTTAACCCCTTTGCCAAGTTGTATGTTGGAGAATCAATGGTTGATAAAATTGGTCTCATGGATTTTCCTGGTTTATGAATTTTTGGTAGAGCATACAATCTTGGTACTTTTGGATTAGAAACATGTATTTTGCTTTTTAGAGAAGGAGAAATAAGGCTATTATAAGATTTCAATATATCTCTGACTTCGTTAATCATTTTTGACAATGGATTCCTAGGTAATCGTTTATAAGGATTGTCGTGAATTAATTTTTCAACTCGTTCAAAGTAATCAGCTTTGTCCATTACTACAACCTTATTTCCCTTATCACCTTTTAAATAAAAACAATGCTTCTCTCGCAGATGCTTGAAAATCTTAGAAATATTTGTCGTTTTTTGAATTTTATTTGAAATATTTTTTGCAATTAAATTACAAATAAATTCATGGTAATACCATTTGATGCCCAATTAACAAGAGGGCTAGACAAAATTTTGAAAAAAGTGGACATTAGGGTTGTGTACAAACCATATAATAAATTAAGAGATGTTCTGGGTAATTCAAAGGATAAAGTAGATCAACATGAAAAATCGCGCATTTACGAAATTAGTTGTCAAGACTGTGATCGAAGGTATATGTAAACAATAAGATCTATACTGACAAGATATAAAAAACATATTGCCCACATTAGATATGGGAGAAATAAAAAATCTTGTGTTGCCCAACATGCAATCGAACATGACCACAGTGTAGATATTAGTAATTTAAGACTAATTAAAACTAAAAAAAATTAAAAAAAATAATAATAGGACTTTGGATGCATATGAAAGCCTTCAAATAGAAAAATGTAATAAAATCATGAACACAGTTAAAGGACATATTCCGTTCAGTCAACTTTTTCAATTATTAATGTAAGGCTTAGTAAACTTCACGGTTCATGATTTTTACACGATTCTTTGGTAGGGTTTTCATATAAATAGAACATAATTTAATTTTACAATTAGATTAAATCATCTCCTGATGATGCTAAAATGGTTAGCGAAACGTGCGTCGAGAAGTTCAAAAAAAGTGATTTGGTGTTTAATGGTAAATCTCTTCAAGTAGTGTTTCACATTAAAGGTTCCAATAGAAGAATTGATCCTATACCCACGTATATATATTTTATTAAAATTGTACATATGTTCCTAAATCATTCCGGGTGTCGATCTGTTCGTTCTGTGAAGAGTCAAGACGTTTCGCCAAGATCTCATTTGGCATTGTCAAGTGTTGTCCGCTTCAAGTAAAGAATCCAACTGAAGTGCACGGGTCGTTGCGTTCGCTTTTATAGGCGTCCGGCGACTGCGCAGATTGTATAGTGATAGTTCGGGGCTGCTTGTGGCGCTCGGCTCCGCTGCCGGACGTCCCTTTATTAATATGTCCTCGTCGCCACGTTGCCGCGTTTCTTCTTCTTCAGAAGCAATTTCCTTACTTTTGGAATGTTGCGAGCGTCGTTTCGCGTATTTAGCTCACCCCTTTCTTCTATTTCAAGGGCTTCTCTGATTGTTCCCATATTGTAGTTTTTAATATTCGCTATTTCTTTGGCTCCTTCAAAGTAGATTTTATGCCCTGTTTGTAGATGGTGCTGAAACCGAGCGGAAGCTAGTTTTGTGCGGCTTGTAGACTGTTCTAATCTTGTTTTATGAGAGAGAACCTACTGGATAGTTGGAACCTGCTGAATGAAAGAAGCAGAGAACGAAAAAGCGTAGGGTGAAAAGGGGAAAGCCTACATCCAACAGTGGATCAACATATGCAGATCGTGGTTGAAGAAGCAGGAGAGCGAAATCAGATGGGTGGATTGAGCTCAATAGCCTTGACAGGCAATTTATCTAAGGAAAGAGAACCCGGAATAAAAATTACCTGGTCCTCCAAATTGGGGGTTGAGGCATAGAATTTGCAGCTCGACACCATAAAACATTCCTACCACAAAACAGTCTCAGGTTTTTACATATCGACAAACAAAAAATGAATAATAAAGATGAAGCGCTAAAAATATCCTATTTTTAACATAGTGCCCTAGTTAGGTTATTAACTAGTAAACTTCCGTTATAGCTTCCAAGTATCAAAGTTCATTCAAAAGAATGTATTATAGAACAATTCAGACACGCTAATATAATTAGAAGCACATTTTTCAGCAACCAAAGGTTTACAGATCGACATGAACTTTGCATTTTGAATATTTATCAAGGGCAGTGAACCAGTATTCATTTAAAAGTAAAAAAAAACTGAATATACAGCAGTTATCAAAACTATTTGTCTATGATGATGAATGATTTTAAAGGATTCTAAATAAAGGATTAAACTTCACTCCTCAGGTATTTAATCTGATTTAAATTTTTTGCTCCGACAAAATAAACATTCCTTCTTCGGTCTTAAAGTGATCCCACTCGACGGTTTTTAACAAAAAAGTTAAAATGAGTGAAATAAGTTGCAAATTTATAAAATCAAATCCTCCAGGGTTTCTTGCTGTTAACGTTTTAAGAGCAGCTGTGTAGTTGCAGATCTTTGAACAGGCACAAAAATAATGTCAACAAAATTAAGAGTATCCCAGAGAGTATTCATCCTTAACCGACATTTACGAACCACAGGAATTGGTACCAAAGAGCTGAAGATTTTTTAAACAGTAGCTATTTTATGATAGTCAAAATGGTTTGAAAATTAAAGCTAAAAATAATACACAATAATATAGGGTGACGCAGTAAGTTTCCTAGTTTGTTCGCTCCATAAAATTTGAACGAAACGTAATAAATAAACCATCTACACAACAAGTGAAAGTTTTATTATAGATTTTTTTTTATTACACATGAAAAATCACATCGACCAAATGACCACCGTTCTCCTGCTCACAAACATGTGCTATGCTCACTGCGTTTTCAAAGACTTTTCTCAGCATTTTAGGAGATATTGTGGCTATCGCATGCCGGATGTTGTCCTTTAGGGCCTCGATGGTCAATTCCGGTGAGCGAGGTGCTTGTCTCACATCACCATTTTTCGATACGATGCGGTTCGGAAAATGTAGCCTTAGAACAGGGCCCTCCAAACTTTCCAGCCTTAGGGCCATACTGATTAGTCTAGTAAGTTCCAAAGGCCAAAACCGTTTTAATTTCCTGCCATTATCTATAATTTCTAAACTAGTCGCAGAGTACGCGCCCTAAACGACCATGCGCTTGCTGAATTCGCTAGTCGCGGGCCGTATTAATGACACTAGCGGGCCGTATTTTAGATACCCCTGCCTTAGAAGGTCTTTGTGACTCGGTCGGTGTGAATCGTGGCACCATCCTGTTGAAACTTCATATTGTGGTCTTCCAGTAGCTGCGGCAACAAACAATTAGTACTTGCTCTATAGGGCTCACCATTGACCGTCTAAACAACACCTTCTTCATCTTCGAAAAAATAAGGTCTAATCATTCGTGCATTTGTTGTGGCACACCAAACCGATACGCGAACTGAATGTAGGGGTCTCTTTTGAGTTCTTCCCGAAATTGGGCATCCAAATCCATGCTTGAATTATCTGACTTTAATCTGTAAAATACAAAAGAAAAAATTAAAAACAACAAAAAACTGAAAAAGTTATGATTTTTCAAAAAAAAAAAGTATCTTATTTTGCGCCACCCCGTATTTAGCACACCGAAGTAAATTAAATACAATTATATTAGTAAATACATTTAGATCGTACTTTATCTAAATAAATACGTTATTGATTTAAGTTAATTACATACAGGGTGTGAAAACTAAATAAAAGTAAAAGTTAAAATAAAGTAAAAGTTATCGTTAAAAACTGAATTCCTATTGTTGTAGTTTCTTTTGCTTATATTTAAATGTTGACAGTTTATTAATCTGAAAGATTTTTGCTTCCTAGAACGTTTGGTAACAAATAAAGAAATGACAAAGTAAATATATGAACCAAAATTGAAAGAGAACAATATTTCCACAAAACTTCTTCAGCGTTTGTGATTTTTTTAGCATATTATGTGAGGAAACTGCTTCTTCTTTAGCTTTAAATTTAACTTTGTATTAGCCATAAATACATCTATCATTTCTATGTTTACATCGTTTATTATTATATTATTATCTATTATGGTGATGACCCTTTTATAAGGACTATCTAATTGCTGTTAATTATCTGATACCCTTAGTTTATTGTAGAATGTTAAACAATATAGTACAATTGTTGCCCCTTACAACCACCCCACTTTCCACAGCATCTTCTAAAGCTGGATCCACATCATACAAATTTGTGTTGTGCGGGCTGTATGTATTGTATATGGTGTGCCTGTGCAGCAATCTAGATGTTCTGACACACAAAGTCACATACAAATATTGTCGCCGCACAGTGAACCATCTGTTATCCACCAAAAAATTCAAGCAAATAGTTGCAGTAAATTCAACACACACGGAAAATGTTATTGGTGTGAACTCAGCTTAAGTGTTAAATTTATTTGTGTTCTTGTTCGCTATCATTTCTTGCAAATGTATTGTTATAGGCTATAAATCTGGGGGTCTCAACGACCAGTCGAATGTCCCTACCGTAGACTCTTCTAAAAACTGCACTGTTCGAAAAACTACATGCCACTTGGGGTCCTCTTGTTGAAAGTTGAGATTTGGACAAGTTTACAGTAACAAGACAAACCAAATTTATGCTGAAATGTACACAATGTTTACATTTTTACAATAAAGGCTATAAAAATATTAGATTTTATTTACCAAAAATACGAAATGAAACAAAAAACTGAATGCTATTCGACCCGATATTGGGCATCCAAAACAACACGACTATGGGACGTTATCAATTTTTAAGAGAATTTAAAAAAATGTTGTCCTGTTTTCCGCGGAAATGGTTGCGTTGTGGATACTTGATAATTGTTTTACTAAAATCATTGAAGAAACGGTATAACATGGAGGAACTATAAAAGATAGAAATTCAAAAGAGATATGAAAAAGAAATAGTCCAATGTTTTAGAGACAGCGCACAGGACGAAGTACACAGTTTAGAAGGAAAATGAAGATGGATGGAAACAGTTATTCAAAAAGCAACAGAAATGATCATACCCATAAGGAATAACAACAGATAGAGAATTGGTATTATGAAGAATGCCTTAATGAAATAGATATAAAGAATAAAATAAGAATGAAGGCACTTCAAACCCAAGCAAAAGAGGATAGACAGGCGTATACAGAACAGAGAGCAAGAGCTAAGAAATTAATTAAACAAAAGAAAAAATTTAGAAACGAGGAAATTTTACAGCAGACAGAAAAATACTACCACATGAAACAAATAAGGAATTTTTACAGAGAACTGAAGAAAGACAAAGGAAAACGAGATCAAACTACATATATTAGAGATAAAGAGGGCAAATGAAGAAAGAACCAAACCAACAACAAAGAAGAAAACAACCAACAAAGAAGAATGATAGGAAATGAAGAAAGAACGAAGGAAAGGTGGAAAGAATATTTGGAGGTAATGCCAAGTGGAGATGTTGATGAGGAAAATGAAGAACTGGCGATTGATACAGAAGAAAACGCTCAAATAGCAGAACTTATAAAAGAAGAAGTAGAAGAGATTATAAAGCAACTTAAAAATGGTAGGACTTCAGCGAGGAATGGAATAGCGGCAGAAAACACAACATTTTCAGGAGGTGAGCTAAAACAAAAACTGTTCGAACTAATCATTACAATATGGAGAGAAGAAAGAATGCCAGCAAGTTAGCACAATGCCACCATTACAACTACCCTAAAAACGGAGACCAAACAGATTGTAATAATTATAGAGGTATTTCTTTGCTGGATACTTGTTAGAAAATAGTAGCGATATTAATCAAAAAGAGATTAAAAAGAATAATTGATTCACAGATAGAGGACTACCAGGCAGGTTTTAGAAAATATAAAATTCCAGCGATGTTACTGTTTGTAGATTTTAGTAAGGCCTATGACTCAGTAAAGAGATCCAGAATGGAAACCATGTAAGAATTTAAAGTAGCTTCTAAAATAGTGAGTTTAGTGCGCATGACAGTGAAGATGACAACAGCCAATGTAGGTGTTAAACAACAGATTTTCTGATCAAGACAAGCCTAAGGCAAGGGGATCCACTATCGGTACTATTATTCCACATAGTTTTGGAAATGATTATTAGAAAGGGTTAGTTGAATAGAGGACACATTCTTTACAGAAACCATCAAATAGTGGTTTATGCGGACGATATAGTAATTATTGCGAGAAGTGAGAGGGAATTGAAGGAAGTGACAAAAAGGCTAGTGGAAGCAGCGTAATTTTGGTTTAAAAATCAATAAAAAAAAAGAAACCTACTTATAGTAGAAGGTACACAAGAAACGGTCTGGATGCAGAACTAGGGAGAATGATTTTTGAAAGCCTGGAAGAATCTGTCTACTACTACTAACTGCATTGTACAGATGTGAGACATAGGTACTAAACAAGAAAGAAAAGAGAAACTGTTAAGATAAAAACGTAGAATAATCAGAAGGATAACAGGAGAAAAGAAGGTCGATTGCTTGTATATGAGAAGAACAAATGAGAAAATTTATGATATTTTTAAGGATCAAGGATAAACGCGATAGTAAAATCGAGAATACTGCAGTGGCTGGGCCACATAGAGAGAATGGAACAAAGTAAAGTGGTGACAGATTGCATGGGAAAGACAACAAGGTGAAAGAAGGTAAGGAAAACCAAGAAAACGATGGACAAAGGCTATCATGAAAGCCTTTTCGAACATGTTTCGTTGTTTAAATGTCATATTTTATATAAAAAGATTTGAAAAATTAGTTCTTCAACACAATATAGCTGGTATGTGTTTAAAAGTAGATTTGTATTATTTGTAAAAATGATATATATATTGTAGCGTTGTAATTGTTCTGAGGATGGTTTTGTAAAATGGACCGAAACGTTAATAAAATAGTAAAAAAAAATTTTTTATTAATACAATTGACCCAAAATCGCAATATATATATATATATATATATATATATATATATATATATATATATATATATATATATATATATATATATATATACGCAGATCAACTCTGACTTGTGTGATCCATGGTACTATTGACTTGACCCGTTGTATGTATGTAAGAATTTTGTTGGTGAGTCTTGTCGGTGGGAGTCTACTGATATGTCCATAGAATTTCAACCTTCCTTTTCTTATGTCCGCCGCTACGTTGGACATTCTCTCTGTAGTCTTTCAAGAATGTAATCTGTATCCTTTCTCGGTCAGTTTTGGATCGAGAATTTTCCTCATAATTTTGCGTTCTTCTTTTAGTATGTTTTCTATGCCGCTTTTTGAATGAAGTGTAAGTGTCTCGCTTGCGTATAGTACATGTAGTACTGGTTTGATTACTGTGTTGAAGTGTCTTATTTTTGCGTGTGTGGATAGGCATTTCTTATTGTAGATATTGTGTGTCTTGCCGTATGCCCTCTTCATCTTCTGTAATCGAGTCTTCTGTGCTATCTTCTCTCCTCCTGTCGATTCGAGGATCTCGCCCAGGTATTTGAAGTAAGTGACCCTATTTATTTTGCCGTACTCGGTGTTCAAAGTTTGGACATCTAATTTTGAGCATAATAATTCGATTTTTTGAAAGGAGATTTGTAGGCCGACTTTCTCTGCACATTCCTTGAGGACTTCGATCAGTTTGGTTGCCCTTTTTTCATTGTCTGCGAGTATGGCTAGGTCATCTGCGAAGGCCAGGCATGATATTTCTATGTTGTTTGTTGTTTGGATCGTCCAAGTCGTATTGGTTTCCGGTGTCCTTGATTTTTCAGTTCTTTTTCCCATTCCCTTATGACTTTGTCCAGGACCAGGTTGAAGAGGAGTGCTTCTCTTCAAGTCTGCTTGATCAATCGTAGTGTTTTGAGGTCGATTCCTTGCTCTTCTAGGATGTTGAACAAAGATTTTCGGTCGATGCAGTCTTATGCTTTGTTGAAGTCCACGAACGTGGTGATGATTGGAATGTTCCTAATAGCTTTGTATTTCAGTATTGTTTTTAAGTTAAATATTTGTTCAGTGCATGAGCGACCAGGGCGAAATCCTGCCTGGTACTCGCTAATTTTGTGTTCTAATTGTTCTTGTGTTCTCTGGAGAAAGCATGCTGAGAGGATTTTGTAAGCGACTTGTAGTAAGGAGATTCCTCTGTAGTTATTTACATCTGTTCTGTCTCCCTTCTTGTGCAGCGAGTGGATAAGAGCACATTTCCATTCATCTGGTAATTTTTCTGTTTGCCAAATGTTCGTTATAATTTGCGTAAGTTCCTACAATGAATTTGGTCCGAGGTTTTTCAATAGTTCCGCGGTGATACCATCTTCACCGGATGACCTGTTATTCTTTAGTTTGCGTATGTGCCTGTGAATTTCTTCCTGTGTTGGTGGTGCTGATTCTGAGTGGTTATAGATACAATTTTCCTTGCGGAATCTTGTGTCGCATTCGGGGCAATTGAAGAAATCAGAGAAATAGTGTGGCAGCTCCTGACAATTCTCCTGATTGGTTAGCGCTAATCTCCCATTCCGCTTTCTGAAGCAAAGAATTTGTGGTGTGAATCCATGGATTTCTCTTGCAAAAGTCCTATAAAAGCCTCCCGTGTTATAATTGCGGAAATTCTCCTCTATAGAGTCTAGTTGTTCCTTCATGTACTTCCTCTTAGTTTGCCTGATAACCTTTGCGGTCTGTTTTCTAGTCACGTCAAAAAGCTGTTGACTTTCTGGGGATTTTTTAGTGGTATACTCCTGAAATGCTCGTTTGCGTCGCTGCAATGCACTTTCACATTCCGAGTCCCACCAAGGGTGTTTTGTATTCTTTTACAATGGGATCAGTTCCTGTGCTTTTTGTGTAATTTTTTTGTGGATTTTTTTTCTCTGTATCTGCCTGTTCCTTTTCCCATTCCTCTATTATGTTAGATTCCTTGGTCTTTTTTGTGTCGAATTTCTGTAGATGTATTTTCTTGTGATGAATTCTCCTTGGGGTGAACTTGACTTTGATTCGTGTTAGGTAGTGGTCTGAGTTAATGTTCGCGCCCCTGCGGACTTGGACATCTTGGATCTCTCTTTGTTGTGAGTATGAGATCTCAACGTGGTCTATCTGAAATTCTTCAATCTGTTGAATAGGCGATCTCTATGTCTTCTGTTTTCGTGGAGATTTTCTTAGGGATGTTGACATAATATTAATGTATCTGTTGGAATAGTTCGGTGAGTCTTATGCCATTCTTATGGGTAAATTTGTGACCAGGGAATTTGCCTACTGTTCTCTGATGGATTTTTTCTCTACCGATTTGTGTGTTAAAGTCGCCCAGTAAAATTTTGACGTCATCCTTTGGAACCTTTGCCATTACCTTCTGTAGTATTGCCCAGAATTTCTCTGTAGACTTGGGATTTTTCTTGTTGTCTCCATTTGTGGGGGCATGTACGTTGATCATGGTGTATTGTTTTTTATTGGCACACTGTATGCGCATTGTCATTAGTCTATTATTTATAGGCGCGATTTCCTTAATAGAGTTAACTATCCCTTTATGTACTAGGCCATGCCCAGAAGCGGAGCGCCCCTGGCGACTCGTTTGTCTGTCCTGCTTTTGAATATGCGATAGTTCCCATAGTCTACCGTGACCTCATCCGTGATGCGTGTTTCTTGTAAGGCAAGCACAAGTATCCTTCGCCTGCCAAGTTCTGAAGTTAGGTTGTGAAGTTTTTCTGGTTGGATCAGCGTGTTCTTATTGAAGGTGCCAATATATATATATATATATATATATATATATATATATATATATATATATATATATATATATATATATATATATATATATATATACATATATATATATATATATATATATATATATATATATATATATATATATATATATATATATATATGGCATTAATTTTTCGCCAATAAACCTCTGAGGTTCTGTAAATAGAAATAATTTATCAGAAATATAACATAAACCCAATAATCGTATACTTTTTGTTTCTACCATGTTTCGATATTTAAAGTACACAATCCACGTAGAACCGCTAATGATTTTAAAAAATAATGTATACCGAAACGGATTTATTAGGGTATCGTTTAAAATAGATTCGTTACTGGGGTCGTTTAGAAACGGTTTTAATTGATTTCCGCTCGAAAAAAATACGAGTTTACCATACCGAAATTACAAATGGACGAAATTATGGTTCCTTGTGCTATTTTGCACTGAAACTGATATATTTAACAGGTTTTTTGTATGCAATCCAGGAAGATATCTTTTTAGTACTGTTTGTATATACAGTTTGTCAAAAAAAAAAATCGACAGGTGCGAAATCAAATAAAAAACGTTATTTATGAATAATTTTCATTATATTTTTAATTCAAAGTTTAGTTTTTTTTTACTGAAAATGAGCAATGTACCTAATCTAGTATTAAGTTAATTACAGTTACTTGAGTATGGATATTCCCAATTGATTGTTTGAGAGTTAACTAATTCAACGTTTCTTTGTTTGTGAAGCCTCTCCTCATGACTCCTGGTAATCTTAATTACTTCTTTGACTGTTCTCACCTGTAGTTCCCGATGAAGATCTTCATTCCGAACATGCCAAGGAGCACTCGGTGCTGGAATACTTGGAGGCAATTATAATTACTTTCTTTGGTACAACCCTATAGCTGAAAGCCGTATGTCCATAGCGGTTTAAACACTTGCTGGTAGGCCAGTAATTTGTGTTTGATGGACAGCTGGGAATTTCTTCCAATACATAGAACAGCCAATACATATTTTTATATATTTTTTAGAGTTTTAATTGTTCTGTTTTCATTTTAACATGCTCTTTCCATTTAAGTTTAGCATACAGGTTAAGACCCAAGTATTTAGCAGTTGTTTGCATGGTGTTGTGTTCAATTGTTTTCCAACGGTTTATCCTAGCTTTTACATGTCTGGCGCACTTTACTGATATGGCTACACTGCACTGTGCTCTGCTTGTCACTGATCACTGCACTATTACGCAAGTTCAAAAGGTTTGGTTCTCTTGAGCTGTCGCACTAGGTCTTGATTGTTTGAGAGTTAACTAACTTAACGTTTATTTGTTTGTGAAGCCTCTCCTCATGACTCCTGGTAATCTTAATTACTTCTTTGACTGTTCTCACCTGTAGTTCCCGATGAAGATC
The DNA here is from genome assembly GCA_031761425.1 of Cosmopolites sordidus. NCBI lineage: Eukaryota > Metazoa > Arthropoda > Insecta > Coleoptera > Curculionidae > Cosmopolites > Cosmopolites sordidus. Next base: position 1,010,264 of record JARFXV010000268.1, on the reverse strand, counting down.
TTCATTCCGAACATACCAAGGAGCACTCGGTTCTGGAATACTTGGAGGCAATTATAATTACTTTCTGTGGTACAACCCTATAGCTGAAAGCCGTATGTCCATAGCGGTTTAAGCGCTTGCTGGTAGGCCAGTACTTTGTGTTTGATGGATAGCTGGGAATTTCTTCCAGTACATATAACAGCCAATACATATTTTTATATTTTTTAGAGTTTTAATTATTCTGTTTTCATTTTAATATGCTCTTTCCATTTAAGTTTAGCATAAAGTTATTTGGCTGTTTTTTGGCATAGAATTGTATTCAATTGTTATTCATTTTCAATGAGTGGTAATTTATTTTTCTATTCGTAAAATTGATATGAACAGATTTATTTCCATTTAGTTATATACGTCATTGTCTGGTCTTCTATGGTATTTCCACTGCTAATACTTCAGTATCATCAGCAAATTTGGCTAGTTTGATGTTTACTGCTACTGGAATGTCACATATTTTAGTTCTGAGTATTCATTTTCTTCAAAAGCTGCACTGGTAAGGATTTTTATAATTTCATAATTAATCATTGATGCCATGCTTTATCAAATGCTTGGACCACATTCCGAAAAATGGCTGGGCGTATTTTTTTTTTCTTCCAGGTATTTTTATATGGTCTCTTTTATTCGGTGAACTTAATCAACTGTTGCATGTTTATTACGAAAACCAAACTGGTGGTCTGAAACCTGCTGCTTCTTTTCAATTATTTTCTTCAGCCTTCTTTAAAAACAATTTTTCCATACGCATGCTCAAAATTCTTAACACGTCGTTCCACCTGCCGGATGATATCCCCCTCCATTGAAATCCTCTGCCTAAGATATATAAAGTGGTCTACAATCTCCAAATCCCTTCCTAAAACTGAAATTCTTCTGTCTCCAGCAAATTTATTGAACATAACCTGACTCGTTTCTTGGTTTATTTTTAGAATAAATGGTTCGCCAGCCCTTTGCAGCTTGTATGCGTCTTTACAGTTACTCTGGATCTTGTGAAAGGAGAAAGATATTATCTGCAAATCTAAGATGGTTTAAGTATACATCATCCATCCTGTTCCCAATCCAGATTGCTGAATATTTCTTCAAGGCAGGCCGAGAAAATAATAGGCGATATTGCGTCACCCTGCCGTACACCTCGCTCTACATTAATTGCAACTTCGAGATCATCAAGGTTAATTGTCGCTGTAGCTCCATCATATATCGATCCTAATAGGTTTACATGTCCTTTGTCTCCCCCCTGGCTAAGCAATGCATTCATTATGGCCTGCTTTAAGATTGAGTGTCAAATGCTTTTTCGTAGTCGATAAAAGCCAAGCACAGTGACATGGTGATTTATTGTGCCTTTCTGTGGCCTGCTGTGTCTTTCTGTGGCCTGCTGTTTGTTCTCTTAGTTGTGTGCCATTCAGTTTTCTTAATATTATATTAGTGAAAACTTTGTACAATACTGATAGGAGGATTATTGGACGGTATTTCTTTAAGTCTTTCTGAACTCCTTTTTATGTAAAAGGATCACTTCTGCATTTTTCCATAAGTCAGGTACTTTTTGTTCTTTGAGGCATTTGAGTCCTTTCCTGGGGCCTTGCCGTTTTTCATCGATTCTATAGCATTTTATCACATCCTCCACTAGGATATCTGGCATTTGTGCTTCCATGGGTATTGTTATCTTTGATTGGTTCTAATCTTCATATAACTGTGAGTAAAATTTTCTGACAACATCTAACATCTCTATACGCGCCCTGCACACTGTTAAATCATCTCCTGATCTCAGATTAAATCATCTCCTGAAACGTGCGTCGAGAAGTTAAAAAAATGTGATTTGGTATTTAGTGGTAAATCTCTTCAAGTTTAGTTCATATAACTGTAAGTAATATGTGAGTAAAGTGTAATATTTCTATACGCGCCTTGCACACTGTACCGTACTCACGCATTAAAGCATATATTTGCGTTCTTTTCTTTCTCAGCTACTGTTTAGCTTGGTTAATTCCCCTGTTTTCTTCCAGAGTATTTTGCTGGTATTTAATGATTTTTCATTAAATCAGTGGTCTCACTGGAAATTTTTGTCTGTTTGAAACATTTTTCTTCTGGTGCTATTGAAGCAGATAATTTAAACACAGTGATGGTGATTTCTTCATATTTAATTAATATTTCCATATTCCTAATACAGCAAAGAGGTTCGACAAAGCAATCTCAAATTGCTGCGCTCAATCTCGCTACTCCTTTCCAGCAATTTCCCAGAATCCACTTTGCCCTTCTTTGACTTTACCATTCTTTCGCGCTCTCTTCGACAGTTAATCCTTACCTTTGCCCGTACCGCTCGGTGGTTACTTCCACTTCCACCGTCGCATTAAATTATCGTTGGTCATGATGTAATTAATTTCACTTGTTAGTTCAAATGGACTTTTTCATATCCATTTTCTGCTGATTTTTTGTCGTTCTTGTCGTTCAGCAAAATCAACTAATCTATCACCTCTGTTGTCTCGCTCACTAGTTCCATATGGGCCAGTTGCATTTTCACCAGTTCCTGTTGTTCTAATTCTGACATTAAAATCACCCATCAGGATTTTGTACTTACATTTTTCCTTGTATAAAAGCTGGGCCACATCATCATACATTTCTCAAATTCCTCATTCCTATGGCATGAGTTTATGCAAAAACTTGGACGATATATATATATATATATATATATATATATATATATATATATATATATATATATATATATATATATATATATATATATATATATATATATATGATCTAATAAACGTGCGGTATACATTTTAAATGATTATAAAGAACCGAAACGAAATCCGTAAACATATAATTACGATTTTACCACCATGTTATTATATACTTAACACAAGACGATTGTGGAAGCTTAAATTTGGGTCAGAGATGATCGCATCGCATCAAAACTAATCATTTAATCGATGTTATCGACCTGACTCCTTTATCCTGGAGAAGCAAAGATAAGATTGGAAAAAAATTAATCGAAACAAAGCATTCCATCATGTTTATATTCGGACGTTTTATCAGTCACGTCAGGAAAACAAGACATTCTTTTATAATTAAAATCAAATATTTTAAGAATACAATGGGAATTGCGTAAAAAAATTAATTTATTGGAATTAATTTACAAATTACGGCAATTCATGGTGATTTTCTACTTATCGGATGGATCTGCATGAGATAACACGCTCGTCAATTGTATTTATAGTGCTGGTGTTGATTTTTAATTAACTTTATCACGATATTATCTGTCGTGAGAGTTCTTATTCTTAAATAAAATATTTGCTCAAGAACTTTTACTATATGCATGCTGCTAATCTGCCATTTATTGGGTTATATTGAAAGTATTTTCAATTTTCAGAAATAGATGGCGCTAGTGTATAAATCCAAGGCTAAGACAATATATAAGAAAGTATTCCAATTCTACAAGGGACGATGGGAAATTTGTCATGTCGTGGCGCCATCTTACCTGTATCCAAGGCATCCATTTAAACTTTTTATGGCGTCCCAACTTAACAGTTTGGAGTTCAAATCCATGCCATTGCTATATTTATTTTTTTTCGTTTAAAAATTGTATTAAAATTATTCTATTGTTAATTTCTGATAATTATTTAGTTGAAAGTTATTTTGTCAGTATCTAATGTAAAATAATTAGTAAAACAAAAAAATGTACGTAATTCACCCACCACACATTTGTTTTTTAATTGAAAACGCCTGCAATAATTCTATTTCTTATTATAAAATAATTTATATTAAAATAATAATATTGTAATTTATTTATTCGGAGATTATAAAAAAGAGAATAACATTAAAAAAAAAGTGTTTGGGTTAGAGGCGCATCAGTAACTAGGCTATTTAGCGACTGGACCTACAACTTAACGTGGGTTCCGAACCACGGTCATCAGCTTCCGACAAACCCAGGCCATGACCCCCCTCGGGCTATAAACCCTTGGTTATGTGCCTACCCATAAGTCTATCAGGAAACCTACCGACTGGCGAGTGACCAACGTAGAACACTTCTCAGAAGGCATCCGGCCTTACCCAACCTTTAACTGGCGTGACTGAGGGGTAATTCGTAGTCGGATTTTACACTCTTGCCTAGAAACAATCACAAACATTTAGGAAAGATAAACGGACAGAAGAAAGAAAAATAACCATCCGAGCGCTGGAATCGAACCAGCTATCGCTCCAGCACGGATTCGGCAAAGCAGGCGCTCTTACCGCCGCACCAACGCGACCGGCAGTAACATTAAAGAATCAATATATTTTTCAAAAAAAAACAATAATTTGAATATATTCGTTTGCGAGCGGTTTTAGCTGAAGTTCGCATGTATGCACTTGGAGAGCTGTAAACGACGATATTCTGATTACCTGGTTGCACTGTTATATATTTAGCTAAGAATATCGTTTACAACTCTCAAAGTGCATACATACGAACTTCAACTAAAACCGTACAAAACTGTATATATTCAATTTATTGTTTTTTTGACAAGTATATTAATTCTTTAATGCTGTATTTTTACATTACATACGTATATTTTCTGAATAAATTATATAATTAGAGTCATTGCACCTTTTTTCAATTAAAAAACAAATATGTATGATGTATGATTTATATGTTTTTAATTTTACTAATTATTTACCACTAGAGACTGAAAAAAGAACTTACAACTTAATAATTATCAGAAATTAATAACAGAATAATTTTAATACTATTTTTGAACAAAAGGATAACAATGGTGAGGGTTTGAACCCCAAGCTGATAAGGGCCGGTTCTACAATGCAAGAATATACGAGGTATCAGCTATACTTGGAATAAAATTTGAAACGCCGGGCGGGCGTTTACGGGCATTTCAAATTATATTCCAAGTATAGCTTATACCTGGTATATTCTTGCATTGTAGAACCGGCCTTAAGTCGGAACGCCATAAAAAGTTTAAATTGATGCCTTGGATACACTTAAGATGGCGGCACCGCTTGACACATTTACAATCGTCCTTTGCAGGATTGGAATACCTTCTTAAATATTATATTATCCAAGGCTAGCTTTTTTTTTAGATTACAACAGTACTTGAATTGGTTACAGTTAGAAAGAGCATTTTTTTCTGAATTCAAATTTCATGAATTTTTTCTGAATTCAAAGGTTTTTTTTTTAAATAGATTTTAAAAATAATAGCTAAGAAGTTTTTCAGTCTGTTTTAGGATAAATATATTTTTCATTCAGTAGGCTATGAAACAATTGATGACAGATGAAGTATTTGATTTCAGTTGACAGCTGTTAACGTCAATTTGTGAATTTCAAATTTCTTTTAGTTTTTATATGGAATTAATACGTATTTAACTGAAAGAGAAAGAATTGAAATACCAACAATTATTGGATATGGTGACAGAAAAAGCAAACAATAAAGCGAGTGGAGAATTAAGTGAAGATGATTTTTTGATCCATATAAGTTGAGTTTTAAGAAGAGTTGAATTTTGCCAAGTTATGATGGAAAAAATATGCAATGTCGCGACATTCTGACGCGCCAGTAAGCACCGAAGATGTCAAATGAGATTTTGGCGAAACGTCTGCAAGCACCCGATAGGGATCAATTCGACAACCGGATATACTGCAGGAAAAAAACTAATACAAGTTCTTCCGTGAAACAATACGCGAAACAATACGCACAAGCATATGGAGTAAATGCTGGGTCATATATATATATATATATATATATATATATATATATATATATATATATATATATATATATATATGTATATATATATATATATATATATATATATATATATATATATATATATATATATATATATATATATATATATATATATATATATTGGAAGTAAATAAAACAACTTGGAAGATTTCATCAAGGCTGCCTCCGAAAAATCTTGAAAATAAAATGGAAAGACTATCAGACCAATGCCGAGGTACTTGAAAAAGCCAACAGTTTGAACATAGAATCCCGGATCATAAAAGCTCAGCTGAGATGGTTAGGTCATTGCCAAAGGATGCATGATACTAGGATGTAGAAGCAGATCCACTATAGCGAACTAAAGGATAAGAAACTAAATCTGAGAGGTTCCAGAAGAAGATACAAAGATATCATACAATCGACTCTAAAGAACTCTATATCAAGCGCTACTGAGTGGGAAAACACGGCAAACCACATACACAAATAGCGTGAGGAGATATGCAGAACTGTGCAACTGAACTTCCATGAGAAAAATAATTGCCAAAAAGGCTCAGCTAAAAGGCTGACGCGGAAAGCCAAACAGTCTGGACAGCATGTGCCAATTATGTATCCTCCTGACATTAAAAACCCAGCATTCTGAAGACCATGCAGATCTAAGCTGGGTTATTTGAGCCATTATAAACCCCATAATTCTTCGACAATGGCTTTAAAATAGAGAAAAGTCATAATTCCCACGTAAAAAAGGTTTCCTTGGTTAATATCCGTATCTCACGCCGTTTGCGAGATATTCGTGTTCAAATATTCCATTGCACATCTTGTCGATGGCTGAAAAATATGTAATTCACAAAGTGTGCTTTGAATACGAGGAAAAAAACCTTAATATGTCAAAAATACAACGGACTTTATTTAAAACAACAATTTTTTGAAGTTTATTTCAGTAGGTGTTGAAAGTGTCCACCGTTTTCCTCAATACACTTTCGCAGGCTCTTTGTTATGTGACGCATTACATTTTGATGTTTTCTTCATTTCTAATAACTTTGGCCGCTTGTTGAATTTTTTGTAAAAGTTCGTCTCGTGTATTGATTTCATCATGGTAAACTAAAGATTATATATACATATGACTCCACAAATACAAGTCTAACGAATTAATGTCTGGACTACCAGGTGGCCAAGGATCTCACCACCGCGCCCAGTCCATCGATGTGGAAAACATTGATTCAAATGATTTCACACTGCAACAGTAAAATGGTGGCGCCCCATCTTGCATGAATCACATGTCTTGTGTTAAGTTTAGAGGCCCAAAGGTCTAATAAATCATTTTCTAAAAACTGCACATGTTGATCTCCATTCAGTCTTTGCGAAACCTCAAATGACCCAATTAAAAAATTGTCGATAATGCCGCACAAAATGTGAATTGAAAATTCGCGCAGAAAATGTTGCTCTCTTGGTTGATGTAGATTTTCCTGGGCGTAATAATGATTATTTCGCCAGTTAAAAATACTGCCTATTAACAGTTGTCAAATGTAATCAAATACTTCAACTGTCATAGTTTCATAGCCTATTAAATGAAAAATATATTTACCCTAAAACAGACCCAAACACCATTTAGCTATTTTTTTAATATATTTTGAAAAAAAACCATACAATATTTACTTCGTTGAATTCAAGAAAAAAATATACTCAAAAAATGACAAACATTTCCTTATGTTTGTGTAGAAAATTTCATTAAAAAATCTCAAAGCGTTCTCGAGATATTTGACCGTTTCTATATATAATAGTGACCCTGTATATTGACTTTAATGATATTCGTCACCGCTGCTTTTTGTCTTGACTAAAAAAGTATTTCTTACTTTCTTAATGTTTTTACCGGACAAAAAAAATTTAAAAAAAAACATAAAAATTGTAATTAGTGTAAACTTATTTTATACAATATACAGGCTATGGTCCTGTGAAGTGACCCATTGCAAATATAACCGGCGGTGCAAAGAGAAGGCATGTTTTTCGAATGAGTGTAACTTTGTGATTTTCAATATAAAAAAACTTATTACAACGAAAACAACCTGTAAAAATGCAATTTTAATAAGTGGACATTGATTATTTAATTACAAAAGATTATACGGAGAAGGAAACGTCCGTAGGTATATCCGGAGCTCCGTTTCAATTCGGCATCGCATTTACTAACATTATTTTGCATTTTTTTTATTTCGCTTACAGTGCGTCCTTATATATTAGATGAACTGTATGTTGACATTCGCGAAGAAATTAAAAGTTCGAAGGAGAACTTTTAAAAAAGCTTCGGATGTGCGATGGAAATTATTTATTGTTTTTTAGGTCGAAAATCGGTTTGTTTTTTGACATAATATCTCTTTAGCTCGAAACACTTCACCCAACGATGTTCCAACTTTTGTATGTCTTCCAAAATGTACGACTTGTCGAACCCGGCAAAATATTCCTCTGCTTCGGGGATGATCTCTTCATTGGATGAGAATTTCTTTCCAGCCAGCCATTTCTACATGTTTCTTTCCGATGAAATCGATGAAAATAATACCTTGTCGATAGAAACTAGTATAAACTTTCTAGTATATAGTGATGAATAAAATTTCAACAATCACAAATCGCCAAGGAAAGTAGTTGCGATTCCACCGCCATCTATGAAAAAAGTCTCTCACTATATATAATCTTCCGTTATTAAGCATTCAATGTATACCAGGTGTGGCTGTTAATAATTTTTAATTTTTTAGGAGAAAAGTAAATAAATTGTTTATTCAAAGTATGCGCTCTCGCTGCACATGTTTCGCAGATCTCTGGTAAATCTTTTGAGGTGATTCAGCCATAAAGCCCTTTTTCGCCATCTACGTAATTGTTGACCTGGGTGTTTTTATTCTTTCAAGTCGAAATCACCACTTTTGAATCGTCTAAACCAAGGCACACAAGCGTCTTATATTGGAACATTATCACCGTAAGTTTCCACAAGTATACGATGACATTCACTCGCGTTTTTCTTTTCATTGAACAAGAAAAGCGGTACGTATAGTCCGGTTCAGGATATTTCGTTGCCTTTCGGCAAAATGTTAATTGTCCCAATAAATTTCAATAAAGACATTCGCGAGTCGGAATGGTTTAACTTCTGAATAATTTTGAAAAAAATATAATATTGATACATTATTATTATTACTATGTATTTGTGTATTTTGAGTTTATTAGTACAATAAAAATAAATAAATAAATACATTTATCTATTAGTACAATACAAATTATAACTTAAATTTAACTATACATTTAATTCGGTTTCACTCTCACTGTCACGTTGATCTACATTAATAATAAGTGGTTCTATATTATTAGTAAATGATACATAGGAATCTTCTATTTTAATAACATTGTTAATTGAATGTATCCAACTTTCTTTGGGAATAATATCTACAAACTTCCTAATTAATGTTGCAGCACTTGCACTCAGAGTCGGATAAATGTTTTCTGCTCTAACATTGGATTTTACCTGATGCCACATATGTACAATTGGATTAAAAATACAGTAATAAATACAGTATATATCGGCAGCAATGGTATCACATCCATATTCCTTTTTAATATTAAATGTCTTTAATATTTCCAGATCAAATTTTTTTTATGTATTTTCGAAGTAAATGTCGCTATTTAACATATAGTTGTTATTTGCATTAGGAACTTTATTTTTTGGCAGTTATGATAACTAGCATTGTCCATTACAATTACGCTTTCCTTAGACACACTGGGCAAAAAGCTATTTATAAACCAATCTTCAAAAAATTCTCATGTGCTGTCGTCATGGTAGTCCAGAAACGCATGTAAAATTGTAATTATTTTTCCGTATTTGCTGGGGCTTTGGTTTGGCATTTTCTTGATGTATCTACCCATCCTTTTGCTGGCGTCTCATATTTATCGAAGCATGTTTCATCAAGATATATAATGGGACGATTTTCTAATCTGTCTTTTTATAGAGTTTTAGTAGTCAAACCACCATCATCGCAATCGTTGTGATTCCATTAATATATGTCTTTTATTAATGGTTCGATATGCAAAACCCATTAGAGATAATATTTTCCGGAGGCTAGTTCTGCTGCAAAGAATGTTAGATTAATCTTTTTTTAGTTTTTTTAGTTTTAATTGGCTTCGTCACAATATCTTTAACTGTAGACAACGGCGTTTTCTTTAATGCAGACTTTTCTGCTGCGGCTGCATTTACATTAAGCCCCCTATTCAATAAAGAAACATACTCATTTTTAACAATTTGCTTAACATCGGACGATAAATGTTTTCTTTTAAAATTAGCACTACCGGAGGCACAATGATCATTATCTTGCCAATAACGCCACATTGTTAGAACATTTGAAATAATAAAAATACGATCGAAACTATAGAACTGCACTGTTTAAGAAAAGAATGCAAACTTATCTAAAATATTTCAAAAGTACTAAACCAGATATTAAATTAATTTTATCTTTTTACCTGTTATTTTATTAGGCCCGACGCTGTTTACGTTTTTTACAACTTTGCCGGGTTTCCTTACGACAGGGGTTGTTAACAGTTTATTGCAGCAATTTGGTCAACGACATATCTTGAACCGCACTATAATGCAAATGCTCTTTATTTGACTCGAAACTCGACATGTTTACCTCACGAAAAAAAGAAACACGCTAACTCAAAATCGTTTAAATGTCATTTTGAAAGGTACTGTTGTAGCAACAAAATGACAAGAGATCAAACTGTGAAAGGACCCTAGTTTCCAGCGCCATCTCTTAAAAAATTAAGTATTATTAACCGCCCCACCTAATACCCCTCAAAACTACATTTATTGCAGATTATTTTGGCGTTAAAAAATAAAAATTATATTAAAAATCGCATCCACATACGAATTATGCAAAGACAACATCAGGATGTACCGGTGCTAGGGTACATGTGTAATTGAAACAATTTTTTTTATTATCTCGACAATTATTTCGGTAACCATGTTTGGCCTTAGCAAAGGTTATCTCCGACGATTTTTGTTTGCCTTTTATTTACACTGATGCCGTTAAAAAGTTCATCAAATGTGAACGGCGACAATCGTTTAATTTTTCAATATGAAGTGGTACCAAAAATAACGATTACTCAGGCCAAAGAGAATGTTTTTTTTTAATATCGTCAATCGGTCGGTACGAATTTTATTTGCTTCTAATTGATAGTTGATTTTTAATATATTTCGTGCGATAACATAGTGATATATGCGATATATAGTTAAATCAAGAAACATCGGGACTATTTCAGTCATTCCTAAAATTCATTCGGTTTTTTTAGTATTAGAGTATAATAAAATTTAACTTCTTGTTTTTCTTCTTCTTTTATATAGATACCATTTTATCTGTTTTTTCTTCGGACAGTATTTCGGCAAGTATTCGGCAAGTATTACATCTGAAATATTTGTAAATAATAATTTTATGCTGGACCAGAAAAATTTTTAGGCAGGTGTACGAAAGAGTAGGTTGCTCACTGTGGATAGGGTCTCCCTATTCTTGAAGCGAGAGCATATGTTGGTACTCTGATGAGTCTAAACACCAGGAGACAAAACATGTGCCCTGCAATGGAAGGGTTGAGTAGGATTCGTTCCCAATCAAGTAACTAATAAAATGCTTATTTGAGGGGAGACGCAGGTTGTTGTGCATATATGTGTTGTTGGTATATATATATATATATATATATATATATATATATATATATATATATATATATATATATATATATATATCCTTTATATATATATATATATATATATATATATATATATATATATATATATATATATATATATATATATATATATATATATATATATTCCTTGAACTGCTGGGTTCCATAATCTCATGTGGAACGCACAACAACCTGCGTCTAGTGAAATATCGCTCTAACTACGCCCAGTGAGATATCAGGTAGAACCGCGTTTAGGATGTGTTCCACTGTGAAGCCATTATCAAGAGAAGCTAGTTGTATATTTAACTAGAACTTTACAACCCCTCGTAGAAAAATTAACGTCCTATATCAAAAACTCCTTTCATTTCAATGGGCTTCTTCAAATCAATAGTATATCCAAAAGTGACATTCTTATTAGTTTCGATATTGTATCGTTATTTACAAAAACAAATTCGTAGAGCTCCCATGGGCCTCCCCTCTTTCTCAGGTCATAGCCAATATTTTTATTGAACATTTAGAAACTCAAGCCATTAACATCAACTAAACCAAACCAAACCTACATGTAGATGACACCGTCATTTGGCCACATGGAATACAATCTCTAAATATGTTTCTTTCGCATTTGAACAGTATACATCCCCTGATCCAATGTACAATGGAGACAGACCACATGGTGTCTATGAGATTCCTTGTTCCGGCTGTTTTCAATCATATATCGGCCAAACCAACAGACCTATACAAAATCACAAATACGAGTATTCTCCCGCCGTCCAAAAATCGGATCTCTCCGCAACTCTAGCAGAATATCATATCCAAATTCCTATATCCATATCCATATTCCTACTAACCTCGCATTATTCGTGAAACAATTGAGATCAAAAAACGCTCAGACTGCTTAAACAAGAGGGACAACGATCTTAGAGTTCCAAATATATGAAAACCCCGTATTTCCAAATTGCTCATCCGAAACCCTTCCAATCAAACGTCTTCTCTTACCCCTGAAAATTTGATGTCTGACAGTTCCACTGGTATTTCTACACAGCAAAGTGTGTGTATGACACTAAGAAATGTAAATTTTTTGGTTGCGCCGAATTTCCCTATCTCCATTCCAAAATTTAGTTATACGTGCCCCACCCATTTTTTTCCCCCACGAACCACATTATTGAACTATTGAACTATTAGTACCACATTGTCTGCGTAATATAAGATTTTGAATTATTTGTTTCCTAGCCGGTATCTTCTTTCTGTTTTTACTTTATTATTTACACCCATTATGAGATTAAACAATACATGACTTAAAAGAGTTTGTTGCTTATTTTATTCCAAAATATACTTTTATGGAATCAGTCGTCAGCATGTCATCTATTCGTGCTTTAACTGTGTTATTTCGATATACCATAAAGTGCTTTTATTTCATAAGTACCCATTATTTCTTTTAGCACTGAAAATTAGCTCTAGACAAAAAACATTGAATTAAATTATATCACTGCAACTGACACCACTTGACAAATAGTTGAAAATCTGCACTTCTGGTAAAACTGTTTTTAATTTTAGCTGCAATGCGAAATAAAGTATGCATTAAAACATAAATGAGCGACGAGTTAAAATAAAAAGTCCCTTATCTTACTTTTTATATCAGGAAAGCCGATTTCAGTTTTGTAAATGTAGTTTAATTAGGATTTTCAGGGCCTTTAAAGGCCCTTAAAATTTTTAGACAGAGGTGACTGGAGGTAAGGCGGTGAAACATAAAGTATAACGGACATTGGTTTTGAACTTCCCCCTCGATGATCTCTAAATTGACGTGTTTTTTGTCTAGAGCTAATTTTCATTACTAAAAGAAATACGGAGGGTGGTTACTTTTGAAACGAAAGCCATGTATCCACAACTTAATATTCGGTGTTTCATCTATTGCACCTACCTAAATAATTGTCAAAGATAATAAAAAAAAAATCTAAAATTATACTGACGATTTAAATTTTCCGATTCTAATCTTAAGAATCCTAGGTTATAATCTGTCAAAATATCGGAGTAACCAATCGCAAAAAAGGGCGCGAAATTTAAATCCAGCGTTCAATTTGAACACCTTTTATTAAATATCGTAACGAAACTAACTGCACAATTACAATAAAAATTTTGACATTTCCAGAACAACAATCAAAAAGAAAAACTATCGCATAATCGGTCAAGGTCAAAGTCATCGGTAAAACACCGCTTACTTTTAGCTACAAGCGTATCGCAACACTGAATATTTATCACGTTTTTTTTTATTTTGTCCTTACGTAGCATAGTAGTAACTTTCGCTGTAACCCATGTTAGCTATCAGAAATCAATAAATATATTACCGAACCAAAATCTATTTTTAACAATGCGCTAACAACGGTTGATATAAAATATATATTGTTTACTTCGGCCTGTTCGGTTGGTTTATTTTTTAATATACGGGGGCTGTTTTAATAGTACGACTGTTTATTTTTACTAAAGCAAAATATTTTAATCAAATTGGATGTTAATTTATGTTAACTTTGTTTTTATTGGAAATTGCCTCGTTTAAACTATTAAAAAACCTACTTTGGCTATTTTAAGCGTTGAATAAGGTGTTTCGTCTGAAATATATTATATTCGTGATTGTATTAACTATTTCAGTCAACGTCCTTCTGACGAGAGGCCCGAATTTAACGTTGGATTCAAATTTCGCTCCATTTCTTTTGAGAACTCTTATTCCCTGACATTCTTCCGATTAGAAAATATGGAATGGTATGTGAAATATATGGTGTTTCGTCTGAAATATATTATATTCGTGATTGTATTAACTATTTCAGTCAACGTCCTTCTGACGAGAGGCCCGAATTTAACGTTGGATTCAAATTTCGCTCCATTTCTTTTGAGAACTCTTATTCGCTGACATTCTTCCGATTAGAAAATATGGAATGGTATGTGAAATATATGGTGTTGTAATTGTTACAAATTACATTACAAATTACATAATGCATTACAAATTCGGTAAAAATTTTGTGGATATGATACGAAAATCTTTGTGGAGTTTTTGAATCAAAAAAGTGCACCTTAAATTTGGTGCACGAAACTAGATTGATAATGGATGCAAGACCTCATGAATATAAACGGAGAACAAGATCCTGTGGAAGTATTGACACGGTCGAATGTATCAGGTGTGGCGGTTAATAATTCATCAAAAAACACGTTTAATTTGGGAGAAACGTAAAAAATGGTTTATTCAAAGTATGCGCCTTCGTTGGCCACACATTTTTCTCATTATTCTGGCAATTTATGGATGCCCTTCCAGAAAATCTGTTCATCTTTTGAGGTGGTACACTCATCAAGCCATTTTTCGACATCCCCGTAATTGTTGAAATGTTTTATGGGAAGTACGTGAAATATCAATGAAAACAAGTCTGATGAGTGCGATGGGTGGGGCGAGGGTTCCCAGCCAAGTGCAAAAATGGTGTCTAACCATTTTCGCTGTGTGTGATGGGTAGTGATGAGAAATACGGATTTTTTTGGAGAGTCGGATCATCGGTTCCGAATCAATTCAAAGATCCGGATCCCTGAGCCGGTTCTCGGATGGCACTGAATATTTTATCGTATAATTAGTTGCATAACGTGTTACATAGTCAGATAAACAAATACTTTACGATTAGCAGTAGTATATAGCATAACATTTTAATTTCTGAGAATATCAACATGCACGTATTTAAATTATTTTTTGTATAAATTATTACAAGGCTTCGGTATATCATTGACATCAAAAAGCAATAATTCACTCTCTCATATGGAAAAATTTTGAAAACAAAGTAATAAATGTAAAAAGTTCCAGAAACCCTACGTTAGCAGTTATTAATGAAATAGAAACATATTTAAATGAACCCTTAATCGATCGACACGAGGACCCCTTAATACGATGGTTTCAAAGAAAAAATATTTATCCAAGACTATATGAATTTGTCCAAAAAAGGTTCTTTCTTATGTCTACTTCAGTGCCACGTGAAAGAATTTTCAGTAAAACTGACCAAATTGTGACAGAAAACGAATCGAAGTCGAATGAAAACTAAAAAGATAATTGAAATCATATTTTTACATGTAAATATGTAATTGTTTAAAAATTTTAATTTTTAATAATTAATTTTTAAAAATTAATTTTAAAATTTTACTTATTGTGATGTGTATTTAATTATCATGTGTATTATTCTATATATTTATATATTTAGGTACATAAAACACTAATAGATCGCAAATTTTAAGCCGCAGTACGGCGACTTAGAACGGTTTATTTTGCATTACGGGTCCATGGATCTTTTCTCTCACGATTCACAGATCAACGGATCTAAAAAAGACCCGCGACCCGAGATCCGTCCGACCCGACTACTACTATATTTTTCTATGCGATAGGTGCGGACGGACGCAGGCAACACACACGATAAGATTCAAGCCATATTCTTTGCGTAATAGAACATAACCTTTCTGTCCTTGCTCTTATCTAGGATCCAATAGAACCAAGATCGGATCCAAGAACCGTCTGGGATCCGAGAGCCGTCTGGGATCCGAGATCCGTCTGGGATCCGAGATCCGTCTGGGATCCGAGTAATTTTAGGGACTGGTTCATACGGCTCTTTTAAAAGATCCGAATCTGGGAGTCGGATCAGATCCGATCCGGATATCTCTAGTGATGGGGCATTGTCGTGCTGTAAAATCACTTTCCCGTCTATTGTAGCCCATTCGGGTCACTTTTCCATCAATGCACGATTCTAATTGATCATTTCTTCACGGTAGCGAACGGTATTAACTGTTTCACCTGGTTTCAGAATCTAATGGTACACAACACCCTTCCGATCCTACTAAATACACAGCATTGTCTTCTTTCCAAAGCGATTCGGTCTTGCGGTCGATATTGATGGTTTTCCTGGTTTTCTGCGTTTTGAGTTCTCGAAATATATCCATTTTTCGTTTTCTGTGACGATCCGATGCAAAAAAATATTTCTTTCATGCCGAAAAAGCAAAACTTCGCACACCGTTTTTCGCTTTTCCATCTGTCTGTCGTTCAGCTGATGGGATACCCATTCTCCTTCCTTCTGAATCTTTCCCATGACATACAGATGACCACAAATGGTTCGGTGATCGAAATTTAACATATCTGCCATTTGTTGTTGAGTTTACATATCGTCTTCTTCCAACAATGCTTGCAATTCGGCATCTTCAAATTTTTTCGGTTCACCAGGGCGTTCTTTGTCTTTCAAGTCGAAGTCAACACTTTTAAATCATCTAAACCAACACCCAACAGCCAAAAGTGTCTTGCGTTGGGATATTGTCGTCATAAATTTTCACAAGTATACAACGGCTTTCATTCGCGTTTTTCTTTTGATTGGACCAGATGATCAGTTTTTGCAACGCGGGATTCGAATGCTGCCTAAAAGATGGGAGAACACAATGAAGCCTTGAATTTTGAAAAAAAAGACGGGAACAAAGTTGCATACCTTTTATTTTCAAGGCATCTAATTTGGTGGTTGTTATATTTGGATTTAGAGTTCGGACACACTAAAAAGATCACCCTGTAAGTGCAAACAACATTTGGCTACAAAAAACTCTTTTATCGATAGATTCTGCACATCTGTCAATTAATGTAAGCAAATGATCAAACGATTCAACCAAAAAGTTTGTACGACACAATCACAATTAACAAAACTTGGATATATTCGTATAAACCCGAATCAGAATAAAACTCCGCTGGGTGATCCATAATGAACAAAACCAAACAAACAAAATTTGTTAATTCCCGAGGTGTGTGAAAACATATCCGTAAAAGTAATTGAAATTATTACATCGTCCTTCACCATGACATCCTCTCACACCGCCATTGAAACAATCGACCGTTTGAAGGAAAAAAACATCCATTTAATTTTCCTCCACCGTATACTCCCGATTTATCATATTGTGTCTTATTTTTTGTTCTTAGAGCTTGAGAAATCTGAAGTATCCAGATCTAAATGGCATAAAAGTATCGAAAGTTGATTCAACCGTTTGTAGATATAGAGCATATTGTGAAAGAGAGCAAACTCATTTCGGTAGTGTGGTAGACATGTTATAATCATTTTTATTACATAAGTATTTAGTTAGAGAACTTAAAAATACTATACACTTTATTTTAATATAAACTCAAATTAAAACATTGATTACAAATTCCTGAAACCATTTTATTGTTGTATTCGCAATTATGAACGGCAATTATGAGCTGTTCTGTTGAAAAATTACATCATCGTCTTCTAAACACGTTGTAAATGATAACAGGCAAACCTCCAGCATCAAAAACAATTTCAGATTTAAACCTGCCTTTGAACGCAGTCCATATCAACTCCTCCACCACGATGAGATTAGAAGGACATGATTTTTCTTAAATCGTGCCAGAAATAATTGAAACTATCCAGATTAAATTTTCTTTATTCAATTTATTCATCTAGATTAAATTGTTCATCTAGATTTTTTTGTCGTTACTAAAAAGTATGCGTGACAACATTTCACTGTTTCGAATATGATCTTCAGCAAACTTTAATCTCGACTGAAGTACCTTTTCTTAATCTGTGGTTCCCTGGTTTCAACAACCCATTTGTGAATTAAGCTAGGTTTAAAGCCTAGATTAAATTTTCTGACAATTTGAACAAATGAAGCTTCTGTAGACTTGAATGCCGAGCCCCATAACTCAGAATAATTTTAAGTTAACCTTACAGACTTTCTAAGTCTGGACTAAATTATCCATAGTAATCTACTGAACCTACTGTCCCAGTTGTTTCTGGTCGTTTGTTCGGGTTAATCTGCGCTCGATAAAAATACCCAAGTACGGATACCCTTCTTGTAACGACAGTTGATGGCCATTCAAAGTGTCAGGTGAATAGTTATCTTTTCGGTTAGTCAAATGTTACTTAAGCACTTTAAATTTCATATGACTGCATACTCCACTTTTTGATTGAAATGAATGGCGTGAATGATAACGTAAATGTTCAAAGGAAGCAGATAAAGTATTGATGAAATCAAAAATCGCACTAGAAAAAAAAATTATATTTCTATTTTACTCCCTGATGGACAATTGATTTTTTTTATAGCTGCATCTGATAAAGAAGCCTGATAAAGAAAACAAAATTTTTGAGAATTTTTCATTGTTTAACGTAGCCTTGTAATTCAATACCCCAATATAATACCATTTTTCCAATTCTGCAAAGTAATAGGTTGTCTCAGCTTTGACATCATCATTTGAAGTAAATCTGCATCAGGCAAACCATTTATTCAGGTTTAGAAATAATAAATAAATGATTTAAAGCAATGAAGTGATTTTGCCTAGATCTGGTCTCATTTCACAAGTGTAATGAATGATACAACAACGCGTTAAAATTGTTGAATTATTTTATGAAAATGGACGTTCAGTGAAAAATGTTTTTAGAAAATTACATGATATACACGATTTGCACAATTTGCACTGGAAGATAAAAAAAGAGTAATATATAGTCGTAGTGGTCGTTCACAAGAGCATATTGATTTACGTACGTACTTAAGTATTGCCGAAAACACAGAAATTTCCATTAGTCGACGTTCACAACAATTTGAACTCATTAGTCGTGAAACGTAATGGGACCAGTGATGGTCCTGCATTTTGCCATGAGATTGACTGAAAAACCTGAAGAATAAAGAATTGTTTATTTATATATATATATATATATATATATATATATATATATATATATATATATATATATATATATATATATATATATAACGGGCGGGGGCGACCGTTAGTTTTTAATTCAGCTTTCTCATCCAAACTTAAATTAGTCATTATTAACTGTTTTAAATCAGACACTTTCATGTTTGCAATTAAAAGTTGATTATTTTTATTTAAAAAGTACTACTCAGTATGTACACACTCAGCAAATCCCCAACCAAAACAAGTATTCGCGGGGCCAACGAAATACGCGCCGTTCCCGTCAAATCAGCGTTTAAAACGAATTACCGATACGGTTGGGCGCAGAGAATCTACGTTCAAATCGCATGTTTTAGACAGCAGTTAAACACCTGAATTCTGGCAACCAACAAAACATGTAACGCCAACGACGAGATAAATTGACGTGGTGTACGATCGCTGGAGGTAAACGTCCGACTAACGATGTAAAAATTGTGGCGAGAGGATGGAATTTTTATATTTGGAGATTTGAATTTTCAATAATATCTTAAAATGAGTTAAAGGAAAGAAACTGAACGGAAATAAAATATGGTGTTTTGCTCTGAAAAAATGTTTACTGTGATAAATGCTGGAGGGGCAGCGTCCCAACGCCCTTCCTCACGAGCCGCCATTGCCTCTGTTATTTCTTCCGTTAGGAAAGTTTATTTATTTGTTGGAGCAAACAATTGAAAACGTATTAAACCTCTGAGGAGTAAAATATAATCATATATTTATAAAAAGAGGAGAATAAGTAAATACTAAATGTTACACCTAGTAATAATTGTTACACCTAAATAAACTCTAGCGTTTGAATTCAATTTGATCATCTCTGATGATCTTACATGGTTAACGGAACAGGCATCGATAAACTGTAAAGCAAGTGATTTGATTTTTTATCTCGAAGGTTTTCGCAGCAAATATTGCAATGCGTTCTATCTCGAAAGCAAGCTGGGAACTTATAGAAAAATCGCCTCGGTTCACAGCTTTTATACAGTAACGTTATTTGGCTAATGATAGATAACAGAGATAAAATAACGAAAAAAAAATCGTTCGATGTCCTCATCGTCGCTTTCGTCAGCACATTATCTGAATCAGATTAAAAAACTGTTCTCAGTTTTCTCGCTTTTTGTAGATAGAACCACATTAGTTTGGCCAGGAAATTCTAACGAAAACAGTATACCCGATAGACGCGTTACCAGTGTCGAAACAACAACAATGCTCCTCGTGCAATTCTGTGAATTTAGTGACAATTACGGTGAAGATGCAACCAGTATGACGTGCACGTGAAAGGATTTAGAGTGGGGCTATGGTGAAGCAGATCAAAATGGGTTTAAAAAAGGAAACCGACCTCAATCGATCCTGGCCGACTAAAAGGCATCCCATCTCCGGGTATGTAACAGTTCTTATTCCTAGATTATTGTCATCGTTTTGCAGCAACAAGCAACTGTTGAATAAATTTTTACCGAAACAAATAAAAAAGGTTGATACGTTTATCGAAAATGTTATCGTTAGCGTAGCAGAAAATAATCGATGGAAAAATATCATCGAAAAAAAATATAATACAATAAACCTAATAATTTTTTAACAGTATTTCACGAAGCCTTTGGCACCAATCCTAGACCTTGCAAGTGGTGGTTAACTAGCTAGACCTCTCAAGTTCTAGAATCTTCAGATACAGTTGTACTTAAAACGTCGGCATCGAGAGACCTGATCTTCCTCTATCTTCAAGACTCATGTCTCCCTCTCGGAAGTTTTTGAACCAGAGCTAAGAGGTGCGGCTTGATAGGACCCCTTCCCTGTCACAAACGGCGTCAGTCGCTTTGAAGCCATAATGTCTTAAAATTGCCTTTATTTCGCCACTTACTTTAACGTTTCTGTTAAAAAAACATGGAGTGAATATTTTACAGGGAATTATCTTAATACTGAAGAAGGAATGTTTACTTGTCGGAGCAAAAAGAAACGCCTTAAACCTCTGAGGGGTGAAGTAGAGTCCTTTACTTATAAACAAAGGAAAAAAACGCAAATATTTTTCTAACACCCAAGTAATTACCTTTAGCTGGCAAATAAAAAAAATGTGTAAATTTATCGACATTACTGCACACAAAATGTGAAGTATATTTTTTTTTTGTTGAAAATGAATCAATTTATAATGTACCTGAAAGTATCTATGAAAAATAGGAATATCTCCAGAAAAACTTCATAATGATATAACCAATGTATCAAGTAATTTTACCCATTCATATCATGTAATCAAACCCTGGTATTTAATTCATAAAAGAATCATGTAAGGAAAAATGTCAAAAACTGTCATAGCCAAAGAAAATGCTGGTTTGGTCAGTGACATAGTAGTTAATGATCGAAAAATTATAATTAAATGTATGTTGCAACAAATGTGGTCTTTAAAAAATCTCTGCTTACCCACTGAAGGCAATTTCAGCATGATTAAAAGGGTCCTGAAGAAGTTTCTGGAAAGATTTGTGAGGGTAGATGAAACCTGGCTCCCATCACTTTGATCTGGACTCCACGAAAATAATAGAATGATGAATAATTCGGTTCAGTTTATTACATGTGTACTCCATTTCAAATCAATATTATACGACTCATACACAGAAAATTCATGAAGCAATGAGAGAAATAAATAAAAAAAAAATTAAGCTGAGGCGTTTTGTTTCACCACCATGATGCCACAGCTCCGAATTGTTATGTTTCAATAGTTGCCATGCACGATGCTTCAGATTGGTTCTGAAGATCAAAAAAAGAATATAAACCCTTCGTCATCGATACACGACGTTTGTTAACCTTTCAGAAAAGTGCGTTAAAAGATAAATATTATTCTATGTTAGGGTCCCAGATGTTCTAAGTTGGAGTCAATGATCACTTATTAACAATATTCGTTTGGATTCTCCTCCCATATGTTTTTTTTTAATTTAATTATGAAGTACTTTTTATAATTAAAATAGAATTCTTAAAATAAGAAAGCAAACATTTGTTCAATATATCCTTCTTTGTTCTTATATACAGAGCCTTTCTTTAGTCTTCTTTTTTTGTTATGATGGGAAATCTTCAACAAATACTCTCAGAGCTTGACGACGCATGCTCTTTAGGCAGTGCTGGATTTTTACCGACTGAAACTCCACCAAGTTCCTTCAGTTTTCGAGTTTTTGACCTATAAACCTCTCGCTGGTATTTTTAAACCCTAAACCCATATAACTTATAAATGTAGACAACCAACACGACAAGTTGGTAGTGAATAACACGAAATCGCTAATTTTCTTAAACTACGACATACGTTTTATTGTTTTTTTTTTAGTTTTCAAAAATAATCTTTTTCTTTAAATTATATACACAGTTTAGCACTAATTACGAAAATAAACATAACATTTAACCAGTCCTAAGTTATTTTGAACCTAAAATAAAAGAAATATATAAAAAAATTCTATAGGAATAGATGCCATGAAAAGTAAAAATAAGAAGAGAACCACACAAAACAAGGAGAATCAATTGTGTTTAAGAGATGCTTTCAAAATATTTTTTGTTGGTCAGAAAGCACGAATAGAAATTAATACAAATTTCGAATGACAAATGACGATGACCGATCTAGGGGAAATTTTAGAAACATTTTGGTTACCAATGGTTCCACCTTTAATTAATCGAACATAAAAAATTAACATGAAGTTTAAATAAATCACTAGTCACTAGGCTCTAAATAAAAATACGAGCATAGAGTGGATAAAGAAAGCCAATTAATAATATGGCCAACATAAGATTGATACAAAATTAATTTCGTGTTACAGGAACTGATAATACTATCACTCTTTGATAACGATATCACTTTTTAAAAGAATCAGCATCAAGAAAAAAAGGGTAAATAAGTTATTAGAAGTCTTTCTATATAATTTATATTTTCTGTCAGTTTTAACTTCCCAATATAACAAACTCATTATATTAGCAAAATATCATTATAACAGCAAAATGCCAGAAGTCTCATACAGAAGATAAATAACTTTTTATTTAAAATGGTTATATTTAAATTTTTAGTTTTATAAAATTCGATAAATTTATAGGATTAGTGTTATATATTGACTGAACATTATTGTACATTATTGTACAATGTAACATTATTGAACAGTATTGTATTAACCAGCTTAGAGTCATTCTTCCATTAGGTGACTTATCCAATCCTATCTACCATCCTTCTGATGTATTGATTCCACTCATGTTTCTTCCTTTTGTTCACTGATTAATGCTGTCCATATTACATATGCGCCGTATGTCTACACTCCTTTCTCTACCTCTTAGATCCTTGCTTATTCCAACAGTCTTTGTTGTTGGCTTGTATCGGGTCTTGTTTCAGATGTGTACGTCATTATTAATTACATTACACTTTTGTATGTTCTATTTCTGAATATAATTTAAAAGCTTAATGGAGCCTACTGGTCTTTGCGTGTGCTAATTATTTTTCTACGTTTTAAAACTCAAAAAGATTTACTACTAAACACCAAATCACTTTTTAAGCTTTTTAACGCGCGTTTCGCTAACTAAGTTAGCATCATCAGAAGATTATTTAATCTAATTCTAAAATAGAACATAGTTTAGGCGCTTCGTCAGCGAATCGCGTGGTAAATCTCTTCGAGTTTAGTGTTTGAAACAGAAGGTTCCAATAGAATTATTCTTAAAAAACCTTTTGTAATTGTTACAGGGAGGTATACAAAGCAATATGCCTCAGATTAGGAGACATCCAAAATATACCACGAGACTCCGTAAAGACACTGTTCAATGACATGCACTTATTCCCGACAGAGAGCGAAGGTAATTATAAATATATTTAAATATGAAACTAATAAGTCATTTTGGTCAATGTTTTTAGTCCAAAAATACAGGTCCGCGTAACTTAAAAGATGAAACGTATAGTTAGTAATATTTGTGTAATTCTGCGCGAACCTACACATCTGTACCCTTGCCAAAAAATGATTTTATATCCTGCTTAGTAGTTTTTAATAAAACAAAACTTGTTTACTTATTTTTTTGAATAATGAAGTCAGCTAACTTCGCAGGGTAGAAATATGCAACTCACAATATCCTACATTAAAGAAAAATATAAATACAGGGATTTCTGTAACTTATTATCATACCTATCAGTTTTTTATAAATTTAATCTAAACTAATTAACTACGAAATACAATTGATCTTAAAAATAAAATTAATTTGCAACATTAATTTTAATTGAAAGTGTAAAAAAATAACATGGCTCTAACCTCACAAAAAATGGCAACAAAGATACACTACACAAAACAAAATTTAAGCCTAAAATGTATTATTAATTTATTTAAATCACCAAACTTTCATTTCGAAAGTTTTTTATAAGGTACGATATAATTTGTGAATATTTTAATTCACAATAACGAAATCATATTAATCTGTATATCTATATATTACAAAATAGTGTTTGTTTATCATAAAAATATTTAGGATATAAAGAAGTAAATTACAGTAACAGTATTTGATTTCAGTAAGAACAATGCTACAGTGCGTGAGACAATGCAGAAATGGCTCTAATCAAACGCTTAGCTTTGGCGAATTCTGCATTCTCGTCAGAGAACTGCAGAATCTACAAAAGCCAAAAATTAACAGAAAAACAATGCAACAAAAGCTGAACAACAGTAAGTTAATGCTGAATATATTTTGAAACAGTTGTACTAATATCAGTTGTATTGTGGTAAAGAATGTCCAAAGAGTAAATGTGAAGTTTTTCTTGGAGGCTCATGCAATCCCACAACATGGAGAGCAGACACAGCAATACCTGAATTAGAAAAGCATGGGATTAGTTTTTATAATCCAGTAAGTTCTAATTTTCTTGTGTATCTACAGGGTTTAACATACACATTTTATTTCTAGCAAGTTTCAATGTGGGCCCCGGAATTGTTGGCACAAGAACATGATGCCAAACAGTCAGCATCTGTTTTACTCTTTGTAATTGATAGTCAGACAAGAAGTACAGTGGGAATGTTAGAAGTAGCATATCTAGTTGCCTCTGGTCGATGTGTTATAGTTGTAGCTCAACCATATAGGAAAGGACAAAGCATTATGGGGGAGACCATTACAAATAAGTATGCATCAGTTTATTGAAAGTGGGAAGAACTAACAACTATCCAAACTATCTGAAATGAGTAAACTTAATTGAAAAATGGTATTTTTAGGGAATACTGTGATTTAATGCAAGGTCAAAAGTCATTATTAGATCTAATAAAATCAAAAGGAGTACAAATACATAATAATCTTACCACAGCTTTACAGTGTACAGCAGATATTTTAAGGAATGCTTCTGTGAATGGAAAGAGTCCTGATGAACAAATAATATATAAGTTAAGGTAATACATTATTTTTTTTTTATATTTGATTGTTTGGGAAGGTCTGAAAATTATTAAAATAATATTTAGTGCGTCCGAACTTTAAATTAGATGCCCTGAAATCCAAATTAAGATGCCCAACCAAATTAGATGCCCTGAAATTATTTATTTTATATGAAATAACATTCAATGGTATTAATGCTTGAAAACAGTTTCGGACAATCCAATTTAGGACCATTTTTTCAAGCAACTGGGGTCTTATCTCTGCAATTATCTGAGTTAAGTTAGCTTCCAAGGTGTAAATAATTACTGGTTTATCGGCATAGACTAAAGATTTAATATAACCCCAAAGAAATTAATCCAAAGGTGTTAAACCACCATTTATGACCTTAGTGACCAATTAACAGGTCAGTTCCTCGAAATAATTTTTTCACCAAATTGTTCCCTCAATAAATCGGTTGTTGCGTTGGTTGTGTGACATATGGAGCCGTCCTCTTGGAACTATATCTCCTCCAGATCAATACCCTTCAAATTCGGTATTAAATAATCATTGATCGTCGCTCTGTAACAAACTCCATTAACGAATTCATATATGTGGATCTTCATCAACATTGCTAGGAATAGCAGCGATATTTTCTTCAGAACGCACAGTTTTTGTTATTGTTTTTGTTTTAATATCGAACAACGTGAAATCCGTTCGGAATTTATCGATAATTCGACGAATAAATCACTCGGTTGATCGATTCTAAAATTCACGTGCTCTATAAGTTTGGCGCACAGAACATTCATTTTGATAATAAATTGCAACAATTTGCAGTGTTGCTCTGATGTTAAAAGTTCCGGACGGATGAAGAATTACCGGACAAAAATGAATAATTTTGACTTGAACGCAAACTTGCAGTACTTTTGACAGCGATCCCTATCGGAAGTTCGAATACACTAAAAAAATCTCAAAATTCTCATATAAATATAAAAGTTTCAGAACTCTCAGAACAATTATAGATTTAATATTCTGATTTATTGATGCCATAATGAAACATTTACAGGCGTTTACGAGAAGTCTACGAGAGTTACAATGGCCAAATGAAAATCTACCATATATTAGACGCGTATCGACAATTGACCAATCGGGCTTTAGAGATATCAAAGTTGTACAACTACCTAAACATCCAGAATAGCAGCGTATCGAGATCAAATGGATCTGACAATGGTGTAGAAGCAAATCGTAAAGAGACCAACGACACCATAAGTTTCGAAAAGTTTTGTGTACTAATGGCAGAGTTAAGCACTGATGAATGTGGGATGTGCAATGTTGAAGGTAAGAAACCTTAAAGTATTTACCATATTGATTTTTTTTTACTATATCAGGCTGAGATAACCCCTTAGCAGAAAAAGCTAGAAATTAAACTAATTGTTTCAGGAAGAGATTACATGAGACCATTGTACTGGTCGTGTGCTCTATTAAAAACCAGATATGTGGTTAGAAATATGGTTTTTCAACCTATATCCAATGTTTTAGGTATCTTTTCTTCAAAATCTCTTATGCCATTTATTATTCGTACACTAATTTGCTTTTTTTACTTTTTACTTGTATAGTATTGATTTAACTTGTCTTTTTGGATATATCATCTTATATTTATTAGATTATCACATAGCTGGAAAAAAATAGTGCAAATTAAGACAAAAGGAGAGTTTTTTGACAGCTAATCTTGTAGATATTTTTGAAATTGATTACAGATCATATATACTAAAGTGTAACAAAGCATTTACGTTTTTGAAGAACTTTAGTTATTCACTCTTTAGCAACATCTTATGCCTCGCAAATGCCAGTTAACGAGAGGGTGTGATACTCGTAATTCCCCTGAAAGTTTCCCAGTGCTTATTTTAGGATCTGTAGCCGCAGCTACTCATAAAACGTGGGCATCGAGAGACAGTGGACACCCTGATCTTCCCCTATCTTAGACACATGTCTCCCTTCCGAAACTTTTTGAACCAGAGCTGAGCGGTGGGGATTAATACGGTACCTTCCCTTTCACGAGCGGCGTTTGAAGAAAAGAAGCCCGTCCCATTTACAAGAAATCCCACGTTTTACATACAATAGTTAGTAATTAGTAGGCTCACCACCTTTACTACGAGGATTACTATTTATGCAACCGGAATTGGCAATGATGGTGTTGGTAGACGCCATCTGACATATATATCGTAAAGTTTGACATCGTTGACTCAGTACGTACTCAGGACGTTTTGTCATACGAACGCTATTTGTGTTGTTTAGTGACTTGAAAATTTCATCTCAGTCAAAAAATGAAATTAACTCGTGAGAATTTTCTTGCGATAATTTTTACGACTTTCAACGTGGATTATC
This sequence comes from Cosmopolites sordidus, assembly GCA_031761425.1. Classification (NCBI taxonomy): domain Eukaryota; kingdom Metazoa; phylum Arthropoda; class Insecta; order Coleoptera; family Curculionidae; genus Cosmopolites; species Cosmopolites sordidus. The sequence continues at coordinate 982,400 of JARFXV010000268.1, read as the reverse complement.
TCAACAACAGTTTATCGATCAACACACTTCGACTTCAGGTGGTGAAGCTCCATCTAAAACCATTGTATATCACCAGTTTAGTGAATTCTATCGTGGCCGTCGTTCACTCACGGACGAATTTAAAAAAGGTCGTTCAAAATCGGTTGTTTTGTCAGAAAATATCGATACTGTGCGCGAACTGATAAGGCAAGATCGTCACGTGATATACCGTGGGATTGAAGCAAGCATACGCAAAATGTTACATGAACATTTAGCCGTGAGAAAGACTTGTCCGCATAATTTGACTAATCTGCATAATCCGCATAATTTGACAATCGCTCAAAAAAGGCAAAGAAAGACGCAAAAATCGTGGTGCGTCAAAGGCCGTGTATAACATCTACACAGGTGACGAATCTTGGATCTATGCATATGAGCCCAAAAGTAAACATCAGTCGACTGTATGGGTCTCAAAATGAGCCAAGCCTAACAAAAGTTGTTCGCGCAAGAAGCACTTCGAAGCAAATGGGCGCCTGGTTTTTTGGGATAAATGGGCATGTGGCTACAGTGCCACTAGAGAATCGTAGAACGGTCAATTCTGAATGGTACACAACCATTTGTTTGCCAGAAGTCTTTGAAGAAATAACAAAAAACACAACCAGCGACGCAGGATCATTCTTCGGACGGATCTCTCACAATCGGTCCGAACAACTCAATATTTGATCGATCAAAACATCGAATTGATGGGTCATCCGACATATAGTCCTAATTTGGAACGAAATTATTTCTTTTTGTACTGTATTATTGTTAAACCTTTCGCCTTTCATCCCTGAAAACTTTTCTAATAGGTGTTTCGGTTAATAATGTCGTTTTTTTTTCGCAAATTTGAGCGTTTATTTTCAAAACAAAATAAATCACCTTGATAACCAAAGTATTGGCCATCGTTAACTAATACTTTTTCCCATCTTTTTATAAAATATTGGATTCCGCGACAAAAGAACTTTTGATTTTTTAAGGCTAACCATTCGTCAAGCCAAATTTTCACTTTGTAAGAATGTAAGTGTTTTTCTAAAAGTCCGTGCTGCATCAATCAAAATAAGTGGGGGTCCGAAGGGGCTAAGTTCAATGAATACGACGGGTTATGTAGACCATTTAACGTTTTCCAAATAATTTTTACACATTTTGTAACATGGGGCCGAGCATTGTCATGTTGAAAAATAAGTAGTAGTTTTTTCTTTAATGCTCGATTCAGTTTCATCAATTGTTGTCGGTATCAATCGTCAATAATCGTTTCACCAGTTCATAATACACAGCTCCCCTACTACCCCACCCACTATACAGCAAAACCTTCTTTCCATGTATATTGCGCACTAGTATCATGTTGAAGGCTGGCCTGGGTCTACATGATTTTTAGAATCCCATTGAATGTGTCATTCCAAGCTACGTGTATTGTAAGAACAATAAACACGTATCTCCATCGCAAATAAATGTCAATTAACTGATCCTCGAAACAGTTTACCTTACAACACGATTATGCCCTTGGATACTTATAAGACCAATAAAACTTTCTCATAACGATAGAAGCAGCAATATCCAATAGTCTTGCTATTTCATGAAAATTTAAAACAATTCCTTTCATACCAATTTAATTCTTCAAATTTGGATAATTGCCCGAAACGACGTGGTGGTGAACTCTACACATCTTAGCACTTTTAACATATCCACCAGCAATAGTGATTGGCTTAACAGCATATGAAAACTACGTCACACAATAAAAAAACATTTTTTAACTATTTACTTTCCTATACGTTGGATCTTTTTGAAACTAAGGTTGGCAACACTGCTACCTCCGAATAATTTTAACAGTTTTTTTACACTTGTACACAGTTTTTTAACACTTTTAAAACCACCAAGATGTGGACATTTCCATGATATTTTCAAAAAATAAATCAACTTTCAATTTCTTTTTTCAAAAAAGTTTAAGCAATTCTTTTATAATTCAGAATTATTTAAAAATTTCTGTTGGAAGACCCCATATTAGCTTATCAAATATATATTAAAGGAAGGATTCAGTACGATTATACATCTTTATCTTCTACAAATATAGGGTGATTTTTTTAGTGCGTCTGAACTTTAAATTTAAATAAAACAACCAAATTAGATGCCTTGAAACTATTTATTTTATGTGAAATAACAATCAATGATATTAATGTTTGAAAACAATATCGGACAAATGTCAGCCGCGACTACTTCTGGCAAAGCGCATTCGGTAAATCCAATTTCCGACCACTTTTTCAAGCAATTGGAGTCATATGTCCGTAATTGTCCGAGTTATGTTGGCTTTCAAATCGTCAATAGTTTCTGTTTTATCGGCATAGACCAGATATTTAACATAACCCAAAAAAAAAATAAAAGCGTTAAATCACATGGCCTTGTTGGCCAATTAACAGGTCCGTTCCTCGAAATTATTTTCTCATAGAATTGTTTCCGCGATAATTCAATTATTATGTTGGTTGTATGATATGTGGAGCTGTCTTATTGGAACCACTCAAATTCGGAATTAAATAATCATTGATCATTGGTCTGTAACGATCCCCGTTAAAGAATTGATAAATTTGGATCTTCATAAAAACTACCAGCCACAGCGGCGATATTTCATTCGCATACGCACAGTTTTTTATCTTGTTTTTGTTTTAATATAAAGCAGCGTGAAATGCGTTCGGAATTTGTCAATAATTCAACGACTACATCGCTCGGTTAGGCGATTATGTTCACCATAAAAAACTCTATACGTTTAGCACACAAAATACTGATTTTCATAATAAATTTCGACCAGCTGCAAGCGTTGTTCTGATAAACGTTTCATGATGATTTGCCAGTCATTTGATGTACCATGATGGTTTGACAGCGACTCCTATCGGAAGTTCGGACACTCTAAAAAATCACCCTCTAGTATAACTAATGTTATACCAGAGGTTTTACTTGAAATTGCAATGATTAGCTTCATTGGCCTTTTATGACAATTCATCAATTTGTTGTATTGGAAGCCCTATAGTGAAAAAAGGTAATGAAGCATATTTATAAGGAAGCTTTTTCAGTCTTTTGTTTCTTAACCCATTTCAAAAGATGATTGAATCTGATTATATTTTACGTACAGCCTATTTATACGTACAACTTATATATTAAAACGAAAAAAGGCATGAAATATTAAACGAATGTTCCAATGGTTATAAATTAAAACTAGTTGGAAATGCTCACTCAGTCTTCGTCCAGGGTAATTTATTTAGGTTTGCGAACAGAAAGTAATCGCTAGAAAACAAATCCAACAGTAGTCCAACAAAGGTGTTCATGAATATTATCGTGGTAAAAGAGAACTTTCTATTTGGTTAGATATGGACGTTTAGCTTATAATCACCATACTATTAGAAAACTGTCACTTTTCTTGGAAATTGAACCATTTTCACTTTCTTTGGTACACTTCCGCCTACTTCCATCCACCGTTGGCACATTCTCTTCGACTCTGGTGTGTAATTGTAAAGCCATGATTCATCTACTGTTACGACGAATAAAATCATCGTTGAATAAACGAACGAACGAACGACGAATAAAATCGCATTTGAATAAGTCTAAAGACTCTTAAGAAGTGTTCATTCGAATATACCTTTGATTGACTCTTAAACGCAGCATCCATCAAGCGGAAAACTTGTTCATACCCAAAACATCGTGTAAAATACCAAGTGTGGTAGTTAATTATCTTATTTTTTTCTTAAAAAAGACGTTTATTTTGATAGAAAGATAAAAATGGTTTCTTCAAAGTATGTGCCATTGCTAGCTGAACATTTTTGTCATCTTTCTGGCAATTTGTGGATACCCTTCCAGGAAAACCGTACATCTTTTGAGGTGGTCCAGTCATCAAGCCCTTTTTCGACATCTGCGTGATTCAATTCCTCTATTGGAACCTTTGGGGTGAAACACTAAACTTGAAGAGACTTACCACTAAATACCAAATCACTTTTTCGAACTTCTCGACGCACGTTTCGCTAACCATGTTAGCATCATCAGGAGATGATTTAATCTATGTAATTGTTGAAGTGTTTCATGGAAAGTGCATGAGACATCAATGAAACAGGTGGTAATTGGAAGGGGTCTAATCTGATGAGTACGGCAGGTGGGGCAAGAGCAGAAATGGTGTCTCTAACCGCTTTCACTGTGTGTGAACGTTTCACGTTGTCGTACTGCAAAATCACTTCCGTGATTTGTAGCCTATTCTGGCCGCTTTTCGATTAATGCATGGTTCAAATTGGTCATTTGGTGCCGGTAGCGAATGGTATGAACTGTTACACCTGGTTTCAGAAGCTCATGATATACGAGACTGATGATGGTTGTCCTGGTCAACCCATGATTTTCTGCGTTTTGGATTTTCAAAATATATCCATTCTTAGTCTCAAGTCACAATCCGATGCAAACAAGTCTTTCTTTCATGCCGAGAAAGTAAAGCTTAGTGGCTAATTTTAAGCTTTGTGGCTAATTAGTTAGTTTCAAATTCAGCCTACAACTCATTCTTATCAAATTGAACATGTCTTCCAGATTGTATACCATCGAAAAGACAGTCAGTTAAAATTTGAAAAAAATGACATTGCTCATATACATTTAATAACATTTAACCCACTCAAATAACTCTCTTTTTTCTTAGGAAATTATATTAGATATTTTGTTTTGAGTTCAGGGATTTAGTTCGTTATTTTAAATAACTAACATATACTATTGTGATAATCAGACATCAATATTTACAATTTTACATGTCTGCTTCCTCTTATCCTTCAGTATAATTAATATTAAATAATAAACATTATTGTTTATGCATGTATAATTGTATTAAGGTGATGTGCACTCAAAGAAAAGTAATGTAGTCATTTATTTTTTAAATTATAAAACAATTTTTCTTTTAAGCCGTAGGAATCTTTACGATTTATTTTAGTTCCTGTTATTTTTAGTAGCACTTATTTGCGAATACTTGCATACGCATGAAACTATTTCAGTTCTTATCGCATATAAATTGCAAGGAATAATAACTTGGATTACACAGCATTTATACACGCTATAATTAAGTAATTAACGGCGTTAGAAAACTATATGTACGGGGTGACTCGAAATTTTTCTCTGCACGCCTGGGCAGAGGCCTCTCATACTTTTCTGTCCTGTGCCACCCGATACCACCTCCTCCCTGCGAAAAAAGCAACAATTATAACAACAGATTAATCAATGATGTATTCTTCGTCATTGTTCACGACCTGTTCTCACCTCTCGACCAATTTTAGATGTCGTTTCGCTAGAAATCGCTGGACCTGGACTCAAAGAAGTGTTTAAGCCAGTTTTTGAGACCCTCACCGTTGGCGAAAGGTGCACCCTTTATTTGGTTGGACAGAGAGCGGAAGAGGTGATAATCGGTTGGCGTATGATCTGGAGAGTACGGTGAATGCTGAAGAACCTCCCATTTTAGATCCGGAGCCGGAGGAAGTTTCAGGGCCTCCTTGACGGTTTTTACTATGTGACATCGTACATTGTCGAGGAGCAAGATGACTTGGCCTTGTCGATCGGGTAGTTTCATTTGAATAACCTCATTTATACAGTGCAGCTGAGCGAGGTAGCATTCCTTGTCGACCGTTTTGTTCTTCAGCATTTCCCAGTACACGAATCAATCCCAGTCCCACCAAATGTCGGGAGATTGTCTCAAGGGCGCAGTCCATCTTCTCAGCTGTTCTCCTTTAAAAACGCTTTAAGATGGTCCTCATCGCAGTCGGAAGGTCGACCAGAGCGGGACGTGTCGTCCAAGTGGAAGTTGCCATTTTTGAGACTGGCAAACCAATCTCGAGTAGTCCGATAGTCTATAGCAGGGGTCTCCAAATTACGGCCCGCTGACCAAATCCGGCCAGTGATTAATAATCCGGCCAGCATTAATGCGGCGAATTTAGCAAGCGTATAGAAATTATACACAATGGCAGAAAAATTAAAACGGTTTTGGCCCTTGGAACTTACTGGAGTAACCAGTATGGCCCTAAGTGGCCCAAATGTCTCGTTTTGACCACGACCAAAGGCGAAATATAGAAAGTGTCGAAAATTAAGTTTTTTGCCCCTGGAATTTTCATTTCAAAAGTCTGAAAGTTAATTATAATTAAGATTTACAGAAAAATGGTGTCAGTAGTTTTGTAAAGTCAGTAGTTTTGTAAATGCATATACAGGGTCGCTATTATGTGTGCAAACGATCCAATATCTCGAAAACGCCTTGAGATTTCTTAGTGAAACTTTGTTTACAAACATCAGGAAATGTTTGAATATATATATATATATATATATATATATATATATATATATATATATATATATATATATATATATATATATATATATGCTAGACTATTAGTCCGGGAGTACATCCGATCGTTTGTGTCCTGAAGACAAGCTTCGACAGCTTCTCGTGAACCGATCCATCGGTTTGAGAAAGTAGTGTTAAGAAAATTTCGAACCTTAATTCCATAGTGTGCTGGTGCACCATTCTCAATGCTTGTCTGAAATGACAGTCTTCAGACAAGCATTGAGAATGCCAAGTGTAACCTTGGCGAAACGTCTGCACGTTCCCAACAAACAGGACACAAACGATCGGATGTACTCCCGGACTAATAGTCTAGCATATATATATATATATATATATATATATATATATATATATATATATATATATATATATATATATATATATATATATATATATATATATATATATATATTCCTTTCAAATATTTGAAATCCAAGGCTAACGTAATTTTTTTAATGACAAAAGTACTTGAATTTGGCATTGTTGGAAAGAGCTATTGTTTTTTTTCAAACTAGATTTTAAAAAATTAATAAAAGTTGTTTCGGTCCCTTTTGTTAGTATCAGATTAAAAAAGAAAATATCAAATTATATTTTTTTTAATTAAAGAACTATTTACAAAAGGTGTTCAAAGTGTCCACTGTTAACTTCCTAGTATTAATGGAATAGCCTTGAACTGCGTTTTCCATGAGATAAGAGGTATATCGGCAATTTCTTGTCGAATTCGTAATTTGAGATCTTCGAGATTTTCTGGCATATTAACATAAACCCGACTTTTTAAATAGCCCTTCAAAAAAAATCGAGTGGAGCCGAGTGTGGTGACCTTGCCGACCATTTGACAGCTCCTCGTGAACCGATCCATCGGTTTGAGAAAGTAGTGTTAAGAAGATTTCGTGTGCAAAAAATTCAACGAATTTTTGTTATTAGTTTTTATTGTTTGTTTTTCTAATTTTGGACAACTTTTAATGCTGCCTGTATCATTCAATCTTTTCACCGTTTTTGAAACTGTTGACTTACTGATGTTTTTATTCGAATGTACTTCATTAAATACTCGTCAAATTTCAGCATAAGAAAAAAAAATGAAAATATAGCCAAAAAGTGGCAAACATTTCCTGATGTTTGTGTACAAAATTTCATTACGATATCTCAAAGCGGTGTATACAGTCTAATAAATCTCCTTAAACAAACTTCAAATCGGTCGCAATGAGAAAAAAGGTACTGCTATTACTTTTATTGTATTATTACTCCAGATAAAATACGATGTTGTTTATGAATGCTGTAATCTAAGTTTAAACAATGATGCTTATTTGATTAAGTATATTCCGTTGCTTATTGTTAGATACTTTAATTTAGCAAGATCCAGTAGTGTTCTGCTATTAAAAAACTATTTTTCGTTAAAATCTTTGTTCGGAAGGTTATGATTGTTTTTAACATAAGTTATTGAAATTTTTTCTATGGAACTACAAGTTAGGAATGCAAATAAACAGTTGGTGAGCTCTAAAGTACTGAGCATTGTTCATAATAAAGAATTGTCCAATAAGAGGTCAGAACTTTAAAATGAAGCACAACGATAAGTCAGTACAAGTAATAATCAGGTAATTTTTAGTTTATCTTGAAGAACAAAATCATCAGACATTATGTTTTGTAAATAATGTTGTTCGGATTCCCTTCGAAATCGTCTGGTGAAATGTATTTTGAAAACCCAATTTTCGATTACTCTCTCTCTAAAATTTACAATAGTGGCCTAAATGTTTCATTTAAGGCCAATAACACAAGTCAACAAATTTAAACTTTTTTGATGTAACATTGTTGAAAACAGGTGTATATGAAGTATTTTGTAGTCCTATATCCGAGAAAGATAAGCTAATACTATAATATATATTTAATATAAGAATCTAAAACATGTTAAATTTATGTAAACATTATTGAGGATTTTGTTAATAAAAAATATATTACATGATATGTCATACAGCGACGAAAACTTTCACTTTTTCCTCTTGTGTTCTGTAGCATCATCTCTTTTTAAAAACCAGCAGCCCAACATAGATGGGTTCCAGCGTCCCTGGCACCTTGCTTCTACCGTCTTGATATCCTAGTAAAACCTCCTTGTTAATCGCTTACTGCACCCAAATTTTCCAGAAAAAAAGGGTAGTGAAAAAATGCATTTTTAAGAACATACGACACCCTAGTACTTCATAGGCTTTCAAGAGTCATCTATGAAGTTTTTATAGTTTTCTTGTTGCTTTCTTGTTTCTTTCTTGTTGCCCAGAAATTCTTTCACTACACTTACAAAACACTTCCAAGCTGCCATTTACTTTTCATTTAATTTTTCTTGAAAACGGAAATCACCTAGAAGCGTCCTTAGTTGAAGTCCAATAAATGTCTTCTTTTAATTTTGCATCACCTAATTGAGGAAATATTTCTTTTAGGTACTTGAAACCATTACCTTCTTTATCTATGGCGTTTTTCGTTAGTCCAAGCTTAATATGGCGAGGCAGAAGAAGCACCTTTTTGGGTTAACAAGGTTAACAACATATGTTTGAAGTACAAGGTTCAAAAGAAGTTCTATGAGACCAATTTTTCTTACTGCAGTGTTCTTTTGTTGCCCTACGCTCCCATAGACACAGAAAACAGCAATACTTTGTACCAAAGTACTCCTTACCCTTGTACTCTAAAGACAAGTACACATATTTCAATGACCTATAGTATAAATGAGAAGCAAGTACTTGAAAATCGAACGTGTGAAACGTGTTTTAATAATACGTAAATGAAACGCAAAGAAAGAATTCTCATCAATGTTCATGTAGACCTGTTTGAGCTTTATTTCTATAAACTACAGATTTAACATAGCCCCACAAGTAGTGCATAGGCCTCCGAGTGCGTGGAATCGCCAGATCTTGGTGGTCAGTTAACATTACCATTTCACGAAATAACGTGCCCGAAAAAGTTTTCTTACAACAAATCACTTAACGTATTGCCATGGCATTCCCCATTAACAGTAACACGATTTCCATCATCGTTTTCAATAAAATAAAGTCATGTCACTCCTACAACCCAAAACCCGTACCAAGCAGTGACTTTACGACCATTACAAAAGAACTCCTGAATCACTTGAGGATTTTCATCTGCCCAAATCCTGCATTTATATTTGTTCGCGCACCCATTAAGCTAGAAGTGCGCTTCGTCAGAAAAGATTATATTTCCCTCAAAGAAGAGATCGCGTTGCGACTGCTCTAGAGCTCAATTCGCGAATGTGTATATTTCTATGATGAATTGAACACAGCTGTATATGAGTGACATTCACATTTCAAACAGTGTTGCCGCTAGTACGTTTCAAAGTTCTGACACTCTTATTGGAAAACTCGATATATTTGCCGTAGTGAGAGTAATTTAACTACTGAAAAACAGGGGCATAAGACAACTTATCTCGCTCACATAATCTTTCGATATTACACCATCAGACGTTAAAATTATAATTGGGGTTTTGAAAAAAATGTCATAAATCGAAAGATCATATAAGTTTTATAACAAAACTATTTTTATTTTATTCCTTATGATTAAAAAGTTATATCAAAATGAAAATAATTTTTTAAACCTAGTATCGATGACGCGCCGACAGTTCCCGAAAAAAAAACGAACGTGTGACGTCACAATGTTTATTTCCCCTCAACATTACAGACAGCTGAGACGAGTGTTTTAGTTTTTAATCAACTTATTCTTTTTATTATCGTTAGTGTATTGATAAATTTATTAAAAATGTCAAATCTAATTTAGTTATTGTGCCTGTTTCCTAGCCTTTTGCCCATAGCCCATACTACAAAAACAACTCCAGAAGAAACGTTTTAAATGTGCAAAAGCGTCCAAATCAATAGGTCCAGCAGCACTACGTATTAATCCTAAAACAATCATCAAATATATTCAAAAGATTATTATTTATAACATTATATCATTATTTTTATGTTTGAGTATTACCTGCTGAAGCTGCACAATCGTGACATTGAATGTCTTGAATTTTTCTTCGTTTTTCATTAATAATTAAGGCAACTATATAAGCTTTACTCAGACTTTATGTTTTGTACATACACGTCCTTTCACTGTGCAAATACAATTTTTGCGTTTAAATTGAACCTAACCTATAGCCATGTCACTGTAACTTATTTGTGACACCCTACAAATAATTCAATTATATTTAATAGAAATATCTTATTTTTTAATTAAATTTACATTATAATTTTTTAAAAAACTTAAAATGATGCTTTAGCACCTCGAACTTCAACTGAATTAAACCGAATATAATTTTTGAGAAAATCTGTGACTATAAAAATATCCACACCAGGTATATTATCAGAATTAGGCCTTTATGAACACTGTCACATTACTGAAAAAATTAGTAACCAACGATATTTCTTTGCACTAAACTTCAATAATTTTAACAGCATATACACAGGTAAAAGTCGTTGACAATACTTACCTGAAAACACTTTAATATAATGACATCGCAAACCTGGCAGCCAATCGTGGCGCTTTCGTAGTCACGTGATTTTATTTTGAATTTTATAAATTTTAATTCATTCATAATTACTTGCAAACAATTTTTTAAAGTTTTTCGCATCGATTATCAATATTATTTATGATGAAGTTTTAAAATAAAGTAAAAAATCAATAATTATTTTTTATTCAAAAACCCTTTCCACATTAAATTCATAACATTCCAAACAATCCAAAAGAATATAGCTGGATAATGTAAAATTATCGTGCTCTAATATTACATTTAAAATATTTTCGTTGGATTTATTTGAATTGTTTTGTATTTTTCAGCATGGGCAGCACAAAATTTCACTCGAAATCAGCATAGTCAATGTCCGAACGATCAGAGCAGAGCGAGATGTGCGGTAGACCAATCGCAAGCGACCTTTCCAAATTACACCAATCAAGAACGAACGTACGACGTGTATCTGGGTGGTAGTTTATTTACGGGTAACAAGTGGAGGGAAACCATAGCTATGCCGTGGTTGAAAAAATATGGCGTGCAGTACTACAATCCAGCCATCAGGTAGGTAATGAATATTTTACTTAAATTTTATAATATAATTCATTGCGTTTATATTTCGTGATTATTTGCCTTATATGCATCGATAAGCAATATTAGGAACACTATATCTTTTTCTTACATTTCAAGGAAAGAAAAATACTGCTGCAACTTTAAAACTATTCTTCCTGTGGTGATACAGCCCGTCAGCCCTTGACATCCTTCAGCTTTCATAGGATATATCCAGATCTTTGTAAGATTTGTTTGAGTTCAAAGTTATATCTGATCCTCCTACTTTAATTTTCATTCTTCTTTCAAATACTGCAAGCATCTCTTCTGTTTCTAACTATTATTGTTTTTTGATACTGAACAAGTTTTTATTTTATTTAAGATTTAATACAATTTTAATCTGCAAATATAATATCCATCGTTATTGACAATCTTCGCCCACCTCTCTGACAAACTTTCAAGGAAGCGAACAAGAGAGCAAACTGACAAGGGAACACCCTTGTTGTAAAATTAGGTCGATTTTAAAGTAAAATATTCACTCGAGTGCTGTTTGATAGGTGTCACAGTGAGAAATTTTTGTTCCTGAAGAAAATGTTCCATAGATCTGAAAAGGTGATAAACTGATGGTGCAACATCAGGAGAATATGGTGGGTGAGGAACTACTTCCCAGCCTAACTCTAATTTTTGTTTGGGTGACTATGGCACTCAAAGGTGTTACATTGGCATGATGCAGGATAACACCTTGTCGATTAATCAGTCTTGGAGGTTTTGGAATCAAGGCTGTTTAGTCTATCAAGCTGAACGCAATAATATTCTGCACTTATGGTTTCATCAGGATTCAGGGCCTCATAGGGAATAATTCCTATAATATCCCACCATATTGATAATAACACTTAGGAAAACGTCCTGGTTTTGCTTGTTCTTCTCTCCCGCCTGCCATTATGAATCATGACCCCAGTCTTCTGTTAGTTCCCCCACTCTTAAAAATTATGTATCCTTCCATCTCCATTATGTCATATCTGAATTATTTAGTTTCTTGTAATGTTACTACTTTTTGTATATTTTTTCCAGTGCCCCTGTACTTCTATTGGACTATTCTCTAAGTTCCCGCCGTTTTTTTATTACAAAGTTTTACTGAAAAAAAGCAACAATTATAACAAATTTATCAGTGATGTATTTTCCGACCTAACACCCACACGATCTAACACCGCTCGACCAATTTATTGATGTGGTTTCGTGAGAAATCGGCGGGTCTGAACTTGAAGAAGTTATTAAGCCAGTATATGAGGTCTGTTCTTCATTTTCCTTCTTTAATTCTAGTTCCATTTTCTTTCTCAAAATCAAAACCTTATCTGTCATCTACTTTTTTCAAACTTTTTTTCTTGAGACTAAGACTTTCTTTTTTGGCTTTTTCATCGTTAGCGAAGGTTACGCCTCTCGTTTGGTTAGACAGCGAGAGGAAGATGTGATAATCGGTGGGCGCAACATCTGGAGAGTACGGCTCATGCGGAAGAACCTCCCATTCGAAATCATTCAGGGCCTTCTTGATGTTTGCTTTGTGATGCCGTGCAATGTCGTGAAGATCGTGAATCAGCCTTCCTTGTTGACCGTATTGTTTTTCTTCGGCATTTTGCAATACACGAGACCCTCCGAGTCCCACCAAACGCAGGTCATGTTCTTCTTGGGAAGGGGATCTTGCTTAACTCTCAGTTTTGACGTATCTCCTGCGGCCACCCACGCCTTCCTGTACTTCATACGTAGAGGCATAATTTCTCATCTCCATTGATGATTCTGTACAAGAATGCCCAAGTTCCGAGTTTTTAAGTAAATCCTATAGCTTAAAGATGTTGGGAGATTGTCGCAAGGCCGCAGTACATCTTTTCAGCCAATTCTCGGCATGTTTGATGACTGTCCTCCTTCGAAAGTGCTTTAAGATGATTCTCGTCGAAGTCGGAAGTCCGATCGACTACAGCGTCGTCTCACATATGGCGCAAATCTCGAACTGCTTTTGTAGATTTTTGACCACGCCGAAAGGCAAAATATAGCAAGTATCGCAAATGAAATAAATCATTACTGCAGCTTGATGCTTTATCTTAAATATTATTCAGTAGTGGCCAATAGCATAAGTGTGGCGGAGCCTTTGTTTTAAGCCAATATAAATTTTCCAGAGTGAATTTACCGAGCATTTAAAAGGCATACATTGTATTAGTCTGAATATAAATAATTACTTTATTCATAATTACACGTTATCATTATGAGATATTTTAGAAAAAATTACGTAGTCAAAAAAATAATAGTGAAAGTAATTTTTGTTACAAATAAAAGAAAAAGCTTTTTTTAATCTGATATCCCTTTTCCCGCTAAAAATACTATAGAAAATATAATATTTATGATTTACTTACCACAAACTGTGTCAAGATCGGAAAAAAACACACTATTTGTGCAAAAAGGTTATTTAACGTTAAGTTATTTAACACGACAGCACTGGGTGGCGTATACCCATAGACTGACTAAAGTTGCTTACATTTTTGTTAGTATTCACATCTTGAGATTGGCTATGATGGAGATAGTAAAAATTTTCGCCCACTCAAAGTCATCCCCTTAACATGACCATTTATAAGGGAAAACACTTTTAATTCACCCCTGGATATTCATTATCCAGTGCTTCTCTTGAGGGTTAAGGCTCCCAAATATCAACCACAATCGACATCGCTTAAGCTCAATTATCTAGAACTGAACTTCGATGCGATGTGGCTCACCCTTGGCCTTCATAAAAGAAAACTAAAAGGTCTAATTATCTAAAAGTGTTTACTCTATATAATTACCGAAGCTTAGTAGTGTTTGACTTATTGACATCTTCTACAGGTATTGAAAACCCAGCAATCTGAATTTCTAACCACAATGTCTTCTTGTTTGCTATTTTTTTTATCAGCAAGTCGTCGTTTGAGCCATTTCCAAAGGTTCTCGATCGGATTTAGATCCGGGGAATGTGAGACCACTCCAACACTATAATGTGTTTCCTCTTGAACCACTGCTTCATCACATGAACCTTATATTTGTGATCATTGTCTTGTTATTTTTAGCGTAAGGAAATATAATTTTACTCATGTTTTCTGTTATCCAAAATATTGAACAGAACCAAATAAAATTAATTTTGGTTTCATTGCTAAAAAGAATCTTTTTCCACTTATTTTTAAAATCTTCACTACACTTTCTTTTTGTAATTTTAATCGCTACTTTATCTTCTGTTTACTTCAAAATTGAATTTTCCTTGCTACTCAATTTGGTTCTTTTGTTGTAAACGTCATCTTATGGTTCTGGTGCTGCTACTTAGTTCAAGATATTTTTTATAACTACAGAGGTAACAAAATGATTCTGCACTGCTTCAGGTACAATATGATCATCCATTTTTCTTTGTTCTTTTTTCTTGAACTCTCTTTTCAGGTCACATATAATTATATTAATAATTATATAATAAACGATAATGTCAATCAGTAATTAAGAATAAGGGCCATGCTACAAAGTACTACTCTTATTTTATTGACCACCACCGTATGATAAAAAAAATAGCACAATTAATAGGCAACTAAACACGCTAATAAACAATATTGAATATAATCTCAATATCTTATTTATGTTTTTATGGTAGATTGAATGTTATAATTTATTTCAGGGAAACTAACGGTTTGTTTGAGGAAGAAAACGATACATCACAAGAAAACACCACAGAAAATATTATGAGATGGCGACAGAAGATCGACCAAAGCAAAATCGCACTATTCGTAATCACAAACGATACCAGATCATTAACGAGCTTGATAACGGCCGCGCATTACATAGGGAGTGGAAAAGACGTCGTTTTGTGCATAGAGCAGTTGAACAGTGAAAACTGCATGGTGGCTAACGAAAGAGTAAGTATTTATTTTATAAAAGGTGTTAAATAAGAGCACAAGATGTGAATGTTAAATAAAACAGTTTTCTGTAGCAAAGTATTAAAAAATTTATTGATTTATAATATACATATTTAGAAATTATATATGGATCCCGACTTTGGCGGCACACGCATACTCTTCTGGCGATTTTGTATAACGATTTTACATAAATGTAGTGGTATTTCGTTGACACAGCGTTGAATTTCAGCCTTCAGTACTCGGGTGGTCGTAGACATGTGGCATAAACCTAAGACTTCAGAAAACCCCACAAAAAAGTCTATGAGTGTTAAATTGCAAGATCGGCATTTACTTCTTATTGTCCAATGATTCAGTTGGTGAACTCTCTTCGCTGTGCATGGTCTGTTCGCAGAAATTGTTAAGTCAATTGGACTTTGTAAGCATGGAGATATAGATCTTTAGTGACAATAGCAAACCATTTAGAAGCGCTAACCTGAGACTTCAGAAAACCCCATAATTGTCCAATGATTCAACTGGCGAACTCTTTTCGATGTGCATGATCTGTTGGCAGAAGTTGTTGAGCCAGTTGGACTTTGTAAGCATGGAAATGCAAATCTTTAATCAGAATATGTTGAAGAGTGACTATTGAAATGTCTATTTCTTTGCACGATAACGAATCGAGGACCCTGGACTCTCGCCATGTGCTTCAAAGCAATAACTGAACCAGTACTTTCGAATTTTTCGATTATTCTTTTCACAGTTGATAAATCTGGAACATTATTTTTACTAAAAATCACTTTATAAATCGTAGCGACCAAACAATTTTGATAGTAATGGACACACGTTGCTGTATTGTGTAGCGCTCCATGTTTATAACTCCTATGTCACATCAATATATCTAATACTTATATGGTCTCATCAACCTACCACAATTCTTGACCTATCGATTTATGACAGCCAAAATAGCGCACAATTCAAATCTTGCGCTCTTATTGTAACACACATATGTTCGCTAAAATGTTTTGTAACCAGGGAATGAACTAGAATATTTTTATATTACTTACGGTTAAATGTTTGATATCATCTCATTGTTCAAAATGAACAATAATGATAAATTGACAATCTTAAACGTTTCGGCAAGGCTTTTCTTTGGTTTTACTTCAAATTTCAATTAATAAGGTTAGTTGATTATCATCAACTACGTGTTATCACACGTGACAATAGCCAATGATGGCCCAGCTTGTGGACACGCCACGTACCTACTGCGCATGCTGGCTTCCTTTGATGTGTGCAGTGAGACCGCTCCCAAAACCATCACCATTTCCATGCTTGCAGTGGCCCGTTGTGGCCCATAATGTAGAGGAGCCATTAGATACTACTCCTTATAACAACATGGTCCATGGAAAACGGACGGTTTTGGAACGAGTAGTATTCAGCTAGTTGAGAGATAGGGGGCCTGCGGTAGGTGTCTATCGAATATATACCCATTTTAACATCGAAAATATTTATTTCTGACGAAGCTACCGTGTTAGCGAAACACGTCAAACATTATAGCAATAGTTAGTTAGATTAGGATGAAGGTCGCAGCGGTGACAGGGACCATTTAGCGACCATAGTATTTATTATTAATTGAAACGTTTTGAATGACTATGGCAGATGTTCACTGACATCTGACATTCTGGGTTTGATGGAGGAGGGCGAGTGCTAAAGAGGAGGACACATTTTCGGCTGGTGGAAGAGTGCACGCGTAATGGTGATTGAGGAATGAAGGGGATGGATGATGAGAGATGTGGATGAGGAAGAGCGAGAACACCGACTAGATTTGATCGGTGATAGATATTTCTCTAAGGTAGAGGCGAAGTACGACCAGGGAATCCGGTCGAAAGAGAGTTGTGATGTCGCTAGGAAGGGAGAGTCTGGTCCTGATGTTTATTGTGATGCGACATTCTATTTCAAAGTGGCGGAAGTGGCATTCCTCAAGAGGTGCTGGTGAGTGAGAGCACAAAATCCAGATCTCATCCTAAACCAGATAGTGAAGATTCATTTAGAGGAGAAGGTCGGAAAATTATCGAGGAAGTAGATTGTTTTGACTTCTCTCAGCTTGTTGTGCCCTTCCAATAGGTTCCAGTGACTCTGTAAATGTTCTCTAACAAGAGATTAAATGAAGGACGGTAGATCTGATGAGTTTAGAGTGGGACATGGTAATCCATCTGTGTCAACTAACTTGGCCTCGGTGTCTACTATCTCGTTTCGTAGTATACCACAGTGACTGGGGATTCAGAGAAATTGAAGAGTAAATCCAATGGCCCAGATATCTTCAATGAGGTCCAGACAGCGGGATATAAGCGGATGATTGTCTAACCCCTTTTCCAGAGTTCTAAGGGTATTGGTGGAGCCCGAGCATATTACCCATTTGAATGGAAGTTGGGTGAATATAAATTGGAGAGATTTTTCAAGGGCAACGGTCTCAGTCGTGTATGAGCTAGATTGAGTTATAGCAAGAAAGTGAACATTTTGGCAAGAAAGGTCTTTCATCAAGCATTTGTGATGAATTAACGCCATTTATTAAAGCCAACACAATCTAAAGATTTTTATTAGCATATTCCTATAGCGTTTACCATTAACAGTAATACGATTTCCATAATCATCTCTACAAAAAAATAAGGTCTTATCATTCCTTCAGCCCAAAAAAACATATCAAACAGTGACATTCTGAGGATTAAAAAGTAATTCTTGAATCACCTAAGAATTTTCATTGGCCTAAATCCTGTATGTTTGTTCACAAACCCATTAAATTAATGAGAAACATTTACATAACGTGCATTGGAGATTTTGAAAATTGAATTTTGATTTTTCATTCGAAACTTATTAATCAGACCTGATATTTCGAGTTTATCCTATTTGTGTTTCCTTTTATTTATAGCTCACGAAAATAGCCATCAAGGATTACAACCGCGCACGCGCCTACCTTCGGGATGTAGCAGAACGACGTCAGGTGCCGGTGTTTGACAGTCCAGAGGCCGCTGTCAGGTGTGTCCTGTCAAAACTGTCACAAACAACGCAAGTCAGCGACAGCGACAGTCGGACGAATCTAAACAGATAGTCAGTATGTACAGGATGTATATTCTTTCCACTAGTTGATTTAAGCCGATTAACACTGTATATGGAATAGTTTTAAAGGCGTTCTGAAAGCTTAACAGTAGTTGTTTTGCCTTGTGCCGCGCACAGAGTTAACTGTATGGGGTATCGAAAGTAAATTTCGCGCCCTGTATACCATATTATACCTCGATTCTGGGGTCCTAACGATTAAAAGGGTACAAAGAAGCGATAAAGACCAAGCCTAAATGCGGAACATGAATGAAATGGATTTGTTTTAAATCCTTGTACAGAAAATATTGTATATTTTAATACAATTTCAAATTATTTATGTATACAAACGACTTATAAGGAACTTTAGCATGAATAAAATCAAAAGTTCTAGTCTGTATATTTAAAAAGCTCTCTTCATCTCGAGCTAAACACTGAGGCAGCTACAAGCTCTCTTTAAAACTATCAATCTTTACAATTAATGAAACATACGCTTTAAATTAACGCACTGTTTTGTTTAATATTATAGTTAAGTGTTTTTTTCTGTTTTTTCCTTCACATTTTTTTTGTTATTTAGTTATTATATAGTTTGTCATAATGGTTTTGTTGGTTAGAGAATTGTCGAAGCCGTGCTGTAGCTGTAGAATGTTCTTTTACACACCGTGTTTTTGGCTTAAGTTCTTAAAATATATTTAAAAAAATAATCTCTTGATATTGAAAAACATTTTTTTTTTAATTAAAGGTTTTAAGGGTGTTTTAACAACATAACTTCAGATATATATTTTATAATTCTACTATTTTTTCTTTCATTGTTATCTTTTTACGTGTAGCATAGAAACTTAGCTCAAAACTTTACGGCAACTCCATTTCATACTTAGTCTTTAAAGTAGTTTTTTTTTGGGTGCGTTGTATACTGATTTATATAAATACATTATTTTATAGATATATGTTTATAGTAATTATGTTGGTTCTATTTTTTTTTGTAGTTATGTTTGTTCATTTTTTTTTCTAAAAATCGGGTGCTTTACTCGCTGAAGAGATCTAAGAGGATGGAGAACTTTTTAAAACATTCTCTTCTGGGATCTTCAACGTGTGGAACGCCGCGTAAATTTAGTCTGATTAGGGCAGCCATTTTCAAACATAGTTCCTTTTTACTGTAAGGTGTGTTACTTAAATTTCAAAGTGGATTTTTTTGTTTAGGAAATAAAGTGGGTTGTTTTTTAGTTTCCTATAAGAATGTTTTATTCTTAAAGGAGATTAAAGAAAAAGTTGATATTAAGTACTGAAAAAACATCACAACAATTTATCTTAGTTGTATTATTTGTGGGTGTATCATATTTTTGTTTGTACAGTGTGTAGTACACAATTTACACTATAAATTTTTGTGCAATTATTTTTTTTACATTGTGTGAGTACTTAAAACAGTTATCGGGGTGTTTTTATCGTTTTCGCCTTCTTTGGTAGCTGATTTATCACAATTTTTCAATCATCAAGCAACATAATGAGTCATCACAGTAACCGATAGCCCTAGTCTTAAGCATTTTTCATTTTTAGTAAAAAAGTGGGTGGGATTTTTTGTGAACGTTCTCGATACGGGCCTTGTCTGTTCTTTACAAGCGCGAAATATGGTTTTGCCATAACGGTTTCGTAAAATGTTTGGAGTTTGGGGAATTAAAGAGTGATTCTTTCTAATAGTGGAAGGTCCCTAAATACGTTTCCAAGTCGAAGAGTTGAGTCCTTCGAAACCTATCTAGAGACCATCCAACATATACTTAAATATTTAACTTTTATTAAGTATGACTAATAATACTTTTAAATAATGCCGTGAGAGGTTATGTCACAGTATTTTTAAGGTGAAAGGGAGTGTAGGGTTGTATAAACTGCCAATTTCTCTGGATTGAAGCATCGCGAGAAATTGAAACATCAAAAAGTGTTGATGTTTCAATTGAACTTAAGGAAAACTATTTGATTGCTTTGAATGGAAATGTACCTGATAAAACAAAAATGAAGTTGGTTATACTGTACGAGAAATTGAGTGGGGGAATTTTTACTGATCGCTTCTCCCACAGTTCAATTTCGGCGACATCTAGTTTAATATTATTAAAAAATATAATAAAAGTCTAGTGGTAATTAGTAAGAAAATTAAAGAGGGTCTAACAGAATCTCCTACTAATATGGCGCACTAATTCGTTGTTAAATTAAAAATACTGTCTAGTAAATTTTAAAATATATCGTATTTATTAGTACCATTTTTTTTTTCGTATTGGTAAATTTTTTTGATATAAAAATTTGATAATATATACTTTGTACTAATGAGAAATAGGGAATATTAATGTCCAATTTTGAAATTAAAACAAATTTATATTTAAGCTAATATTTTATTGTATATTTTTTAGCAATTACTTACATTAATATTCTATTATTATTATTACTATTATTATTGTATTTATTTTTTTTATGTAAAAAATAAAAATATACTAAAAAATAATGTGGTATTTCATTTTTAACCCTTTAATGCATATTTTTTTCTTTTCACCTGAAATTTATTTTTAACACCAATAGGCACTCAGATTAGCAGGAAAAATGCTTAAAAAAATATTCCATCATTTTTTCGCGTCAAATTGAAAAAATCGTGGCGTAACCCTTGAGTTACATCATGCATAGGGGAAAATGAAGGGACGACAGAAAAATTCTCACCTAGGTATCACACTGTATTTATTATTATTATTCACGTATGAGCCCTGGTGGACCACGCGAAGTACAATTAGAGGCTTTTGTTGTTGTTCCCTTGAAAGCCTTCCTTTGCGCCCATACTAATTTCATTCTTTCGCTATGAGCTTTTTTCCTTTCGTCAGACCAAGTTGTTCCAGTCTTCCTACATTTTTCTCTCTGGCCAACCTTCCAAACGTCAACCTTGTGTCTGAAACAGCCTCTATCCTGAACTTTACTTTGTGTAATATTTGCTGATTTTAGGTCCTCTTTAATTGCAGCAATCCATTTAATTATTTCTACTTTAGCTCTACTCCTACTCTCATAACATTCGACTATTTGTCTAGTTAGCCTACTCGGATTCATCCGTTTTATGTGTCCGTAAAATGTATCTCCCGTATATCTGTATATTGTCCGTATATCTGTATATTGTTTGATTTCTTGATTTTCTCGAAGTCGGTATGTTGTGCTATTTATTTGTTTGGAGCCTAAGATTTTTCTTTCCTTCTTTTCAATGTCCTCGATGTCTCTCTTTCTATTCAAAATAAGCGTTTCTGCCCCATATAGACATTCTGGCTTAGTAACTGTGTTGTAATGTCTAAGTTTTGTGTTTTTAGATAGGCGTTTTTTGTTGTAAATATTTTGTGTAAGTCTCAATGCCGTTTCCATTTTTTAAAAATCTACTCTTATTCAAACCCATTTTCCATGATTATTTTGTTTTTAGAAATGGTGTTCTTAATTTGTTGCAGGTCATGTATTGTGTCCTTTCAAAGGAAATTTGGAGTTCTACCTTCTCTGCTGTTTCTTTTAGGATTTCAATCTGTTTCTGTGCCGTTAATACTACAAAATTGCTACATCATCAGCAAACGCCAGACAATCAATTTTAATGTTGGTTCTCCCCAGTTTAATGGGATGGTCAATATTCAGGGTCGACTTTTTTTCACGCCAAGAATGGCGAGAGTCCATCCCCTTCTCTCACTCCAGTTTTAATTTCGAAGGGATGTGAGATGTCACCCATAAATTTAACTTTTGACCCTATGTTAGTTAATGTTGCTTTAATAATTGCTAGCCTTTTCAGATCTAGTCCTTGTTCTTTCAAGATTCGGAATAAAGATTCGCGGTCAATAGAATCATATGCTTTTCTGAAATCCACAAATGGACAAACGAGATTTTTATTGTACAGTTTTTGATGTCTTAGGATAAACTTTAGATTCAGGATCTGTTCAGGACAGGGTCTGCCTGGTCGAAAACCTGCTTGATATTCACCAATTTTAGGTTCTAACTGTCCCTGTGCTCTGTCTAGTAGACATTGAGATAGAATCTTGTAACAAACTGGGAGGAGAGATATCCCTCTATAGTTGTTTACATCCGTTCCATCTCCTTTCTTGTGTAGTGGATGGATTAGAGCATCTTTCCAATCTTCCGGAATCGGTTCGGTTTGCCAGACTTCTTGTAGAATTTTGGTTATTTCCTTGATTATACCTGGACCAACGGATTTCAAAAGTTCAGCAGTGATTCCATCTTCACCAGAAGCTTTGTTATTTTTAAGCCGCTTGATTTGTCTAATTATTTCATCTTCATTCGGTGGTACTGAATCTGGGTTTGTTTGTTTAGGATTGAGTGTTGGTAATTTGTTTAAGGGCGCAGAACAGTTTAGTATTTGTTCAAAATATTTCGCAAGTTCTTTGCAATTGTCTTGGTTATTTAAAGGTAATTGTCCGTTTTCCTTTTGGAAGGAAAGACTTTGCGGTTGATAGCCTCTTAATTTAATTTTAAATGTTTTGTAAAAGTAAGTTTTGGGTGTTATTTTTTGGAAATCTGTTTCATTGTTCGCCCCAATTCGTGTAGTTTTCCTGGACACATGAGTGAATTGATATTTACTGTTCCAAAGAAAGTTTTGTTTTCGGTTTCAGACGCTGGAGAGAAGTCTCCGACTACCTCTGTAAGATTTTGCGTTTAAGCCCGGACGCCCCAGAATCCGAAAGTCCGGTTATACCAGCAAAACTGGCACAGGATTGTTTACCTCCTGGGGTAATTTTGTAATTGCTAGAACGCTTCATCTTGCACTTTGAATTAAAGGTTTGAACCATGACGGTTCAGAGGTTAAGACTGGAGGGGTTAGTTCCAGAATTTTAATATCAGCCGCAACACTGGTGAACAGACGCTCACCACTCAACCGCGTGATACAAGTGGTTGCCTTGGTTCGGAGCTGTTTATTTTGAGATATTCACAGCTGTCCATTAATATGTAATGGAACTTTCACTATCCACAACCCGTGACGCGTCTAGTACATTAGGCGAGGTATACTGGAACTGTATTTTTAATTATTAATAATTTCAACAATAATCGTTATTAATTATATTTATAAAAAAATACTATTAGTTATTTATAATGTGGTGGCATTAAAATCATCCACACTCACCTACTATGTTGATTATTTTTTGTTTAGAATGTACTTACATTTTACAATTTATTTTATTATTTCGAAATAAGTTTATGAAGGCCTGAGGCCGCTAAATGTATATATTTTTATGTTTATATTTTTACAATTTCTTTATTATTGCATACTAGTTTCATGAAGGTCCCTGGCCATTATACAACCGTCTGGAACCCTAGTTATTTTATAAGTCTACACATATTTTGTCTGGAAAATCCCAAATATATTCCTTTCGGGTGGATCTAGGTCTAAGCCGACATCACGTACTTCGATGGCTGTTATTGGAAGGCCGATAATTTTGGGATTTTTCTTAGGGTCAAGGACGGCTGTAAATGGCAGGCAAAGATTGCCTTCACTTGAGTTCAGTTCAGTCTTCACTTGAGTTCAGTTCAGTCCAGAGTTCAGTTGAGTTCAGTTCACAATTCACTGCAGAGCAGTTCAGTCCTTTTAACAGTGAAGTTAAGACCTGTACCGCGAACAGTCGACAACATTCTCTGGTATTCCGTAATCACTAATATTCAATTCATTCAATCTCATTTTTTTTTTAACTGCAACTATAAAACTTTTCTCCATCATAAATAAACTGTGTAATATCTCCTGTGTATGTGTATTCTTGTGTTCCCGAAATGCGCTAAAGTGGTGACCCCGACGTGATCTGTTGGCATATAGGAATACAAAAGTGTAACGTGTAACTGAGTGTAAGGCGTGACTCAAATTACGTAACGTAATAACCATGCCAGGAGATCATCAAAATACGCAGATAACGATGAGAAGTTCAACCATGACGCTGCGAGTGCCCGATTTCAATCCTGCTGATCTAGAGCTTTGGTTTACCATCGTCGAAGAAACTTTTTCAAGGCTGCAAATGGCCGACAATATTCAGAGGTATTTTGAAGTACTTTCCATGCTACCGCCTCGGTTTGTAAGTGAAGTGCGTGATATTGTCATAAAACCTGTCGACAACAATTCGTACACGTGCTTGAAGGTACAGCTGGTTAAACGAATAGGTGCTAGCCAAGAGGAGAAAACAAGGCGATTATTGGAGAATGACGCTATGGGAGACGAGAAACCGTCTCAGTTTTTACGAAAGGATACAATCGTTAGCAGGCTCTGCAGTTCCGGAAGATATGGTAAAAAGTTTATGGGTAAGACGTTTACCACCTAACTTACAACCCATACTAGCCACTCAGCTCCGGCAGCCGAACTGGCTGACAGTATTTTTGCAGCGTTATCTCACTACGCAATATCCGCCATAACATCCAGTGCATCCACTTTATCTCCAGATAACTCTCTATAGTATCGCTTGTTCAAGAGTTGTCCCTGCAAGTGGCGGAATTCAGCAGAGAACCTCACCGGCATCAGACAAGAAATGGCATCTAACCAAACAACGTCATCTAATAGGTTGTCACGTTCGCGATCGCGCTCACATAACCGAAATCATGCCCAGCAACGATCATCTCAACGCCCACAAGGAGTATGCTGGTATCACTGGCGATTTAAAGAGGCCCCAACGAAGTGCACTAAACCGTTTTCGTGGATCCAGGAAAACTTCACGGGCAGTCTCCGTTCCATGAGTTACTTCTCAAATTTCCACAAATAATACGTCCTGATGGAGCAGTGCGGTTAACGAAACATAAAACTACTCACCACATTATTACCACTCCAGGACCTCCGATTGCACAGAAACCCCGTCGCCTTGCCCCAGATAAGCTCCATATAGCAAAGAAGGAATTCGATGCCATGTTAGAATTAGGCCTGGCCCGCTCTTCAAAGAGCCCTTGGGCATCACCACTCCACTTGGTTCCCAAACATGGGGATGAGTGGAGGCCCTGCGGCGATTACCGAGCACTTAACAACCGAATATGTCCGGACCAATACGGAGTGAGACATTCAGGATTTTTCACAGCTCCTTCACGAGCTTTTAATCAAATCCCGGTTGCCAAGGAAGATATTCCTAAGACAGCAATTACTACACCCTTCGGACTATTTGAATTTCCTTTTATGACCTTTGATCTTCGTAATGCTGCTCAAACATTCCAGAGATTTATAGACGAAATGACACGTGGACTGGATTTTTGCTACGCTTACATAGATGACATTTTGATAGCCTCCAGTTCACTAGAACAGCATATGCTCCACCTACAGACCCTTTTTCAGCATCTGAAAGAATATGGAGTGGTAATCAACTCAAATAAGTGTGTCTTTAGAAAATCTCAAGTGAAGTTCTTGGGATATCTTGTCTCTGGAGAGGGAACAAGAACATTGCCCCAAAACGTGGAAGCCATCCAAGCATATCCGCAACCCGACACAGCCAAGAAGTTACGAAGGTTTCTAGATATGTTAAACTTTTATAGGAGGTTTATACCTAAGGCAGCCTGTGTACAAGCCCCACTGAACGACCTGTTGAAAGAAAATGTTAAGAAGAAGAAGAAGAAGAAGCGGGGGGTCCCACCATATCCCTCTCCACCGCCTGACCCTGAAGGGGGCAGACGGTGCCCCTCTTGGTCTTTATTAAGAAAGGTTTTTAATTAATTAATTAATTTAAAATACATAAATCGGGCCAGACATGAAAAGAGAATTTATTAATTTAATACAAGATTAAATTTTGCTTAGAAATTTTCTCTCGCTCAACCCTGAAATCCCAAACAACTTGAATTAAAAGAAGGGTGGATCCCACAGAAATGGGCCGCAGCCCGGGAAGTACCTATAACCTTCCCTTTTGAGCCCCAGAACATGTAATTATTTAATTTTGAAATGTGCTAACCCTAAAGGGGGGGTGAACTTTACACATAAAGCAACATGAAAAATTTTTAAGCAAATCAGACAACTGAATCTTAAAAAACTAAAACGATACAATAACAAATATTAGAAAAGCCTAGCCTAAGACCTGAACTAAAAACTTTATTATAAATCAAAAACTAAAACGTCAATTCTCATAACAGTCAGGCTGTCTCCGGCTCTGCCGCCACGAAGCCCTCCAAAAGAGCAGTCCTCTTCCTGTCCATCTGTGTCCGCAGTATTCTATTGGTTGTTGCTGGCCAGTGCGGACCAAGGACCTCAGCTATGGCGAGTCTCGGCACGTCGAAAGCGCTACAATTTAATATTCTATGTATTGGGTACGAAAATGGGCTTCAAGCCAGTCCGACACGTTCGGCACAAAGCCAAAAGTCAACCTTCCGGTTTCTTCCTCCTCCCATTCGACCTGCCATCTAGTAATGGTCCTGTTCCTCAGAGCACCTTTAATTGTTTTCCTGTTGAGCCGAGGCTCACCAGGTATCAAAAGACCATATCTGCTCCACCAAATAAGCTCCTCGATCGGAGGAATCCCAGCCAAGGTCGAAGCAGCAGCCGTGGAAGTGGAAACGTATGCCCCGATAATAGTTCGGGACACTATCCCCCTCACCGATTGTAATTTGGCTCGATTTCTGACGTGCGCCAACTTATCTACAAAAACGTCGGAACCATATGTCAGGACCGGCATAACCGCCCCAAAGAAAATAGTTCGCAGAGAGTCCGCAGGTGTTTCATAAACTCTACTCAAGGATCTCCTCAGCATCTGGAACAACCTCTTCGCCTTCTCACAGGAATATGTGATGTGAGCTGCAAAGGACAGCTTATCATCAACCAAAACACCAAGATATTTAAACTTTGATGACCTTCCAATTTTGTTCGGTCCAATTCTGACAGTAGGGTTTCTTGTCAGTTTCCTGCCGAAAACCAGATATGTTGACTTATTGGCGGCTATTTCCAATTTACTCGAGCACGCCCATTCGTGGACCAAATTCAGCGCCTCATTCAATTTAACTTCAAGGGCAGGGCGACTATTGCCCCCACCACAATTGCCAGGTCGTCTGCATAGGCAATAATCTCAAATTCAGGCTGATTGTCAAAGATGTACAACAGTTGATCCACGACCAGGTTCCAGATCATCGGACCCAGCTTAGAGCCCTGCGGACAGCCTCTCTGCAAAACTTTATGAGCCGCGTCTGGCCCCAAGTCTAATCTAACGGATCTGTCCGAGAGATTCGACGCAACTATACGAAATAACTGGCAGGACGGGTTCTTAAGCTTAAGAGCGTGCAGCACAGCAGGCCACCATACGTTGTTAAAAGCCCCTCTGATATCCAGGAAAATGCTAGCAGTGTATCTGTACTGACTGCGCCCAACAGTCTCAACAAGCCTGCTGATCGCTTGTTTAGTGCCCTTTCCTCTAACAAAGCCGTACTGACTTCGGTGATGGAATTCCTCCTCGCCGGTCGCCGCGAGAAGCTGCAGTCTCAAAAAATGTTCCAATGCTTTACCCAGAATAGGTAGAAGCGTGATCGGTCTTATAGCTCCCAGGCTGTCCGGACTCTTTCCTTGTTTGGGGATGGTGATAAGAAGCCCCTCCTTCCATCTTCTCGGGAAGTACGCAAGCAGCAAGCAGTCGCTAAAAATCCGACTAACATAGTCAGAAATAGCAACCGCCACTGTCCGCAGCACAATGCCCGGGATGCCATCCGGACCCGGAGCTTTTCTGATGTTCAACCCGAGCAAGTATTCGATCTCCTCTCTGGACACCGAGGGGGCCTCAGTTCCAGGACGCTCATAATCGAGAGCGGTCATTCTGATTAGTGCCAACTCAGGTGTATCTTCCGCTAAGCTATCATTAATGATGAATTCATTTACTATGGCCCCTTCTGTCTGATCAAAGTCGAAAGTGCCATCATTATCAGGATCTGCTCTAATATTGTTGATGATGTTCCTGGTACCCTTAAATTTTCCAGATGCTATCTTATATGGGATGCTCCACGGGTCCTCCCTTAGTTGATCGTTAACAAATGTGCTCCAAGAGTCCGACTTGGCCCTGGCTATCTCCTTTCTGAGCTTAGAAGCCGTATTCACATATATATATATATATATATATATATATATATATATATATATATATATATATATATATATATATATATATATATATATATATATATATATATATATATGCATATATGCATATATATATATATATATATATATATATATATATATATATATATATATATATATATATATATATGCAGCTAGTGCAAAAAACCCTGGAAGAAAACAAAGGAATTAACAAAGCTAAACAGAAGCTGAGAAACAAAAGAACGCAAATATATGCTTTAAAGCGTGAGGATGGCACAGTGTGCAGGACGCGTACCCAAATGTTAGAGATTGTCAGAAGGTTTTATTCCCAGTTATATGAAGATCAGAGCCAGTCAGGGACAGCAATACCCACGGAAGAACAATATATAATACCAGATATCCTAGTGGAGGAAGTAACAAATGCTATAGAATTGATGAAGAACGGCAAGGCTCCAGGAAAGGATAGTGTAGCTGTCGAAATGCTAAAAGCTGGTGGTCGGACGTTACATAAAACACTGGCAAAATTATACTCAAAATGCCTCAAAGAACAAAAAGTACCTGACTTATGGAAAAATGCAGAAGTGATCCTTTTACATAAAAAAGGAGCACAGGAAGATTTAAAGAACTACCGTCCAATAAGCCTCCTATCAGTGATGTACAAAGTTTTCACTAAGATAATTTTTAAAAGAATATTTAAAAAACTGAATGACGCACAACCAAGAGAACAAGCAGGATTCAGAAGTGGATTCAGTACAATGGATCACATCCAGGTTGTACAGCAGGTCATAGAAAGGCACAACGAATACACCATGCCACTGTGCTTGGCTTTTATCGACTACGAAAAAGCATTTGATTCCATCTCAAAGCATGCGATAATGGATGCACTGCTTAGCCAAGGTGTAGAGAGAGCCTATGTAAACCTATTAGAATCGATATATGATGGAGCTACAGCCACAATTCACCTTGATGATCTTGAAGTGGGAATTAATATAGAACGAGGTGTACGGCAGGGTGACGCAATATCGCCTATTCTTTTCTCGGCTGACCTTGAAGAAGTATTCCGTAAACTGGATTGGGAACAGGATGGGGTAAAGATCAATGGTGCAAACTTAAACCATCTTAGATTTGCAGATGATATTATTCTCATTTCACAAGACCCAGAGGAGCTGCAAAGACGCATACAAGAACTGCAAAGGGCTGGCGAACCATTTGGCTTGAAAATAAACCTGAAAAAGAGTCAGGTTATGTTCAATAACTTTGCTCAGGACAGAAGAATTTCAGTTTTAGGAAGGGATTTAGAGATTGTGGACAGCTTTGTATATCTTGGGCAGAGGATTTCCATGGAGGGGAATACCGCCCGGGAGGTGGAACGGCGTGTTAAATGTGGCTGGCAGGCATTTGGTAGGCTCAACATAGTGTTTAAGAGCAGACTCCCACTTTGCCTGAAAAGAAAAGTATTCGATCAGTGCGTTCTACCCGTTATGACATACGGAAGTGAAACCTGGACACTCACATCGCAATCAATTCAAAAACTTCGGGTGGCACAGAGGGGAATGGAAAGATGTATGCTTGGCATTACAAGACGAGACAGAAAGTCCTGCGCATGGATCAGGGAACAAACAAAAGTCTGTGACATCATTGGAAGAGTAAAACAGTTCAAATGGAGATGGGCAGGCCATATAGCGAGGCGATGGGACGACAGATGGACCAAGGCAATCCTGGAGTGGATACCGCTTGATCGCAAACGTCCGCGAAGAAGACCGAAAGCACGATGGACTGATGACATCGTTAAGTATATTGGACCCGAGTGGCAGAGGAAAGCCCAGGACCGTGAAGGTTGGAAGCATGCTGAAGAGGCCTTCATCCTGCAGTGGATCGATACGGGCTGATGATGATGATGATGATGATGATGATGATATATAAATATATATATATATATATATATATATATATATATATATATATATATATATATATATATATATATATATATATATATATATCTTTAAGTCTAGTTCTTCCAATCATATCAACGGAGTTTTGGTACGCTCTTCTCTGTCTAAGCCCGGCACGCCTCAGTTCGTCAGGACGTTCTGTCCACCATATCGGCTTGGTAGGAAAAATCTTCCTTTTTGGCACAGTCTCCTCCGTGACATTTCTCAACAAACGCTCCAGCCCTGAAACTCTTCTGTCAATATGAGCAACTGTAGGCTCCCATAGTAACCTTTCCAAGTCCGCCAGGCCCACAATAACCATGTCCAAAGCCCTCTCCACATTGATCTTGCAAAGGGAACTTCTGAGAATCGTACGGGAAATGTCGTAGTTGAGTTTCCACTGAAACACTATCAAACGATGATCGCTCAGGGAATCTTCCAACACATTCCAATCGCATATCTTGTTGTTCGTATTAAGATTACCTAAAGTAACGTCAATGTTGCTGTTCCCAAGTGGGCTGCTAAAGGTGGTAAGAGCTCCGGCACTGTTGTGAACCTGCAGATCTTCCAAGGAGAAAAACTCGGCCAATGCATCGCCTCAATCATTGGCCACATCAGAATGCCACATCGGATGGTGCGCGTTAGTATCAATGGCCCAAATAATTGGACCATTCCTGAATTTATAATTGACGTCCGTCAACAAGTCGAGCTGCTCTTGCAGACGAAAATCTCAAGAAAATGTTAAGGGCAACGCACCTGTAAAATGGCCATAAAATGGCCAGAACAGGCCATGGCAGCGTTCAATGGATGCAAGGAAGTCCTGATGGAGGCAGCGTTACTGGCTCACCCGAAACGCGACGCCCCGCTTGCCATTTTTACCGACGCCTCAGATTTTGCCGTAGGTGCTGCATTACAACAGTTTATTGGTAGCGAGTGGCAGCCGTTAGAATTTTTTCTCAAAGAAGCTCACTTCAACAGAGCAGAAATACGGAACATACGATAGGGAACTTCTGGCTGTGAAGCACTTTCGTCATATGATAGAAGCTAGGCAATTCACAATATACACAGACCATAAACCGCTGACTTTTGCCTTCCGTCAGAAAACTACTCAAGTATCGCCTGGCCAATTTCGTCACCTGGATTTTATCGGTCAATTTTCAACAGATATACGTCACGTCGCCGGCAACGAACATGTCGCTGACGCCCTTTCAAGAATTGCCGCCAAAATGAGCATGTTAGTTGCTTGACCAGGAGCGAGTCCCACCCATCCCTTCCATTGGAGGGCACATGTTTCGTCTGTTGGTGGTTAAATCATCAGGGTATCGACATGTGCTCTCTCGCCAAGAATAGGGAGACCCTATCTACAATCAACCGACCCACACTTTCGCCGACTTCTCGTCGGATGGCTTATATAAGCACTTTTTGATTTTTTTGGACTGTGTCCATTGAGACAAGAGTAGTCGGGATTTATGCACCGCTGGGTTGGGGTGCAACCATCACTTACTTTTCGCAAATTCTCCGAAACTATAAGACCTACAAACTTAAAATTTGGCAGGAATGTTCCTCATGCGTCGTAGATGTTCGCTGAGGAGGGCTGGTAAAAAATAACCCATAAGGGGAATTGCGGGGACGTAAAAAGTCGTTTCAAGTCTATAGAACCTATTAACTTAGGTTCTATAGACTTGAAATTTGGAAGGAATGTTCTTCATGCTTCGTAGATGTTCGCTAAGGAACATGGTTCCTTAAATCCACTCCTAAGGGGAGCTGCGGGGGCGTAAAAAATAAATATACTCCCGTTTTTGAACTTTAAATCCCATAGAGTTGAAATAGTTTAGTGGGAATTAAAAATTTGGGATGAATCGTTGTGAATCCCTCGCAATTTTGTCATGAAATTTATAGAAAAAAAATGTCAAATAGCAGGTAAAAGCTATGGAATTCCAAAAGTCATTTTAGTCATAAAAATCAATTTCAAAAGTTTAAATTACGCCCAGCGAAGCAGGCTACACACACATAGGTATGTCCACACTTGCTTGGACTTTTGGTCGTTAAGACACATGCTTAATAGGTTAAACGCATGCGATATTGAACGAGAGACATGCAAGGACCCAAGGAAAAATCAAGCAAGAATCAAGACGAGACGCAAAGGCAGCACACCGACTCCTACCGATGTTGGGTATGTTGGGTATCTTTGGGCGCTTTCGCTTTCAACTTCTTGATATAATTTGCAAGTTTTTGCAATAGTTTACAAATTTAATTTAAAGTAAAGTAGTATAATTTTATTAAATTAAATACCTATATTAAATTTTATATTTAAGAACAAAAAATAAATATATAATTTTTAATTTTTTTAACTCCAAGACAAGACGAAATCACAACAGAAATGCTGAAATATATGGGAAAAATAGCAAAGAAAAAGTTGCTGTCACTACTAAACGATATCATAATAGAAAAGAAAGTACCTACAGACTGGAATATGGGTATAATACATTGAATATAAAATTACAGTTAGTTTTATATTCAAAGGTATATTATTATAGAGATATGACAGAATGAAAAAACTATAGAGGGATCACACTAATAAGTTTCCCTGGAAATATATTTACCCGAATAGAGCCTATTCTATGCGGTAAAGAGCTATGCTCTATTATTCTGAGAGAAAAATTAAAAGCAACATTAGAGGAACCACAGCATGGTTTTATAAAAGGTAGAAGCACTCAAGATCTAATATTTATAATTAGACAACTAGGAGAAAAACTGTTAAGAAAAGAAACTGAAATCCATTTTGTTTAATGTCTGAATGATTGTGGCGTGTTTATATATTTTTTCTCCTTTATTTGGGTTTTTCGCCACTGTCTAAAACTCAAAAAATATCAAAAATACCTGTTCTTATTTAAAGAAAGAATCACTGGGTAAAAACAAAAAACCAAACGGAGACAAATTTCTCAGTGATTCTTTTTTTGTAATAAATTTGCCTAACGAACAAAATTTTAAAGATATAAAAATGTTATAAAAAATTTACAAACTTTTAACGTTAACGTTTCGGAGGGTAATCTCCCCCCGTTTTCAAAACTGAACTAAAAAATAAATTATATTAATTTGTAATATATAAAGTAACGAGTGAAAGTAAATATATTTTTTTGTATGTCAACGATACTTACATTGACAACAATGGATTTTCATGACAGTGACATACTACCAAAATATATATATATAGGTAATGTTTACTGTGTGATTCAAATATTTAAATGTATTCAAATATTTAAATGTTTTTAATTGTATTCTTTAGAATCGGGAACCATATTGAATTTAAATCTACCGAAGGCATAGCAATACAGTTATTTTTATTTAAATTAATTATAGCGGTTTCTTTTAATCTTCTGTATTTTGTTACCGATTCTTTTAATACCGTTTTGGAATTATTCCAATTGATTTTATGACCCGATTCCCATGCGTGTTGACAAATTCTAGATTTATTAAAATTCTAAGAAGGTTTTTATGCTCTTTTAATCTAACATCTAACGGTCTAGATGTCTCACCTATATAGAATTTACCACATTCGCAGGAAATTTTATAAACCACATTTTTGGTATTTTGTTGTATATTGTTTGGTTTAGTCTTTAGTCTGGAGTATTTTTTGTTTTAAATGTCAAATAATTGATAATATATATATATATATATATATATATATATATATATATATATATATATATATATATATATATATATATATATATATATATATATATATATATATATATATAATATATATATATATATATATATATATATTATATATATATATATATATATATATATATATATATATATATATATATATATATATATATATATATATATATATATATATATATATATATATATATATATATATATATATATATATATATATATATATATATATATATATATATATATATATAATTAATAATATCAAATAATTAATAGCATTGACGATCTAAATATTTTTTTAAAATATATAAATTCTCGAGAGCCTACAATTAAGTTTACTTTAGAGATGCAGAGGGAGAATAAATTGCCATTCCTCGATACTTTAATAATAAAACAAAACAACAAATTAAAAACTACAGTTTACAGAAAACCGACAAACACAGATAGGTATCTCAATTTCTTTTCCAATCGCTCAAAATCGGTCAAAATAGGAGTAATTAAAAGTTTATCTGACAGAGCAAAACTTGTTTGTACCGACAGTGATACACTACAAAAAGAAACAAATCACATAAAAGACATTTTAATAAAAAACAATTACCCAAAAAAATTTTATAGATAAATCGCTTAAAAATTTTGATACTAGACGAAACAGACAAGTTATTAATAACAATAATAATAACTCTCAAACCGCGCAAATAACTCTAAAACTCTTATATCCGCGGTATTTCTGACACAATTAAAAGAGTAGGAAATAAATACAACATAAGAACGACATTTAAAACAAAAAATACTCTTAGGTCTCTATTAACAAAGACTAAACCAAACAATATACAACAAAATACCAAAAATGTGGTTTATAAAATTCCCTGCTAATGTGGCAAATTCTATATAGGTGAGACATCTAGACCGTTAGATGTTAGATTAAAAGAGCATAAAAACCTTCTTAGAAAGGGCGATTTTAATAAATCTAGAATTTGTCAACACGCATGGGAATCGGGTCATAAAATCAATTGGAATAATTCCAAAACGGTATTAAAAGAATCGGTAACAAAATACAGAAGATTAAAAGAAACCGCTATAATTAATTTAAATAAAAATAAATGTATTGCTATGCCTTCGGTAGATTTAAATTCAATATGGTTCCCGATTCTAAAGAATACAATTAAAAACATTTAAATTTTTGAATACACAATCAGTACAATAAACAATCACACAGTAAACATTACCTATATATATATATATATATATATATATATATATATATATATATATATATATATATATATATATATTTTGGTAGTATGTCACTGTCATGAAAATCCATTGTTGTCAATGTAAGTATCGTTGACATACAAAAAAATATATTTACTTTCACTCATTACTTTATATATTACAAATTAATATAATTTATTTTTTAGTTCAGTTTTGAAAACGGGGGGAGATTACCCTCCGAAACGTTAATTCTTTCTTTAAATAAGAACAGGTATTTTTGATATTTTTTGAGTTTTAGACAGTGGCGAAAAAACCCAAATAAAGGAGAAAAAATCCATTTTGTTTCACTAACCTGAAAAATGCATTTGATAGAGTGAAAAGAAGAAATGTCTGGAAAAGTCTAAAGAGAATAGAACTGGAAGGGGGAAAATAACAACGAGAACATAATTTATATACAATAGACCTTCTAAGGACTAGTTGCGCGCAAGCTCGTCCCCCATATTAATGATGCGTTAATATGAAAGTTTCGGGCAGTTTATATAAATGTGGCTGGATAAAAAGGAGCATTATCCTTATTATCAGTGCAACTAAATGACAAATTAATTGATCGTGCTTTATTAGTGCATCTCACAATAAAAGCATATAATTGTATTCAATTACAACGATGGTTAAAATGCCATGGCCGTCCCCAACGTGCAAATAAAACAGAACTTGTTGAAAGGTTAGGATGACAATTATATTCATATTGGTTTTATATTTACAACATTATATTTATATTTATAACATTATATTTATTTCTTTATTAAGTTTGGAGCATATTTTAATTTTTATTTCTTTTAATACTTTTATACTCTTGTGTTTATATGTGTTTATTTATATGTTTCAGCCAAATAGTCCCTTACTACCTTTATCTACAATAAATATTCATCATTTGAGGTTATAGCATGAACTGTTACATTAGCATTTAAATTATTACTACACCCTTCATAGTTACATTTCAATGGATTGAAAGTACCTGATACATGATTTTTTTTACACAACTGATGAGGTCAGAATGATTTGTTGTTTGATCACTTTCTCTTTCGAAATGAACTGAAGAAATATACGTATCTTTGTCAATATGATCAATCAGTGGGAGTCGACCAACACCCGTCCACATTTCTTTACATACAAATCACATTTGGATACATTTTTTATATGTTTTTGTTTCGTTGATTTAATAAGTTTTCGACGATATTCAAGACAACGGTTTGGAAAACTAATTACGTAATATAAATGCTCTGACAACTGCACTTATCGCTGCGACATATCCCACAACAACGTTTTTGTGCTGCTTTTTTTTACTGATAACAATATATATTTTTATTAAAATGCTTATATTAATATGTTATTTCAAGTATATAACAATTAAAACTGCAATATTGACGATGAATTAATAATTAAAGTTGTTTTTTGTTAATTACATTGAAAACATAATATTTACAGCTTATACCATAAAGTGTCCGAAAAACATGGCGGAAGTTGAGATATGGGCACAAAAAATGTTCAACTATGAAAAGGGCTATTACATTATACAACAATAGAATTTGAGACAGGAATAGGCCTAGGACAGGATTGCGTATTGAATCTACTGTTATTTTCAGTGGTTATTGGCGATGTTGTACAAAATAGTAGAGCAAATTGCAAGAATACAAAAATATGTTTTAGAAAAATGAAAACAGTGACGACACAAGAATTACTGTTTGCTGATGATATGATTGCTGATGATAATGACTTTGCTGATGATAATGACAGATTCTGAAGAAAAACTACAACATAACTTAGCAATATATAACGAAGAGCTAAGAAAAGTAAACATGGAAATAAATATCGACAAAAGCAAAACAGTGGTAATTGCAGGCATAAAAATAAAACACAAAATTGAACCCAATGATAAAGTAGTGAACCAAGTCAAAAACAATAAGTAGACATAATAATAGAAGAAAATAGAAAAATTAACGAAAAAAGCAGGCAAACTATACAACACCCTAAAAACAACATTCCTAGTAAAAGAGATACCGAAAGGGATAAAAGCACAGGTATATCAGAAATTAGTGAGACCATCAGTGATATACAGCAGCGAATCTTAGACCCTAACAAAAAAAAACAAAAGTACAATTACAGCTGCAGAAATGAGATAGAGTGGAAAATACATCAGTAATGGAACAAATAGAAATGAAATCAACAGAAAGAGCTATAGAAGAAAGACAACTGAGCTGGCTAGGACATATCTAAAGAATGAATGATGAGCGAATAGCAAAACAAATATAAGCAAAAACACGAAGAAAAAATAAAGTTGGAAATCCAAGTCTGAGATGGGAAGAACAGTTCGACAAGCCGCAGAAAAACGAGAAATTCATTGGAATGAGGCTAGGAATTACTGGGCAGGAACTCATGGAAAAATTCATGAAATACCATCATGCTGAAATATAATGTTTAAATTAAATAAAATAAAAAATTATAAAATTGTAAATTGAGTGTATAAGGAATATTTTCCTGTAGTAAATTGTGGTAATTATTCCAAATATTCATTTGTCCATACAGATTTTCTGTATTTTTCCTTTATTTTCCGTGCTCTTGTCAACACCAGCACAGCAGCAGTCATACCGGCTAACATGACAATGTCAGATTTATTCATGAAACTGAAATTACACAGTTAACAGTAGATATTTACAAAATAAAATGTTCTTAACGTTTTTCAAAAACTCTCTTTACTGAATTCGTCAGAAATGTTGAATGAAACTGACGCAAACATGGGGACAGGAAGGCGTTAACGTATGCAATAACAGAAATGGAAAAGTTGAACCGATGTGGACATACCAATTCGTGCTAACGGGATGAACACAAAATATTATATAAATGAGGTGCCAATAGAAATTGATTTTTATAAAAATTACTACTGGTACTTGGCGGTGTGCAAATGTTTTTTGCACACCGCTGATAAATGCATGATAAACCCCTAATGTATGAAAAGTTTTTTAAAACATTTTTTAAACGCTTAATTTCCTTTATGCAATTTTTAGTATTGTGAATTATTTCTATTGTCTTCTCCATATCAACTTTTAAAAATTCTGGTGGAATTTCGCTGATCAAAAAAATATCAGGTGTTTCCTGCCTGTACAAGGAACTTAACTGACTCGTGCATGAACCTGGAAAAGGTAAATAAAACAGACACCTCTATTTAAATAATATATTTACAATTCTTCTAATTGCAACAATATAAAAAAGTATGATTTTAAACTACGAAAAAATTTATAAATCAACTACGAATATTTGTACAAAAAAAATGCAATCATCTCGATTTTAATAAATACTACAAGCACACGCTACATTCACGCTTTAAAAAAAATATTACTACCATTTTAACTCCGTTTCGTTTCAAATTGGATTTTAAACGAATATTATTCGTTACATTCAGAAAAAAAATGTTTTTTTTTTTTAATTTGAAAGAATATTTTATTCGTAATCTTTGAAAACGTGTACGGTTAAAAAATTAGTTTTATTTAAAGCAGAAAACTCACTAAAAAAGCCTTTGGTGTTTTTCAAGCGATAGAAAAAGAGAAAGATGTGAATTAATTGATTATAAGAATCGGTAAAAATATTAAACAGAATCGTTGAATTGTTCAAACTATTCTGTTATGATCAGCAACCTACGAATATGTAATTCTAAAGTCAAATTACTTTATATTAATAAATATACCAAGGATTATTTGCAGAGAAACAATAATATTTTCGCTAAAACCATAATTGAGATGGCTAGTTGCGAAACTAGCATTATACTTTATGTCAACAATTAATAGGTGTTCCAGTTAATAATAACGATTTTGCTATGTCAAAATGACTTTAAATATGTCGAATTCTGTACCAGAAAAAAACATTTTGCGGGGAAGTTTAATAACGTTCTTTCATTTGAAGAAAACCGCTCCTGAAAGTTATCGATTGTTGGTTGAAACTTGTGGTGAACATATAACACAAAAAACTTGTGAACGATGGTTTACATCAAGAAGCGTCCTGGACAGCCGAAAAAGTTTGAAGATGCAGATTTGCAAGCATTATTGGATGAAGATTCAACTCATACGTTGAACCAGTTGGCAGAAGCATTGAATATTGCCCAATCTACCATTTGCGAACGTCTACACGCATTGTTAAGGATCTAGAAGGAACGAAAATGGGTTCCATATGAATTGAAGGAAAGAGACATTGAAAGCCGAGAAACCACTTATGAAATTTTGCGTAACAACCAGAAAAGAATAGGGTTTTTTGCATCGAGTTTTGACATGTGATTCAAAGTGGATCTATTTTGATAACTCAAAGCGTGAAAAATCATGGATAGATCCAGGCCAGCCTTCAACATCACAACCAGTACGCAACATACATGGAAAGAAGGCTTTGCTGTGTATTTGGTGGGTTAGTAGGGAAGCTGTGTATAACGAACTACTGAAACCTGGTTACACGATTACTGACGATCGATACCGATAACAATTAACACTAGGATGCCCAACAGTGGTCTGTTAATCCAGGCAAAAAACATTTTTGTTAAATATTGCCCTTTTAGGTACCTTTCAGATTATTTACCCCCTACGTTTTGTCATACAAAAGTATTTGTATTATATATATTTTTCTATAATAGGATTTTTCCGAGTTTTTGTCCTGATCGACCACCGTCGATACAAAGTGTAATATTATTTGTAACGCGATAAGAAACCACCTAGGTTCCATTTAGGAAATATTTGGTAAATTAAACACCGACTACCGCTAGTGCTATGAAACTTTTATTTAGTTCAGTCCAGAGTTTTTTGTTAGTCTATAGTCCAGAGCGTGCGAAATAACAGATGGTTTTTGTTGATGTTGAATTAATTTCAGAATGTCGTGATGGTGCGTTGTTCTACTGCAAGTATGGTACATATTTTTATACTTTGACTTTCGATATTTAATATTTATGCTCTTCAGAGTAATTTTAAATCTTGCAACTCAAAGCTCTTTATGAGTGTGTATTAACTGATGACGAGAACGATGTCCGATGAAAAGGATAATGACTCAGATGGCAGTATACTAGACAGAGATGAAGAGATATTTAGTGACCATCAAAGTGGGTCTGAGCAAGAAGGAGAGGACGAATTTTCAGATAATGAAAACCTTGATGAGGGTGACCGGCGTTTGTTCTATTATGGTAAAGATGGGACGAAATGGAAAAAAATAGCACAGCCTAAGAATTTTTGCACTAGAAGAGAAAATATAGCTTCTCATCTGCCAGGAACTATCCGCGAAGGAAAAGAGGTAATGACTCCCATCGGTTCTTGGAATCTTTCTTCGTTCTTGATCTAGTAGAAAATACACAAACATCTATATAACGGAAATATCAGAACGTTACAAGAATAAACGTGATGCAAAAATTACTACTGTCTCGGAAATGAGAGCATTCATTGGTTTACACTATCAAGATCATGGATCATGTTTATTGCAACCATGGCCCAAAGACGGTTTAGATTTTTATTGAGGATCATACGCTTTGATGACAAAATAAATAGAGCTGAAAGATCTGAAATCAATAAGTTAGCACCTGTAAGAGACATTTTTGAAAAGTTAAATGCGAATTTTAAGAAATATTATACTGTTGGAGCGTATGTGACCTTAGATGAAATGTTTTTTGCTTTTAGAGGTAGATGCAGTTTCCGAACAAGCCCAAAAAGTTTGGGATTAAAGTTTTCGCCAATGTGGATTCTAGAACTATTTATACAAGTCATATGGAAATTTATGCTGGCGTACAACCGGATGGACGTTACGGAAGCAGTTACTTTAAGAATGTGCCTACATTTTTCTGGGACAGGACGAAACATAACAATGGATCGTTGGTTTACTGGTGTTAGTGTTGTTAGTAAACTTGTTGCAGAACATAGGCTTACTGTAGTTGGAACAATCAAAACCAATAAGCGGGAAATACCAAGAATTTTGACTGATGTAAAGGACAGACCTACTGATTCTTCCATTTTTGCCTTTGGAGAGAAAATGATGATAGTCTCATATGTACCAGGAAAAGCAAAAAATGTCTTCCCTTCATCACTGATACAGTGGATGACGAAAGTAGCAAACCAGAAATTAATTTATTTTACAACACGATGAAATGTAGAGTGGACATTGTGGACAAAATGGCAGGAACTTACAATGTTGCCAGAAATACAAAATGTTGGTCCTTAATAACTTTTTATGGAACGTTAAAATGCATCTATCAACGTTTTTATAATTGTAAGACACAACCATCCCACTTCTGATATAAGTAAGGAATGACGACTAATATTCATAAAAAGTTAGGGAAAAGAACTAGTAAAAGACCCAGGGCAAATTCTTCGGAAACGATAAATGCGATATCCTACCCCGCCCGCCGTATTCACCGTACTTAGGCCCTATGGACAACAACACAACACAACAACAAATCTAACAACACTTAGATTCTTACGAAGAAGTGGAAATTTTGCTTTATAAATGGTTGGCCTCAAAAAAGCAAAAATTCTTTTGGCGCGGAATCCATTCTTGAACAGAAAAGTAGGAAAAAGTAAAAGCTAACGATGGCCAATACTGTGATTATTAAGGGTAGTTTATTTTGTTATGGAAATAAACCCTTAAATTTTGCGAAAAAATCGAACGTTATTAACAGAAACACCTATTCGTTATTGGTTACACTCTGTACCGAAACCAGGAATCTCTAAGATTGTAACATAGTTGCAAAACTAGCAGATCCACTAAAAATTTCATTTTCAAACAGGTGGTTCGTTAGTAATAAACAGGTGACTTTTTTGAATTTCTCATGAAAGGCAAAGATGATGAAATTAATTTTGTCATTTGGTTGCCGAAAGAATAAACTTCGAAACATTTCTACAGCTGGCAAGTCTACAATTATAATTTTACCTTGATGAAGGGCTATTCTAAAAGAAGAATTAACCCGCACACAGTAATTTCTTACTGTTGGACGGAGAATCACTTTCCAAAAGGATCGAATGAGACATCGTCATGTGTACACGACTCTTTTGAACCAAGGCTAATGTCAGATAGTTGTTCAGGCCAAAATAAAAACTGAATTTGGTAGCAATGCTGTGTAAATGTTTGCTCAATTCTTCTAAAAACATTACGAAGATAGAAATAATTTTCAACATACAGTTTGTGTTTCATTTTCATATCACTAGATCGTCTTCAGTCTCAGTAAAAAAAGAATAATAAAGCGAACAACAATTATTTTTCCTCAAGAGATATATGTATCAAGAGATATATGCCTATCGTACCGCGGTCAAACATTTTGGAAGATGCTGTCCAAGTTTTTACAGGACAGACAACGTACTAAAATTACCGGGATCGTGGCATTGCAAACACGCAATAATTGCGAAACAATAATCTAAACGAACTCCTCTTAACAGTATCACTTCCAATAAAGCTCTTGTTCATGGCGAAGTATTTTATAAATCATTGGTTAATGGGCCGAAGAACACCTCCAGAAGTGAAAATCTACTGTTCAGTTACAACCGAATTTATTACAAGAAAAATCATTCTACATCCAAGTAAAAGAACTGACTTAACGCTCTTCTATCCAAATACTACGGAAATGTATGTGTAATTTTTTCAAATACATCCTTGATGAAGCTGAAGCT
Organism: Cosmopolites sordidus; assembly: GCA_031761425.1. NCBI lineage: Eukaryota > Metazoa > Arthropoda > Insecta > Coleoptera > Curculionidae > Cosmopolites > Cosmopolites sordidus. Next base: position 939,494 of record JARFXV010000268.1, on the reverse strand, counting down.
ACTAATGGCGATAAACTGAATGAAAATGAGCCCCAAAGAAGAACCTAACTTAAAACCGGATTTAAAACTATTTCTTATATATCTTGTTTTCTTTGACTACAGTCTTTACAACAAAAATGTGCTGCTTATTTGCTTAATTGTAAGGCTTTTGTGAAAAAAAGAAACATTTTACAAATTTGTTTCGTGCCAAATTCACATTACCCGAACAAGAAATCAAAAAATCTTGATTTTGTTAGCCTCAGATTAAGTTTGCCATACCGAACACCGAAAAACTAATTTTTGTTTATATTTCTTATATTAACTGCATTTTTAGAAGTGCGTTTTCAAACTACAGGTTGTTCGACTGAGTTTTGCAACTAAACACCTCAAATATGTATGTTTTTTTTATTTTATAACGATAAAAATTAATACTATTTAAAAATATATAAAAGAAAACCAACAATATTTATATGAAATAAATACACAAATAAAATCTGGTATATTTATAAAAAAATATATAAAGACCGCGTGAAGAGTGACAAAAAAGCTTCGTCATGTTAAAAAAGAAACTCCTGACACTATATACACTTATTATTATGTTTCTTTGTTAGTAATTGTTTTATTAGTTCATTAATAAATTTTTAATATTGATATTTGAAACATAAATAATAATGATCATGTACCATCATTGATGATCCGTCTATTTTAAAGAGATCATTTTAACTACATTATTGCACAAAATAATGTCAGTCTTTGTTTTATTTGTAAAAAAACCCTTAAAATTTAATATAAGCATCCTCAAGTATGTCTGCGATGCGATATAAATAATGTATAAAGGAAAATGCGTTGTAAAATGTTAGTATAAATATAAAATGCACTAGACTGAGAGTCATGTTTAGTATTAAACTGGATCATCAATGAGACCAACATGAAGGGAAGTTCAAAAATTTATTTTAAATGACCAAAAAATGTTTCTGGGCGGACTTAACACTAAGCGTGTATTGAACTTCTATTTTGCAGATTCTCTACCCGCTACATCAATGGTATTAAGCCATTATAACTGAAAAAAAAAATCGATATTAGATAGAAATTTTCGACACTTTGCAAACAGATCCAAATTGCCGATTTTTAAAAAATGGCGATAGACATGTATACCGCATTTTTATCATCATGACTTGCTAACAAATCATAGTTAAAAAAAGATATGAAGAAGATGCTTACGAGGTGTGTAAATGAGAGAGTTCGGGCCGAGACTTTGAAGAGGTAACTTTGAGAGGATCTCTTCTGACGTGTTCCTGAACGCGTGTTCGAAAAAGTAGTACGGTCGAAAAGCGCGGTGATGGCGGATCCCAAGGGGTTCACCATCACAGAGGAGGCCTGGAAGGCGCCCCGACGGGAGATTGCGGACAAGGAGAAGCATATCACTGACCTCGAAGGTTAGTTAAGATATGTCTTCGAGATGAACGCGTTAGCGTCCGATGAGAACGATGAGCTTCGTAAGAAACTTATCGAACTCATCGAGGACCTTAAGTGAATAGATGAAGAAAACCACGGACTCAAGAAGAGACTGGCAAAGAGGTCCGACGATGCTTTTATTAAAGCATCGCCGGAAGTAGAAAAAAGAAATGAAGAGCCGGTCGCGATGGAAAAATCCGCCGCGACGGTCGAATCGGACGACGACGTGAACGACGCCGCCGCGAACCTCGCGTAAATCGACGGAGGCCATTTTTCGGTCTCGGACTCCGAGGGCTTCCAAACGGTGGCCCGAAAATCAAGAAAGAAGAGGAGCGGAGCCGCGCAGATAAGAGAGGATTTTCTTCCTCTCAAAAACCCAGCGACGGAGTCTGAGGCCTCTAAACCAACATTCAGGAAACCGGATCGTCCAAAGGATGATCCACCAACTCAAGCGGCTCAGAAGCCTGGAACTTCAGAGCCGAAGAGGACTTCTTCTAGAGTCCCACCAATTACCTTGAGAGACAAGACCGTGTATATGCACGTCATGAAGATGTGCAAGGAACACGGAATCTTGCTTTCTAGATCAATCACGAAGCCTGACGGGGCGTTGTTACAACCCCAGACCCCAGATGATTATCGAGCGGTCACCAGACTGCTCGATGATGGTGATTATAAGTATCACAGTTTCACGACCCCTAAGGAACGCAATCTTCGCGTTCTATTCAGGGGGGTGTTGGAGACCATAACGGTCGCCGACATCACCAAAGAACTCCGCTCGCTGCGTTTTGACCCGGTTCATGTAGAGCGGTAGAGAACCGCTAGACTAGATAGCAAACCTATTGCTATCGTCCAGGTGATCGTCCCTAAAAGTGACAGGGAAATCCTCAACTTGAAGAGCGTTCTTGACCAGAACCTCAAGATAGAAACCCAGCGGTCGAATGGCCGAACAGTGCAGTGTTTTCGCTGCCAAAGTTCGGACATTCGGCCAAGAAGTGTCATGTCGATCCCGCTTGCGTGAAGTACAGCGGTGAACGCTCTTCCAGGGATTGTAAGAAAGATTGGGACACACCACCAACGTACTGCAACTGCGGGGGTTTGCACACGGCGAACTTCCAAGGTTGCGAGGCAAGACCTAGTCGAGGTACCACTGTGAGGGCTGAAAAGTCCTTATGGAGGAGACCTCTTGGGACGTCAAGGTCCCAGAATCCCAAGTCCTTTCCTAATCCTCAAATACCCCCACCAACTTTCGTGTGGGGGTCAAAAAAGAACTCGGTTCCAAAGCCCGCTCCAACAGATAACCCAATTTCCGGGCTTGTGGAGCAACTAGTTGCTCAAATACTGGACCAAATTCAGGCTCAGTTAAGCGAAATGCTCCAAACTTCCTTTGGAGCAATTATCCCCAAATAAATCCCCCAAATCCCGTGGCCGAAAGCCTATGGGGCTCGAGCTTCTCGATTTTCTGGCTTTCATAAGATTCCACACAGCGAAACGAAGCAGAAGACAGCTCTACAGTTAATAACAATATCACACTTGTAGACGTACGAACATATCGTACCATGGCAACTCAAAAATGCACGATTTTGACTTAATCCCCAATTCAAAACGACAAATGTTGACTGGAATAGCGACACTTTTGGCAGATGCAAAACTGATCACTAGGTAGCAGAAGTGTCGGAATAACGCAAGACAAAGGGGAGATTGAAGATCAAAAATGGAATGACATAATTAAAATTGGTGATATAACAGTATTGAAGGTTTTTAAGAGTGAGCCAAGAGTAATTTCTGTAAAAACATCAAATGAACAAGAGGAGCTTATGAAAATTAAAGTTAATGATGTAAAGTTAAAGCAGGGAGAAAAGAAAAAATGAATCGAGAAGATTTTCTGTCCTCCAGCATACAGTAATAAAATTCCTATCACCCAAACGAAGAAGTCAGATACTATTTATCTTATCAAAGGCAAACTTATACTTAAAGTTATGGACCTTTTTATGATTTTCCATTTTGAACTGATATACCATGTTTTGTTCAGTACAGTGGTGTAATTAAGTCTTTGTTTCTATGTAAGTTCTAAGTTTCTAATTAAGTTAACAATATTAATTAACCATTTTTGATGTAAAAAATCACTTTTGTACTGTTCTACTACCAATAAAATATGTTCATTAATGACGTTGTTTTTATTAAAAATACCTGTCCTTATTTAAAGAAAGAATCACTGGGTAAAAACAAAAAACCAAACGGAGACAAATTTCTCAGTGATTCTTTTTTGTAATAAATTTGCCTAACGAACAAAATTTTAAAGACATAAAAATGTTATAAAATTTTTTAAAAACTTTTAACGTTAACGTTTCGGAGGGTACTCTCATAAAATCATTGGAAATAATTCATAAAATCAATTGGAATAATTCCAAAACGGTATTAAAAGAATCGGTAACAAAATACAGAAGATTAAAAGATTATTATTAAAAGAAAAAAAAACAGAAGATTAATTTTTATATCTTTAAAATTTTGTGCGTTGGGCAAATTTATTACAAAAAAGAATCACTGAGAAATTTGTCTCCGTTTGGTTTTTTGTTTTTACCCAGTGATTCTTTCTTTAAATAAGAACAGGTATTTTTGATATTTTTTGAGTTTTAGACAGTGGCGAAAAACCCAAATAAAGGAAAAAAATATGTTTTTATTATGCCACCAAATCATTACAATTATTGAAACAAATGTAACTAACAAAATTTTCATGTTCTATTCAGGAAGAATGACACAACTCAAAAAAAAATTAATCTAACCCATGATAAATATGAAGGTGTTTAAAGTGTATAAAATAAGTTAATACTTAACTTATAAAGGCACACGTTGCACTAATTGCCCTTTCTAAACTAATTGATTTCACAATGTAAGTGAGCTTTATTTTTGCTGTACTGTAAAATGAGTCATTTTTAGTTGTGACGTTATTCTCGCCGGGGTGCGATATAATGGGTGTCTCAGAATTTTTTTCGTTTTTGTTTTGACTATTATGCACCAAATAAAGATAGTGGGAAGAGGGGATTGGTGTCAAACGCTCGGCGAGCTTTTTAAATTTAGTAGCGATGGATCGTTTCATGGGATCACAGCGCGCATTTTACCTGCGAGCGTTTAAAAAAAAACTATTCCTACACTACTGTTCGACGTCTGTACAGGAAACATTTTAATTTAGCGACCATGAGAAATGTGCCAAGTGTGAATTTAATCAAGCATTGGCTGCGCAAGTTTCAAGAGGTTAGAAACACCATAAAAAAATCACGAATGTTGACCGCGTTCGCCAGTCTGTTAGAGACGATCCACGACAGTCTCTACGACTCCGTGCAGCTTCTCTACCTTTGCACAGATTCATGATTCATCGCATTATTCGCAAAGATTTACATTTCCACCCCTACAAAATTGTTATTGTGCAAGAGATGAAGCACGATGATCCAGCTAAACGAGTTGAATTCTGCAGGGCAATGAAAAATCATTTTAGGAGCTTCAATAACATATGGTTTTATGATGAATCGAATTTCCACATCAAAGGCCAAGTGAATAAACAAAATTACAAATATTGGGCTCCCACCATCCGCTGGAACTGCACCAGAAACCATTTCACTCACTTAAGGTCGTCGTTCCCTATCGGCTCCTACTTTTTTGATGATAACCATGGTCGCGCTCAGTCGCCGATCGTTATTGCCATACGATCCGGACATTTTTGGCTCCAGAAATGCAAAATTCGGTTGGCTACAACCGCAACACATTTTTCCAACAAGATGGAGCAACTTTCTACGTCACGAATGATTCTTTAGCAGCTCTTCATGATTTATTCCCTGAAAGAGTGATTCGTCACCAAGGGGACATCAACTGTCCACCAAGGAATCCAGATTTAACACCTGCTGATTTACTCCTATGGGGCTACTTAAAAAGTAAGGTTTTCAATCCATTATCACCCAACTATCCACCAACATTATCATCCTGAAATTTTTTAATGCAAAGAATAACAGACGAAATCAACGCGATTCCAAGAGCGACGCTCCAGATTTATGGATGGTTGTTTTTTATAAAAAACAATTCAAAAGCAACTCTATAATTTAACAGCAATTAAAACAGTTTGAATTAATTCTGAATTGTTTTTAAGTATCAAAAAGAAAAACTTTCTGATACACTCTTTATTAGCATGTTTTAGAATAGAAATTCACCTGAAGTAGATAATATCCTTATGAATTAATAAATCATGGAATTAATAAAGTATGTCATTCTGAGTCTGTGTCTTTTTTTCCTTCTTCGCAGAGCAGGTGGTCACCCAGTTTAACGACGAGTTCCGTATATCTCGCCGAACCAAATCAACTTGCCAACTGATTAAAAACTCGGTTTTAATTGACGTCATATGACCCTTCAAGTCACCTCGTCTGCGTGTAAGGAGAAAATTATCCGTCGAAACGCAAAAAAAACAAAGGAAAAACCCAAGTACTTTTGTTACACCCCAGTACATGTAATCAGTACAATAATCAGTAAACTGAATTAAACAAAAAGTAAATAAAAACGTCACCCTCACCTTTTTCAGACCTTTGATTCACAGCAAATTCAACATGTCCTTCCTACCCAAGCGCCTAACTAATTAATTTGTTAGCTGCAACCAGGGATGATCTAGAACATCCTCGGCTGAAAACCGTAGATCTGGCACAAGTTGAAGCATGTTTTGGATTAGTTCCTTGGCTAACGACGACACGTCTTGCCAAAACTCGTCGGGAAAATCGTATTGACCTTAAGAAAAAAAAAATTATAGTTTGTCTAAAAAAGGTACTGAACTTTTCATGGCAACATTAAGTTCGTCTCAAAACATAAACCGAAATCTAAATTGAAATATCAAATATACATTATCAAACAATAAAGTGACTTTTTTGATAAAACACAAAGTATTTATTTATTCATTTAAATTAATTTTGTCTCCTTCAAAGTAATCCCCTCTCACTCGAACCCAGTTATTCCAACGTTTTTTCCAGTCTTTGAAACAGTTTTTATGCTCGACTTTTGGTATTTCGTTCAAAGAGCACAAAGAATGCTCTGAAGTTTCTTTTGTCGAAGAAATAGGAAAAAGTCGCACGGTGCCATATCTGGTGAATATGATGCTTGTGGAACGGTATTTGCAGAAAATTGACGAATAATTATTGTGATGATGGTATTCAAAATAAGACCATCCAAACCATCTCTTCAACAACTTCAACGCGATAATATTTTTCGAACAAAATCGGTGGTTTCAGAACAAAACAGAGGATACAAGAGACAAAAATAAGTTGATTAAATTCATTCAAAACGTTATTAGTGTACAATTAAATCTCCTAATTACCTGATAGAATACAATCAAAAAGCTTCTCTTGATCATTGTCCTGACTAGCAAAAGGTGGATATCCGCATAAGAGGATATACAGAATAACTCCTGCTGCCCAGACGTCAATCTAATAGAAACAACAAGAGATTTTCGTGCATTTCAGAGCAAATAAACACAATTCTCTAATACCTTAAGTCCGTATCCACTTTCGGCCAGAATTTCTGGAGCTACATACGTTGGAGTCCCGCAGACTGTGTAAAGAGGTCCTGTAACTTCACAGGCTAGTCCAAAATCACCTAATTTTAAACATTTGATCTTTCCATTGTCCATTTCAACCTATAGAATGAAAATATTGGTCTAATTTATATGTAGGTTTGTTCCCACCTAGTGGTGAAACATTGCTTTTTTGAAGTGTTACCAATTTCATCTCAAACACAAATTAAATCAAGGTCATGACTGAGAACGATAATCATTTAAAATTAGTGACACTGAAAAAATTAAAGCCACTATAGTTCAGTTCAGCAGAAATGCACTTCATCGGAAAAGATTATTTTTCCCCAAACTGAGGATCGCCTTCCAACTTCCAATTTTTACGAGCTGTTGAATCGTGAATCTTTCCATGGTGAATTGACACAATGAATACGGGCATTTACATTTCAAACAGTGTTGCTTGCCACTATTAAGTTTCAAAGTTCTGACACTCGTATTGGAAAACTCTGTATTTACTGAACCGTATTTCTGCTTCAGATTGCTGGCTTAAATGCAGTGAAAACAAATCTTGCCTCAAACAACAAATCCCTAGGATGAAAAGTACACTGTGTACGGCAATATTAATCGATAATAAAATGTTTTAAACATCGAACATCGTTTGTATACCCTCGTCCAGTGCCCCCTTCTGCGAGTTTGGACAACATCAAACCAGGCTTAACAACATCTCAGTACAATCTTCTGCTACCTCCCGTGGTGTTAGACCATGTCAGTGTAGTGATGAGCTTATCAGTGATTTTTAGATCACCGGTATACCGGTGATCGGCTGACATAAGTCACCGTTTCTTTTAACAGTGTCTGCGGTCACTGTTTCATTGTGTGAAGGACACACTAGAGCAGTAGGAGCGTGGGAGCACGTCATCAACGTCAACCGGCCATTCGATGGAAAAAAAAGAACAGAGCAACTACGCGCTATAAGCAGATGCAAGTTATAACCAAATTTTCTTCAATTGCGCTTTAAGCAGATACACGTTATAAGAAAACACCAGTCGTCTGCACGCTATAGGCAAATTTTTATCGAGTACGCGCTATAAGCAAATGCACGTGACTGCGGTCGCTGTTTCATTGTGGGCACACTGGAGCAGGGAGCAGTAGGAGGTGGGAGCACGTCCGGCACGTCATCAACGTCAACCTTCCATTCGATGGAAAAAAGAAAAGAGACAGAAGCAACTACGCGCTATAAGCAGATGCACGTTATAACCAAATTGTCTTCAATTGCGCGCAATAAACAGATGCACGTTATAAGCAATTTTCATCGAGTACGCGCTATAAGCAAATGCACGTAATAAGAGAAAACACGGCGACTACGTGTTTTAAGCAGATGCATGTTATAAGCATATATACATCTACTACTCGCTTTAAGCCGATACACGTTATAAGAAAACACACGTCATCTGCACGCTATAAGCAGATACACGTTATAAGCAAATTTTCATCGAGTAGGCGCTATAAGCAAATGCACTATATATTAGTGATGACCACAGTCACTGTTTTTTCCTGTGCCCGTGATTTGGAAGTTAAATCCTAAAGCTTGGGTGACAGCCTTCCTTTTTGAGGATTGGTTTGGTTCTCACTTCATACCCAAAGTCGAACGTTATTGCCAATCCAAACAAATTGATGCTATTAATCGACAATAAACCAGGCTATCCTCCTGCTACTCTCACTAATTTCGATCCACGTGTAAAAGTTTATTTTTTGCCACCAAATACAACCAGCTTGTTTCAACCGATGGACCAGGGTGTCATCAAACCATTTAAAGGTTATTACACGAGATCATTTGCACATCTCCAAGAAGCTATGAAGCAAAGCAATGAGCTCTCTGTTATAGACTTTTGGAAACAATTTAGTGTTTTAAATAATGTCTGAATGATTGTGGCGTGTTCATATATTTTTTTCTTTATTTGGGTTTTTCAAAAAAAAAATAATTTTTTTTAATTGTCAATGTAAGTATCATTGACATACACAAAAAATATATTTACTTCCTATCTTTTCATAATTTATAGAAATTAATATAATTTATTTTTAGATTCATTTTGAAAACGGGAGGAGAATACTTCCCGAAACGTTAATGTTAAAAGTTTGTATTTTTTAGAACATTTTTATATTTTTAAAATGTTGTTCGTAAAAATTTGTCGGTAAATTTATTACAAAAAAGAATTACTGAGAAATTTGTCTCCGTTTGGTTTTTTGTTTTTACCCAGTGATTCTTTATTTACGTAAGAACAGATATTTTTGATATTTTTTGAGTTTTAGATCGTGGCGAAAAACCCAAATAAAGAAAAAAAAATTTAATGTTTTAGATACCGTGAACATTATTGAAAAATCTTGCGATGAAATTTCACAAAAAAACCTTCGATGGTGTCTGGAAAAAAGTGTGTCCATTTTTTTTCACTAATTAATCTCTGGTGGAATCAGCTTGATTAAATTAATCATGCTATTGAAGACGTCGATCTTGCTAGACAATTAAATTTAGAAGTAGATGGTGAGGACGTACAAGAACTGCTAAATTCACATAATCAGGAACTGACAGTTGATAGAGTTCATAGAAATGTGTGAGCAAAACATTGAAGAACCTGATTCTTTTTGCCCAGTTCAATCTGAAGATCAAATAACGGTTGCAAACTTGGCGGAAGCCCTCAGTTCATTTACAAAAGGGTACAAAAGGGTTAGAAAATTTAGAAAACATAAGACTCCAATAAAGAGCCCGTTTCAGTTACAAAACAAGGAGTAAAATAATATTAACGAGCTATGAAGAAACGTTGTTTGAGAAAAAAAATTTTCAGCCGTCAGACGACTTGGCTTGTTTTTGCTTTAAAATAGTATTATAATTTGTTTAATTATCTAAGATTTAAATACACGATTTTTTTTCTAAATTATTGTTTTCTTTAGTCCTTGGTCCCAGTTAAACAAAATATGTATATATGAAATTGTACTCCGACTTATGCGAAATTGACTACACGGTTGTCGTTCGGTCCCACATATCGCATAAGTTCGAGGTATTACTGTACTTAAAGTTACTAAAGCTGAACAGAAAACATTTTAAAATTGGAAAAGAACTGCAAAAAGGATATTAAAACACCAAAAAATCCGAATTAAAAATATTACCAACGTCACGAAAAAAATGATTATTCAGTGAAAAGAATACTACGATGAAAATTCACCGAAAATAATCAACATACAATTAATGATCTTACTTACGAGTAAATTTTCTGGTTTAACGTCTCTATGTACAATATTATGATTATGCAAATACGCCAAGGCAGAAACGAGATGTTTCACCATCAAGGCTGCCTGTTCTTCGGAGAATTTTTGTGCCACCGTGATCACATCAAAAAGATCACCGCCGGCAACATATTCGCAAACCAAATAAAGCATATTTTTTGTGTCGTGGTCCTCTATAAGGGACATAATGTTGGAATGAGTAACCGTTCTCAAAATTTTAACTTCATTTTCAATCATGTCTTCCTGAAATTAAAGAAAAAGCGATAAAGATTTAACAGAAAAAAAATTGTGATTAAAAAGGTCAAGCAATTTTTATTCAAATGTCAAACTTCCCACAGGACAACGAAATAAACCTTTCTTTTTGGATGAGGATATGGAGGATATGGCGATCAGAACCAGTCAAAAACAGCAAGATGAAGTGACAAAGGTTTTAGAAACGATGAAAAAATGGCAAGGCTCCAGGAAAGGACAGTATAACTGTTGAAATGCTAAAAGCTAAAGGTCATAGAACACTGGCAAAATTATACTAAAAATAAAAAACAAATTAATAAAAAGTACTCCAACTTATGGAAATATGCAGAAGTAATTATTTTACAAAAAAAAAGAAGCACATGAAGATTTAGATAACTACCGTCCAATAAGCTTTCTAGCAGTAATATACAAAGTTTTCAGCAAGATAATCTCTAAAAAAATATTAAGAAAACTGAAAGACCGTACAACCAAGAGAGCAAGAAGAATTCAGAAGTGAATTCGGTTCAATGGAATACATTTATGTTGCCCAGCAGGGCATAGATAGGAACAATCAAAAATGATTGAATAAAAAAGCATTTGATTCAATCTCAAAGCACAATTAACAAGAGCGTAGACAAAACCTATGTAAACCTACTAGGGTCGATATATGATGAAGCTACAGTTCACCTTGATGATCTTGAAGTTAAAACCATTGTAGAATGGGGTGTGCGGCAGGGTGACGTAATATCGTCTGTTCTTTTCTCAACCTGCATTGAAGAGGTATACCGTAATTTGGATTGGAAACAAGATGGAATAAAGACCAATGATTTAATTGGATCAAAGATTAATCACGTTTTCCCTTCACAAGGCCCAAAAGAGCTGCAAAGGGCTGGAGAACCATTTGGATTCAAAATAAAACTGAAAAAGAATCAGGTCATGTTCAAGAGCAATTTGCTGAGGACAGAAGGATTTCTATTTTAGAACGGGGTGTCAATGTTGTGGATCACTACATATATCTTGAGCAGAGGATTTCAATGGAGGGGTATATCGACCAGCGGATGGGAAGACGTGTTATGTGTGGTTGGCAGGAATTTTGGTGATGAATTGAATTGCTTGATGATTAAGGACAAACTCACACTTTGCCTGAAGAGAAAATTCGTTGATCAGCGCTGGTTGACAGGCATTTGGAAGAATAAAGAAATTGAAATGGAAAAGGGTCACCCATATAGATCAGTGCAATCCTGGAGTAGATCCGCATGGTTATAAACGCCCACGAAGAAGACCGAAAGTAAAATGAACTGATGACGTCATTAAGTATGTTGGACCCAAATGGCAGAGGAACGCATAGAAACGCACGAGTTGGAAACATACTGACGAGGCCTTCATCCTGCAGTGGATGGACCTAGGCTGATGATGATGACATATGTGATTAACTCTTATTCGAAAAAAACAAAGTTCACCCAACACAACTGCAAAATTCAAAAAGTAAACATATAAAATATTCCTCACCTTCCCTTTACACTTTGACTTGTCAATAATTTTAAGGGCGAATTCCTTTTCAGTTATCACTTCTTTGCACAATCGTACAATGGCGAAATTTCCATCTCCAATCATCCTGCCTACACTGTACCTTCCTTTCATACCGGAAGGCAAAGCTATATTATTATCTAAACTTAGTTTCTTCAGAAGACTTTCTTCAGAATCGTACGTTCTATTGAGTTCTTTCTTAGGCATTTTTGGTTTTGGTCCCGCTCTTAAAACAACAAATAATCAATAACTCAATAACCAAATCAATTTTCTAGGAATGATAATAGTCATTATGTAAACATAAAGTAATAAGATTAACGGCGTAGCGTTTGATCTGGCAATACTGTTAACGTCCCCTTTGGAAGGTACATAGGCCTATCTGATATGTCTTCACTATGAATTTTACCTATCTAGAGTCAATTGGTGATCCGTAGCAATTTTCTTCATGAACCAGATTTTTCTAGTGCATTCTAAAATACCGTCTAGGGGTTGTTTAGGGGTGGAGGTTAGGTGGTTTAAGGTATTTAAGGTAATGACACATTCCAACTTCACCATGACAAAGCCAGAATGAGTAGTAAATCAAAGATCAAAAGCAGGCTGATTTGCTTTTTTACAGCCAAGACCAAACGGTATCAGCATTTTCACCGAGAAGTTCTTGAAAGACCTCGAAAAAGGCTCATTCGAATGAGACCGAACATCAAGAACACCTGGGTGCTGAATCAGCCCATTGTGCTATCGCTTCGCAACCCCCTTATTCACCAGACTTGATCGTTGTGATTTTTTTTCCGTTTTCCCGTGATTAAAAATTGTGACAATGCGCCTTGTCACACAACGATTTCGATTTCGACAAGTAAAAGCATCACTGTGGCTCACAGTCTCCCTTATTCACCAGACTTGAGTCTTTTTCTCAAAATTGAAAATTTACCCAAAAAATTGGCACATTAGAGAACATTGAAAAGGCCGTAACCGACTATAAAAATGTCGTCCACGAAGAGTAAAAGAGTGTTTTATTATTATTTACAAAAATACTGCTTTCAGAACAAAAGTTTGGTTTCTTTTTAGACAGAATGTGTATCTTATAAATAAATACCCATTTCGAAGGCCCGGGGTTTTCTTATGTTGCTGTATAGTCTTGCTCTCCTCAAAATCCAACTCAAAATCTTCTTGAGAGTACCTCTCGTTACCGTAAATAAAGAACACATCTTCCGATTCGAAAAGATGCGATAATGCGGTCACTTGCTGACCTGAAAACCAATAACAAACTATAATTATTCGCAAAGATGCTCTGAAATGTACGATTTCATACCTGAAAGGGTAAAAACTTTTCGTACAGCTATCTGAGCAACCTCTGAGAAGGCACTCAACACTTGCTCTAGGCTTGAGCAATTCCTTTTATTAATAAGAAGTCGTAAGATCTAAAAATGATATATTCAGAAATTAAATACTAAAAATTAATCCATGAATATTGTAACTCTACGTAATCATGTCATAAATTATGTTCCCAATTGTGAGGAGGCGATAAAATGTTTTCTAATACCAGAATTTATTATTTAACCAAGCTAACTAAATTTCTAAACAAATGTAAACAAATCGATGTTAGCATCATCAGGGTAAGATTAAATCTTCTCAGCAGATAGGATCATCTCCTGACGATGCTAAAAAATTAGGGAAACGTGCATCGAGAAGATAAGAGAAGTAATTTGGTGTTCAGGGGTAAAACCAAAGGTCCCAATAGGGGAATTAAATCAGTTATGTATAGCCAACCTCGCAAGATCAGGACTCGACCAGTTGTTAAAGCGACCTAGAGCAAGAGCTTGAAGCTTACCGGAGATCCAACAAACGGAGACTGACGGCAACTCTGCGTAATATAAGAACCACGGGCGAAGGCGATACTTGCACAGCATGCGAATGGAGGACCTTTTCACAGATGAAAAGATGTTCACTGTTTACGAAGTGTACGCTCATAGATCTCGTGAAACTATTAAAAAAAATGGGGAAATGGAAAGAGGTCATCATTCGGTTCCAGTGATGGCTTTTTGGGGTGTCGTACGGTGGCCTCATTCAATTGCATTTCTGCGAGCAAATGGTCAAAACACGCGCAATAAACTATCAATACGATGTTTTTGGGAAGGTAGCAAAGCCGCTTAATATCACCTTGTTTGAAAGGAAACATTGGATCTTCCAGCAAAATTCAGCGCCATCTCTCAAGGTGAGATCCAGACAGCATAGTTGTCTGAGTATATCGCTGCTAAAGATTGGCCCTAAGGAAGTCTGGACCTCAATTCGTTGAACTATCGGCTGTGGAATGTTTAAGAGGAGAAGGTTTGCTCTAATTCTCGCCGCAATATGGAGGCCCTAATAGCTAATTTGGTGAAAGTAACAGCTTCAATTAGCTTCTTTATCCTTGAGCGTGATCCCTATTTGTTTTTGCTTATTTTCTATACTACGCACTTATGTAGAAGGGACAGAATGTACGGCAATGTACTCTCGATGCACTAATACTGATGGGCCTTATGTATGAATACCTTTCGTGGTTTTATTCCATGTCGAATAATCGTCACTATCCTGGGACGAACACAATCTGGTGGCACTATTCTCGGGGCATTAGTCATAGAACTATTGTTCCTATTCGATTTTCGAGCCTTTAAAGTGTCTGTTTTAGAATATTCTACTTTTTTGAATATCTCTCCTTTCCCACTAACTACATATTCTTTCCCATCTTCTAATTCTTCTATACTTAAAACCTAAAAAAAAAAAAAATGCATGAAGTCGATACCGGGAAACATATCCCAGCAAAAACAATTCGTTCTATATGCTTTCAAATGAATATGAAGTATGAAATAAAATTAATAAATCTATATGCTTTTATTAACAAGGTCTTTCTTTACCAGGCTAAAATAAGTTAACTAAGTTGAAATAAGTATACTAAACAACAAAATAATTTTCATTATGGCAACCACTACATAATGAAAATAAATTAAAAAAAATAAATCTTTAATAGAACCTAGAAATTAATAAAAGGAAAAATTTGGATATTTTGCTAAATGACCAGCTGGACTTGAATGGTTCTCCGTTATTAAACTTATATTGCCCTCCTAGACGTGCCCCGAAAAAACGGATTCCCCCACTATTATTTTTTTATGGTATTATTAGGTCGATGGACAGTTTAGGTTGTAATTACTTTTCTCACTGTTAGTTAAACATAGTTCTTATTTGAAAAAGACACTGTGTGTCAAAACAACTGTTATACTATACTGTTATTTATTTAAAATGAATTTTCATCAAGTTAAAAGTGTTTTAAGTGACGCTACTTTCGTTATTTTCAAAACAACGAAAAATAAAAAGAATTTCAAGTATTAATTAAGCATTGCTTTTTGATGAAGAAAAATACAGTTGAAGCAAAACAATGGCTTGGTAAATATTACCCAGACTCTGTCCCAGAAAAATCAACCATAATTGATTGGTATGTTGAATTTAAACGCGGCTGAGCAAGCACCGAGGATGCTGAACGCTTTTGATGTCCAAATGAGGTGGTTACACCAGATATCAGAAACATTCACAAAATTATTTCGCAAAACCTTAAAGTAAAGTTGCATGATATAGCTAATATCATGAAGATATCGAAAAGTGTTCATACCACTTAGCATGGACATTTGGGAATGCGTAAATTGCTATCGAAAATGGATACCGTGTTTGCTCATAGAGGACCAAAAACAACTGATGATTCTGAGCAATGTTTCAAGGTTTTTAAGCGAAATAAAATGGACCATCGGCAGGCAAGGTTATAGTCATCGTATTTTGGGATACGCATGGAATATTATTCATCGATTATATAGAAAGGTAAAACCGAATAATAGGTATCTATTTCAGTTCAGTTGAGATGTTTATGACCTTAGCAATTTCACTCAAAGTCAATTGTCCGTCATCCATAACTATATCATGTATAGAATTAATTATTTGTTTAGTAGTTGCACTTATTGGACGTCTAGAACGAGAATCATCATCCATGCATACAAACCATTATTTTTGAAGGAGCAGACTCCCCTACTACATTTACCATTTCAGTATGAATTTCCATTGTCTTTAAACCTTTTTTTTACAAAGAATTTAATCACTACACGATTTTCAATACGTTCCATTTTAAAAAATAACACTGATGCGTTTACTTTAAGCTGCTGTTTTTGTACGAATGAATTGATAGATCGACGTGAAACTACACATATGTTCATATGAAGGATGGAACTTCAAAATGTAGTAAAATATATAGTTCCTTTACTGCTATATAGGCGTCGCTCCGCGAACTTTTCAGTTAGCCTAGTACTATGTATATTAGATAGAAACGACCAATCACAATAAGACGTAGCAATTCTTTTTGTGAACCAGATTTGTCTAATGCTTTCTGAAAATGAGTGAGAATAACTTCGCGGGTCAGTTAAGTCAATACTTTCGCCTCCCATTTACCGTCTCGAGTTTTCTTCTTTCCTGAGATAATGAAAATAATAGGAAAAATTATCGAACCCTGCCTAAATGGAATTTGTTTTCGAAAAATTTAAAAAAAAAACCTTCCACTACTCAGTTCCTCATAACCTTTTCAGCGAAAGCTATTCAGGCTAATTTGTCGTGGGTATTTAATGCTGGTTTCTTTTTCAATTCTTTTCTTACAGTATTTTCGGGCTTTTTTTAATAATCTTTGGATAATACTAACTCTTATTTGCATTTTAGCTTCCTGAGAAATTACTGTTGCAGTCTTACAGGAATTTGATATAATTTCCAGTTTTTTTCAATTCTTGACAGAGCAGGTGACCTCCCTAACAAACGATGAGTTCCGTATGCAGCTTGACAAACAATGAAAAACTTCGTTCCGAAAAAATTAAAAGTCTTTCTTCTTTCGAAAAACAATTATTTTTCCTTATAATGAATCATATTTTTTGTATACAAATACACAATATTAAACCGATCAATATCAGAACTAAACTGATAAACTGTGATAAAACTTCTAAATATAAACGAGCGTGTCTAACATTTTGACGCCAAAAAAGTAAATATTTACTAATAATTGTTTTTTTTATTCTGATGAAAGCAACTCTTTTTCCATTCTCCAGTATTTTAACCTTTATTTGAAACAAATAAAAAAAACACTAAAAGAAATAAAAACGCCTAAGTACAAGCGAATCTATGGAAAAAACGAGTTTCCAAATCTAAGACTTGAAATTGGGTAATTGTGACAAAGGATATGTAATTGAACTATGTTCAAAATTTGAAAATTATTCATCGTCCAGTTTTCTTGAAAAATTATATTTTCGACCGTAGTTATACATAGTGTCTTATGGTAGAATGATTTCCGCTACGGATTTTTCCATTTTTTCACTATTAATCTTCCAACTTTATATAATAAAAAACATCACTTGATAAAGTTTAATATTTGCAGAATGTTATTATATATAAATATAATCGGGTTACCGATATAATTATTTAAATAATTGAAGTCAAACTTTCTTTTCGATTCTAAATAATAAATAGAATAAAATAGACTTTCGATTATTAATAATCAAACACTCGACCAAAAGTTTGGCAACGTCGTGCAACCAGCTGAGAAAAAAAAGAGATAGAGTTATAAAGAGAGATTACTATGTATGACATTTTAGAATTTGAAGTTAAAAAAGTTATTTTTCTTACAGAATTTGCCTTTGTGTCTAGAATGCATATTTTTTACATAAATGTTATATCTTGTAGCGTCAAAATGCTCATACATATACGCAATATACGACGGTTGATCAATAAGTATACATGTTTGATAACAGATGGCGTTAACGAGTGAAAGTGACATTACCATCGTGTACTGCAGACCGTTAAACGACCTCATGCTGAATTTCAGATAAATTCATAGGTTAGTCTTTTTTACAGCCAGTTGTATCATTCGTGTTTTGTATTTCTCGATTAATGGAAAAAGAGTAATATCGATCCGTAATTTATTTTTCATTTTTGGATAGAAAAACATGCGAAGAAATAAAAGTGAAGTTGGATGCTGTCTATGCGGACCCTTCACTATTTATGACAACCGTCAGATATTGGTTTAACAAGTTTAAACGTGGTCGTACGTCGTAACTTTTCGATGCAGAACGGCAAGGACGCCCGTCAGACGTGGTTACCGAGAAAATCGTCGAAAAGGTTTATGACATGATTCTAGCTGATCGCCGAAGGAAAGTGCGAGAACTAGCTGAGGCCGTAGGTGTCTCGTACGGAACGGCAACCAAGATTTTAAATAATAAAAATAGGTGTGAGGAAAGTGTCGGCCCGATGGGTGCCGCGATTGCTCAGGGTGGACAACAAGCGGGTACGACTAACAATGTCAAAGCAGTGTTTCGGCCGCTTTAAGCGAAATCTGCAGGACATTTTATGTCGAGTCGTCGCCGTTGATGAAACCTGAATACATTATTACACGCCAGAGACCAAGAGACAGTCAAAACAACGGAGCTTTCTGGGTGAATCTGCTCCGAAGAAGGTAAAAACCGTTCCATCATTTACATTTCAGTAATGGATAGACAAACACACCCTACACCTCCAGACATCCATGCCTGTACCAGGATTCGAACCCGAGACCACCGCGGTCGGCATTTTTCCAAGTTAAGATTATATTAGTAAGCCAGACACTTAAAGGTAGGTTGTTGTAGTCTTCCTCAGCTTGTTTAATAAACCACTGGGTGAGAGGCAAGTCATCGTCCTCATCGAACTCGCAAAGCGTTGGTTGGGACCACCAAACCTGTTGCCAAGCTTTGGAAACCATTTCAATAGCATCGATCATATGTATTGCTATTGGTGTGCTTTTTTGCACTTAATATTAGCTGTCGTACATAATAAACTTTCAAACTGTGAATAACTCCTTGATCCATTGGTTGCAGAAGGGTTGTAAAATTTAATGGCAAAAAATCCAGTTTAATCTTCTTAAGATTCGTACAATGCGGATGAGCAGGGCAGTTATCAACAAGCAATAATATGTTCCTATTTTCTCTTATCAGTTGTTTGTCCCATTCGAGAATTCCCTTCCCTGTATAATTAACTGGTGGTTTTTTTAAGTTTTTACAACACCTGGGTTTGTTACATTTGCCGATAACTACTAAGTTTGCGTTTTTCAGTTCCGGTCGTGTTTGCGCACACAAGAACGGTTATTCTTTCCTTCGATAGTTTTCTCGCGATACATTTTTCACCCTTAAAGATCTTTTGTACGATCTGGAGCAAGTTTGTAAAAAAGACCAAGTTCATCGGCGTTAAAAACATCACTAGCATCATAATTTCTAAGATGGAACTAATCTTTATTTAACCTAATCCATCGCATTTTCCAGGTTTACACTTGCAGCTTCTCTTCTCCCTGAATTTTACCAAAACTTATGTTGTACCACTTTTTGAATGTATGACCAACCCGAATCGCAAGAAAATCGAGCAACATTAAACATTTTCGCAAACTCTTCCTGAAGAACGGACCCATTAATTGTAGTATTCATGCTTCTTTGATACGCAAACCATTGAAGTAATGCTTCATCGATGTTTTTTTAAACAGGTTTGCGAATTATGTTATTTTGTTTCGAAACTCCGCGGAATTGCAATATTTTGTTTGTTTTTCAGTATCGTGGACACTGTTGTCTTTTTCAAAGCCCTGGATTTGCAGATGTCGACTTGTTTAGCACCACTTTCTATCACCTGAATTATTGAAATTTTTTCATCAATTGTTAAAGCTCTCCGAACCATTTTAGAGCGGACACAATTCGTTTATAAATCCACTTAAACACGATCACAAACAGCACAACTGCTATACAACACCAATAAGAAAACTAAAGTTGCTAAATAAAATTATCGGGAATAGGCTATTTAATACAAATACATAACTCTAAGTAAATAATGCTGGGCCTAATCGCAAAAAACGGTAGCGTTTATCAGTCGGTCCAAAGACGGGCAGCCCCGTCTTTTGCTTTGATTTCTTGCCGTTCTACCGCACAATACATGTTACCCAAATATAAGTAAAATTAATTAAAAACAAAAAGTACCTTATATCTTAATACGAGTGCAGAAGTACTTAATAATGGAGTACGTTATAAAAAATTAATTATCTATTGAATACTTCATAATAACTGCCGGACTTGGTTATTCGGTACATTATATCCATAGATACGTAATAAGCGTGTACGTTATAAGTGAGCTGTACTGTATTTCCAATTTATCACATACAGTATTTCCCTTAGTTACTACATCCTATAATCGGCCATTTTTCTACCTCACTCTTTATACATAAGATTATAAAAACTATACATTCCTGCTAAATTGATATTAGCATAGTAAAATAATTCAATACACTCATAAGAAAGTTTATATTTCTTTTTTTTTATTTTCACAAAGAATAAGGTGAACGTTTTAAAAATTCCCAAGTTAAAAAAAGTTACAAAACAAACCAAATACACATTACTTTCCAAAGCTTCCAATAATATTTATACCTGTTTATTTTTATTCGGAATGCCTCTTACACTACTGCAGCATGATTCAGAACATTTAGGTTTTAAAATGAAAGTGATAACCCAATTTCTTAAACTCATAAATAAACACAATTACAATCACCTGCCCACTCTCCACAAGTACATATAAAACCAGTACATTTCGTGTTTATGTAACGAAAAAAAAAACTTTTAATGCATCTGTGAGATGTTGAATTGCGCAAAAATAAACGAAACTTGAAGACTGTATTTATATATAGTCAGTCATAAAGATCTACATACGAGGTTTGACTATTAAATAACAAGACTGACGCTGTAAAACATTTTATTTTGATTTCATACATATTTACTTATTATTACCTTCACTTCCTCTATCCCTACAATATTTCATGTGAATCTTAAATTGCTCGACACAGCGCTGGAGGTCTTCTGTCAACTCTTTCAGAACGCATGACGCTTTCTCTTTCACAGCTTCAACGGACTCAAATATTGTTCCTTTTAATCCAGATTTCACCTTAGGGACGGCGCAAGATACGGTGAATAAGGGATGCTGTACTTGGCTAGAAACCTCTTGACGGACAATGCAGAATGAGCCGGCGCATTGTCTTGGTGGAGAACTCATGACTTGTACTTCTACAATTCGGGTTGTTTTTTTCTTATTTTTTCACGGAGTTCAGCAAGAATATGAAGGTAGTAATGTTGATTAATAGTTTGACCTTCAGGAACTCAGTGAATGTACACGATCCCATGAATATGGAAAAAAACAATCATTTGAATTTTGATTTTTTCATTCGAGCTTTTAAGCTCCCGGTGAATTTAGGCTGTTCCAGTGCATGGATTGACGCTTCGTTTCATGATCATAAGTAAAAACCCATGTTTCGTTACATGTTATTATCCATTTCCATTCGAAGTTTGGGTCATTTTAAATGGCATTCAAAGTATCACTACAAACATCTTTGCGATCTTCTTGTTGAAACGGGAGAATTTTAGACAGCATTTTGGCACACTTTTTGCATGTTAAAATTGTTATGTAAAATTTGCTGTACGCATTCTTTGTCATTTCCTGCAGTTTCAGCAATCGTACCAATACTTAACCGACGGTCAGATCGAACCAGATTACCGATTTTTTCGATATTGTCATCTGTTTTTGACGTGGAACTGCGACCCAGGCGTGGAATCTTCAACGTCTTCTCGGCCATCTTGAAAACACTTAAACACCACTCAAAAATACGTGCACGTGATAAACATTCATTGACACACTTATTTCAATAAATTATAAGTTTAAGTAGCGATTTTTCCAAGATTCAAGTGAAATTTCACAACAATTCGTTGCTCTATTGTTACACTTAACATTTTTGCGGCGAGGTATATGTAATCTGCATTCGAAAGAGAAGGCTTCACGCTAAACTGCTGTTGGTCGCTGGCGTTTGGCGCATGCGTACTTCTTCTGTAGCAGCGTCAGTCTCGTTATGTAATAGCCACACCTCGCTGATCTTTGTGCTGAAATCCAAGAAAAGGACATCCAAAAATATATGATTTATGTTTTCAATTTGGTTACATGGGCATAAAGGGCTGTTTTCGATCTTCATTGTAAAAAGGTGCTTTTTGGCAAGGCAATGGGCAGTTTTCAGTCTGATTATATTTGTGATGTGTATTCTATTGATAAAAGGAAATTTATAATACAATGGGCCCGTGGGAAATCAGATGTGATTTGACCGAACCAGTATATTTTGTATTTTAGTGGATTTTTCAACTTCAAGGAAAATTCTTGAAATATTTTTGTTTTGATTAGTGAGATTATGTCGATTTTGCCGAGATTATAATTTATATTATTCAATATTATATTTTTTTTCAAGAGAGGGAGCGGCAGAGTCATTTTAACTATTACCAACTGATTTATTTCCAATAATTCGCTCCGCTGTGGTAGTATAGAAAAAAAAATGCTCATAAATAACAAACTGGAGGGAGCAATTTGTATCAAACGAAAAAGTATGTCGAATATTTTTTACAGAAATTATACTTGATAAAAAGAAAACAACGAAAATTATTTCTGTTAATAGTCAAATGTGTTTAAAAGGTATTTTTAAAATATGTTTTGTTGCTAAGGAAACAAAGAAACTAGTAAAAATATTACCCGCTGTTTTAAATATATATATATATATATATATATATATATATATATATATATATATATATATATATATATATATATACGGCTCTACATTCCAATGGGAATTCTTTTGAGCTCTAGAAACTCATTTCTTGTGGTGAGTTAGTCCACGTTCCTCTATTCTTAACTTATTCTATCCTATTGTTTGTCTTTGCATAAGCAAAGACGTGCATAAGCACGTATCTCGGTCCTGTATATTTTCCCACCATGCTTGTATTTCCAATTTCCTTTTGTCTTTTAATATCTGGTCCTTCCTCTTTTAATATCTAGTCTCCACATTGTAATTTTCTTTACTACTTTGTTATCTTCCATTCTTCTTATATGGCCAAACCAGCGACGTCTTCTGTATTCATCTTCTGCAACTTTCTTTAATCCATATATTTTTCTTACTATCTTTCTTTCGAACTTTTCCTGTTCGTAACATTTCCTGTTCCAAGCTTGTTAAATTGATTAGTTCCGCACCATAGACTTTATATGCCTTCATTTTTGAATTTATACTTATGTTTTTGCTTTTGAATTTATAATAGGCTCTGTGTCCCGCCTGTACTTTGTGATCAATCCCCATGTTTCTGTCGCTTTTGCTATTTGTTAGTATTCCCAAATATATTTTAAGTTTTCCACTACTTCACATTCGTAATTTCGTATTTTTACTGATTTGATTGTAACTCTTCTGTTTCCTTTCCTTATTCCCATATATTTGCTTTTTTCTTGATTTATTGTGTTTATTGTGAGGCCTTGCATTTTTCTTGTCCAATTTTTTAGATTGCTTCTTCCAGGCTTATTCTGTCTCTAGCTATCAGAATAAGATCATTTGCATATGAAACTACTTATATCGCTTTATTGATGACTGTTCCCGTGAAATTACACTCTTTGATTGCTGCATCCAGTGTTAATATAATCAATGTTGTTGATAGCCCATCTCCCAGGCTCACTCCTAAATTAATCTCAAAATCCTGTTTTTCCTTCCGCTCCTCTAAGTACTGCTTGTGAATTTTTCATCGTCATTTCTGTTAGTCTTATTAGCTTGCCCAGTATTTTCATGTCAGTCATAGCTTTTATTACTTGTCCCCGTTTCATACTATCGAAAGCTTGTTTGAAGTCAATATACACAATTTGTAATTCCATCCTATATTCCTGAGATTGTTCGATTATTTGCTTTACTATATGTACCGCTTCTATGGTAGATCTGCCTCTCCTAAAGCCATATTGATAGTTTCCAATTTTTGCTTCTGTATACCTCATTAATATGTTATTTATTATCATGGTCAGTATCTTATATACAATGCTAAGTGATGTAATTCCCCTGTAATTTGTAGTCTTTTAGATCTCCCTTCTTACAAAAAGGCATTATTATTTCATTTTTCCACGCATTAGGCATTTTTTCTTTCATCAGCTTAAATATCCTTCTTCTTAAGGCCCCCGTATCTTATCATCTCATTGACTATATTATCCAATCCACCTGCTCTATTTAATTTAAGTTGAATTATTACATCATTAAATTCTTCTATAGATATATCCAGTTCTTCTTCTTCCATATTGCCTACCAGGTTCCCATCCTTTTCCCTTGCCGTCACCGTTCTGTTATCTGTTAATATTTTCTTAAAATGATTCGATTGTTGTGTTTCTTTTCGCATTTTATTCTCCATCTAGTTTTCTTAGTTTTTACTAGTTTAGTGCTGTTTTTTTTTAATTTCCTGATATGCCCTATGGTCTACATCACTGCCTGTTCTTAAGCACTTCAATCCAGCAGCCCTTTTCATCTGCATTATTTCTTTGTATTCTTCGTCAAACCATTCCTTCCTTCTATGGATTTTTGTCCCATTCTATTCGATAAAAACCATATTTAAAAATAAGTAACAATGTATATGAAATAAATATATTATTTATAAAAAACAAACAAAAATTAAACTTTAATCTCGTAAATAGATCTAAGAAAAGTCTTCTCGTAGTCCGTATTCTAGTAAATTAGGCGTTAGTTTTCATGAAAGCTGGCAAATAGTCACTACAAATTACGTTAACATGTTCCAAGCACAGCCCAGTAGCACAACTTTTACAAAAATATTTCGTTTTTCTGTTCATTCGGCAATTACAAAAACTGCATCTTCCGTGTTTTCCAATATTTTTTGCTTGGTTTTTATTTTCAGGACCTACTACTCCTCATATTTCATCATACAATTCTCCATCTGAGTAAAGTAATGTTTTTTTTTGTCAACTCGCATTTTATATCACTATTCTATTTTTTCTTATTACTTTTCTTATTAATTATACTTATATTATGAAATTGTAGATAATTTATAAAATTAGCGCGAGTGGTTGAGAGACCATATCTGCAAATAACTGTTAATAACTTTACAACAAATACACCTACACACACAAACCTACATACACCTACAAACCTACAAACCTAAATACACCTACACACACATAACATTCGATACTAATATTCCACGACTTCTAAGAAGGTATTGGGAGGGGCAAAGGGCTTTAGCAGCGGGTTTTTTTAAAAATCAGCAATTTTCACTGCACCCGGTCTCAAAATCCATAGCGCGACCACCGGAGAGTTGAATAAAGACTCTGTAATTTTACTAACAGAAAAGTCTTTTTTTTCTAGATTCTCCAATGCTATAACTGTATATGATGAGCCAATATCATACAGAGTCGCTATTATGTATAGAAACGGTCAAGTATCTCGAGAACGCTTTGAGATTTTTTAATGAAATTTGTACACAAAAATCAGGAAAGTTTGCTACTTTTTGGGTATATTTCTTTTTCTCATCGCATATTTAAAATTCAAGGCTAACTTGATTTTTTTTTAATGACAACAGTACTTGAATTTGGCATTATTGAAATGAGCATTTTTTTCTGAATTT
The DNA here is from genome assembly GCA_031761425.1 of Cosmopolites sordidus. NCBI lineage: Eukaryota > Metazoa > Arthropoda > Insecta > Coleoptera > Curculionidae > Cosmopolites > Cosmopolites sordidus. The sequence continues at coordinate 913,967 of JARFXV010000268.1, read as the reverse complement.
AACGAGATAAATATGGTATGTATTATCTTTCAAAATAGATTTTAAAACATGGGTAAAAGGTATTTCGGTTTGTTGTAGGACAAATATATTTTTTCATTTAGTAGGCCATGAAATAATGTATGACAGATGAAGTATTTGATTACGCTTGAAAATTGTTAACTTCAATTTGTGAATTTCAAATTTGCAATACAATAAATATGATACAGGGTGACACAGAATAACGGGAATTTTTTAAATGCGTAGTAGCAGCCATGAGCAGGTGGCAACACTGCGGGACAGTGACCTTGAGCAAGCACTTTGTCATTTTAGTAACCATGGATCAGTGGAACGGACAATAGCGTGCGTTAGCCATAAAAATGTCTTATTAAAACAGTGATAGTTTGGAAGCTGCACAGAGGGAGTTCCGACGTTTTTATAACTTCGTAATGGTGCCGTCCCATCAAAACACGCGATAAAAAGTTGGATTAATATATTTGAAAAGTCTGGATCTGCCTTAAAGAAGAAACCAACAGGACGACCAAGAAGTGCTGGTACTCCACAGAACATTGATGTTGTACGCGAGTCTGTCTTACGGAGTGCATGGCGTTCAGTTCGCAAACAAGCAGCTGCGATTGAAATGTCCCGGGAGAGTGTTCAGAATGTTCTAGATTTGAAATTGCATCCATTCAAGCTGCAGATAGTGCAACAACTGAAGGAAAACGATTACCAGTTGCGATTAGAATTCTGTCAACAAATGATAACACACCTAAACAATGTCGATAAATTTCTAAGCAAGTTGTGGATGTCAGATGAGGCCCATTTTCATCTCGCAGGTTACATGAATAAGCAGAACAGCGGTCAATGAGTCAATGAGGAATCTCAACAGCAGAATTCAAGAATGCATTCGTACAGGAGGATGGTATCTAAAGGAAGTAATTTTCAAAAAATGATAAATTCCATTAATGTTTCTTAAATGGCAAATTTTAAGGTTTCAATTACTATGAATAAAATATTTTTCTTTCATCATTCTTGGTTTTAGTGGATTGTTAAAAAGTTTTTTGTGTCACCTTGTATTTACGAATAAAAAGTAGCAACTAGAGAAACGGGATAGAGCGTTGTACTCCAAGGGAGCACTTATCTTCCCCAGCGAACCCTAGTAAGGGGGGTTGTTGTGCCCTATACAGTCCTTTTATTGCAGTTGCGGGACTGCACGCACGTTCTGGCTTCACTCGCACGCACGTCGCTGATGTATAGGCAACGTCATCATCATCGATCTCAAAAGCATGGTCGTAAATTTTTGTGGGTGTAAGTCGATGGAAAATAGCAACGAAAAATCTTCGTATTATATGCCATAACACCGCGTCAGATGAAGGTTAGTGAGTCAAAGTCAAATGTCAAAGTAATCTCCTCTCACCGCAATACATCAATGCCAACGTTTTTCTGGTATTTCCTTCAAAGCGGCGAGTAAACTCTCTTCGATGGATTCCATGGATTCATAACAATGTCCACGAAGTGGTTTCTTCAATTGAGGGAGATGAAAAAATCACACGGTGCCATATCTGGAGAATATGGTGTGTGTGGAACGCTATTTGTTTCATTTTAGGCGAAAATTTGATGAATAATTATTGCGTTATCGAGATGTAAAAACCATGAACTGTATTGCCACAAATCTGGTAGTTTTTGTTCGAATGGATTCGCGCATACTTAAATAATATTTTTTATGGATTCTTTGACCAGTTGAAACTATTTGTGGGCAAATACCACGGTAATTAAAAAAAACAGTTAACATAACTTTGATTTTTGACTGCCCTTGAAGCTCACTTGATTCTTGAACTGTTTCTGGGACATAAGCATAAATCCTAAAATAAGCATCAATTCATTTTCAGAACACACTTCTGCGACCATTAATCGACTCTGCATTCATCAGAGCATTCATGCTTCTGCATGCATCAGAGGTTACCAGATAGAACGCTATACCACCATTGTCATTGCTTTATTTACCCCCTCGTATCACCAAGAAAAATAATTTGATCACCGCCGTTCTCTAATTTAAAGTTAGAAAAGGTATTGTAACCTTTCGATATGCACTCTATTTGCCTAATCTAGGTTCATGTGATTATTTCATTTGATTATATTAGATTCCCTCGAGGTTATGGCCATCGTGATCGCAGCTCTACACAAAGTGCCAAAAACTATAAATCCAAAGAGTTTATAGATATTCCAAACCGAAAATTGTTTAAAAGCCTTTCAGTGTGTTATGAATGAAGCTTATTAAAAAAAGTCTTTCGTGGTTCGGAAAATATAGCCCTGTATTTTGACACCAGTCAAACTTAAATGTCATCCAAAGTGTGATTTGTTTAGTTTAAAGTACTAATATAATAATTAAGGTAAACTATATTTGTTTGTAAAACCGAACCGATTGCTTAACCACCGAACAACGCCTTAGAATTGTTAAAAAGTTTTTATAAAAATGGTGATTCTGCCGTAGCCACATTTCGCGCCTTACGAGCAGAATGTGGTAGCCATAATAGTTCTAAGTGCACAATTTCCAACACAGTCGAGAAATTTTAAAATACTAGGTCTGTTACGAATGTGGTAAGACATGTGCATCATCGCAACGCTCGCTCGATGGAGGAGATCGTTGCTGTTAGTGAAAGTGTGGCTGAAGACCCAAATTTATCGATTTGTCGGCGTTTACAGTCGGTGGGCTTGTCTTACGACACATTATGACGTATTTTGCATTTGGCCTTGCATTTTCATCCTCACAAAGTTCAACTCACGCGAGTATTGAAGCCCGCCGACCGTGGAATGCGCCGAGCGATTAGGTGCTTGAACATTCACCTAATTTTTCTAAGAAAATCTTCCTCAACGATGAAGCTCATTTCTCGCTTCTACATTTGTTTATAAATGTATAAATAAGGTTGTGTTGAAACCACTAACAATGTATTTTAGCATTCTCCACCTAAACAAACAAAAGCAATATTATTAGGTCCAAATATCACCAGAGATTATTGCACTTTGGAAATAATCATAATATCTAAGGCATAGAACAAATTCCAATACAATTTAAACAATTAATTGTATAAATATTTATTATTTAGCACTACCAGTTGAAAAATACGAATTAGACTTTTATCATAGACATTTATTTAATTGACATTCAGCATGGCACGCTAAATGTACACATTATCTATAATGTAGTATGGTGTTTATACCCTTAAACAATGACTCATTCATTAAATATTTCAATAATATAATACAATTTCCACTACATCAAGTAAATAATACAATCTGAACTTTTCAGTACACAGTATGTCGCAAAAATAACGGAACTTTTTAAATAAAAGATCAAACAATTAGTTAGTTTGCCAAAATTATTTTAATTTTTATTCAAAATACATCCACATAAACATTTTTATTTCATTAAATATTGATCCTTCGCGAATAAAGTTAAGCTTATATTTAATCAATTGTTAGTAACTCCTTATTTAGGAACAAATAATCTAATCTAAGATCTCCCAAATTACCAGGATATTTAAATTCAGAACCATTGTTGTACTTACCTTCTTTCCATCCATCGAATACACATTTCTAACCCCATTAGGCAAAGTTACATTTTTTGCTAATATTGATGTAAGCTCACTGGTGAGGCTATCAAAAGATCTATAACGTTCAGGGGCTACAGGTATTACAACACCGTTAAAAAACTTATTCCCATTATGGTAAAACCTGTAATCAATTACAACTTATAACCCAAATTGAAAAAAAAACATGTCTGAATGTTGTAAAGATAAATACTCAAATCAAATGCTTTGATTAGAAGTAAAATTAAACTGACCTGACTCTTTTGGCTTTGGCTGTTCGAGCAGTAGAAGAAGGCCTATTTTTCGTTTTTAAAGAGTCGTCCAGTCCATTCTCAAACGATTTTTCAGAATCAGATCGCAGTGAATTAAAACTTGCTGGTGATATACTTCTCGAGCTGATCAAGTTGTTTTTAGACATGGTTTCGTATAAATTACTTTTTTGCTTACAATTTCTTTGTCATAATTGATGCATTTGTAGTTATTTAACGTTAAAAATCGTATATACTAGAGAAAGGTACCGCCTAGCACAGCTGTCACTTGTGAGAGCACTGAAAAGGCACTATAATTGTCCCTCGAAATAATTTTAAGGTCCAGCGGGCCGAAAAAGAGCAAAACACATTATTTAACCGCGGAAAAAACGTAAAATTGTTTTAAACTAACTGTTTATTTCGTGAAAAAGTTAATAACCTCTTTTTTGTCAATAGTGGGAGGAAAAATTCCCAGGAATTAATTCCCAGGCTTGCCAAATGTTATCTTATCTAACATTTAATCTAGCTTTTTATTCCGAAAGGCGAAAATAAATCACCTGACTAAAATTTTAACCAATAACAAATAAGCTTGCCACCATTTTATTTTATTATATTTGTATATTGGCTACATTTGTCAAAAGTCACTATATTTGGAAAATAGTTTTGATGGCATCTATGACAGTATATTTAAGCACATTTTGAATTTTATTTAATTTTTATTAATAATTTTTATAATGGTCCGTAAATTAAAATATCACGAACAGAAACTACTTAAAAAAGTTGATTTTATTTCCTGGGAAGTTGACAACAATTTACACGAAGTAAAAGTGCTTAAAAAATATCACATCCAAAAACGAGAAGATTATACAAAGTAAGTTTTTAAAATAATTTGTGTATATTTGTTATATTTTTTTATTTTATGTAGGTACAATAAACTAAGTAGGAATATTAGAGAATTAGCAAGGAAAATTAAAGAAATTGACTCCAAACATCCATATAGGACAGAATCTAGTGCACAATTGTTAGAGAAATTGTATGTTAAAATAATAAAATTAAATCTTTTACCAGTTTTAATGAACTTGTTTAGATATGCTATGGGCCTTATTCCAACACGTTGGGACTTAAGTTTAGCTGAAAAAGTTACAGCGTCATGTTTTTGTCGAAGAAGATTACCTGTAGTTATGGTTCGAAGTGAGTTAACTATTTTATATAGTTTCTCAATACAAAATTTTTTGAGTATTTTGGAATTTTAGATAAAATGTCTGAGAATATTAAAGGAGCAATAAAACTAATCGAACAGGGACATGTTAGAGTAGGACCCGAGTCAGTGAAAGATCCAGCCTTTCTCGTTACTAGAACGTTAGAAGACTTTGTTACATGGGTAGATAGTTCTAAAATTAAGAAACACGTTATGGAATATAATGGATTGGTAAGTATTTTTATTTTATTTTTGTCGAAAATCGAAAAAAAACCTGATTTGTATTTTTTGCAGCGTGATGACTTCTTAATGTAGGAAATAAAAAAGATAATTTGTAAATAAAATATATTGTAATAAAATATAACAAAAACTTATGAATTAGCAATTTCAAGCATTTTATCTATATCAACAAGTTTTTCCCTTGGCTTCCCAATAATACTCCCTTTATCAACTTCATATTTGTCTATTTTTTCCCATCCCTTCCAATCAACTATGGGAACATTCCTTTTATTTAATATTTCTTGAACACCCTCAAAGCCTCTCTTGTTATCAATTAATAAATTATCTTGATCTATGTCTTGACATATTCTTTCTGCAACTCCAAAAGCATTGGACATTGTTGTCAGAATTACACCTACTGGTCCAGTTCCTAAACAACGATTAAATGTTTAAAATAAATCATTAAATATGTCCTTTATGGAATCTACCTAACCATCCGCTGGTATATAATCCATTTGTTATTTTACCGTGGTTGTTTTTGATGACTCCTAGTTTATCATCAAATGGTATAGATGGATCTACTTGGATGCTTTTGTACCCTAAAAGAAATCAGTAGCATCGGTACTTGGTAACCTTAATAACATTTACATTTAAAATAATGAATGGTTCATTCAAATATTTATTCGTCCAGAAATTAACGCAGGGACTTTAGTGCTAATAGTATTCTCAACATAAACTGAGTTATACACAGTATGTCGGCAAAATAACGGAACTTTTTAAATATAAAAAAACTACTAGCCCCATTTGTTGACACAGTACATAATCCGAAAGCTGTATATCTTCCCTCTAAAACGAGACCACCATCATTAAAATCGATTAACGAACTGTCAAGTTATAGTTCCTAAAGTGACAGTACCTTCTGTCACCTCATCACAAAAACACGATGGAACAAAGAGCTAATATTAAATTTTGTTTCCACTTTTCGGTAAAACTAAAGAAACATTTGAATTGATGAAAAAGTTTATGAATGATCATCATAAACTTTTTGATGATCATTGCTTATCCTGTAAACGTGTGTTCGAGTGGTATAAGCGATATTAGGGCGGTTATGATGCTTTGAAAGACGACACAAAACCAGGTCGGTCAAAAAGCAAAAATCGATGAGTTGGTGGAAAAAGAGCGTGAAATGATCACCTAGGATGGAAAGCGGAGGAATTAAATACGACCAAAGACCAATGCCATATCAAAACAAGCCTGTGTGCTCCAACATCCTCCACATTCGCCTGATTTATCTCCGGGTTACTATTTCCTATTCCCGAAACTCAAATTGGCCATGAATGTATCATGACAGTGTTACACAAGTCCAAGAAGCCGTGACGACGGTCGTTGAGGCGATTCGGAAAAAGGACATAAAACAATTTATGCTAGCATTGATTGAACGTGTCGAGCGGTGTAGTGATGCTGAAGGGATGTATTTTGAATAAAAAGAAATAATTTTGGCAAAATACCTAATTGTTTTTTTTTATATAAAAAGTTCCGTCATTTTTCCAACATACTGTGTATGATAGTCTCCTGCTTTAATTTTGTGTCTCTCCAAAGAAGCAGTTGTAGTCTCTTTACTGACTCTATTTTACAGTTACAGCTTCTGGAATGTTCTGCTATGGTTGACTAGTTCATTTCACCTTGTATATGTCCCTACAGTGACATATTCAAACTTTTTTTCAATAAAAACGGAAAATATTCCGACAGAATTTTGAACATATGTATTTGTATGAAAGGGGCTAAGAATGGTTGGTGATAGGGTCTCTGAAAAAGTCTATGGTGTCGACCTCTGAACTATAACTAAATGTTAAGCAAAATCCCTAATCTACTAAAGATGCATGAACAAAACCTGCATTCATGCCCGTGGCATCCGTGCCCTGAGCCCTGCAGTGCGGAACACAACTAACAGAAGAAAGATAAGGACGAGCTTCCGGTACCTAAAAACAAATTAACCCCTAATGAAGAGTCTCAGGTCTTCCAGGATAGATTGGTTTTAGCTTGGAAAAACAATTGTTGCTACAAAACACGAACCTCAACAGAGACATGAGATTTGGTACATAGAAGATAAAAACCTTATATAAACTAAGAGCTCTAAGCAAAATCCTTCAATAGGTAAGACAATATGATTTGGATATAGTAGCACTCCAAGAGGTAGACTGTTAAGGTACAGATCCTCTGAGATTAGGTAGATATTAAATATATGAAAGCAGACATGACAATAAACACGAATTTGAATGTAGGTTCATTATAGGAAGAAAATTTGAGTTAAATGTATTAGATAGTAAACCAGTGAGTGAAAGGACTTGCTAATAAGAATACTTGTTTCAAGCCACCCTAGAACTACCCTTTCAGGGTAATCAAGGCGAAAATATATGGTCATTATACTATTATTGAACTTTGTTATTGGATTAATACTATTTTTGAAAAAAAAATTATAACTATGGTGAGTATTTGAACCCCAAAAGTCGGCACACCATAAAAAATTTAAATTGATGCCTCGGACACCCTTGAGATGGCGCCACCGCTTGATACATTTCCCATCGTCCCTTGCAGAATTAGAATACCTTCTTATATATTACCTTACATCAACCCAATACTATTAGACACTATTCTGGGTAAAACATTTACGGATTGAAAAATTGACATTGTCGCGCTTTAATGAACCACCTATTGATCTGAATAGTAATGAAAAACTTAGTACCTATGCTCGACACGACAATATCACATTCTAACTCTTCTTTTACATCGGTGAATGCAGCAGTTTGTGTCAAAAGGTCATTGCCTACCAGTTTATTCACTGCTAATATCACCTTTTCTACTTTATTACCGCCCAATATTTCCAAAGGTGATCTAAAAAAGATGGGGTTAAAAACATTCAACCCTTTTATATCAGTCGACTCGCTTTGGACAGAGTTTAGCATTAATTCAGTGATGCGTTTCTTAGGTCTGGCCAAATCTTGAAGCACTTCTTGAGTTACAGACGAAAAATCTTCTTTCCTCCACGTAGTTTGACAGGTTTTTAGTTTTAACATTTCTCTTAGTTCTTTGATTGTGTATGCTGCCTGTAGAGGGCCTCTGCGACCAATCAAATAAATTTTCTTCACTTTGGATTGGGCAATTTTCTCCAGGGCATATTCAGTTATATCAGTTTTCTGAAAGTATTGGAATGTTTAAATGAAAATTTAAGATGGATCAAATGATTGATTTGACTTAATTCTTTTTTAAAACATTTAAAATTGATACATTATAATTGGTGGAGAAAGTGTCACGATGTCAAACTGTTTCGGCGCCATTTTTTTGTAGTATTTGTGGCAGTTTGAATTTAGCTGTTGTGTAGTGCAGATGTGCAAATTTTATTATGCAATTATTATAATTATTGGCATACAAAATGAAATTTATTGAGGCATGAGAACAGAGCGGAATTACGCCCCGCATCGGTTACCCAAGAACAGTGTGATGTGCTGAAAATATTGTAGGTATAGAGCAAAATTTGGAGGAGTCTCAAGATTCGACGACCTAATATACAATTGCGAACTTTAAGCAGTTTACGCCGAATTTTGAAAAGTTACTTGCACATGTTTCCCTATAAGATTCAAATTGTTCAAAACTGGTTTGTTGGATAATGTGGTGAAATTGTTTAAATCGTTGATACAGACAATAATAAGCAATTAGAATACCGTAAAGCAATCATAAACCGCTTCCATCGAACTAACAATTTTCATGCAAAATTGAAATGACGGCTCAAGATTATTTTGTATGGGGATTTTTGAACGAAAACATCCACCTAAAACAATCTTCTGCAATATTTCTATTTTCTAAAAATCGCTCTATATTTGTTGTTCATGTAATAGCGTCATCAAAACTAGGTCCTGTTTTTTCTAAATCTTCCTCATCTCCAGTCTGTATACAAAATTACCTGTTGTGCTGGAAGAGAATAACACAAGTGATTCTAGTTAACCACACATTCAGAGATAGATTGTATTCATCCGACGCATCAGCAGCTTGTTTATTACTAGGATAATTGAAACATTCGCGGAGCCGAAATGATAAAAGTTTATAGGTGAAAAAAATCACTTTATTCTTCCGTATATTCTCCCTTAAACTCAATACATTTCTTCCGGCGGTTCTCCACTTCATTTATTCGATCTCCGAAGTGATTTCCTAGAAGTCCTTCAAAATACTCATCTACAGCTGCTATAACTTCTCTATTTGTTGAAAAACGCTTACCCCATAGGAATTTTTTAACGTTTGGAAACAGATGAAAGTCAGAGGGGGGCAGATCTGGTAAATACGGTGGATGCTTCAACATTTCCTGGTGTAACTCCTTCAATTTGGCCATTGCTAGAACACCTCTTTGAGTCGGTGCAATATCTTGATGACATGCATACGAAATTATTTTTTTCTTCGCTAAACCAGGTCTTTCGGTGTGAAACAAGGCGGGTGTCATTGCTTATTATTAATCACGTGCATTTGAATCATCTTAAGAGTTTTATTTTCTTAGAACGGAGTTTTATCGAGGGAAAGTAGTGGTGAAAGCCATCGAAGTAGTACTTTGATAACCCGTCTTCAGATTTCATTTTTTGAGAAGTTTATATTAGTGACTGTGATTGTGTATTTAATTTTTATCGAACGGTATTTGACCCACTGTCACGCCGGTAACCAGGCTGGATGCTTCCAGTGGTATTTAGATTATATAATAAACTGCTATAGTATATTTGAGTGACAGCCTTAGAGGGTTCCACAAAAAAGTACGCGCTTATTTATTCCATACGTTATAACGGAGGGTGCGTTATAAGAGCGTTTTTCTTTATGTATTGACAACCATTGGTCCCTGATATCTGGCAAGTTTTATACAATTTTGGTGTTAACTTAGAAATTACAGAATTTTTTGTAATAGGCGTTTTGGTTAATAATGTCGATTTTGCTAAGAGATGGCCTTACTACTAATACATTTGTTGGTATAGACTAATGGCGTCTATGGCGTTTTGGAAGGTAAACATACGCCAATAAAAGCCAGTTCATTATTAATTGTCATTGCACCAAAAACATAGTTTTTCATAGGTTTGAATATGTCGAAGTATGTACTAGAAAAAGACGTTTTGCGGGGATGTTTAATAACTTTATATTTGAAGAAAACAGGTACTGAAAGTTTTCGCTTGTTGGTTGAAGCGTTTGGTGAACATGCTCTAACCCAAAAAACTTGTGAACGACGGTTTAAACGTTTTAAAACTGGAGATTTTTATATAAGAGACGAGAGGCGTCCATGACAGCCGCAAACATTTAAAGATGCAGATTTGCAAGTATTATTGGATGAAGACACAACTCACCTGTTGAATCAATTGGCAGAAGCATTGAATGTTGCCCAAATGGGTTCCATTATGAATTGAAGGAAAGAGACATTGCAAGGTGAAAAACCACTTGTGAAATTTTGCTTGCCAGACAGAAAAGACCCAGACCAGCCTTTACACAACCAGTGCGCAATATCAATGGAAAGATTTTGCGCTGTATTTTGGGGGGGGGGGGGGCATAATAGGCAAGCTGTGTATTATGAAACAACAATTAATAGAATCGAACCGACCATTGAAGGAAAAACATGACAATGCTCGACCACATGTTGCAAAAAACTATTTGGAAAACGTTAAATGGGACGTCCTACTCCACCCGCTGTATTCGCTGGACTCAGCCCCTTTGGATTACCTCTTACTTCAATCAATGCAGTATGAACTTTCAGAACTACACTTACATTTTGGAAAAACTGTTGGAATAAATATGATATTAGGAGCAACAAATGGATTTTTTTTGACGGCGATAAGATAAATAAATAAATAAATACTTTGTTTTATTTAAAAAGTCACCTTACTTTTTGATCATAGTTGAAAATGATTAAAATTGCAAACTGTTGAACAATAAATGCCATTAAGATTAATGTTATTAATATTATTTTGACAGGCTAATCATAACATTCAACAAAAAAAAAATCCACTTAAAAATGAGAAATTTACAAATCTGAATCTCATAAGTAAAAAGCATTTATTAAAAAAATCTTAACAATGTGATCATTTGTACTTCAAAATATTGTTTTATTACCTTTCATATGATATTACCATAAAATGATGTGATATTACCATAAAATGATGTGATATTACCATAAAATGTTATTGTTATAATTTTAGTACATTCATAGTAAATATTTTTTTATCACACACACTGTAATTTTCTTAAAAATTAGCTAAATATGTACCTTTAACTCATCTATTGGAGATAGCAATATTCGAGCTACATCAATAGCTACATTTCCTTGTCCGAATATGGCCATTGTTTCTCTGCTGAGATCTAAATATAAATCTGTGTCATCTGGAATACCATTATACCATCCAACAATTTTCCTTGCTGGAACAACATTGGGTAATGTTTCACCAGGTATATTCAATTTTCTATTTTCTTCAGCACCATAAGTCTGCAAAATTATAGTTTATGTATTCTGACAGTTTGTTATACGAATTAAATTTCAGAATAACATACCAGTAAAACTACATGATAAAATTGTTTTAAATCTTCTAATAATATATCCTTGCCTAGGCTAACATTTCCAGAGTATCTTAAATTTGGATGTTGGGCTGTTTTTGTAAACGTATTAATGACATTTTTGACTTCTGGATGATCCGGTGCCACTCCAAACCTAACAAAACCAATTACTGCTTGTGTACAGGCAGAAGAAACAAAAATTACCGCACTAGACCAAACGGAACTGGTAGTCGTTCTAATATATCAATTTCCGAGCTTTCCAGTTTTTTTAATAAATGTTGGGCAGTATAAAATCCCGCCGGACCAGCACCCACGATACATATTTTTGGCTTGACTGTTCCTTTTGTTGACAAACACCTTTTCACCAGCGAAAGACTCCGTAAACGAGACATGCCAACGATGTAGTTATTCTATCGGTTAAATTTTTCCTCATTGTTGTGACACTCGTATTTTTCAGGTTATCAGGTCGCTAACCTTATAATAAATACCCCGAGCATATATTTACTTAAGTAAATATGTACTGTTGTTAGTTGCATAACTGACACATACATAGCCTCAAAGAGGCCAAACCTGGAGAATAGGCTGGATTGACATTAATTCGTAGAGCAAATTTACTAATTTCGAACCAGACTAAAATGAATTTTCAAGGTTTTTTTTTTAACAACACAGTTAAGTTGGAATTTTAATGTATTTTCGACAAATATATGTGTGTCAGTTATGCAACCCAACAACAGTACATATTTTATATATATATATATATATATATATATATATATATATATATATATATATATATATATATATATATATATCATCAGCCTGTATCGATCCACTGCAGGATGAAGGCCTTTTCGGCATGCTTCCAACCTTCACGGTCCTGGGCTTTCCTCTGCCACTCGGGTCCAATATACTTAACGATGTCATCAATCCATCGTGTTTTCGATCTTCTTCGCGGACGTTTGCGATCAAGCGGTATCCACTCCAGGATTGCCTTGGTCCATCTGTCATCCCATCGCCTCGCTATATGGCCTGCCCCTCTCCATTTCAATTGTTTTACTTACCGCACTGATCGAATACTTTTCTTTTCAGGCAAAGTGGGAGTCTGCTCTTAAACACTATGTTGAGCCTACCAAATGCCTGCCAGCCACATTTAACACGCCGTTCCACCTCCCGGGCGTATTCCCCTCCATTGAAATCCTCTGCCCAAGATATACAAAGCTGTCCACAATCTCTAAATCCCTTTCTAAAACTGAAATTCTTCTGTCCTGAGCGAAGTTATTGAACATAACCTGACTCTTTTTCAGGTTTATTTTCAAGCCAAATGCAGCCCTTTGCAGTTGCAGTTTGCCTTGCAGTTCTTGTATGCGTCTTTGCAGCTCCTCTTGGTTTTGTGAAATGAGAATAATATCATCTGCAAATCTAAGATGGTTTAAGTTTGCACCATTGATCTTTACACCATCCTGTTCCCAATTCAGTTTACGGAACACTTCTTCAAGGCCAGCCGAGAAAAGAATAGGCGATATTGCGTCACCCTGCCGTACACCTCGTTCTATATTAATTCCCACTTCAAGATCATCAAGGTGAATTGTGGCTGTAGCTCCATCATATATCGATTCTAATAGGTTTACAAAGGCTCTCTCTACACCTTGGCTAAGCAGTGCATCCATTATCACATGCTTTGAGATGGAATCAAATGCTTTTTCGTAGTCGATAAAAGCCAAGCACAGTGGCATGGTGTATTCGTTGTGCCTTTCTATTACCTGCTGTACAACCTGGATGTGATCCATTGTACTGAATCCACTTCTGAATCCTGCTTGTTCTCTTGGTTGTGCGTCATTCAGTTTTTTTAATATTCTTTTAGAAATTATCTTAGTGAAAACTTTGTACATCACTGATAGGAGGCTTATTGGACGGTAGTTCTTTAAATCTTCCTGTGCTCCTTTTTTATGTAAAAGGATCACTTCTGCATTTTTCCATAAGTCAGGTACTTTTTGTTCTTTAAGGCATTTTGAGTATAATTTTGCCAGTGTTTTATGTAACGTGTGACCACCAGCTTTTAGCATTTCGACAGTTACACTATCCCTTCCTGGAGCCTTGCCGTTCTTCATCAATTCTATAGCATTTGTTACTTCCTCCACTAGGATATCTGGCATATATATATATATATATATATATATATATATATATATATATATATATATATATATATATATATATATATATATTGACAGTAGTCAGGAGTTACACCTCCGACCGTTGGGTTCCACAATTTCATGTGGAACGCACAACAACCTGCGTCTCGACCATAATGAGTACTGGTTAGTTGCTTGACCGGGAGGAAGCCCCACCCATCCCTTACATTGGAGGGCACATGTTTCGTCTGTTGATGGTTAGACTCATCAGCGTACCGACATATGCTCTCTCGCCAAGAATAGGGAGTCCCTCTCCACAATCAAACAAGTATACTATATACTCTGGTCCAATATTCTTAACGATGTTATCAATCCATTCCTTGTTACCTTTCCATTCCCCTCTGTGCTACCCGAAGTTTTTGAATTCATTGGGATGTGAGTGTCCAGGTTTCACTTCCATATGTCATAACGGGTAGAACGCACTGATCGAAGAATATGGACGTCGGATATAGAAATGGACGTCGAGGTAGAAATAGAAATAGATATAAGCGTCGACTTAGAAGCAGAAATAGACATGGACTTAGAAGCAGAATAGACCCTGTACAATGGAACAACACATGGAATTACAAAAAAAGCCTTGAGCCAAACCTACCGTGGTAGTAGGTACTAATGAAGAAGGGAGCACGCCACGTTACTAGTCGCCGACAGACAGATCACAAAACGATCGGTTAATTGTCAGAGGCAGCGTTAGTCGTACCGAGACAAATGACAAGGTCGAAAAAGGGATTTTGGAAGGGATAGGGATGGCGGAATCTGTACAATGGACGGCGTGTTTCCTGAAATAGATAAGAGAAGTCGCCGCCCATGCGGATATAATCAGAAAATGAGTAAGGTCCGTCGGAGATTGGGAATCGACAAATACGAAGAAGAAGATTGTAACGGGGATGAAAACCCACACGTTAATATATATATATATATATATATATATATATATATATATATATATATATATATATATATATATATATATATATATATATATATATATTTGTGCGTACTGTTTCACGGATGGAAAAACATGTATTGGGTTTTTTCCGGGAGTACATCCGGTTGTCGGGTTGGTCCCTGTCGGGAGCTTGCAGACGTTTCGCCAAAATCTCATTTGGCATGCAGGGATTCTTTTTGCCAGAGTCGAGTACGTTGAACTTTGCAAAACTTTAAGAAAAAGTATTCGAGAGAAAACGCGTCGGTTCAACATGCAGCTAGTACAAAAAACACTAGAAGAAAATAAGGAAATAAGCAAAACTAAACCCAAGCCGAGAAATAAAAGGACGCAAATGTTTGCCTTAATGCGTGAGGATGGCACAGTATGCAGGGAGCGTACGGAAATATTAGAGGTTATCAGAAGATTTTATTCAAAGTTATATGAAAAGCAGAACCAATCAAAGACAGCAATGCCCACGGAAGAGCAAATGCCAGATATCCAGTTGGATGAAGTGACAAATGCCATAGAAGCGATGAAGAATGGAAAGGCTCCAGGAAAGGACAATGTAATGACTGAAATGTTTAAATCGGCGGTCGAACTTTACATAAAATTTTATCAGTACAAAATTGTACTCAATATGCCTCAAAGTTCAAAAAATACCCAGCTTATGAAAAAATGCTGAAGTGATTATTCTTCATAAGAAAGGAGCACAGGAAGATCTAAGTTTTCACCAAGATAGTATCTAAAAGAATATTAAGAACACTGAATGACGCACAACCAAGAGAGCAGGCAGAATTCAGAAGTGGATTTAGTACAATGGATCATATACAGGTTCTCCAATAGGCCATAGAAAGGCACAATGAATACATCATGCCACTGAGCTTGGCTTTTATTGACTATAAAAAGATATTTGACGCAATATCAAAGCAAGCCATAATGGATGTATTGCTTTACCAGGGGATAGACAGAGCCTATGTGAACCTACTGGGATCCATGTATGATGAAGCTACGGCTACAGTTCACATGGATGACCTTAAAGTTAAAATCAACGTAGAACGGGGTGTACGGCAGGGTGTCTCAATATTGCATGTTCTTTTCTCAGCCTGCCTTGAAGAGGTATTCCGTCTGGTATTCTGGATTGGGAACAGGAGGGAATAAACATCAATGGTGCATACCTAATCATACCTAAGCAATTGTAGATTTGCAGCTGATATCGTTCTTCTCTCACAAGACTCAAATGAGCTACAAAAACACATACAAGAGCTGCAAACGGCGGGAGAACCATTAGACTTCAAAATAAACCTAAAAAAGAGTCAGGTTATGTTCAACAAATTTGCTGTCAACAGAAGAATTTCTATTTTAGGAAGCGATTTAGAGGTTGTGGACCACTACATATATCTTGGGCAAACGATTTCAATTGAGGGTGATACTGCCAGGGAAGTGGAACAGCGTGTTAAGTGTGGCTGGAAGGCATTTGGATGGCTCAATATAGTGTTTGATAACAAACTCCCTCTTTGTTTGAAGAGAAAGTTTTTGCTCAGTGCGTACTTTCTGTTTTGACATACGGAAGTGAAACATGGACACTCACATCACAATCAGTTCAAAAGCTTTGAGTAGCCCAGAGGGGATTGGTGCATTACTTGGCATTACAAAGCGAGACAGAAAGACATGCATATGGATCAGAAAACAAACGAAGGTATGTGACATCATTGGAAGGGTGAAAGAATTGAAATGGAGGTGGGCAGGCCATATAGCAAGGCGATGCGACGACAGATGAACCAGAGCAATCCTGGAATGGATACCACTCGATCATAAGCTTCCACGAAGAAGACCGAAAACCAGTTCAAATCGCTTCCCAAAACTAAAATTCTTCTGTCCTAGGCGAATTTATTGAACATAAGCTGACTCTTTTTCAGGTTTATTTTTAAGCCAAATGGTTCGCCAACCCTTTGTAGCTCTTGTATGCGTCTTTGCAGCTCCTCTGGGTCTTGTGAAAAGAAAACAATATCATCTGCAAATCTAAGATGGTTTAAGTTTGCACCATTGATCTTTACACCATCTGGTTTCCATTCCAGTTTACGGAATACTTCTCCAAGGCAAGTCGAGAAAAGAATAGGCGATATTGCGTCACCCTGATGTACACCCCGCACATTAATTCCGATTAATTAATTCCGCTCTAATTAATTCCAATCCTAATAGGTTTACATATGCTTTATATACCCCTAGCTAAACTATGCCTACATTATGGCCTGTTTTGACATCAAGTCAAATGCTTTTTCGTGGTCGATAAAACCCAGACACAGTGGCATGGAGTATTCTATGTGCGTTTCTATGGCCTGCTGTACAACCTGGATGTGTTCCATTTATCTTAATCCACTTTTAGATATTATCTTAGTGAAAACTTTGTACATTACTGATAAGAAGCTTATTGGATGGTAGTTATTTACATATTTTTGTGCTCCTAGGATATCTGGCATTTGTTCTTCCGTGGGTGTTATTGTCTTTGATTGGTTCTGATCTTCATATAACTATGAAGAAAATTTTCTGACTACATCTAACATTTGCGTACGCGCACTGCACACTGTGCCATCCTCACCCATTAAGGCATACATTTGCGTTATTTTCTTTCTCAGCTTCTGTTTAGCCTTGTTAAATATCCTGTTTTCTTCCAGAGTTTTTTGCACTAGCTGCATGTTGAACCGGCGCATTTCCTCTCTGATACGTTTTCTTATAGTTTTGCAGATCTCAGTGTACTCGACCTTGCAAAAAGGACTGCCTGCATTTCTCATTGTCCGTCGTTTTTGCATTAAATCAATGGTCCCAGTGGAAATTTTTGTCCATTTGAGACATTTTTCTTCTGGTCCTATTGAAGCAGCCGTTTCAAGCACATTATTGGAAATTTCTTCATATTGAACAGATATTTCCATCTCCTCCGGGTCTTGTAACACAGCAAAGCGGTTCGACAAAATAATCTCAAAATCGCTGCACCTCTTCAGCAATTTCCCAAAATCCACTTTACCTTTCTTTGACCTTACCATTCTTTCGCACTCTCTTCGACAGTTATTCCTAACTTTTACCCGTACCATTAGGTGGTCATTTCTAGCATTAAAATTGTTAAGGACAGTACAATTGCAAATTATTATTTTATCGTTGGTCATGATGTCCATGTCCATTTTCTGCTGATATTTTTCTTAATGAACAAATTTATAATATAAAGTTCTTATCCTTCAGCAAAATCAACCAATCTGTCACCTCTATTGTCTCGCTCACTACTTCCATATGGGCCACATTACATTAGATTTTCACCAGTTCTTGTTGTCCCAATTCTGGCATTAAAATCACCCATCAAGATTTTGTACCTACATTTCTCATTGTGTATAAAAGCTGGACCACATCATAAAATTCCTCAGTTTCCTGATCCCTATGGCTTATAGTTCAAATTTTACTACACTGTCCTTTAGCTTTCGATTGATGAAGAATCCAATTCCACCAAATAGTCCATTCTCTATACTCTCTTCGCCACATATATATATATATATATATATATATATATATATATATATATATATATATATATATATATATATATATATATATATATATATATATATATGGAAAAATGTTGAAGTGATCCTTTTACATAAAAAAGGAGCACAAGATCGGTAATGTACAAAGTTTTCGCTAATATATTTGCAAGATGATAGCACAAACTCACAGTTCGTTTGGCAGCGACCCCTATCGGAACTTCGGACACACTAAAAATCAGCCTTTAGTTTGATTCGAGAATTGGCTAATGAAGACCGCACATTTTAACCATTTAAAATAACAGAATATTAGTTTAACTTTTTGTTAAATCGCACATCGAACAAAATACAAAAATCAGACACCTATATGAGGGACGCCATTCCAGTTCATTTAAAATTACAGGTAACACTGTGATTTCTTGCTCCACTGTATACCCATGCTATACTCATGTACTCATATACTCCTCATACTCACATACTCATGCCTTGGCAGAATTTATATTAAAATTTGGGACTTAATCAGAAATGATTTCTACAATTGGGTTTTTGAATAAAAAATAATTATCGAATTTCTTATTTTATTTTAAAACTTTATCATAAATAATATTGATAATCGAAGCGAATAACTTTTAAAAAATTGTTTGCAATTAATTGTAAGTAAATTAAAATTTCAAATAAAATCACGTCGCTATAAAAGCACCATGATTGTGACGCCATTATATTAGTGTCTTCACGTAAGTACTGTCAACGGTTTCTACCTGTGTATTTACTCTCAATTTTTTTTTCTTCAAAATCCCAATTGCTCTTAAAGCTTCGCCCCTTTTATCCCTTTCTTTATAATCCACTATTTTATTATTCCATAAACATGGATGTTGTTCATAGTTCTCCAAAAAAAAAAAAAAATTCTTGGATGGGGTCGACATCTTTAACGCAACAATTTTAGACCAACATTTAACTTTACTGGCACATTGATTAGTAACTCAAGTAAACTGGTGCCAGTCGATTTAATTCGTATCCACATGCAAAACAATAGCTCCAGTCGACTGGCGCCAGTATTCTTTGCCTGTGGAAACCGAAATAAATTATCTGGTCTAGCTCACCCCATTTTATACAATACAAGGTGCGTAAATAAAGTAAGGACTCCGATTTTATATATTTTGTTATTCAATTGAAATTACAATTCTACATTGTCCCCTTTAAAGGAGAACCTACTCTAGAATCGTCTGTAGCTGGACGGCTACGGCCTTTTTAATGTTCTCCAATGTCTCAAAATGCTGTTCTTTGAGGCGAATGTTCACTTTTGGAAAAAAGAAGTGAAGTCCGATGAAGATGGACCACAATGATGTTTTTGTTTGCCAAAAACTCGATAATTGAAATGTCTGTGTAGCAAGGCGTATTGTCGTGATATATCACCCCGGTATTTTTGATGGTCGGTCTCACACAAATAACAATTTTCGAAAAAATCCAAGAATTTCTCGGTAAAAATGCTGGTTTACCTTGACTTTAAGGGGGGGGGGGGGCAGGTATGAAAATAACACGGGATGAATGTAACA
Source organism: Cosmopolites sordidus (assembly GCA_031761425.1). Classification (NCBI taxonomy): domain Eukaryota; kingdom Metazoa; phylum Arthropoda; class Insecta; order Coleoptera; family Curculionidae; genus Cosmopolites; species Cosmopolites sordidus. Next base: position 893,978 of record JARFXV010000268.1, on the reverse strand, counting down.
AATGAGTTTCTGAACGAATTATGTTGGCTGCACTGATGACCGTATCACCGATGTGCGCCATTTTGAACCCCCCTTACCTCATTTGCGCTCACGGCGCTGTGGCGTCAGGTTGTGGACGTTCGGGAAAATTTAAAGGTAGGGATGAAAGTATCAGCTTTTTACTTTCATCCCATTATGATCGTGATATCTCAAAGCATATTTTATTGTGTTTTTTTTATTTCAAAGTAATACAGATTTATTCCAGAATGCCTAATATAAATAAACGAACGACCAGTACAGAAGAAGTACTTCTCAGAAAAGTACCATTTCGAGACGCTGCAAATTCATATTAGCTGTGCCATGTAACTTTATATAGATATGTGCAAAAGAAGAAGAAAATGCTTGAAGAAGGTTCAACAAGACTTCCAAATGTAGGCTACGTATCAAAAAGAAGAGTTTTTACCGACGAGAAAGAAAAAATACTGGCCGAGTATTTACTCCATTGTCCTTAAATTAATTACGGATTAACAACCAAATAAGTACGAAAGTTGAGATGAGACGTTATTACGTATGCGTCGTAATCCGAGATTATCAATAAGAGCCCCGCAAGCATCAAGTATTGCCCGAGCGACGAGCTTCGATCAAAGCAATGTTGAATTGTTTTTCCAGCATTATACTGAGATTCTAGGATGAAACAATTATACTGCATCAGCTATATGGAATATGGATGAAACTGGCATAACCACTGTACAAAAACCAAATAGAGTTGTAGCAGAAAGAGGCACCAAGCAAGTAAGCCCAGTTAGATCTGAACGACGTGGCGTGCTGGTTACATTATCTACTGCAGTTAACGCCATTGGAAATAGCTTCCTGCGATGTTCATATTCCCATGAAAAAAGCTTAAGTGATACACCCAAGGGTAAGTTGGAAGTGGTTGGGTGCAGGAAGATGATTTCAACATATTTTTGAATCATTTTAAAACTCATGCAAGACCATCTAAAGAAAATAGGTGCATTCTTCTTTTAGACAACCACAGATTCCATATAGTACTGAGGAATATTGACTTATGTAGAGATTCTGGCATTGTCCTTTTGACTCTCCCATCACATTGCAAACACAAGATGCAGCAGCTTGATCGCAGTGTAATTGGACCTCTGAACATGGCCGTCAATGCATGCTGTGACGTCTGTATGGGACCAAACCCGAACAACTATTTCGGAAATAGATCTGGCTATTTCATTGACATTATCTGATAATTTACGTGTCCCATCTACCTCTTCAACTAGTGTTGAGGACGTCACGATGGTATTATTTAGCTCCTATGAAGTTAAGCCCCTACCAAAAGCAGGACCCAGAATAATAGAAAGGGAAGGAAAGGTAGAAAACCAGCAATAATAACTGATATTCAAAACAAGCTTGAAATTCAAGAACAAAACGAAAGCAAGCTTAGAACCAAAGAAGTTAAGAAACCCATTTCGCAGACTGCTGAAGTGACAAACAAACCAAGGGCTTCAATTGTCAAGAAAAATATAAAACAAAGGATATAAAACACAAAAGAAGAAAAAAATGCTAAAATAACTAAGGATAGTGATAATTCAAACAGCGAAGATTGCTTCTGTTTAGTTTGTTTATAGTCCTTCAAACAGCAGGTAAAAAATTGTTTTATTCCTTTTTTTAAAAAATGTACTATCACAGTAACGGACAAATCGATCAATAATAAATATGTTGATTATGAAAGTAATTTTGTATTTATTTACAATGATACAACCATCCCCTTACACTCTTACAATCAACCCTAGGGGTAGAGATGGTTGTAACAAATTCCACGTTTATTAATTGGTCGTTTTTCTCAAAATCTTTAATATCAGTTTCATTTAAGGTGTTGTTAAAAGATAGCGGAAAGACCAATCTATCATGTGTGCTGATTAGAATTTTGATATTCAAAAAGCTCTGTGAGATATTATGAGAAAATTAAAAATTGTTACGTTCATCCCTGGTCTCACCTACAAATTCCTTATGTACAATCCACTGGCTATCAAAAAAAGCTAATCAGCATGCTTTTGATCTTTGATTTGCTTATTCAGGCCTTTTTTTGGCGGTGGTGAGGTTGGAGTCTGCCATTTCTAGCTCTGGCGCTTGGTTTCCTGATCGTATTCAAAAATCCAAGGCTCATCACCAGTAATGATATATTCCAGAAAACGAGGATCGTTTTCAATCCGCCCCAAAAAGTCAAGATATGTTTCCCATCTGTTGCCTGTTCCTGCGAAAAATGTTTCGGAATCATTTTCGCACAGATTGGCTTCATCCCCAATTCATTGGCCAATAATAATAATCTGTTGAACGGTTGTGAATCAAATTAAACTATTCTCCGGTCATTCTGGACCCAGAACAGGCGATTAGAAGATTACGGATTCTTGAGTACTTTCATCACTTCTTGTCTTCCGCTACGAGGTTCATCTTCAATCGAGTCTCGGTCTTCTGAGAATACCTTAAACCGCATCGTTGCTCGAAATTGTTGTCAGTCATTTTTAGAACACACTACAAAAATCCGAATCAGAAAAATAATTGCTACAGACCACCAAGTAACTCTAGGGAGTTGAAACGCACACTGAAGACGCATCAGATACTAGTACGCGTTTTTCCTGACCAACTGTGTTGTCAGATTGAACGCTACTCTACCGGTCTTATTACTTTATTTACCCACATCGCAGAAATAATCTTTTTAACCGATCCCTGGTTTACAGATGCACTTTTCATTGCCAGTAATAAGTTGTTTAATGTTCTCATTAAGAGAATGAATCATCTCCTGATGATGCTAACATGGTTAAAGAAACGCGCGCCGAGAAGTTAAAAACAAATGATTTGGTATTTAATGGTAAATCTGTTTTAAGTTTAGTAAAAAAAAGTTTTAAAGTCATGTATTTTCTCATCTTATGACAGACTTCATCTATTTAAACCGAATCTGCTGTATCTCCACTCATGATAAATTTTAAATCATTTAGCGCTAAAGGTGGTTTATTTATTGATATGGTTGGTCTTACAGATACAACATCAATACAATCTCAGATCGTTTCCTTTCAAACACAAATTTAATAAGTTAAATAAGTAATAATTTACTCTGAATCTAATTATAGAACATTAAATTCTAGTTAACTAGTCTTTCTTTATATTTTCTAAAAGATTTATAAAATTACTTCAATAAACACGTTAAAGTATTATTGGTTAGTGGATTTTCCCAGGGAGCAATAAAACAATTAAGCCCCATTGTACGCATTGTGATAATCATCTTTGCTTAACTGACTTAATCATTTTACAGTTGTTGCCTTTGGTTTCTCATTTTCTTGTTAGTTTAGCTAGTAAACAAGCATTTATACAAACTTAAAATGCAAATATTTTGCCACAAGAGTGCCAAGCAATTAAGTATTGATTTTTTTATGATACAATAGGGTTCTTTAGTAGATTATATTGGTTTGATGAATAATTGACTTCCTTTTTTAGAGAGTAATTATCGGTTTGCTGTGTTACAAGACCCGGAGGAGATGAAAATATCTATCCTATGAAAAAAGTGAAGAAATCGCTCACAATGTGCTTGAGATGGCTGCTTCAATAACACCAGAAGAAAAATGTTTCAAACAGACAAAAATGAAATGTTAGAGGTTGTCAGAAAATTTTATTCACAGTTATATGAAGATCAGAACTAATCAAACACAACAATACTCACGGAAGAACAAATGTCAGATATCCTAGTGGAGGCAGTAACAAATGCTATAGAATCGATGAAAAATGGCAAGGCTCCAGGAAAGGACAGTGTAACTGTGGAAAAGTTAGTGGTCGGACTTTACATAAAACACTGGTAAAATTATACTCAAAATGCCTCAATCAACAAAAAGTACCTGACTGATGGAAAATGCAGAAGTAATCATTTTACATAAAAAAGGAGCACAGGAAGATTTAAAGAACTACCGCCCAATAAGCCTCCTATCAGTAATGTGCAAAGTTTTCACTAAGATAATATCTAAAAAGAAATTAAGAAAACTGAACAACGCAAACCCAAGAGAACAAGCAGGATTCCCAAGTGGATTCAGTACAATGGATTACATTTAGGTTGTACAGTGGGCCATAGAAAGGTACAACGAATACACCATGCCACTGTGCTTGACTTTTATCGATCACGAAAAAGCATTTCACTTAATCTCAAAGCAGGCCATAATAGATGCATTGCATAGACAGTCAGTAGACAAAGCATATGTAAACCTATTAGGATCGATATATAATGGAACTACAGCGACAGTTCCCTTGATAATCAAGATTGATAATCTTGAAGTGGGAATTTATGTAGAGCGACGTGTACGGCAGGGTGATGCAATATCACCTATTCTTTTCTCGGCTTGCCTTGAAGAAGTATTCCATAATCTGAATTGGGAACAGTATGGTGTAAAGATAAATGGTGCAAACTTAAAACATCTTAGATTTACAGATGATATTGTTCTCCGTTCACAAGAACCAAAAGAGCTGCAATGACGCATACAGAGCTGCAAAGGGCTGGCGAACCATATGACTTGAAAATAAACCTGAAAAAGAGACAGGTTATGTTCAATAAATTCGCTCAGGACAGAAGAATTTCATTTTTAGGAAGGGATTTGGAGATTGTGGACCACTTTATATATCCTGGGCAGAGGATTTCAATGGAAGGGGATACCACACGGGAGGTGAAACGACGTGTTAAATGTGGCTGGCAGGCATTCGGCAGGCTTAACATAGTGTTTAAAAGCAGACTCCCACTTTGCCTGAAAAGAAAAGTCTTCGATCAGTGCGTTCTACCTGTTATGACATACGGAAGTGAAACCTGGACACTCACATCACAATCAATTCAAAAACCTGGTAGCACAGAGAGGAATGGAAAGATATATGTTTGGCATTACAATACGAGACAGAAAGCCTTGCGCATGGATCAGGGAACAAACGAAAGTGTGTGACATCATTGGAAGAGTGAAGCAATTGAAATGGAGATGGGCAGGCCATATATCGAGGGGATGCAACGACAAATGGACCAGGGCAATCCTGGAATGGATACCGTTTGATCGCAAACGTCCGCGAAAAAGACCGAAAGATCGATGAACTGATGACATCGTTAAGTATATAGGACCCGAGTGGTAAAGGAAAGCCCAGAATCGTGAAAGTTGGAAGCATGCTGAAGAGGCCTTCATCCTGCAGTGGATCGGCACGGGCTGATGATGATGTATATACATTCTGTCAAAAAAGTACCAGGAATTGATCATTTGAAAAGCCCGCTTAAAGGGATTGTCAAAATTCTTTTTATCGCTAAGTTAGCACAACTATCTTCTATACTGACGCGGAATTTGAACGTCATATGTCATTTAGTTTGTTTACAGTGCTTGATTTTATCAGTTTATCTCAAGTGTGTTTTGCGATTTTTACAATTGATAAAAACATCGAACAAAGAATTTGTCTTAAATTTTGCATTGCAAATAGAATTACGTGTCCCGAGTTGATGAAAATGTTGCAGAAGGCTTATAGTGAATCGACTTTATCAAAAACACGTGCATGTGAGTGGTATAGTGCATTCAAAAGCGGTCGAGATGTGGTGGAAGATTTGCCTCGCTCTAGTCGGTCATCAACGTTTTCAATTGAAGTTAACATAGCTAAAGTGAAGGAAATGGTGACTGAAAATCGTCATTTAAGTTTGAGAGAGATAGCCGCTGATCTTTCTGTGTCTCACGAATCAATTCGTACCATTTTAAGCTATATATATATATATATATATATATATATATATATATATATATATATATATATATATATATATATATATATATATATATATCATCATCATCATCAGCCCGTATCGATCCACTGCAGGATGAAGGCCTCTTCGGCATGCTTCCAACCTTCACGGTCCTGGGCTTTCCTCTGCCACTCGGGTCCAATATACTTAACGATGTCATCAGTCCATCGTGCTTTCGGTCTTCTTCGCGGACGTTTGCGATCAAGCGGTATCCACTCCAGGATTGCCTTGGTCCATCTGTCGTCCCATCGCCTCGGTATATGGCCTGCCCATCTCCATTTCAACTGTTTTACTCTTCCAATGATGTCACAGACTTTTGTTTGTTCCCTGATCCATGCGCAGGACTTTCTGTCTCGTCTTGTAATGCCAAGCATACATCTTTCCATTCCCCTCTGTGCCACCCGAAGTTTTTAAATTGATTGCGATGTGAGTGTCCAGGTTTCACTTCCGTATGTCATAACAGGTAGAACGCACTGATCGAATACTTTTCTTTTCAGGCAAAGTGGGAGTCTGCTCTTAAACACTATGTTGAGCCTGCCAAATGCCTGCCAGCCACATTTAACACGCCGTTCCACCTCCCGGGCGGTATTCCCCTCCATGGAAATCTTCTGCCCAAGATATACAAAGCTGTCCACAATCTCTAAATCCCTTCCTAAAACTGAAATTCTTCTGTCCTGAGCGAAGTTATTGAACATAACCTGACTCTTTTTCAGGTTTATTTTCAAGCCAAATGGTTCGCCAGCCATTTGCAGTTCTTGTATGCGTCTTTGCAGCTCCTCTGGGTCTTGTGAAATGAGAATAATATCATCTGCAAATCTAAGATGGTTTAAGTTTGCACCATTGATCTTTACCCCATCCTGTTCCCAATCCAGTTTACGGAATACTTCTTCAAGGCCAGCCGAGAAAAGAATAGGCGATATTGCGTCACCCTGCCGTACACCTCGTTCTATATTAATTCCCACTTCAAGATCATCAAGGTGAATTGTGGCTGTAGCTCCATCATATATCGATTCTAATAGGTTTACATAGGCCCTCTCTACACCTTGGCTAAGCAGTGCATCCATTATCGCATGCTTTGAGATGGAATCAAATGCTTTTTCGTAGTCGATAAAAGCCAAGCACAGTGGCATGGTGTATTCGTTGTGCCTTTCTATGACCTGCTGTACAACCTGGATGTGATCCATTGTACTGAATCCTGCTTGTTCTCTTGGTTGTGCGTCATTCAGTTTTTTTAATATTCTTTTAGAAATTATCTTAGTGAAAACTTTGTACATCACTGATAGGAGGCTTATTGGACGGTAGTTCTTTAAATCTTCCTGTGCTCCTTTTTTATGTAAAAGGATCACTTCTGCATTTTTCCATAAGTCAGGTACTTTTTGTTCTTTGAGGCATTTTGAGTATAATTTTGCCAGTGTTTTATGTAACGTCCGACCACCAGCTTTTAGCATTTCGACAGTTACACTATCCTTTCCTGGAGCCTTGCCGTTCTTCATCAATTCTATAGCATTTGTTACTTCCTCCACTAGGATATCTGGTATTATATATTGTTCTTCCGTGGGTATTGCTGTCCCTGACTGGCTCTGATCTTCATATAACTGGGAATAAAACCTTCTGACAATCTCTAACATTTGGGTACGCGTCCTGCACACTGTGCCATCCTCACGCTTTAAAGCATATATTTGCGTTCTTTTGTTTCTCAGCTTCTGTTTAGCTTTGTTAATTCCTTTGTTTTCTTCCAGGGTTTTTTGCACTAGCTGCATATTGAATCGGCGCGTGTCCTCTCTGATACGTTTTCTTATAGTTTTGCAGAGCTCAGTGTACTCGACCCTGCCAAAAGGACTACCTGCATTTCTCATTGCTCGCCGTTTCTTCATTAAATCAATGGTCTCACTGGAGATTTTTGTTTGTTTGAGACATTTTTCCTCTGGTGCTATTGAAGCAGCCGTTTGAAGTACATTGTTGGCGATTTCTTCATATTGAACTGATATTTCCACCTCCTCTGGATCTTGTAACGCAGCAAACCGGTTTGACAAAGCAATCTCAAAATCGCTTCCTCTCTCCAGCAGTTTTCCAGAATCCACCTTGCCCTTCTTTGATCTTACCATTTTTTCGCGCTCTTTTCGACAGTCAATCCGAACCCTTGCTCGTACAATTCGGTGGTCACTTCCAACATTAAAATTGTTAAGGACAGTACAATTGGTAAATATTGTTTTATCGTTAGTCATGATGTAGTCAATTTCGCTTGTGAGCCCAGATGGACTTTTCCATGTCCATTTTCTGCTGATATTTATATATATATATATATATATATATATATATATATATATATATATATATATATATATATATATATATATATATATATATATATATATATATATATATATATATATATACTAGCCCAATGTGTCATTCAACTGAATAAAATGTTTTTAACTTAAAATTGTCCAAGCTTATGCACCAACTCTAAGCTATGGTGATGGAAGAGAGGAAATGAAGATATTTTATGACGATGTGACCGAGTTTGTAGATAACGAGAAATGCGGGTAAATTCTGATGGATGACTGGATGAATAGGAAAAGCAAGCACTAGTGCAACTGGTCCATATGGAAGTGGTGAGCGGGACAACAGAGGTGATAGATTGGTTGATTAAATTAAAGGAAAAAAAACAGTTAAGTCGTTGGATCTGTGCGTACCAACAGATTTCAAGGTGCTAATGACAAACTTGTTGACGGTAAATTACGTCTCAAGAATGGGCGAGGTTCGTCGTCGGTAACAACTTCTTCAGATAACATATCAATAGTTCTCTGGGCTGATAATAATGTAGCACATATGATTTCCTCGTTTTGTGGGAAAGAACCACAGGATCGCGTTCAAAGATGGGACAGGAAAACAAAAACTCGTCTTGAAATATTAAGACCCCAATGTGTTGTTCAATACAATAAATTTATGATGGGTGGTGTCGATATGACAGACCGAATGGTTGCTCACTATCCACATGCAGTGAAATGTAAAAAATATATGAGAATTGTTTACCATTTCCTAAATATTTCAACAGTATATGCCTGGATTTTATTCAGTGGAAGGAATGGCTCTACTATGTCGCTCTTGGATTTCAAAGCCTCTATTTCAACCACTCTAATTCAACTACATCCGGGAAATGGCAAACGGGGGCATCACCCTTCTACTGAAGCACTGTTGCCTGCGAAGAAAAAAGTTTGGCTAAAAACTTCAGTCGAAGTAAGAACAGATGGAACTGGTCACTACCCATTAAAATGGAATACAAAAATTCTCCCAGATGTCATGATAAAAGTAGCATTAGAAGAACAAGGTATGCCTGTAAGAAATGCAAAGAACCTGTCTGTCCTGAATGCATGGAAAATTTCCACAAGTAACGCGTCGAATACGAAGACACATATGTGTACGTTTAGTTTTTAGCAAAAATGTTACGAAAAACCTTGTTCAGACTCAAAAAATATACATTATGTTGCATTATTAGACTTAAAATAAAAGTTATAAATTTAATTTAAGCAATTTTATTTTTTTAAATAAATTCGACCTTGAAGAGGTTAAGTTTTTATCGCAACTTCAAGTTAAAAAAAAAACTATTTGACTTTTAGGAACCTATACAAAACGACAATGGATTATTTAAATGATATACAAATTTATTCTTATGCATAGAAATATCATCAGACTTTTCTTGTGTTTAATAGCATATATTATTTATGTTAAATAAATTAGAAAAGAAAACTTGGGTTTTAAAAGTCTTTTTCTAGCCCTGGTTTTTTATTGGCCACCACTGTATTCATGTCATATGTGTGTATGTTTGGATGTATTACGAGAAACTTGTGTAAAATTCTCTGGATACTTCGATCCGACATGCCTATCGAGGTTAAATGTTTCAAACTGCAGGACGTACAAGTACAAGCGAAAGTGTCATGCACTCCGCTCCAAGTCATGAAAATGGCATAAATCCACGGAACTAACGCGATCATGTCCACTGCACTACCTCTCCAATGACCTTTCGAAATCGATGCAATTTTTTTTGCTGCATCCTGTACTCCCGCCATCTCTATGTCAGGTCGAGAATTCTTGTATATTTAAAGCTGGGTCCACACCAATAAAATTTTGCGTGTGTGTTGAATTTACTAGAACAATTTGGTCGAATTATCTGGTGGATAACACATGGTTAGTGTGTGTTCTGTACGGCGACAATATTTGTGTGTGACCTTGTGTGTCAGAGCGTCTACATTTCCACGCACTCACACCTCATATCAAGCTGGGTCCACACCAATAAAATTTTTCGTACGTGTTGAATTTACTGGAACAATTTGTTTGAATTGTCTGATGGAAAACAGATGGTCCCGGTGCGTACTGTACGGCGACAATATTTCTGCGTGACTTTGTGTCAGAGCATCTACATTGCCGCGTAGGCACACCACATACGCAAATTTGTATTGATATGGACCCAGCTTAACAAGTACAGCCCGTACAATGCAAATTTTTATTGATGTGGATCCAGCTTTATAATTCAATTCAAAAATAAATAAAATGTATTAGATTGTTCATTGCGTTGACGTTTCTGGGTTAATCAACGTATTTACACAAATTAGAATGCATACATCTTATCGTAGGAAAGAAAAATAAACAGAGCATATTTCTTAACGATTTTTTTATTAATAATAGAGTTGTTTAGTAGATTATTACCTAAATTCTATCAATTGCTATAACTTTTTTATTTTTTAGGAAAGGCAAAATATGTTTTCTCATTTTATTTCTCTTGTTATTCACAGTTTATAGGACTCGTAAAAACAATAAAATCTCAATAGAAAATTTCAGAATCAAAACGACTTAACAATAATATAAAAACTAATTAAAAAACGCATTCCATTTTTTTTTTGTTTACTTATAATTGCTTAACATTACTAGTATACGGAATTGAACGAAAATAGAAATTCTATTCCGTATATTCGTCCAGGGATAAATTCGTTAAAGAGAAGGGATAATTTACATAAGAAATATGTAACTCAACTAAAAACTATTTGATGTTTAAGTACAAAATAATATCGAATCGATTTGTACTAAGTTGTATAAAATTTATTTGCAATAGTTCTATTTCTCTTTAACAAATTTAATATGAAAAAATAAAAAAAACATACGTTTTTCTAGTGACTTTCATGAATCTTCTTATATTTGCCATCTGTCAAGAGTGTACGTGTAACAAATATAATTTAATCTAGTACGCTATGATTATGCTTGTATTTTGTTTTGGTTCTTATGTCAAAAATTCGTAAAAGTCACTCGAAAACAAGGTGTATAATAGTTCATGTGCGTAGATATACATTTTTTTTCTGAAAATAAAGCGCAGACTTCATAAGATCTTACAATATATACAGCGTATTTTAGACATTTTTTATTAAAAGTTTCTTTTGTTTCACTCAGTCAGAATTTTCAAGGTAAAAATATTTCTAGACCTTAAAAAAAACTTAATAACCAAGCTGAAGAAGCATAATTTAAATCACTGGATTGTGATTCTGACGGATCGTTGACAAACAAATTAGGAGAACTGATGCAAATTGTAATAGGGTATTAAGGGGGGAAATAGGTGTACAGCTTAATTTTTTTTTATAAATCGATTGTAGAACTATTCAAAAATATATTTTGAAAATTTTAAAACAAAATTCCAAGCCGTTTAAAAGTTATAAACGATTGAGCGAGTGTCCCTCGGTCGAACGGTTGGAGCGCGTGGCATGTAGTACGGAGCGGTCGAGCAGATAGCCAATCATGAATGATCTGAAAGGTATTGGAAAGAAAAAAGAACGTTAGCAGATGTTCTTTTGTTTCTTTTAACGGGCTGGAATAGCTGATTAACTAGTAAGTTGTTTAAATTGATTCATTACTGCCTTAAATGTACCTTTACTGCCACTTACTCAACGCTTTTTTCTCGAAACTACTTTTTTCGAATTTGTGTACACTCTAGCTCCTACAGTTTTTGATCAATCGTTATGAAACTCAGCACATAGTTTCTTTATATAAATACGCTTTATTTGAACCTCAATCCTAAACAATATCTTTATTATAACTATTTTTTATTGCAAAAATGAGCACAAAAAAAGGTAAAAAATCATACTTAATTTTCACATTCCTCAAAAAAAAATTGATTTTCCATTTTTTTTGAGGGAAGGGAGGTTCAAATAAAAGATATATATATATATATATATATATATATATATATATATATATATATATATATATATATATATATATATATATATATATATATATATATATTGACAGTAGTCAGGAGTTACACCTCCGACCGTTGGGTTCCACAATTTTTCCACAAAAAATACGTCGCCCTACACCTAGTTCTCCCATTAAATCATGTGGCATCTATGTTTACAATGGAAAAAATAAATTGCTTTATACACAGTGTGTCTATTAAACTTGATATTAAGATTGATATCATAAAAGTTATGTTTAAAAATAATAATCATGTGTATACATGTACGTGTGTGTGTTGCGTTTTGACAGTAATAGCAAACCGAAATTTAATATGGACACTCACATTCAGTTCACTAAATTCGCGTAACTCAGGGAAATTGGAACATACAGTGTGTCCAGGATAACGACTTATCCTTGCCTTATTTTTATTTTATTTCTGGACAGATTTTCATAAACTTTCTTTTGTTGGATAGATCTCAGAAAACGGCATTTAGAAAGTGTATCACATGTTTTTTTGCTAATATCATGGCCAACTGCGTTAACTTTTACGGCTTCCATTTTCGAGAAGTACTATTAGAAGAAGTATTATTAGAAAAACTAACGGATTTTTGACCAGCACCACCTTAAACTAAATCGTACCGATTTCTTAAGGTTCTAAATTACTGGGCGTCCCTGATATTTGCCATATATATATTATAATTTTTCTAATAATTACATGTACTTTCTATTATTAAAACTAAGTATGTACAAATGTCACTTTAACTGATTGATTTGTGTTATAGTGATTTCAAAAGGCAATAATGATTTATTTTTTAGAAGAAAAAGTAGAAATTATATTATTTCGTGAAAAAGCAAAAGAATTCAATAGAAGACATCCAGACTGGAACATCAATCATATTACAGTTTCTTGCATACACCAATATTTTGATCAAAACAGGACTGTTAATAAACTTCTTCATCAGCATCGTTCTCGGGAATTTCGAGCAACTCAATTAGCTCTTGACAGTTTTTTTTGGTTATTTGTGCGTAGAAGGAATTATTTTATAAATTTTAGATGTTTTCGGTTTAGTTTAGTGTAATAATGGAGTGGTGTGAAGTGTACGTGAAGTATGAAAAAAAATATCATTATTAAGGATCAATTAGTTCTTGACTACTTTAATGAGAATACACACTCAAGAGTTAGGGACGCTAGTAGAATTTTAAATATCTAGAAAATAAATTAAGAAAAATAACAGGAAACCTTTTAAACCAATATTTCTTCAAACACTTGAAGTTGGTGACACTGAAAGAAGAATGGAATACTGTTTATGGTTACAAGGCATGTACATACAAGAGGCTATATTTCTGAAAAATATTTTATGCCACATTTACCAGAATGAAGCCACAATTACCACATTGGAGGTGGTGGTACAAATAGTATCTTATTATCACAAAATATTAGATTATGGGCTCAAGATAACCCACATTGGATGATACAATGTAAGAGACAATATTCTACTAAGGTGGGCGTTATTTTAAATGGCATTATTATTGGACCATATTTTTTTTTATGGAAATTTGAATGTAGCTAGATTTCTTAGATTTTTACAAAATGAGTTAGATGATGAAATTGATGCGTTGCCTCGTAATTATTGGTACAATTTACACTTACAATTTGACGGGGGACCCATTCATCATGCAATTAACGTAAGAAACAAGATAAATAATAATTTTCCAAATCGTTGGATTGGGCGAAACAGTCCTGTAATTAATTGGCCGCCAGATCCCCGGACCTCACGCCTCTTGATTTTTTTCTGTGAGGGACAATTAAAAATAAGGTTTGTTTCGAGGCTCAAAACTCGAGACGATCTTTGTGATCGCATTGGGCAGGCTTGCCGTAGCATTACAAAACAACAATTGAGAAAACTAATGAACAACACTCGACGACATAATGAAACAGTGCTTGATAGAAAATGGCGGAATGACAGAAATGTCTAGTATTTAAGTTTTATATACAAATCTGTACATTTTGGTGTAAGGTGGTACTGATCAAGAATCCATTATTAGTTTTTCTCTAAAAAAGTCCTAATAGTACTTCTCGAAAATGGGAGCCATAAAAGTTGACGCAGCCATGCTATTAGCAAAAAAAACTTGTGATACACTTTCTTAATGCCGTTTTCCGAGATCTATCCAACAAAAGGATGTTTATAAAAGTCGGTCCAGAAATAACAATTTTAAGGGGGTGGTAAGTCTTGGTAATGCCAAGTTTATACTGGACACACTGTATATTTTCGGCATTGCAACGCGGTACGCAGAACGCACCCACGACGCGTCCACTTGCGTGTCTGCACACAGCATGATGTGCCAACATTTTAACATTATGGCGGAAAAAGAATACTAGACTTAATAGAGAGAGCAGTTAAGCACGGTGGTGATGTTATGCTTTTGAGGGTGCATGTCTTACAATGGAGTAGGAAATATTTACGTTATAAACGGTAACACAACATCCATATTCTATGTAGAAGTATTTCCAACTGAATAACGACCTTACATACAGCTGACATAACCAAAGAGTGGCTCCTCTATAATGCACCAAGAAGGTTGGTTCACATCACCCCAATCACCAGATCTTAACCCCATAGAAAATCTAGACAGAAGAATCCGCGAAGTTACAATTAAGAGCAAGGAGAATCTAAAAGAAGTAATTTTTGACTCATGGGGCATTTTATACACAGATTACAAGTGGAATCAATGTCTAGACGGTTTAGATGCTGAGGGCATGAATATAAAATAATAAATAAATTAGCTGTCAATGGAAATTAATTTTTATAAAAATTAGTACTGGCACTTGCAAATATGTTTCTTGCTGTTTCAAAGACTATTGTTAAATATATTATTTATTTTATTGATTTTTTTAAATGAATTGTTAAACTACGTTATGTCAATTCTTGTTATATTTATAAATATTTTTTTTAATGTAATGATTTGTGATAAAAACTTGTAAAACTTTTTTGCCTACTATATAGACATGTTCATTTTCTGCCCAACTGTACTTTGAACGACTCCTGTCCAGTTGGACTCTTCACTTAAAGCGAACAACACCACTTGCCAAAACAGAATACCAAATGATATTTTGGTGACACGTCGTGATTCTTTAAACACGAACGGATTGATACCAGGAAGGGACTTGAATAAGTTCTCGCTGTTTTCCGAGAGATGGTGTTATCTTAGCCTTTTTGCTTACAGCAATACTACATCCAACTTCATCGTGAAACCCCACCATTAGGCTTAAAGTGACAGTAAATGTTATTCCGCCGAAGTGTAAACATATTTTTTCATAGCGTTAAACAAATTTCGTGCCAAATTTCGTGCTAAAAAAGAGTATTTGCGGGGAATTTTATTGTTATTAAAAAAAAAATTGAAGCTGAATCACATGAAATTATTATGGAGACTTACAGAAACAACATGCAGAGATTGGTTTGGACGTTTTAAAAATAATGATTTTAATGTTGAAGATAAAGAACACTCTGGCGCAGCGAAAAAGTTTGAAGACGAAGACTTAGAACCATTACTTGATGAAGAGCCCTGTCATATGCAAAGTGAACTTGCAGAATTATTAGGAGTTCATCACAAACATTTGCCAAACGTTTAAATAAAATAATCGTGATTTTGCAATAATAACATGTAAGTAATTGTAATATTGTAATGTACAAGTATTCGGCAAATAAAAAAGATGCAAAGGCATTGGTAGGTTTTTAAATCCTTAACTATCTAGTGATCTATTGAAGAGTGGTATTCTTAAAAATGGTTAAGGAGTTATTGCACTTTGGAAACTGTTTCATTGCCTTAATTGCCAACTTACAACAAAACACTTCTTATAAAGAATATGTTAAAATATAAAATTATTTCAAAATGACGATATAGTGCATGAAGCAATAAACCTTCTATAGAATATATGATATAGAATAAATGATTGGCAATTGAGGAAGAAAATCTCCAGTAGTGTGTCACCTTAACCAGACTTCTTTCATTTGTTTTTTTTGTTATTTAAAATTCTATCTAAAGTATACTCCAGCGCAATTTGAATGGTAACCCTCTGCCCGGTCCTGGGTATTTATTTACGTTTTAAAAATAATCATTTTGATGTTGAAGATAAAGAACACTCTGGCGCAGCGAAAAAGTTTGAAGACGAAGACCTGGAACCATTACTCGATGAAGAGCCATGTCATATGCAAAGTGAACTTGCAGAATTATTAGGAGTTCATCACATAACAGTTGCCCAACGTTTAAAAGCATTGGGAATGATTCAAAGGCAAGGAAGTTGGGTGCCGTACGGATTGAAGCCGAAGGACGTCGAACAGCGTTTTTGCACGTGTGAACAGATGCTCCAACGGCAGAAAAGGAAAGGTTTTTTGCATCGTATCGTGACTGGTGATGAAAAGTGGATACACTACGATAATCCGAAGTGAAGAAAATCGTGGGGTAACCCCGGCCATGCAACATTGACGGAAAATCCGAATATACCCACGGTTCCAAAGTTATGCTCTGTATTTGGTGGGATGAGCTGGGTGCAGTGTAATATGAGCTGATCATACCCAACGAAACCACCACGGGAATTCGCTATCGATTACAACTGATGCGTTTGAGCCGAGCATTGAAGAAAAAATAGCCGCAATACAAGGAGACACGCCAAAGTAATTTTGCAGCATGACTACGCTCGGCCACATGTTGCAAAACTGGTCAAAACCTACTAGGAAACTCTCAAATCGGAAGTCCTACACCACACGCCGTATTCACCGGACATTGCTCCTTCCGATTACCACTTGTTCCGATCGATGACTCATGGCCTGGCTGGGCAGCCCTTATGTTCTTATGAAGATGCTAAAAAATGGGTCGATTCGTGGATAATCTCAAAAGATGAGCCGTTACATGGTATTCGTATGCTGCCACAAAGATGGGAGAAAGTAGTGGCTAACGATGGACAATACTTTCAATGACACGTTCTTTACTATTTTTTTTAAATAAAGCATTCATTTTCACGAAAAATAGCGAGAACTTATTGAAGTCCATTATATATATATATATATATATATATATATATATATATATATATATATATATATATATATATATATGTTTTTTGTTTTTTGATGGTAGTCATTGAGCTTCTATATTGGTCAAATTTATTACCCCTTTGTCGTTAAAATTAAAAGCCTTTTTGAAAATACATCAAACAGCTGTACGAGCATGAAAATTTGTGTCTTTAATGAAAATATTGAGAAATTATATATATATATATATATATATATATATATATATATATATATATATATATATATATATATATATAGAGTAATCATTCAGCTTCTATAGTGGTCAGATTTATTACCCCTTTGTCGTTAAAATTAAAATCCTGTTTGAAACTTTATTAAATAAGCTGTACGAGCATGAAAATTAGTGTCTATATTGAAAATATTGGAAAACCAAATAATAAATGTGTTATGTAACTACTTTACATAATATCAATCTTAACACGTAACAGATGCACTATGTACATAATATTGCTTCACATATATTTTGTCTAAAAATAAAGAAATGTACAACATAATGTTTTCATAAAATATGTTCTTGTTCTAGGCATGGTAAAAAATATATATTTGTCACCCTGATGACTAAGAAAATATGTTTTATACTTTAGAACTTTCAATTTTCTGCCATTTTTTTTTTGTTTTGTATCACTAGCCTATGTTACATGCCTTCAGAAATATTCTTTGCAAACATTCATTTTAGTCAAACAATATTGGATATTTCCCTTACACCCTAATCATTGATTTTTTTATTACTTTTCTTGGCGTGACCACACCAACAGATAACCTAGATATTAATTATTTAAAAGATCCCGCCACTTTTCAATTAAAATAATCGTGATTTTGCAACTATAACATGTAAGTAATTGTAATATTGTAATGTACAACAAGTATTCGGCAAATAAAAAAGATGCAAAGGCATTGGTAGGTTTTTAAATCCTTAACTATCTAGTGATCTATTGAAGAGTGGTATTCTTAAAAATGGTTAAGGAGTTATTGCACTTTGGAAACTGTTTCATTGCCTTAATTACCAACTTACAACAAAACACTTCTTATAAAGAATATGTTAAAATATAAAATTATTTCAAAATGACGATATAGTGCATGAAGCAATAAACATTCTATAGAATATATGATATAGAATAAATGATTGGCAATTGAGGAAGAAAATCTCCAGTAGTGTGTCACCTTAACCAGACTTCTTTCATTTGTTTTTTTTTGTTATTTAAAATTCTATCTAAAGTATACTGCAGCGCAATTTGAATGGTAACCCCCTGCCCGGTCCTGGGTATTTATGTGATTTTTTACCCCTACTAAATTTGTCCTTTCTAATTTCACGCACTAAGGAGTAAAAAGCGTCATCTACACCCATCCGAGTCTTCGCTGAAGTTTCTATGAAAGGTATCCCGTACTGTTTCGCAATCTGAAAGAAAAAAAAATAATAAAAATAATATCCGGAGCAAAGTTCACATTGAGTATCTTTCTGGAAAAGTGATTATGAAATTTATTTAAAAAATGTCATATTTAAATAAACAATTAAAGAGCATCAACACCGTAAAAAAAATCCAACGCCGATGTTCGACAATTAAGAACTAGGTCTCTTATATCAAGGTCTGGAGGATATGGTGGCCGGTATTGAAACTGGTCATGTATAGGTAAAATAAAAAAAAAATTCAAATTAGAATCAAAATGTGCCAAATGTTTCGAAGATTGTTAAGCGTCTGCGAGAGAAATATTGATTTAATTTAATGTAATAATGAATGTCTGAATGATTGCGGCGTCTTCATATATTTTTTTCTTTATTTGGGTTTTTCGCCACGATCTAAAACTCAAAAAATATAATAAAATAATCTTAATATAAATAAAATAAATGTGAAAGAGGGAAGAAGAAAGAGGGGCATCGAGGACATTGAAAAGAAGGAAAGAAAAATCGTAAGAAAAATCCTAGGCCCCAAACAAATAAATAGCACAACATACCGACTTCGAGAAAACCAAGAAATCAAACAATACACATATATACATAGCGATATGAGAAAAAGAAGACTTAAGTTTTACGGACACATAAAATGGATGAATCCGAGTAGGTTAACTAGACAAATAGTCGAAATTTATGAAAATAGGAGTAAAGCTAAAGTAGAAATAATTAAATGGATTGCTGCAATTAAAGAGGACTTAAGATCAGCAAATATTACACAAAGTGAAATTCAGGATAGAGGCTGTTTCAGACACAAGGTTAACGTTTGGAGGGTTGACCAGAGAGAAAAATGTAGGAAGACTGGAACCACTTGGTCTGACGAAAGGAAAAAAGCTCATAGCGAAAGAATGAAATTAGTATGGGCACAAAGGAAGGCTAACAACAACAAACGCCTCTAATTGTACTTCGCGTGGTCCACCAGGGCCCATACGTGAATAATAATAAAATAAATGTATTGCTATGCCTTCGGTAGATTTCAATATGGTTCCCGATTCTAAAGAATACAATTAAAAACATTTAAGAATCTCAATAAACAATTACAATCACACGGTAAACCTCACCTATATATATTTTTTTGGTAGTACGTCACTGTCATTAAAAACGAATTGTCAATGTAAGTATCATTGACATACACAAAAAATATATTTACTTTCTATCTTTTCATAATTTATAGAAATTAATATACTTTATTTTTAGGTTCGTTTTGAAAACGGGAGGAGAATACTTCCCGAAACGTTAACGTTAAAAGTTTGTATATTTTTTAGAACATTTTTATATTTTTAAAATTTTGTTCGTTAGGCAAATTTATTACAAAAAATAATCACTGAGAAATTTGTCTCCGTTTGGTTTTTTGTTTTTATCCAGTGATTTTTTATTTACATAAGAACAGATATTTTGATATTTTTTGAGTTTTAGATAGTGGCGAAAAACCCAAATAAAGAAAAAAATATAAGGTGTAATAATGAAAACATCTGATTATTTTGAACGCGGTGAAAAATTTAATAGGAATCAAATGTCAAAAATGGTTAATGAAGTCAGAGATACATTGAAATCTTGTAACTGTCTGAAATTTTTCCTTCTCTGAAAAACAAGCTACACATTTCAAATCAAAAAGTGCCAAAACATTATATGCTTTACCAGAAATTCAAAACAAGGAAAATCAATGAGACCTATTGTTGCCATACTACCTGGCAAAATGGTTAGCAAAGGAATTTGAAAATCTACCAAACCAACTACCTTCCTGTGATAAACCCAACAGAATTCATAAGAAAAAAAAATTGTGTCAAAAACACAAATCTACAGAAAGGTGAAAGGAAAGGAAAGGATTTACGGTTAGAGGCGCATCAGCATCTAAGGCTATTTAGCCTACCTACAGCTTAACGTGGGTTCCGAACCACGGTCATCAGCTACCGACAAACCCAGGCCAGCACCCCCTCAGGCTATAAACCCTTGGTTATGTGCCTACCCATAAGTCTATCAGGAAGCCTACCGACTGGCGAGTGACCAACGTAGAACACTTCTCAGAAGGCATCCAGCCTTACCCAGCCTTTAACTGGCATGACTGAGGGGTAATTCATTGTCGGATTTTACACTCTTGCCTAGAAAAAATCACAGATATTTAGGTGTGGATATGTGTGGGCGTGTGTGTGTAGGGTAGGAAGTAAGACGGACAGAAGAATTAAAGAAAAACACCAATCCGAGCGCTGGAATCGAACCAACTACATTTGGATTGCCAGGCAGGCGACTAACCCACCAGACCACCGCGGCCGGCTATAGAAAGGTGAGTGTACCGATTCCGCATACCCTGAAATAGTTACTCGAGTTTAAAGGTTTTAATAATAAAATTGTTTCAGTGTACATCTCCCTAACGAGATAATGTATGAAACAAAATTATTTTCAGCTTAGTAATAGGTTTTACGAAGAAAGAACAGCAATGGACAATCAACTGTCACTGTTCTTAGCCAACATATTCATGAACAAATTTAAAACTAGGAAAAATATGAAAACGATTTAAAACATAGCTTCCATAATAAGATGGCTAGTTTAAATTTTATGGTAAATAGATTAATCAATTTTAAACAAAGATAATTACATTAAGTAATTGAAATTAATTATGGAGTGGTCTGAAGTAACACGCGGGCTAGATTTTGGGGGACATAAAAGTAGTCTACAAACCAGATAATAAATTAAAAGAAGTCCTGGACAATGCAAAGTATAAACTAAATCAACATGAAAGATTGGGGATTTATGAAATTAGTTGTCAAGATTGTGATCGAAGGTATATTGCGCAAACTAAAAGATCCATATTAACCAGATATAAAGAACACATTGCCCACATTATATATGGGAGAAATGAAAAACCTTGTGTTGCGCAACATGCACACGAATGACATAGATATTATACCTGGAAATTGGTAAAAAAAAAAAACAAATGAGAGTAAGCAAAATAAGGGTGTATTGGAGAGTTTTGTGTTAATAGCCTAAATTATTATTTTGTGGGTTCATGTTCGGTAATGAATCCTATTACAACCTGCAATACTTCTTCAGTTTCCTCTGTGGTTCAGACAATATATTTGGCACCGACGGATTGGCATGAGGTTTGAGAAATAATTCATTTTTAGGGAAGGAATTAAAGGAGGATTAGGGAGGGAATTAAAGAATAAAAAATCAGTCGGCGATGACAATCTTCCAACACAAATAATTAAACAGATCGCAAACTATATATCTAGGCCGTTATCTTTTATTGTGAACCTCTGTTTTTAGTGGTGCATATTCTGATTTATTGAAAAATGCGCTTATAAAACCAATATACAAAAAGGGCAAATCAGATGAAGAAAAAAACTACAGACCTATAGCGTTACTAAACAACGTTAATAAAATATCAGAGAAGGCATTTTATAAAAGATTGATGGGATTTTTAGAAGAATACTATGTAATTAGTGATTTTTAGGGCAATTTTTCAGACAATCACGTATATATCCATTTCATTAAATGCTAAACGAACCACGATGACAATGTGCATTGATTTGTCTAAAGCTTCTGATAGTGTTAACTATGAAGTACTGTATACCAAATTGAGTAACTATTGCATAAGAGGCAATGCTTTAAAACTGATTAAATCGTATACAACAGGTATTAATAAGGGATACTGATGGCAGGGCCTTTCTCTCAGAGAGGGTACATGTTACCAAGGGTGTTCCGCAGAGTTCGGTTTTAGGTCAATTGTTGTTTGTATTATATATTAATGATATCACTAATGTATTGAATGAAGAAACAGTTATGTATGCAGATGATCTGAACCAAATATTTAGTGAAAGGAGCATTGGGGATGTACGGACAAGTGTATGTAGGGCGAGCGAGGCTCTTGATCAGCTTTTTCTGCTCACGATCTCCTCTTGAATGTAGCAAAAACACAGTGTATTCTTTTTGAAAATCGCAAAAGTAATAACCTCAATTTTGTTTACAACAGTGTATTTAAAACGATAGAATGTGCCTCAGTACTTGGATCGACCGAAAACTGGATTGGAGGGCCCATATTGAAAAACTTGCGTTGCTATAACAAGACATTCGTATGCCTTGAGAGTTATTTCCAAAAATGTAGGGACTCTACGCAGCAATTTCGGCGTATCATACATTCTTTCGGTCTAGGATTGATTCTTTGCGGAAACTCACCTGATATGTATAGAATATTTCAGCTTTAAAAAAGATGTACTGGAGCGATTTTTAAATTAAATTATGATAGTTGTAGGCATATCTTTGTTAAAAAAAGCATTTTGACTTTAGTCAGCATGTACATTCATGATCCTTTTATGTTTGTATATAACAACAAAGAACGTTTTCAGTCATTCCAAAATGAACATGATTGTAGGACACGACATAAGTCCGATCTTTTACCATCAAGATTTTATTTAGAATGTTAACTTTATGATTATAAAAATATACAACAGTTTTCCTCTAAATTTCCGGTTAAAGTTCAAAATTGCAGCAAATAAAAACCCAAAGGTTTAAAAAAGCGTATTACTCATAATAGTATTCATTATTAGTGATACAATGTTATTGATTAATTGATTGTTTGAGTTTTTTTTTGTTATCTTTTATAAGAATTATTTATTATGTTTATATTTATTATTTTATGTTCACAATATTCCGTGCCAACATGACAGCTACAAATGTATACTTCATTGAGACAAATAAATCTTTATCTATCTATCCATCTATCTATGAAGGATTGTAATATAAATAGACCATAGTTTAGTTTTAGAATTAGATTAAATCATCTTCTAATAAAGATAACATGGTTAGCGAAGCGCGCGTCGATAATATTTAGAAATGCTCCAAAACCAGAAATTTGTCATAGCCAGTTAAAGATTCTCCACTCTATACGAAAAATCTATCTATCGTCCATCGATTGAAACCGAGTGCCTCGAAGTGGTAATTTGAGTTTAGGAAAGAGAAAGAAGTGGACCGGAGCCATATCAAGTGAATTCGGTGGTTGTTCAATGGTGTTTGTTGAGTTTTTGGCCAGAAATTCGTTGACAATGTTTTGTGAGATGGTGCAAAAACCCAAGAGTTTTATTTCCACAAATCTGGGCTTTTCGGCGAATTGGCTCTCTCAAACGCCGCATAACGGTCAGATAATTCTTTATTTACCGTCTGACCTTCTGGCAAGAATTTCGAGTGCTCAACACGGCTATAATCAAAGAAAATAGTCAACATCACCTTAACTTTTGATCGACTTTGATGTGGTTTTTTCGGTTTCGGCTCAGTTGGAAGGTGCCCATGTCTTATCACCAGTTACAATGTGTTTTATGAATGCGGGGTCGGAAATGACTCGGTCTAGCATGTCTTCAGCGACCTTTACGCGATTGAGATTCTGAAGAAAATTGAGGTCTTTCGGCACCAGTCGAGCGGCAACGCGTTTCATGTCCAAACAATCGTTTAATATGGTACGAATTGATTTGTGAGGCACAGAAAGATCAGCGGTTATGTCTCTCAAACTTAAATGACGATTTTCAGTCACCATTTCCTTCACTTTACCGATGTTAAGTTCAGTTGAAGAGCTTGATGGCCGACCAGAGCGAGGCAAATCTTCCACCACATCTCGACCGCTTTTGAATGCACTGTACCATTCATATGCACGTGTTTTTGATAAAGTCGATTCACCGTAAGTCTACTGCAACATTTTCAGCGACTCGGCACACGAGTGCCGAGTACTATTTGCAATGCAAAATTAAGACAAATTCTTTGTTCGGTGTTTTTATCCATTGTAAAAATCGCAAAACACACTTGAGATTGACAAAATCAAGCACTGTAAACAAACTAAATGGCATATGACATTCAAACTCCTCGTCAGTATAGAGGACAGTTGTGATAACTTAGAGATCAAAAGAATTATGACAATCCCTTTAAGCGGGCTTTTCAAATGATGAATTTCCAGTACTTTTTGACAGAATGTATGTGCATTTTCAGTCTATCCTTGTACATAACAATCCTTATGAAGAGATGAATTTTAAAGAAATAAACTTCTGTGAACAAATATTTTGTGGGGCTATAAGCTAGAACAGAAGTTTGGAGATCAGAAGATGTGGCTTGAATATTGTACAGTGTGGCGCAGAGGAAACGCATGTTTTTATTTGCATGAATTTTGCAAAGAGAGGGGTGACGATCTCGCAACGCCGCCAATGGACAGCTCAGGTAATGCAGGCACCGTGAACTTTAAAGCATCGTATGTTTGTCGTCGAGCAGTTTTTTTAGAAACAGTAATTCTGTAGTTACCATGCAACGTCTTTTCCATCGACAGTTCAAAGTTGAAAGTGGAGGGCCAACTCCAGATCGAAACACGATACTCCGATGGGTTGAAGCATTTTGAACTACCGGATCTGTCATAAAGAAGAAACCACCTGGCCTTCTCCGTGCCTTTCGGACACCACTTCGGCCACGCTTCAGATCTGGGTATGTCTCGTCGATCGCTACAACGCATTTTGCATGACGACTTGAAATTTCTTCCCTACACAATAACGATTGTGTAAGAGCTGACCGAAAAGAATTTTGCACATCGCAGAAAGTTTTGTGTGAGAAAGAGCGCCATTTTTGCTTGATACCGTGATAATGATGAGTGACGAGGCACATTTCTATTTACATTGATACGTAAATAAGCAGAACTGTGGGTACTAGGCGGCAGAGAATCCACAAGAGCTGAAAGACCTCTCCGTAGTGATAAAGTGACAGTGTGGAGCGGAATTTCCAAATTAAGGATCGTTGGATGTTAATTTTTTTAAGAGGAGGGAAGAACAATAACAGTGACTTCGGTACATTATGTTGACATGTTATAAATTTTTCTATTACAACTTCAACGGCGACAAGTAAACATGAGAGAACTGTGGTTCCCACAAAACGGTGCCACAGCTCACACGGCGAGAGCATCAATGGAATGTGCTCGACAAATGTTTCCTCAACATGTGATCTCCCATTTCGGCGATGTATTTTAGCCCACACGCTCTCCAGACTTGTCTGCATGCAACTTTTTTTGTAGGGTTACCTTAAGTATAGTGTAGGCCAACAAACCACGCCCGATACAGGAACTGAGAGTTGCTATTCGTCAAGAAATCACAAGAGCACCTGAAGAAATGATTTTTAGAACACATGCACAACTTTCAAGAGAGATTGCAGATGCGTGATCGCGAAGAAAGGCGACACCTGACTGACATTATTTGCCACAATTAATTTAAAAGTACACTATTATTACTTCATTTAGCTGTAATTACAAACAAAATGGTCTTGAAAATAAACAATATTATGCTTATGTGAAAAAAATGAGTTTACTCTGCGCCACCCTGCATAATCTTAAAAGTATTGAATACACTAATACCATACATCATATATTTTTTTCTTTATTTAGGTTTTTCGCCACGACCTAAAACTCAAAAAATATCAAAAAATCTGTTCTTATGTAAATAAAGAACCACTGGGTAAAAACAAAAAAAACCAAACGGAGACAAATTTCGCAGTGATTCTTTTTTGTAATAAATTTGCCTAACGAACAAAATATAAAAATGTACTAAAAAAATATACAAACTTTTAACGTTTCGGGAAATATTCTCCTCCCGTTTTCAAAACGAATCTAAAAACAAAGTATATTAATTTCTATGAATTATAAAAAGATAGAAAGTAAATATATTTTTTGGGTATGTCAATGATACTTACATTGACAATTATCATTGACAAGTATCATTGACATACACAAAAAATATATTTACTTTCTATCTTTTCATAATTTATAGAAATTAATATACTTTATTTTTAGATTCGTTTTGAAAACGGGAGGAGAATACTTCCCGAAACGTTAACGTTAAAAGTTTGTATATTTTTTAGAACATTTTTATATTTTTAAAATTTTTTTCGTTAGGTAAATTTATTACAAAAAATAATCATTGAGAAATTTGTCTCCGTTTGGTTTTTTTGTTTATACCCAGTGATTCTTTATTTACATAAGAACAGATATTTTTGATTTTTTTTTTGAGTTTTAGATCGTGGCGAAAAACCCAAATAAAGAAAAAAAATATATGAAAACGCCACAATCGTTCAGATACACATCATATACCATATACCAGCAATTTGCTGCATACAACAAGGATAGGTACTGATTTCAGAAAATGCCAAAGCTAATTAATAGAAAATATGACTTATTTCTGCAAGATAACGCAAGATTATATGCTGTAAATCGGTCTAGGAATATCTAAGTCACACTTCATATTCATTCAACACTTAAAACTCTCAAACGAGATATTTTTGATATAAGAAATGCATTATAAGATGTCTCTTGTGGTCCATGGTTTTACAAACAAGTTTTTTTCCTGAATAAAATCATTTCCAAAAAAACCCCACAATCTACATACATGAAATAAGGAAAAATACTTTCGTAAATTTATCTAACATCTTTATTATTTACATCATTTTGAACAAAAAGTTTCCGTAAAATATGTATTCCAAATGGAACCATTTCCGCGGAAAATAGGTCAGAACTTGTTTTTATTTTCCTAACTGAAGAGCTGCTATTAAACAGTTGAAACCACTCAAAGAAGACAATAAACTGATACCAGATTATCAATTTGGCTTCAGATCTAAACATTCAACCATTGATCAAGTTCACCGCATCACAGAAAATAGAACGTGCACTGAAAGAAAAACAGATATGCTCTGGAGTCTTCCTAGGCGTGGCTCAGGCCTTTGATAAAGTGTGGCACGGTGGTCTGATATACAAACTAAACAAAATGTGTAATGTTGTATGGTTCTATGAAAATCAAAATTAGATGCAAGCGACATCTACTTTTTTTATAGACTAGCAAAGTTTTTGGAAGAAGTAAAAATAAATTTAAAGCTCAATTTTGAATTGCATATTAAAAAAAAACTAAAAGCGATCATAGTCTTCGAATTCATTAAAAAAATCTCTGGTTTATCCTCTTTCTAACGGTATGCATTGATGCCATAAAAACGTTTTACTAACTTCACTAATTTGCTAACTTCGTGTATCGGGACACATCAGGCTGATATTCGATATTACTTATTTGCGTAAATTACATACGCTAAGTGGGTAGAAAATGCTATCTCACTCTTACGCAGTGAAGTCTGGCTGCTATCACTTTCTTACATAGGGTACTAACGTTTCTTGGGTTTAAAGTAAAAATAAAATCGTAATAATCAATGTTTTAATTAATCACAAATCTTGCTCGAATTGCTGACCTCCGTTGCATATGCACGAGTGCAATCTTCGCTTCATTTCTACCGTAGTAGTATGTAAAAGAATTTCTTCTTTAATTATGACGAAAGCAGCCTCTATGCGTTGGAATAAATCTTCTCTATTTTCAACTTCTGTGACGTATACAAGTTCTTAGGTTAGGTCTAGGGACCGTGGAGGCCATGGAATAGGGTCATCCCTCCCAATCCACGAATTTGGGAAAACATTATTTAAATACTCCCTAACTGTTAAGCTCCAATATGCAGGACAACCATCATTTTGGAACATAATACTCCTGTCTAAATTAAATATTGGAACCTCAGCTAACAATTCGGGTACGACGTTTTGCAGGAACTCAAGGTAATTATCCCCATTGGGACGATCAGGTAAGTAATGTGATCAATTCTTCTATTGGAACCTTTGGTGTGAAACACTAAACTTGAAGAGATTTACCACTAAACACCAAAACACTCTTTTGAACTGCTCGATGTTAGCATCATCAGGAGATGATTTAATCTGATTATTAAAGGAGATTAAAATTAAGGAGATTAAATCATCTCCTGATGATGCTAACATGGTTAGCGAAACGTGCGTCTAGCAGTTCAAAAAAGTGTTTTGGTGGTAAATCTCTTCAAGTTTAGTAAGTAATGTGGTCCAATTACATGATTTCCAATTTTATCCGGCATATCGAATATCAGCCTAATGCGTCTCGATACACAAAGTTAGCAAAATATCGAAGGTAGTAAAACGTTTTTATGGCATGAATGAAACCCGAGATTTTTTTAAAGAATCCAAAGAACATCATACCTTTAAAACGTTTTTTTTTAATGCAATTTAAAGTTGAACTTTAAATTTATTTTTACTTCTTCCAAAAACTTTGTGAGTCCATAAAATAATTTGGAGGATATACTAATAACTTTTTTTTAATTCAAGTTTCAAGGCTGACTTTTGGAATTTTTCAAAAAAAGATTTAAAAATTAACATTAAAAAACCTGTAAGCCGAATAATGCTTCATGGAGGCTGAGGAGATAGCAAAAGACCCCTCCAATGGGCCATTTTAATTTGGCGAACGATGCACTAAACACCCTGTATATCTGACAGACTCTTCAGAATAAAGCAAGAAAACGAATACTCTGACTCGAAAGAAATAAGAGAAAGGAAAGGGTTCAAGGAAAAGGTTCTTGATCCCGTCATTTATTATATACTAGCGACCTAACAGTTCTGAAAGACACTGTAATAGCTGCATTTGCTGACGACACTGTTCTACTAACAGAGAACCAAAAAATGTTTATCTAGCTCAACGAACTGAAATCTACACATGTCAACTTTACCAACGGCAAAATAACAGAGCAAGTCCCTCTAAATATAAATGGTACCACTGTTCCATATGTGTTGAATGCCAAATACCTCGGCATGATGTCAAATAAACGTGAAAACAACACGTAAAAAAGAAAAAAGCTGAGCTTGATCTCAAATATAAAAAGTACTATTGGTTTATTAGGAAGAAATTCCAAGATGACAATAAATAATAAGATACTGATTTATAATCAAATCCTAAAACTAGTGTGGCTGTATGGCATCCAGCTGTGGGGATGTGTCAGCGATAGTAATATTAAAACAATACAAATATTCCAAAACAAGGTATTGCGAAATATAGTCAGTTCACCGTGGTATATTCGTAACTCCGATCTTCATCGAAATCTTATAATTCCAACGGTCAAGGGGGAAATCAGGTTTGCAGGCAAGCATGAAGTCAGGCTGCGCCTTCATGTTAATGCATAGCTCTTCAACTACTGGACAACCAAAATCATGTCTGAAGAGAACTAAATCTCGTGACCTCGAGTAGTGTGTTGTGTGCAAACGCAGAGCATAGTGCGCGTGTGGATTAGAACAATATTTGGATTAACTTTAGTTGATAAGTATTTATATTAAGATTTGTCAGAGAAAAATCAATGGTTAGTCTTTTTCACTAGTTTTAATAGATTTGGAAACTATTAGTAAAAAAAGTCTTGTAGTTAAAAAAAAATCCTAACAATTGGCAATGTAGCATCGATTCAGTCCAGTTTTTTTTTGTTGCATTGGCCTCTTAAGATATTACTTGAAAATAATAATAATTTTACAGCCATTTAGTCCATACATTTCAGTAAAAATTTGGTTTGTTTTATTACAAAAAAAAAGAAAAAAATTATACATTATTGTCGTTTAAGTTATACAACTTTCCAACAGATGGAGTTAGCGGTAAGAAGTCGTCGAAATAAATCCATCACAGATGACATGCAATACCTTTGGGCATCTTGTAAACATAACCTCATAGCACCAGTAGTCGATTTGTGTTTACATCACAAAGTTATTCGTGATTAAACATGTCAGTTTATGAGCCAAATTCTCGTCATTTGAGGGGGGGTATTAATTTATTTCTTTAATATGAAGAAATCTACTGCGGAGGCTCATCGAATGCTCTCAGACACTTATGGTGAGGCCGCTATGAGTGAAACAATGTGTCGTGAGTTGTGTCAATGCTCCAAAAGCGGTGATTTTCACGTCGAAGACCGGCATAACGGTGGAAAGAAAGTCTTGTAGTTAAAAAAAAATCCTAACAATTGGCAATGTAGCATCGATTCAGTCCAGTTTTTTTTTGTTGCATTGGCCTCTTAAGATATTACTTGAAAATAATAATAATTTTACAGCCATTTAGTCCATACATTTCAGTAAAAATTTGGTTTGTTTTATTACAAAAAAAAAGAAAAAAATTATACATTATTGTCGTTTAAGTTATACAACTTTCCAACAGATGGAGTTAGCGGTAAGAAGTCGTCGAAATAAATCCATCACAGATGACATGCAATACCTTTGGGCATCTTGTAAACATAACCTCATAGCACCAGTAGTCGATTTGTGTTTACATCACAAAGTTATTCGTGATTAAACATGTCAGTTTATGAGCCAAATTCTCGTCATTTGAGGGGGGGTATTAATTTATTTCTTTAATATGAAGAAATCTACTGCGGAGGCTCATCGAATGCTCTCAGACACTTATGGTGAGGCCGCTATGAGTGAAACAATGTGTCGTGAGTTGTGTCAATGCTCCAAAAGCGGTGATTTTCACGTCGAAGACCGGCATAACGGTGGAAAGACATGGGAATGACCCAGAAGCAAGGATATTGGGTGCCATACGAGTTGAAACCGAGAGATATTGAACGCCGTTTGTTTGCTTGTGAACAGTTGCATTTCAATGTTCCATTCAATGCAATGCATTTCTGCATCGCATTACAACTGGGGACGAAATATGGGTTTATTACGATAACCCCAAGCGTCGAAAATCATGGGAATATCCCGGCCAAACTGAATATTCACGGCTCAAAGGTCATGCTCTGTATTTGGTGGGACCAGCTCAGTGTAGTGTATTATGAGCTGTTAAAACCGTCTTAAACAATCACAGGGAATCGATATCGAACTTAATTGATGCGTTTGAATTGAGCATAGAAAAACAAACGGCCGCAATACAGCGTAAGACACGATAAAGCGATTTTGCAGCATGACAATGCTCGGCCCCATGTTGCGAAAGTCGTCAAAACATATTTTGTGACGTTGAAATGAGAAGCCCTACCCCACCCACACTATTCTCCAGACGTTGATCCCTCTGTTTCGATCGATGGCACACGGCCTGGCTGACCAGCACTTCCAGTCTTATGAAGAATTCAAAAATTGAATCGATTCGTGGATCGCTTCAAAAGATAAGTAGTTTTTTCAACGCGGGATTCGAATGTTGCCAGTAAGATGAGAGAAAGTAGTAGCCAACAATGGACAATACTTTGAATCATAAATGTATAACCAGTTTTGCATTTTGAAAAAAATGGCGAAAGCAAAGTTGTATACCTTTTAATTTTTTACGTAACACGTTTTAAACCATTCACGTCACAATCAGAAACGCGTGAATAATTGTTTTATTAAATTAACTGTTCAAAATGCCCACCATTGCATTTCTCATGAAAGAAGCTTCGTAGGTTGATAAAATATTGAAAAGCAATTGGTTTTGGTGAATAAACCATTCATAATATTTTTGTCTGAAAAATCGTGCTTCTACGCTCTTTACATGATAAGGGTAAAGTAATTGCTCTTTAGTATTCTATGCAACGAATCACTCAATAAGTTCGTAGGATGGCTAATAAAACAACTTTTAGGCAAAATTTTACTTATTCATCTACATAGTCTCCTTCAAGAGTGATGCATTGATTCCAACGCTTCTCTCGATCATTTCGATGCCTTCAAATGCTCCAATAACGCCATGTAATATTCACTATTGATGGTTATTCCTTTGTCAAGATAATCAATGAAGAAAATACCTTGAGCATCCCAAAATACGGATGCCAAAAGCTTACCAGCTGACATTTGCGTTTTGGTCGTTTTGGGCGGCTTTCGCCCGTTGCTGTCCACTCAGCTGACTGCCGATTTGACTGTGGAGTGTAGTGACGAATCCATGTCTCATCCATTGTTACATACCGCATGAAAAAATCCTTTTTATTGCGCTGAAGCAGCCCGCTGAATCGACGAAGCGTTGCCATTTTTGATAGACTGTGACCAAATGCGGTATCCACTTCGAACAGAGTTTTCGCATGGATAAATGTTCATGCAAAATGGATAATACAGATCCTTCTGATATCTTTAAAGTGTCAGCTATCTAACGTAACTTCAATTTATGATCGGCCAAA
The DNA here is from genome assembly GCA_031761425.1 of Cosmopolites sordidus. NCBI lineage: Eukaryota > Metazoa > Arthropoda > Insecta > Coleoptera > Curculionidae > Cosmopolites > Cosmopolites sordidus. The sequence goes on along the minus strand of JARFXV010000268.1, from coordinate 861,484 downwards.
ACTATTCTGTGGACTGTTTTTATGTTTTTTTGGAATAATTGCCAGATTTGGGCGACCAAAGCGTTCAGCGTCATCGATATTTGTACAGCCACGTTTAAAATCAACAAACCACTTCTCTATTGTCTCAATAAAATAGAGCCCGAATAACACTTAACGTTTAAGTTAAGCCACTGCTTTGTTTGAATAGTATTTTTTTTCCAGTAAAAAGTAGACGAATCTCAGATATTTCCATTGCTTTCAAAATTACAAGAGTAGTGTCGCTAAAATTACTGTAACTTGTGAACTAAATCTCAGATTGTCATGAAATTTTAACAAGTATCATTTGTTAGGTTAGTATTTCCTAAAAGTCATATGGATTTGTTAATAATGGCGCCATCTATATGTCACCATAAGAACTTATTGAGTGATATATTACAATGGAAAAGTCAAACTTTGAGTACTTCTGGTAGAATTATCTTTATAAATTTTTCTCTTTTTTTAGGCTTTTCGCCACGATCTAAAACTCAAAAAATATCAAAAATATCTGTTCTTATGTAAATAAAGAATCACTGGATAAAAAACAAAAAACCAAACAGACAAATTTCTCATTGATTCTTTTTTGTAATAAATTTGTCTAACGAACAAAATTTTAAAAATATAAAAATGTTCTGAAATAAATACAAACTTTTGAACGTTAACGTTTCGGGAGGTTTTCTCCCCCCCCCGTTTTCAAAATGAATCTAAAAAATAAATTATATTAATTTCTATATATAATGCAAAGATAGGAAGTAAATATATTTTTTTGTGTATGTCAATGATACATTGACAATAAGTATAAGAATCACTGATAAATTTGTCCGTTGGTTTTTACCCAGTGATTCTTTATTTGCATACGAACAGATTTTTTTGAGTTTTAGATCGTGGCAAAAAACCGAAAAAATGGAAATTTTTTATGAACACGCCACAATCATTTAGACATTATTTAGAATTCTCTTTAACAAGATGTAAAATGAATTCTTCGAGTTCAGGACGGTTTTTTTGGCTGCTTTAAATTTTTGAATCACACTATCTGTATCCAAAAGACATTGTCAAACTTGGTACTGTAAAGTAAGTATTTGCCGAGCTAGAAGCGGCCTTTCTGGGTATCGTTGCTCGTAGGTATGCCTAGCCCCCTTGAAATTATAAAGAGCAATATAATATAACGATATAAGAAGCATATCGTGATATTCTCATACAGAATATAAGTTTGGTTTTAAATCGAACTTAAATTCATTGACTGACATACACCAAAATAATTTATGTCACAATGTTGATTCTTTGGGGATGAATTTCGACGTTCCCGCATCGATGTTGGCTGATGTATGAGGTGATTCTTAAGTTTTAAAAATTGTTTTAACAATGTTCATTAGTTTATTTGTAATTTATTCAATAAGTAATAATACATTAATAGTTGCCAACCATACTTTTACACATATTTGCTTAAAATGTTAAGTGTGATCATATCTTTTCCATTGGTGATTCAATAACTTTGCAATTTTTTGTCTCAAGAACCCTTAAGTATTTCACCCTTGTTGTAAAGCACTTTTTCCTTTATAATGATGTGAATACTCATTAGTTAAATTTATGAAAGTACCTTTCCCAATATACTGTATATTTATGTTTTTTATAAAGACATTTAATAAAAAAACTGGACTTTCAACAACAAATTGCTTAAATGTCCACCTTATTCTCCAAAATTGCATCCTACTGAAATTCTGCTTGAACAGAGTATTTCATTATATCAAAATGATTAAAATTTATACTCTAGACAAGGATCTTTAAAGAAATTAATTATTATAAAGTGTTTATAATTACAAATGTTAACAATTATACATTGAGAATTTTTCGTAACACCCCTGTAGGCATTTTAATATCATTGGAATCCAAATATATTAACACTAGTACTGTATATAAAATTACATTTAAAACTTTTTAGAGTTTCTGGTAACCAGATGTCTATTCTGTTTATTATTCCAATCAAGAAAGGGACATAGTTTCACATAATGGAAGAGTAATGTAGTAAATATGTCAGAAATATGAATATTATTAACAATATAGCAAAAAACGTTATTACTTGAAAAACTAATATGAAGAAAAAATATGTCACCTTGAGATACATATATTGATTTTTTTTTAAACCAAAAATAATCTACTAATATATCATCATTACCATAGAAATATTTTGGTAAGATTTAAAGACATCCTAACAAATTAACACTTACGTCTTTTGCTCGGCTCATGTCTACTATCCATGCCGGTAAGTCACATTTATTTCCTACAAGCACCATTGGGACTTCCTCCGTGTCTTTCACTCTTAGAATTTGTTCTCGATATACAACAATATCATCAAAACTTTTAACAGAATTCACAGCAAAAACAAGTAAAAATCCTTCTCCTGTTCTCATGTACTGGTCTCTCATTGCACTGTATTCCTCTTGACCTAAAAGCGTCACCAAATTAATTAATGTTCGGTAAAAGAGTGGCGAATACTGAAAGAAATTTACCTGCTGTGTCTAATATATCAAGAAGGCATGTTTCACCGTCAATAACAACCTGTTTTCTGTAAGAATCCTCAATAGTTGGATCGTATTCGTCCACAAAATGATTTTGAATTAACTGAATAGTTAGAGCAGATTTACCTACACCTCCAGCTCCCACCACAACCAATTTATATTCAGTCATTGTTAAACAAAAAAAAAAACAACTCAAGTGATACTGGTGATAAATTTATTATATATGCACGACTTTCCGGGCGTAGACTTTGTAACACTTTAAATAAGGATCATGAAAAACGGCGGAAATAAAAGAAAACAACACAAATATACTTCACTAAATTACCAAAATAAAACTGAACATAAGAACACAAAAGTAAAAAACCGCACTGCGGGGTTAGTAACCTATCGGTATCCTATTTTGGTCGCAGGATATCAAAGCATTTTGTGGATCTGACGCGAAAGAATGCTGCTGCTCTATTCGGATTACTCATAAATGTGTTAAATAGTTACTTAATTGGTTTTAATTAGTTTTAAAAATCGGGAACTAAAACAACACAAAGTAGACGTTTAAGTGTCATTCTTTGGTTTTTTTGGTTAGTCACCAAAGGGTGTGTTCCATGCTTAAACTATTGAAATCTATTTTGTTAATAAATTAAATAATTTGTATTAATAGTGAAATGTTTTAGATTAAATTAATTACCGACCTTTGTTTTTATTAACCAGAGTGATTCTAATTTAATCTATATATAAATATTTTCTACATATCACTTTAACAATATGTGCAAATCACTTTTATTGATTGTATTATCATAAACGAGAATTAGGAGTGTAATATGTTACATAAATAATAAGAAAAATCCACTTTAAGTAATTATATATAAAACATGCTGGTATGGAACGTACTCTAAGTTTTTGACAATTCATCTGTCAAAAATGTCAAATAATCGTCGTTACTGGCCATATTGTTTATGAAGGATATTTAAATATTTAAAGCACAAGGAAATAGTGGGGGCATTGTTAATGAGCTTTCGTAATAATTTTTCACCGAGGAATTATCAGGCACTTCATTTATCAAAAGGCCTTTTTGGAGTACACTACTTGGAAATTTCAGTGAAATAACCGTATTTTTTTTCTTAAAGAGAGCTGTGTGTGGTGATTTTTAAACAAAATTGTATTGTTTATGTATTTAACTTCAAGCCTTGGCTTTCTAGATTGTTCAGAATTTACAAAGTTGACATGAATAGTGATGCTTTTTATTTTTGTGACGCGTTTTACATAGTTTGACTTACAAGTTTTATTTGGGCTTTTACATCTTGTTTTTCTAATATTTACCGAACGAAACCATGTCGTCGGAAAACAGTGATAGAATCCTACAACAAGGCAAGCTTAAAGTTGCCAGAAACTTGTTTGACACTATTCGTAAACCTCCTTCTGGTAATTATGATCGGTTTATTCCCTGTAGGACTAATAATAACTGGGAAACTTGTTTTGCGACCATGCCCGATCCAAATAAGACCCCGCAAAGTGGTAAAAAAACAAATCGCGAGAACGGTGAAAATTCCAGAGACTCTTCAGTTTATAATATATTGTTACGAAATGAGATACTTGGAGAGAAAATCGAAGATGTAAAAAGTCAGTGTGATGATAGGCAAGCTCTAACCCCCATCAAGAGCAGGAATTTATTCAGATATGGAACCCCTACAAAGGTAAGTTTTTTTTAGAATAATTGAAAGCAAAATATTGTATAAATGTGAAACGTATAGCTAATCTTTCAGCACAAAATGTGTGATATGTTAAATATACAAATAGAAATATCTTATCAGATTATTACATATGTGAGCCTTCTAAATAATAATTTTAATCTCAGACTTGAAATATACATGCTTTTTAAGGAGACATGATTTATAGATTATGAATTAAGCTTTTTAATGTATTTTCAAAAATAAATCTTGAATTTATTTCGTCAATTTGTTTTTGAATATTGCAAATTATGAGGTGGCGTGTGATAATAAAATGAAGTAATATATTATTTTTATAGACTAGTACTACATTTTTCTTGCAAACTTCTCTTTTTTTACATTTGATTAGGTTAACTGGAGGTTTTTGCAAGAAGATATTAAACTTTTTTATCATAGCCAAAAAACTTATAATACTGGGACAAACTGAAAAATGTATTTATTCTTTAACATTCAATTTTGTATTATTATTTTAAGATTTCATTTCTATTTTATTTTTATGTACTCTTCATCACATGAAAAACTAACAAGAAACATTTCTTTTGGTTCAATACTGCACTAATCTTTGTATAATTAGTATAGACATGTTTTCCTGTGCACTGGAAATTCTGAACTTCTGAGAACTAGTCTTACTCATATATGTTTCAATTTCGTCATAATAATAACAGCTATTGTGTATTGAAGTGCTGTTAATGATGCATATTGATACAATATATATTATTTGTGGAAAGTGTTATCAATTTTATTCCAGAGGTGAAGGGTCAAGAGCATTGTTAATTTTTGTAAACTTAGAAACTATATGTTAGTATAATTAGAATAGTAAAGAACAGCTGCATTAGGTCGAGGCCACACTATGGTTTTTTCTAACGAGCAGTTGATCGCTGTAACCGCGAAACCGCCCGAGACACACACTGCGATTAAAAACCGCTAAACTGTCCACGATTTTCACAGTTTCAAGATGGATTTCAAGAGAGCAGTATGTATTGTTGTTCTAATACTAAGAAATAGAGAAAGAAGACGTCAACACAAATTGTTAACTAAGTTCTATTGGTTACAAATTGTGGCGCGATTTTTACCCGCGTGCCATATTTCACGGTTTTAAAATCATTCGCGGGAAAAAACCGCAAGTGCGACCGCTTGTATTAGTTTTCTTGACTCACAAAATCACGCTGTTAAAAATCACGCCGGTTTAGCCGTAGTGCGGCCTCGGCCTTAGTTAAGGAGTATTAAAACATATTCGAATCACGCCAACATTATACAGGGTGCAAGGGAAAGTACAAGGTGTAAGACAAAAAGATTGACGTCACATTAAGAAACACATAATTGTTCTATTAAATTAACATTCCTCGAGGAAGAAGCTTCATCCGTTGATAAAATATCGAACCAAAAACTTAGATTCCTTTGGTTTTGGCAAATAAATTATTCATAATATTTTTGCGTGTGTGAAAAATCAGTGGGTAAGGGTGCTTATATCCTTTGTACATTATATGTATGTTTCGTTGTAGGATTGCTGGTTTTGCGCATCGTAAGTTGTTTCTGTATTTGTTTTTACTTTGCTTTATACTTTACAATGCCTTTAACTTTTTTTATTACCTTTGACATTAATTTATGAAGAAAGTAATACAAATTGAATTTTCGTATTAATCTCCCTTACTTTCTATACATTTTCGCTACATTTCAGCCAATTGCCCAATTCCAGATCGAAAAAAAATTAGCAATTTTGATGTGAGAAAATTATTCGGACTGTTTTTCGTCTTCCTCGCGAGATATTGGTGTAATCAGGGGTCATGATGTCGGGTACAAAGGGTTACGGAGCAGAAAACTTACAAAAAAAAATGTGAACTCCAGAACAGAACAGAAAATACCATATGAATGGAAAAGCTACAATCCCGATATTCAAAAAAAAGTCAAAAGACAATTCCAGACAATTATCGCGGAGTAACGCATCTCAATAGTACGCTCCAGGTATTCACCAAAACAAGTTTAGAGAAAATCTGTAAAACTCTACAAATCTGCGGTGAACAAGGTTGTTTTCGCAAAAACAGATCCACCATCGACGCAATCTTCATTGCACAAATAGCAGAGAAATATTTAGAATACAACAAATTTGCGTTTATGTGTTTTGTAGACATGACGGCGGACAACGGACATCATCAGAATAATGCGTGATACCAATAATAAAGCTAATATACGAGATCAATAGCCGTTACAGAACGAATATAAAAGTGATGCATGAATTGAAGTGATGTATGGAGGAACAAATATCTCAATACAGACAGTATGATAAGAATATATAAATCAAGACTCATAGTATCCGCGGCTGAAACAAGACCAGACACTTCCAAGATAGCAAATGATGCGAACGGTTGAAATAAAAAAAATTATATATCATTCACTGGAAAACATTACACGACATAATTAGAAGCGATATCCTTCGACAACAAAGTAAGATACAAGACATAGGAAGGAGGGTAAGGCAGCAAAGAAAATACTGGACTATCAACATATAAGTAGAATGTAGGAAATAGACTTGAAAAATTTAATAATTCTGTCGGAAAAAAAATCTACGTTCGAAGAGGCATTAGAAGGTTAAAACAGGCAATGGTCTACCTATATATGGTCATCCATATTGTTATGGTTATGAAGTTATGCAAAAATAAAAATACAAGCGATACAAGGACTTTAGTTATGGTAGAGAAGCACTTCCAAATGAACCTCCTTCAGGAAGATCTTCCACATCAACTAATAAAGAAACATAAACAAAATCAAGGATCTTGTGATGAGTACTCCCCGATTAAATAGTAGTCATTGTAGATATTACTGTGGTAAAACTTCATAGTTTTTGCGTTGCACAGTTACTGCGATAACGCAGTAACCATATAGTTCGCCGCAATGATTATCGTCAATTTTTCTCTAAAAAATCAAACAAATACCATTCCACAAGCACCACATTTACCAGATATGGTATCGTGTGACTTTTTCCTGTTCCCTCGATTGAGGAAACCACTTCGTGGGCGCCGTTTTGAGTCCATAGAAGTCTTTCAAGAGCGTTCGCCGGGCGCTTTGAAGGAAATATCAAAACTAGAGTATAAGAACAGTTTCGAAAACTGGAAAAACGTTAGAATAAGCGTATTGTAGTGAGAGAAGATTACTTTGAAGGCAACAAAATATATTTTAATGAAGAAATAAATATTTTGTGATTTATTTAAAAAGTCACCTTACTTTTTGATCAAAATAGTATGTATGTAAAATGAACATTTTATTGAATTATTGAAATTCGATTATTGGACTTTTTTAAAAAAATTTCTAATGCCAGATTTCAGAAGGTTTTTCGGAAATTGTATACTGATTATATTTATCAATAAAAGTAGAGAAGCTTTTTATTGACCGTAAGCAGGTTATTAATTGATCTCAAGCGAGAAAACAAATTATTTTTAGAAACACACACACATATATATATATATATATATATATATATATATATATATATATATATATATATATATATATATATATATATATATATATATATATATATATATATATATATATGCATATATATATATATATATGCATATATATATATATATATATATATATATATATATATATATATATATATATATATATATATATATATATATATATATATATAAGAGAATCTAGTTGATTTACTCCGAGACCACAATCTGCCTACTCTAGAAAAGTTTTTCTAGTTATGAACTCTGGGGAGTAGGCAGATTGAGGCCTCGGAGTAATGACGGCCTCTTGAAAATGGCTTCAAAGTGGAAGCCGAAACGTCGAGCTAAATGGAAGCCAAATGTTTACGTTATAGTACCCCACTGAACATTTTTCGGTGATTTTTTTCAATTTTTTTACTCAACTAGAAAACTTTTCGAAAAGTTATAAAAAAATATATTCGAATTCATCTTCCATAAAATTTTTGAATTTTTCGGAAAAAATCAATAATTTTTCAAAATTGGCAATAAAATAATGTAAAAAAATAGACAGAAAAGTTGACCCACGATGGAACTTGCGGCATCAAACGTAGAATAAATGATTTTTTTTTTTCGGAAAAGAAACGAAAAAAAATACAAATGGCGAACTTTGAAAAATTAATGAATTTTTCCAAAAAACTTTATAGAAGATGAATTTAAACATATTTTTTTGGAATTTTTTTGAAAACGTCATTCAACAACCAACAACGAATAATCAAAAAAAAACTTTTGTTTGGTCAATTTTTTCGAGAGTTATGGTTATTTGAAAAAAACGCCGTTTTTTAAGAAATTCATAACCTTTTTTCCAGTTGTGTGTGTGTGTTTTATATATATATATATATATATATATATATATTGGGATTTGCTTACCCTAAACAATACCAAAATCACTGAGCTGATGTCGACATTTATTTGCTTCCTCTTCGTTGTGTGTATGACCAAAAAAAATAACAAATACATTGGATGCGTTATAATTAAACACAATAAGAATTTGTGGTAAAACCAAGGGTTGGTAGCCCGAGGGGGGTGCTGACAGAGGTTTTCGGTAGCCTATGACGCTAAATAGCCTTCTCAGTTGCTGATGCTCCTCTAACCCTAAAAAACTTTAAAATTTTGTTTTAAATGAATTGTCTTTTAACTAGGAATGATACGACTCAAATTGATTCTGAATAATGTTTTAAATAAAACGAAAAAGGCATTTGTAATCATGCGATTCATCGGCATCATAGAATAATAAGTAAAATTTACAACCAAATTCGGTTGCTTTTATTAATTTCTTATCTTCGATAAACAATTATGAAGATATTTTTGAATGTATAAATAGAGTATATTAGTTTGAATAAACTATAATCAATATTACCGAGTTAAAAAAATCTTTTAAAAGATCTTTTGAGCTATAGAGTATATATTTCTGCATGTTTTATTCATCCGTATGATTTATAAAAATATGTAATGCAAATTATATCGGCTTTAGCTGTCGATAGACAAAAATATCCATCTCAAGGACATCACTAGTCAACGTTTCTCCACTACGAACCGAACAGAATTCGTATCGCTTTTTTCAAGTAAACTTTTTTGTAAAATCTTAATTATAACATTTCTGGCCGGGCTTTATCGTCGCCTTCAGTGGCCTCTTTCGTCGGCGTCCGCATCAGCTGATCTTACAGCTGATGGCAGACGACGTGTACACGTCGGTGGTGACGGTGGGTGTCGAGGGGGGACCTCCAGAGTCCATTCACCAAGAACTAGACATTGTTTAGACGAAGACTACATATGGTCGGGTTCGATGTGCAACCATTTAAAATTAGATTCTAATGGTTCCTAATGGGTTTCTGGTAGAGATGTTCTCATCTGGTCGGCGGGTGGGGAATTTGCATAATAATTACGATTCCGATGCCGAATTAGCCCGGTTTGATTACGATATAAACGCTGTTTTAAGCGGTAGCGATGTTTAGCGAAGCGTTTAAATTTAATTGTTTAGTATCGTTTGTTAAAAATGATGGTTCTTTTGAAAAAAGATCATGTTAAAAAATTATGATGTGTGTGAAATTTATGGGAACATTTGCTTGGAGTTTTGGATTAGCATCGATATTTTTTTTAGACACCTCATTTTACATAAACAGTCGTATACATACAGTGGTGGACAATAAAAGAAGATAAGAGAGTGGTGGAGCCTTATTAACATATTTTGTTTAAAATGTGTTTTAATTTGTTTGTAAGACAATATTAATTTTCCATAGTGAATTTAGGCATCATTTACAAAACCAACCATTTACCATCATACCAAACTCATTGGATCAAAAACAAACTCATAACTTTTTTATTTTTAGGTACTTCTTTTCTGTAACTTCTTACTGATAAAGGTTTAGCTTAAAATTTAGTTTAGCCCATTTCTTGAAATCGATAATGTCTTCGGTATTTACTTTTCCAACGTTAAATTTTTCGGTGTTACTGGACTGTATTATAAGATTAATATATTGTTGATAGGTGAACACACGATCTTCACGTCTAATTTTCCTTTTGATGACTGAAAAATTTCTGTCGCAATCATTAAAGTGACCACTTACTAGAAAATATTTATGGATCATCATATTTCTTTGCACAGATAATGCCATCAAAAATCTTATAACGCTATTGTTCTTATTCTGTCCAGGGCAGCCATCACAAAAAATATGAAGATCTGTTATTGAATGTGGAATAAACTTATTGACCTAATCGTTTAAGAACGTTGATACTTCATTGGGACCTTTCAATGCTTGTCCTTCATGATAAGAATAAAATGTCCCTTTGCCAGTCCTTATATTATGAATGTAGAATTCGTAGACCACGAGCTGTCTATAGTAAAAATTTGTTGTACAGGTAATGTGGGTAAAGGCAGGTTTTGCATATAGTCGAAGGATAAACCTAAAATTGTTTCATTATTGGTACATTTTTCTTTCATTTCTTTAACTTATGAAATTTGCTTGCACGTCACTTGTGTATTATTAATTCTGCAATTGCTGTTCTTTTAGCACCGTCATTTAAATGGGGATATTTTATTTTAACATTTAAGTCTTCACGCATTCTGCAAATATCGATTTGTGACCCACCAAATGATAAAACAAAATTCAAATTAAAATATTGCCGAAAGAACTGATAATTAATTAATTTCAAGATTCCTGTTTAGAAACATTTCATGTATTTTTTTAATATTCAATGAAGATGATAAATAGTGTTTCTTAACGTCGTTCGAATAATGAATTTCTTTCTTGTCAAGAGACTCTATAAAGTTGTGAATTTCAATGCAATGTTCACCGGGAATAGCATTACTTTTTGAACCAACTGCTTTGTCTCTAAGATCTCGTGGCATTTTATTCTCCTTTTTTTAGATCAATTAGACGTCTGCATCTCTTAACAGTTATTCCATACAAACTTATAAAAGCAGATTTACATACTATTTTATTTCCAGTACGGGTTTCGATATAATATTTGCCCGAAGCGGTTGTAGGTTTTGTCTTTGCTAGATCGTTGGTCCGCTTTGAAGTGTCTAGATATAAATAACTCGATCATAGTTTGAATAGAGATATCTTGTTCATTTTTCGTTTCAAAGGAACGTATTCGTTCAATCAAGCCATCCATGTTATCTTCAAACAAGCCATCAAAACATTTTTGGGGACATTAGAATAATAAAATCGGTCGTCAACAAGTAGATATAACTGAGGTTATTAAAATAACCCGTAAATATACATTATTTACAAACACATTATTTAGAAAAATATCTAAAAAATTATCACCCTTCTACATTTTCTAAACCTAGTGTTTGTTATGCAAGCGTGGTATAAAATAGTTTAATTTAATAAATCAATATTGGATAAAAATAATCGATGTACTTGTCTCCCTTTGTGGTTTACATGAGGTAAACCTTTTATTTTAGCGGTTTTTATAACGTGTTTATATTTCTCGGTATTTCTTACTCCTTTTTTTTTCGGAATTTCATTGTCAGAATCATAAGAACTCATTATATAAGTCCAACGGCACGTGTTCTTATGTTCGTATTCTTATATTAATTGTTAATTAATAATTAATAATTAATTAATAATTGTAATTATTCTTATGTTAAACGGTCTTATGTTAAGTAATAAATTCGAAAAGGGCACACCTCTTAAGCTGGGTCCACATCAATACAAATTTGCGTTGTGCGGTCTGTATATGTTGTATGTGGTGTGCCTGTGCGGCAATGTAGACGCTTTGACGCATAATGTCACAAACACATATGTTCGCCGCACAGCTAGCACATGAACCATTTGTTGTTCACCAGATAATTCAAACAAATTGTTCCAGTAAATTCAACACACGCAAAATTTCATTGGTGTGGACCCAGCTTTAGAGTTGCGACGTTTTCGAAATTATTTGGCGCCACGCTATAACGTCGACAGATATGTGCTTTTTTCGAACATAGAAGCATTTAGAACACATTGATATGAAAAAACGTATTTATCAAAATATGCCAGATGTGACCTTTTCGAAATTACATATTCAATTATACTTTGATGGGATATTTTAGAAAAAATTACGCGCTCAAAAAAAACTAAAAAGTGTAATTCTCTAAAACTGTTTAGTATATGTTAATACCGAAGCTTAATACTTTGTACCGTGGTTCTTAGTCTTAATTACTGATTGACATCTTCTTGGTATGGAGTCGATTAGATGACGGCATGCTTCTATAGTTATTGAAAACGAAGCTGTCTGAATATATTGCCTCTTATTTGCAAGTTTTCTACCAGCAAGGTGTCGTTTTAACTCTTGCCAAATGTTCTCGATCGTATTTATATCCGGAAACTGTGAAGGCCACATCAGCCGTATATTTGGGATCATTGTCTTATTGGTAGACCCACCGTAAAGCCATATTCTCTTCAGCGTAAGGTAACATAATTAAGATTATGATTGCTAAGTATATTTCCAAAATATTGGACCTACTCGATTATATGAAAATAACCCCACCTCCCTCCCACCCGCACTTTAATGCTAGCATTACCTTGCTTCACTGCACCCAAAGTGTTACATGAATTGAATTCCTCATTAATCCGTCTTCTTATATACAATTTAGCATCAAAACCAAATAGATTAATTTTGGTTTCCTCGTTGAAAATAATGTTTTTTCATTTACGTTGGAAATATTCACTTCGGTTTCTTTTTGCGAATTTTAGCCGCTGCTTTATATTCTGTTTACCTAAAAACGGAACCTTCCTGGCTACTCTACCGTATAGGTCCTTCTATTGTAAACATCGTCTAATAGTTTTGATGCTGATACCTAGGTCAAGATTTTTTTTTACTATGACTGAGGTAGCACAATGATCCTGGCGTACAATACGATTATCCAGTTTTTTTGGCCAGCCTCTCTTTTATGGCTTTTTTTGGGCCACTTATAATTCTCTCGAAACTTTAACTATTAGATATGGTGAATATTTGATTGCATTCGTAATAAATGTATATTTGTTTTCGCGAAATAAAACGCTTTTCTTCAATAGTACAGGGTCTAGCGCGGCCTATACTCACTTTTGTTGGACCAAACAAAATAAAGGCATATTTTATCAGACTTGGTACATAATAACGTAAATTGAACGTCCACTCAAGTACCAACCATTAGAAGGAAATATATTTTTTAAGAAGATAAGCAGCAATAAAATGCACTGGTTATATTATAAACAAAATGTTTAATGGTTAGTTAAAATTATCGTATTTGCTGCAGTGCTGTGTAGCCCATGGTGGATATAGAAACAAGGAATTTCAAATTTTTACTGGTGTGAGGCAGGGGTGTATCTTGTCTCCTCTTCTCTTCAATGTTCTGCTAGATTATGTTCTTAAAAAGATCAACGAAGGTCAATCCGGTATCCAGTGGATCCTCAATACTAGCTTGACGGACCTTAAATACGCGGATGGCATGCTTTATGCCGCACATGCTAAAATACTTACAACGGAAACCCAGAAAGTAGCTATGAAAATCAGTGTAAAAAAAATCATATCGCTGAGAATCAATACCAGAAATTTCATCCCATTCTTCCTCAAAGGATCACCCATAAAAGATGTGGAGAGTTTTACATACTTGGGCAGCGTCCTCATAAGAAATGGTGCGGTGCAGGTGCAGATCATGATGTCAAAAGCAGAATACGAAAAGCTCAAGGAGCTTTTGGAGTTCTTGCACCCATATGGAGAGAAGCTCAATAATTAACGCAAACAAAACTTAGTATATTTAACACCAATGTTAGCGCAGTCTTGCTCTACGGATGTTAAACGTGGAAAACAATGAAAACAATAACCAAAAAACTTAAGGTCTTCATAAATAAATACATGCGAAAAATACTCCGCATATTATGGCCGAACGGACGAACGAAAGAAGACTTGCTCCATCACACAAACCAATAGAAAATTGATCACGAGATAGCACTTTGTAAGTGGGGATGGATTGGGCACATACTCAGAAAACAAAACAACTGTATAGTCAAAATAGCATTGGACTGGAATCCGCAGGGTAAAAGAGGTATTGGAAGGCCGGGACAGACTTGGAGGAGAGCTATCAATGATGAATTGAAAAGAGTCAACATGTCCTGGTAAGTCAAGGTTCTGGCGCAGAATAGAACCAGATGGCCCACTTTTATTGAAGGCCTATGCTCCTTGCTTTAGAGGACCATATATATATATATATATATATATATATATATATATATATATATATATATATATATATATATATATATATATATATATGGCAGAAACCTTTCACCCTTTCTCGACGTGGTGCCACCGATCGCCTTCGCCCAACTGTCCACCATGCGACGTCACGTGTCTCTCAGAACCGGTTTCTAGCCTTTCAGCCGTCATCAGCCGAGCTCCAGATGAACGCAAGGAAAGCAATTGGGAGAGACGATCGGGACCAGGCCAGGTCAACTGGCCATTTTAATGACGGGTCGTGATCGCACACAACTCACGCCATCATACAGCGCATGCTCGTAGCATCAGGACCGCTTGTAACATTCTGCCTGGAACCTCGGGTACACAGTCACGCTGTCGAATTTTTTTTCCACTTCAAACCAACCACATTTTACAAGGATGGATTAATAAACTGCTAGGAAGATGAGGGAAAGTCATACATAATAGTGGTGAATACATAATAAATTAATATAATTTTGTTACTTAATGAAAGCAAAATAAATGTCTGACTCGACTCGATCTAACAAATTGATTTTCGATAAATGAAACAATATTTAATTTCAAAAGTATCTGAGTTTTCGCTCTACCCTCCTATATTGAAATATTTTCTAAATCAGCTTACGAAACTTACAGTTACTTTCATCAACTTCCAGCAGTAAATTACGTTAGCGCGTCCTCATCCGCTGATCTCACAGATGATGGCAAACTTCGTACACTTGGACAGTGGCCACCGCCGCTAAAGTCTCTTCATCGAGAACACCAAAGACAGTTCGAACGAACATATTCGTATTATACATACACATTACAACTATTTTCGTCTGTTAAAATAGTTATTATCTTAAGATTCCGGAATAGAAAAGCATGCAGTTTTAAAATGACATGACATGAATCACAAAATGCATTATCAGAATATTTGATAAGAAAAAATATTTAAATGTTTATTGTTATTGCTCATGGTGAACAGATGCATTGTTTATAATTATTCATATTTGGATCAACATAAAGACATATTTTTACTTTATCTTTGAACATTATCACTATCTTTGTATTGTTATGGTTTACTACAATTGCCTACTAATCAAGTATTTTATTAAAAGAAGTGATTTAATTTACTGAATCTACTTTACTAGTTGTTATCGTTAAGTTTTTACAAATAGCGTAACTGATTAAATCAAATCTACGGGAAACTGTTGTGTAAAGTAGAAATCAGAAAATTGTATACGTGAACCATTTCCAAGAACACATTATTCCGACTGTGAAAAAATTATCTGCGCAAAAATAGGAAAATAGGAAACAGAATATAGAGTTTTTCAATAAGGGTGTCAGAACTTTGTAACGTAATATCGTCAACACTGTTTGATTTGTAAATGTAGCTTATTACACGGTTATGGTTAATAAGTTCCCGGTCTGGCATATAGATAGCGTCACTTACGAAAAATCCTTACCAGTAGTCGATTGTGCTAACATTCAAACGTCATGTGTCAAAATTTCATGAAAATTATTTCGTATGTTGATTAAGCATTGCTTTTTAATGAAGAAAAATATCGTTGAAGCAGACCAACAGCTTGATAAACATTACCCGAACTCTGCCCTAAGAAAATTAACCATAATTGATTGGTATGCTGAATTCATACGTGAACATACAAGCGAAATAAAAAGCATTTTTTATGCGCTATGTAACAATGGATGAAAGGTGGATCCATTATTACACTCCGGAGTCAAATCGTCAGTCAGCTGAATGGACAGCAGCTGATGAAAGCTGTCCAAAGCGGCCAAAAACACAACCATTGATAGGCAAGGTTATGGTTTCTGCGTATGCTCACCAATAACGAATATTACATAGCGTTATTTGTGCGTTTGAATGACGAGATCGCAAAACAGGCTCCAAATGAACAAAAAAGTGCTGTTTCACCAAAACAATGCACCTTGTTACAAATCGTTGGTAATGATCGCTAAATTGCATGAATTGCACTTCGAATTGTTTCCTCGTTCACCGTATTCTGGAGATCTAGCCCGCAGCGACTATTTCCTGTTCTCAGACCTCAAAAAAATACTCGCTGGAAAGAAATTTCGCCCTAAAGAAGATGTAATTGCCGAAACTGAAGGATATTTTCAAGGCAAAGAGAAATCCTTCTATGAAAAAGGTGTAGAAATCTTAGAAAAGCGTTGGGACGATTGTATTGCTCTTCAAGGAGAATAGATTGATGAATAAAGTCGAAATTTGCAAAAAGACTATGTTTTATTTGTCAGACTTAGGACTACCTACTACTTAGATTAACTTCCCCCGAAACGGGTCCAGACTTTTCCCTTTGGAGTTATTTCTACCCCTGAAAGCGTCGAGCTTTTCCCGGAGAGATAAGTTCGACGATATTTGAATTGTGACTAGTCCGCGACGACTGTGGAAGTCGACGGTCCACCATTTGTAGACGGGATATAGAAGTAAGTGAAGGCGGTTCTTTATAGGAACTTATGCAGGCCGGAAACCCGAGAAGTTTGGGCCCCATAGGCCTGCTGCCCGGGATTGGGGGACGAAACAGGGATTAGGTTTTTAACCCTCCAAGGAAGCTTTGGAGAGCCTCGGTCAGTTGGGCCTGAATTTGGCTCACCAACTGACCCGTTAGGTGCTCCACAAGCTCAAAAAAACGAATTTTAGGCTTGCGAAGCGGGCGTTTTGGGAGGAACCGTGTTCCTCTGGGGCCCCCACACGAAGGTTGGTGGGGGAATCTTTTTATTTATGTTTAGACCTGAAAATGCCCTATTTGTTTCAGGTTACGATGATAAATTCTTCGTTGTTAAATTTTTTGGTCTGGCAGGACAACCTTGTAAACTCGCAATATGCGAGCCCCCACAGCTGCAGCAGGTTGCTGAGCTATTCTTATCCTTCTTGCATTCTCGTGAGAGATGGAGATCTCCGCAGCTTACGCAAACCAAATCCGCGTAACATTTCTTTGCCGAATGACCGAATTGTTGGCAGTTAAAACACTGCACAACACGGCCATTCGACTTCTAGGTTTGTATCTTCACCTCCTGGTTGAATAAGGTCTTGATGCTGTATATCTCCCTCTCCTTAGTGAGAACATTCTGTACTATAGCCGGGGGGCACCTTTTTGGGTCTTCCATCTCTCGACATGGATTGGATGGTAACCCATTTGCCTCTGTAACCCAACAATCTTGTGGCGGCCTATAATCAACTGACAAAGACGTAGACGTAGAATCTGAAGGTATGCTGATTTGTCACAGATAACAATTGGCGGAACTTTAACTGTCTTTTGCGTCGTAGATGCCACTAGTTTCTTTGGCGATGTGTTCTTGACTTGCGACGGTTTGGGTGCCGCTGGCTTCTTGAAAATAGGCACTTGCGATTGGCTTTTAGAGGTGTGAAGTCCTCCTTGTCGGCCTTTGCACCTCGCTTCGCACTCTTTTTCCTGTTTTTGAAACTGCTGCTGCACCCAGAATCGGAGGCTGATGTCCAGCCTCCTTCGGATAGTTCAATATCTGAACAATAAAATGGAATATCATCCTCTATTGCGGTTTCTGTTCTTTCTTTTTTACAATCCGATGCCTTGATCAAAGCATCTGATTTTTTAGAAACCTTATTTAGTTTATACCTCAATTGTTAATTTTCACTTTGGAGCTTTTCCGAACGTTCACTTTACATTCGTTGCGCGTTTCGTTGCGTTCATGCAAGTAAGACATTTGGCCCTCAAGTTCGTTGCGTTTCCCCTTGCCATCTAAAGACCGTTGGAGCGCTTGGAAAACCTCTCTTGTGATGGTGAGCCCCGTAGGGTCCGCCATCACCCCGTTTAGAAACCACCATCGTACTCTCTGAATGCTCGGACGGAACTGACCAGGGACTTATTGTCCGATGTGTTAAACTGCTGTGTTCAATACATTGTGTGAATTCACTATGGAAAGATACACGAATTGGGTTCTAAAGCAGTTGGAAAGAGTTATTCAAAATTGGGTCTTCAGAATGCCTTCTATAAGATGAAAACGAAGAGGACCATTTGAACGATAGTATTTTCAGAGCATAATACCATTGTTTGTTCTTCAAGATAAAATAACAATAACCGGATTGTCCCTTGTTGTTCTCATTGTGCCTCATTTTAATATCCTGGTATTTTTATTGGACAGTTCTTTATATGAAAAATTTCTCAGAACGTTCCTCTTTTTGAACAAGGCTCATAAATAACATTGGAAAACGTGTAACAGTTGCAACATACGTTTCCAATTTTACCAGAAAAATCTTCTTGACATCGAAACTTATCTTCGTGCAGAAAGTGTTTCTTCTGGAAGTTTAAAAGCAAAGTGTAGTATCAAACCGTCGATTTTTAGGACTGCGTAAACTGCGTCCAACACGCAGTTTACCTTCAAGACTAAAGTCTCTTTGGCGAGATTTTATTCAATTAATCAGCAGCATTTTTCATAAAATGAAACGCGAAATGGATAGGATATCTAATATGCCCTTATATTTTTGCCATATTGAAGACTACTAAATTTTTGAGGTTATGCTCATTAATCGCCAGACAGCATGGCATATTAAAAAAAGCAAATATCAACAGCAGGGAATGGAATCATTCTATTATCATATTCTTCTATCATTCTATGGAAACAATATATAATCTAAAAGCTGTATCTCCTTAATAAAACAAGTCCGCCATGATTAGAATCGATCAACGGATTATCAAGTTATAGCGCTTAAAGCGACATTACCTTTGTCACCTCGTCACAAAAACACGGTGGAATAAAGTTAATAATATATCCTGTTTTAAACTCGGTAATAATTTTACAGAAACATTTAAATTGATGGAAGAAGTTTATGGTAATGATTGCTTATTCCGTACACGTGTTGGAAGATCGCGATGAGTTGGTGAAAATGTGCGTGAAGTGATAGTCTACGACGCGAATTCCACTGTGAGATAACGGATGAATTAAATACAGCCAAAAACGTGATTCACGAAATGTTTACAAAGGATTTAAACAAACGGAAAGTCTATTCTCGATTTGTTCCTCACGCATTGTCGTTGTTCGTGGATTTTTGGCGAAATAAACAAATCTGTGTGCTTAACATCCCCTGTAGTCGCCTGATTTATCTCCGTGTGACTATTTTCTGTCCCCGAAACTCAAAAAGGCCATGAAAGGAACGTTTTATGACAGTGCTACACAAATCCAATTAGGGTCATTGAGGCGATTGTGAAAAACGACATAAAAAATCTATGCTAGCATTGGTTGAACGTGCCCAGCGGAGTATTGATACGGAAGAGATGTATTTTGAACAAAAAGAAATAATTGTTTTTTCTTTTTCAATTTGCAAAGTTATTTTTTCCACATACTGTGTATATGTGACCTATTTTAAAACTAAACTATTTGAGTAAAATGTTGTCTTCGGCAAGATAAATAGATCCTTTATTAGTGTTTCTTTGATTTTATATACATTTACGACATAATAACATAAATATTTTAAAGCAGTTTGGAGAAATTCCAATTTAAGTATTTAATTATTATTTGCTCGTTTTTATTTTGTAAATTGGTAGGATTGTTTCTCATATCTATGCAAAAATTTTGTTCTAAAATAACTCAGTTTTTTCAACAGCTTAGACTAAAGAAATCATTTATTTAGATGAATGATTGTTGCATTACATATTATTTAATACTTTTAATGGAACCTTCCTTGTGAAACACTAAACTACCAGAAATTTAACACTACACACCAAATCGCTTTTTTAAACTTCTCGACGCGCGTTTCGTTAACCATGTTAACACCATCAGGAGATGATTTAATCTAAATCATCACCTGATGATGATCATCAGAACATGAGCTTTACATTAAATCATTTCATGATGATGCTAACATGAAGTTTAAACGTCCAAATGAGGTGGTTACACCAGACAACATCAGAAAAATACACAAAATTACACACACGCCAGATGAACAAATCGTTAGCAACGAAGGCTAAATTGCATGAATTGCACTTCGAATTGCTTCCTCTTCCACCGTATTCTCCAGATCTGGTTCCCAGCGACCATTTCCTGTCCTCAGGCCTCAAATAAATGCCCCTCTAATGCAGATTTACTTGCCAAAACCGAAAAATATTTTAAAAGCAAAGAGAAATCGTTCTATAAAAAAGGTGTAAAAATGTTAGAAAAACGTTGTATTGTACCTTTAAGGAAAATGTATTGACAAATAAAGTCAAAGACCGGGGACTTATTGACCGATGTGTTATAAAGATGACCTAAATATATTAACAAAATTGAACATATCACTTATAGAGCCTTATGATGAAATATAGGCGAATGGCAAAAAAAACCGAAAGCCAGTATAGAAATAAATCTAGACAAAACAAAGGCGATTGAAAAGAGAACAGATCTGGATATTCGGCATTGATAACATTGACGTTCAAAAGGAATTTCGGTAACTGAGAAGCAAAATAAACGAAATCAACATCTTTGGAGGTATCAAAAATGATATTAATTGTAACAAAACTACCTGGTCTCTGAAGACTGTCCTAAGATCTAAACTTATATAAAAGAACACGAAAGTTTCCATAAAAACCCTATCCGGCCAGTAGTCATTTATAGCTACAAGACCTGGACCTTCACAAAGAAAACAAAAGATATGTTTGCAGTGTTTGAAAGAAGAGTGCGAGAGAATTTTTCGTGCTGTGAAATTAGGATGATCAGGTATAATTTCGAACTCAAGCAGCTATATAAAGATCTGGATATTGCAGACTATGTGAGGGAGTGTGGAGTGAATAGTGGGTAACAGAAAGAGAAATGAACTAGAGGCACGGTAGGAGGAACTACTGTATATCAAAAACTGGTAAGGGGTTTCTGGTGATCGACTCAGATGAAGACGAAGGTTGCAGGAAGTCGAGGCTCGCTGGCGGACTGAAGCACCACGGGAAGAACAAGAAGATTATCCTTTCTCTGCAGAAATGTCGGGCAGAAATGTATGTATTGATATCTTTCGTATTAATACAACATAGAAATGCATAACTTATATTCACTGAAAGGATGAGTTTGATGCAATATACAGGATGTTTTCAAAGTTAAGTAATTTATTTTAACATGTTATAGAACTCGTAAAAATAAGTAATTTCACCAGAAATCATTTATATAAAAGATGCAAAATAAAGAAGTTATTAACAGTTACAAAATTTGAAAACAGATCTGACTTTTTGATATTCTCGACTACTGCGTTGTAAACATATAAAGTATTTGTTTACTACTGATACTGGGTATGGCTAGTTTTTTGTATTCTTGTACGATATTTCTTCTGAGTGCGATGTTCGATTGGACCAGTGGTAATAATTCCTTAATAGTGCGTGCTTAATTTTTCGGTACTTTCTGCGATTAATATGCTACACATTTATAAAAAACAATGAATTAGTGGACGCAATATTAATTTACGGGGTGTGCCAATAAAATGCAGCTGCAGTATGTCGCGGAAAGGTTTCCTTTAAGAAATCAGCCGGATCCGCGGATATTTGTAAATTTAGTTGCAAGACTTCGAGACACAGGGTACTTAATTGACTTCTATTTGCGACTTCTACAACGCAGTGGTCGAGAATATCTAAAAGTCAGGTCTGTTTTCAAATAATAACCTCTTTATTTTGCAACTTTTATATAAATGATTTTTGGTAAAATTACTTATTTCTACGAGTTCTACAATCTGTTAAAATAAATTACTCAACTTTGAAAACACACTGTATATTTTTTGAAATAACATTACAAATAACCAAATGAAAATGTATTATATTTTACTTCGAAACCTTGAAAATAGGAAAACCAATATAATTAAACAATTTTCTAAACCACGTCACGATTTAATATAATAGTAAAATGTTGTAATAGATGTGAAGCTGTCACCGTTATAAAATATTGTTCGTTTTCAAGGTAATTTTTTTTTTCAAACGAAAATTGTAAACAAAAATGGACCATAGTAGTTTAGTTATTGATAAGAAATACAAAAGTATTAATCAGCACCATGCAATTATCGAAAAATGTTTATGTCTCATTGATAATCCCAACTAATCTGTGTTTAAACGTTTGACGTCCTTAATTGTTTGTTTTGGGTCAGCTCTTAATTACCGTACTAGTTGAGACTATACTATTTCTCTATTTAGTTTACAAATAAATACTTTAAAAAACAGTTTAAAAACCCAATCAATATAATAAATACACCAATAAATAATAATGCCGTTTTTTTGATATTGTTCAATATTTTATAATAATAATAATGAGTAGTATTTAGAAAATAGGCTTTCAAGTAATACAATTTCTTGGGTTTCTTAAAATAAAATGCAACTGCTACAAAAATACTTTTCTTATCATTCACCGTCTTGATAAAAATTTGAAACCAAAAATAATTGCAAGATAAAATAAATTCAAGAATATAATTTAAGAATGAATGTGTTCAAAAAAAATAACAGTGTTGAAGTATGTTGGATAACTTTGGATCACATTTTATCAGAAATTGGTTTTTATCGTTTAATTGGCGTTGTTAGTGTAAGTTGTCTGTGTATACAAACATTTAAAAAACAATGGGTCGTACTAAACATTGTACTGACGAAGAACGCCGGCTAATTTTGCCTTAAATCTTATAAATTTATTTGACAAACTTTGAAAAGATCGTCTTGCGTTGTTTCAAAATTATTAAAAGAAAAAACATGGAGCTAACCAAAGTTTGCTAACCAAAGTTCCGAGGCCGGAAACGAAATACTTCTTGTCAAGAAGATGCTCGTTTAATTCGCGAAGTGTTTAAAAATTATTTTTTGACTTCGACGGTTGCCAAATGAGAATTACTGTTACCAATCAGTACGAGATGTATTAAGAGACGTTTGCAACAATTAGGTCCCTGCCGGCCGCGGTGGTCTGGTGGGTTAGTCGCCTGTCTGGCAATCCAAAGGTAGCTGATTCGATTCCAGCGCTCGGATGGGTGTTTTTCTTTAATTCTTCTGTCCGTCTTACTTCCTACCCTACACACACACATTTATACACTCACATACACACACACACGCCCACACATCCACACCTAAATGTCTGTGATTGTTTCTAGGCAAGAGTGTAAAATCCATCCAGGACAACGAATTACCCCTCAGTCACGCCAATTAAAGGCTGGATAAGGCCGGATGCCTTCTGAGAATTGTTCTACGTTGGTCACTCGGTAGGCTTCCTGATAAACTTATGGGTAGGCACATAATCAAGGGTTGATAACCTGAGAAGGGTGCTGGCCTGAGTTTTGTCGGTAGCTGATGGTTCGGAACCCACGTTAAGCTGTAGGTCCAGTCGCTAAATATCCTTAGATGCTGATGCGCCTCTAACCGTAAATCCTTTCCTTTCCTTTTCCAATTTGGTTCCTTATTTGAATAAAAAATACTAAAAACAACGTATAAAGTTTGCACGAAATAATTTAAATAAAAAACATTGGAAAACTGTTCTTTCTTTTTGGATGAAACTAAAATAAATTTATATGATAATGAAGGAAGAATACGTGGTCGGTGTCGAGTGAATGAACATTTGAATCCCAAAAATACTGTTGGTTTCCTCAAATATGGCGGTGACAGTATTAAAATTTGAAGTTTGTTTTCATATGTCTGAGTTGGTCCAATTAATTGGATAAAACAAAACATGACCAAAGAAATGTACTTAAACATCTTACAGAATATTATGTTGCCTTATGCCAAAAAACATATGCCATTACGACGGACTTCCAGAACGACAATGATCCCAAACACACCGCTAAAAGTGTGAAAACTTAGTTGGATACCCACAATATTGTTTGTTTACCTCAGCCATCTCAGTCACCGGACATGAATCCTATAGAAAATTTGTGGTGGTACATTTTGAAGACTCGTGCAAATTTACCCCTTTCCTACCGGACTATCCATTTTTTATGATTTTCTAAAATTGTACTCTATTATATTACTAAGATAGCTAAAATAACAGATTTTTTTAGATTTTCATTGTGCCTAGAAGTACTATTTCTAAGACCTGGACTAATTTGTCCCGTCAGGAACAATATTAGGAACTTTGTTAAAAAATATGAGTTCAAACGTTTACTCTCCTCTTTTCATTTTAGAATCAGCAAGCATATTTCCCGGAAGCCCCTTTCTACTACTTCTAATTGTTCCACGAATGCTCAATCTTTCCAGTTTTCAATCTTTCTAGCAAAGCAATAGATGAAAAAAAAACTTAAAATAGACATTTTTTCCTTATCCCCATTCTTGCTCGGTCAATTCTAAAACGTACTCTTTTCCCTAAGTTGCAGTTTAAAAATTTCGAGCTCATTTCTTCGTCTTTTCTCTGGTAAATATGAAATTTCTTTATAAAGTCTCTCTGGTCATCAACATGTACCCTCTTTTGATAGGTTTAATGGGTAGGTATTGTTTTAGTACAGACCTACCCTTGAATTTGATCATCGACTCATCCACGCTTATTTCTCGGGTCCCATGATAAATTCTTGAAAAATTTTGTTTAGCGCATCCACTACTTGTCTTATTTTGTACAGCTTGTCCTTTTGCATAAAAGTGGATTGTTTAGATCAAGTGTCTATGAGCAATAGTCTGTCCAAGCTGGTCGAGTATTATATCCCATGTAGATATTTATGCCTATAAATGTTAAAATCTCTTCCTTTTTTATATTCAACACATTGCCTTTCTGTGTAGCGTAAAGGTTGCTTTGGTACACGATACCATCTAATATTCCGTCAATCAATACTAGAAATATATCAGTCGGTGTGGCACAGTGACCAAAACATTGTTGTACTATTTCGGTATCTGCTGAATATTCCGGTAAATTTGTCTCTAAGTTTCGCTTTTTCCACTTACGATTTGGTTCGACAACCTTTTGTCGGGTCGGCTCTCGGCAAGGATGTACTTGGTGACGGAGAACGGGTCTGGGACTTAGGATCGGCGATGTAGATACCTGATCAATAGAAGATTCTGGTGGTAATTCTTCATTCGTAGGCGATAAGGGTTGGACTTCGTTTAGGACCCTTTCAACAGGCTCCTCAAAAATGTAGTCTAAGCCTCCCGGTGTGGATAGTTGAACATCCTTCTCGTTTTCTTCGTCTGAACGTCAACGTCGTTACATCAGACTCATTGCCACAGTCTGGAAGGTCTTCCAACAATAGAGCCTAAATGAGAGCAGTATTTTTTGAAATATCCATTTCAGTATTTATAAGGTAACTACCGGCAAATATAACAGAAAAAAAAACTACGCATTATCTATATCTACCATAAAATTCTCTAAATTTTGAAACCAACTGTCACTGACGGTCCTCGTCGTTTTTCGTAAATTTTACACATAAGCTAATGTCATAAAATACCATACGAATATATCATATATAATATACCATACATCACTTACCTCAGATATACTATTTCTAAACCAATTTTGAAGAATGCCCATTTAAACTCGTTGACTGCCCAACAGGTTGTAAATTGCAAATCAAATTGGTTGGCCGTTTCTCGCGGAACATCAAATCGGGCGCTCTGATTGGCTCATACAAACGGTACTAGAATGGATCATCAGTGAGTGTAAGCGCGGAATGTTTGCGAATTCACTATATTTGACGAAAAAGGTGATCGTACGTATTAGTACCTTCAGATAAGAATGGGTTAAGGAAAACATCAAATACCAAAAAAATATGGGAGACTGTTCAAGAATTTTGGTATTCGATTCCGATTGAAATTTGTATCAATCTTATAGACTCCATGGACGATGTGCCGGAGCTTTGGAAAATAAAGAATTACCACTAAACACCAAAACGCTTTTTTGAACTGCTCGACGCACGTTTCGCTAACCATGTTAGCATCATCAGGAAATGATTTAATCTAATTCTAAAACTAAGCTATGTTCTATTTATATGAAAACCATACCTAACGAAGCGTGTAAAAATCATGAACCGTGAAGTGTACTAAGCCTTACATTAATAATTGAAAAAGTTGACTGAAAGGAATCGGTCCTTTATATCAGTTCATGATTTTCTTACATTTTTCTATTTGAATGCTTTCATATGCTTTCCAAAGCCCTATTATTATTAACACTTTTAATAGTCTTAAATTACTAATATCTATACTGTGGTCATGTTCGATTGCATGTTGGGCAACACAAGATTTTTCATTTCTCGCATATCTAATGTGGGCAATATGTTCTTTATATCTTGTCAATATGGATATTTTTGTTTGCCCAATATACCTTCGATCACAGTTCGATCACTTGACAGCTAATTTCGTAAATCCCCGACTTTTCATGTTTCTCTACTTTATCCTTTGGATTACCCAGAACTTCTCTTAATTTATTATATGGTTTGTACACAACCTTAATGTGCACTTTTTTCAAAATTTTGTCTAGTTCTCTTATTAATTAGGCATCAAATGGTATTACCATGAATTTATTTGTGTTCTGATCCTTTTGAAAAGTCGAAGATTCTTTCAATAATTTTCTGAACTTATGTTTTCTAATTAGTTTATCTACAATGTCCTTATTATAACCATTCATTTCAAATACCTCCCTAATTAATTTTAATTCTTTGTTATAATTATCTTTATTTAAAGGAAAATTAATTAATCTATTTACCATAAAATTTAAACCAGCCGTCTTATTTTGGAAGCTATGATTTGAATCATTAGGAATGTATCTCGAAGCGGTGGTTTTCCTGAAAATATCAAAATCTAACCTATTTTTATTATTTCTACTGACTAACACATCCAGAAATGGTCAACTATCGTTGTTTTCGAGTTCATGCGTGAATATTATATTTTGGGATTTACTATTTAGGTTCTTAATAAAATCATCTGAATTTTCATTTTTCGAATCGAAAATGGCAAAAATGCCATCCACATATCTTAACCATACCTTCGGAAAGTAACTGAATTCATCAAGATGAATTCAGTTACTTTCATAACTTTCATAGAACATAGCTTAGTTTTAGAATTAGATTAAATCACCTCCTGATGATGCTAACATGGTTAGCGAAACGTGCGTCGAGCAGTTCAAAAAAAGCGTTTTAGTGTTTAGTAGTAAATCTCTTCAAGTTTAGTTTGTCCTTGTTATATTACTTTTTCTTTTTTTGTGCGTGCTATTTCTTAACTGTTCTAGTTTATTAGTTGATAAAAAATAAACTTGACGATTTCTAAAGTGAAAATGATCCAACAAATGTATCTAGAAAAATGCACCGTACTGTGTGGATTGTACGCCGGTGGCATCATGGGCCGTATTTCTTTAAAAATCAAGTTGAAAAGCGCGTTATCATTAATGTTAACGTGTGGGATTGTTAGAGAGCAATGATCAATGATTATTTAATTCCCAATTGGGATGTATTGATCTGGAGGAAATGTGATTCTAACAGGACGGCGCGACACGTCATACATCCAATGCAATAAATTGCGTTGGCCACCAAAGTCATGTGATTTAACGCCTTTAATTACTTTATTTGAGGTTATGTTAAATCTTTGGTCTATGCGGACAAACGAGCAACTATTGATGCTTTGGAAACCAACATAACTCGGACAATTGCGGATATAGCACCCCAATTGCTTTAAAAAGTTGTCGGAAATTGGATTGGCAGAATACGCTTTGTCAGAAGTAGCTGTAGTGTTTTGCATTTTCTATTTTCATAAAAAGGAATAAAACAATTTTTTTACTTTGTTATTTTACTTTGTCACACAAATTTTGTTTAAAAATAAAAGTGATAGATAACAAAGTAATAAATTGTTTTATTCCTTTTTTAAAAATGAACTTTCACAAAGTAACGGACAAATCAATCAATAATTCTATTATATATGTATTAGTTGGACCATTTAGGCTTTTTTTATACTTTTTCTTCTTCGCCAAGAATTTCTTTTCCAACTTCAATTATGGCAGTCTTCATGGTATTCCACTCAGTTTTTGTCTTCCCGAGATATTTCACTGACTCGTTTACATGTTTTGACATTGTCTGGAGCTGTCGGTTTTTAGATTTTTAAAATTTATTCATGGGATTATTTGTTGTCTATACATTTTTCTAATGATGTATCATTAACTAGAAGCATTTTGCAAATAGTATAATGAGAAGGACAGTTTATCTTATAAATAATGTGGAAGCCTCAATATTATAACGCAAGGTATATTAAAATTTCAAAAAGCTATTATCTAAAAATATTTCCTTGTTTCATTGATAACAAGCTAATGCACGTTTAATTGTTCGATGTCTGCAATTAAGGCCCCATCAGTGACCAGCCCCTATCTTAATTACCTTAAGAGTTGTAAAAGTTAAGGACAGTACTGAAATTTTATCGCAAATTGGTCTAGACAATTAATTTTGTTATAGATTTGTAGTAATGCTTTCTAAAATTTGCTCCCAATTTGTCTGAAAACTTTTGAGTATCTTTAATTGAGAATATAAATATTGTGACATTATTACCTATTATTATAGACAACTTTATGGGAACATTAAAGAGCCGTTTTAATTATAATACAAAGAGTAAAGTAAAAGGAAAGTTTTATTGCGTTTCACTGTTCACTACTTTTAGCCATATTTAACGTCTTAGCTACAAGGTAGTCCAAAGAGTTGTTAACTTTTTGAAATTAAATAAAAAAAAAACAAGTAGATCAATTTTAACAAAATTATTCTTCAACTTTAAAAACACTCTTAGAAATTGATGTTCTGAAGATTACATTGCATATTCTCAAATTTGCTACAACACAGCGGCAAGTTTTGACGTCGATTTCTTGTCGAATATTCTTGTTTAGATCTTCCAGAGTGGCGGGGTAGTTACAGTACACTTGACTTTTAAGATATCCCCATAAAAACACAGGGAGTCAGGTTCGGGCTTTCAGGGGGGAATCCCGGACCTGACTACGGGAAGCTCCTCCTCTCTCGTGCTGCACTGCATGATGGCTAAATTTCCCTGAACTGAACTATCGTTTAACATCGACTCCACCTTTCTACCCCTCCTACCAAATTTTCTACAGCGTAACTAAACTCTTTGAAGCACTTTGTATTTCTTTGATTGCAAGATTTGTGGTGATATTAAATTATTATCATTTATTGATCATTAAATTATTATGAAAATTGTAGAGCATAAAATTCTCTACAAATTTTGTTCCAAACATTTTTTATACCCTCAACCGTTTTTGAGATAGAGCGCGCAGCGTAATAAACCTGTGCAGTTATCAAATCTTTCACCAACAAGTACATCGGCCCATTAACATATCAACCGCGTATATTATCAAATTCAAACTTGGTTAAGGAATTATTTAGAACCCCAGGAATGTGGTTGGGTAGTGCTAAATGAACTTCTGGAACCGATAACGACAATATTACCACCAGTTCCAGATGAACTACTGACCACAATACTTTGCAACTGCAAGAATGGTTGTGGTTCTCGCTGCGGATGCAGGAAATCGGGGTTTCAATGTTCTTTAGCTTGTGGCCAGTGTAAGGGGCTCATCAATTCCCATCAATCAGCTTCATCGTATCAAATCGATCGTGATGAAGAAAATACATTTGACCCCGAATTCCTTGAAGGTGTATAGACAATTATTCTTGATGCCCAAGATGATGATACTGAATTGGTAATTTTCGAGCGAACGGAAGATGATGACGATGACGAAGAAGAAGAAAGTTGAGACCCATATCCTTCTAATTATTAAAATTTACATAAATCCTCCCCACATTTAAACTTCAATTGTAGTAAATGTATGATACATAATTGCTAAATAAATATATAATTAAAATGTATTTACCTTATTCTTTTTCCACTTAAAATATAAATAAGATATATTAGAATATAATTGAAAAATATTATTAAATACAATGTATTAATTATCAAACAATTCAAATTATTAATAATTATCGGTTTTTTAGTGATTAATTACCTTTATACGACGTATTATTTACCAGGACTCACGGTTAACCTTGCATTATGTGCTCCACGCTTTATCTCAAAAAGGGTTGAGCGTATAAAAAAATATTTGAAACAAAACATTTGTAACTTTGACCTTGATATCTTAAGATGCGGACACGAGATTTTATGAAACTTTTGAGACAACCTTTAGAATGCCAAAATAAAGATAGCTGTAGATAATGATGGCTGTCAACTGGATATGAGTATGACCTCAACCATGGCTATAAATTTTGCTCAATCATCCTTGAAGAATTATGGGCTTTATAGTGACTCAAATAACTCAGACCTTCATGGCCTTCCGCATGCTGGATATTTAAGGTCAGGAGGATACAGAATTGGTACGAGCGGTCCAGTCTGTGTGTCTTTAAACATCTATCTTTTGACTGCAGCTTTTTAGCGATTATTTTTCTCATGGAGCTGCACCATTTAGGTCTGTGGTTTGCAGTATTTTCCGATACAGACACCCTGACGCAGATTCTTTATAGACGATTTTATATCGTCTTTGAATCTTCTTTTTGGACCTTCCAGGTTTAATTTCTTGTTCTTTAATTCACCATAGAGGATCTGCTTCAGCATCCTAGTCTCCGCATCCTTTGACAATGACCTAACCATCCCAACTGAGCGTTTGTGATCTGGGGTTCTATGCTCACACTGTTGGCTTTTTTAGGTACCTCCACATTGATCTAATACTCCTGCCATTTTATTCTCACGATTTTCCCGATTCAGTCTTGATGAAATATCTCGAGTTGTTTTATTGGCTTTTGATACAGGATCCAGGATTCAACTCCACACAGAAGAATGGGAATGGTAATGGCATTGTAAACTGATTTTAGTGCGTTCATTTAAGTCTTGGTTACTAAACAGCAATCCAATATTTTTACTACATCTGAAAAGAAGATAAAATCAAAAGAAACTCTCTTATGTTCTTTTGATTTTAATGAATTTTCTGTCAAATTATTTCAGATGTATTAATCGGAAACCGCCACACCATTGACTTATCTTATCAGCTCATCCTAACGCGAGGTTGTTAAGCGAGGGTTTTTTCTCGTGACTCAAAAATTGTTCTCGTAACTGTTTCAATCAAGGTTTTTATTTAAGCAATCAGACAATACAGCCAAGTCGAAAGCCAATTTTTCACGCATATTTCGAACGTTTTTGAAGCAAAATCCTTTTTCATTTTTCACTTGAATGATTACGATACGTTAGATTTCGCGTTCGACAGTAACATTCACGATTTCAAATCATATTCCGATAATAAAAAAACGGTCGTTGATATTGGACGGCGATGTAATTATAATTATGGTGCCGTTCTACGAAAAATAGCCATTTTTTTTTCTTGACGGCGGTCGGAAAGAGAGATACCTCGATGATTTTTCTCTTGATTGCCAAGTTCGCGGTTTTTAGGTGAAATTAATTCTCTAAAATGTTTGATTATGATTAAATTATCGTTCTAGTTCATGTCTCGTAGATGACTGAAATATCACAGAAAAAATAACAATGCGTGAAACAGACCAGAAATTGGATGTGATTGTTAAAAGTAGAACATTATTATTTTGAAATTCCAATCGAAGTTTCTAGTGATGATTGTTGAGTATACGTTAAATAAATTCGAAATCATTTACTAATGCTGTTATTTTTTGCACCCACTTTATTTAAAAATATTGCATCATTAATTCAAAGCAAGCATAAACTAAACCAACAAAAGTTTTTGTTGTCGCATTATCCATTCTGGCTGCTTTGTCAAGTCAGGAAATATGACAAAACAAAATATATATATGGGGCCTTTCATGCCAAATCGAACACTGAAAATTTTTGATTTTCTCAATTTTTTGACATTTTTTAGTACCCATCGAAAAACCCTTCCTGCTGAATTTTGAGATTTTTTTGATTGCCCGTTCAAAAGATATGGAATTTTCAAAAAATCGTGTTTATTTTCGTTTTTTTTTTAATTTTTGTTTTTTATGTGCTTTCAAGAAAAAAATACAAAAAAATCTTTAAAGTGTTCCAATATGCGATTCCAATGCAAGTCTAATTTTTGTTTCGCATCAAAATAATCTTGTTCTGGTGAGAATTTTATCGTTATGTTTGGTAAACTACCCGGATTCAATGCCCAATCATATAACTCTTGAAATGTTATTTTCTCATCAATTTGTCGCTGAAGACTCGCTCTGGCTGCAATTCTTTTTACCATGTCTCCGATACCATCACATGGTCCCTTACCATGAGCCGTAGTAAAATAATGCCATTCAGCAGCAAGTTGAAAGTCTTATTCGTGATAATAAATGAACTGCTGTGTAGCACCCTCGGAGAAATAAAAAAATTAGATGTATTTGACAGGAATTCTTTGATAAAATTTGTAGTTATTCTCAGAAACACGAACAGCAACTGCATCATGATTATTGCTATCAGAGATTATGACTAAACTTCGATGATTAAGTTCATTATTCTGCTGGTAATAAATGGCAACAGGGAAAATCGTTGCTTGGTTATTGTTCCAATGAAATCCGGGTGCTGCATTCTGAATTACAAATGCATAATTTTCAGCAAAGTCACAGATCACTACAACTTCATCGTTTTTTAACGATTCTTTAGTCAATTTCAAGAAAGCAGATTGTTCTTTCGCTATAAAATCATGTGTTGAAATGATTTACAAAGTGACTACAAAATGTATCAATAAATTCTGATGAGTTTTTAACGAGTGTCTTATGACTACAACGGGGGTTCAATACTCAATATTTATATGTAATACTTTCGATAACATTTTCATCGAATAAAGTATCGAATAACTCTTGAAGAACATCGATTCCTGGGCATTTTTTACATTTCATAGAATAGCAATCAGATGATGGAGTAGGACATAAAATGAGTTTAATGCAGTCGCAAAATAAAATCATTTATGCTTACAATGGAAAAAAATGCTTTATATTTTGATGCATAGCGCACACGCAAACGGTATGTATACCAATGGACCCTGCTAGTACTTGAAACTTGAAAAATCGATGCAATGATCAGGATATTCTTCCTTATATGTTTGATATAACTCTTTTAGGTTACACAAAATGAATATTTTTTGAATATGCTCTTTTTGAGCATCATCAGATAAGAATCGTCCTAAAAGAAATATGATTTATTTAACTATAGACATGGATTGTCGATAGAATATTCATCTATGGGAGATATATTTAATAAAAGCATAGTTTGATTGATAACTGGTAATTGAGTACCAAGACTCAATTGTGATAAGGAACTCAATTGACTTAAATAAATAAAACACTAAAAAAGAATAAAACTTCATTTTATTTAGGTTTTTTGAAATTTATTTGGCGTTTCTAACAGTTTGACACTGAGTGTATGTATATTAACTGATATTGAAAAATGAATTAATTTTATCTAAAATAATACCTATAAATTGATTTTTTTTGTGACAGAATTGTGTAAAATCAATTTATCGTCGTGTAGAGTCAGCAAATAACAGGGACCACTATACCGCCGCAAAAAAAGTGGTTAAAGGCGAAGATACAGATCTCAACATGATCACCCTGAAACAAATAAATAATTCAACATTTTAACATGACGTTATGGTTTTGTCCGCTGCTGTATACCCAGCCAGGCCCCATGAAATGGGTGCGAAATTCAAAGCAAATAAAAAAAAACAACGCCAAAAAGCTCGTCGAAACTTTAGGCGACTGAGCAATTCTGTCTAGCGAAACGTAAATTTGGGCATACAAGTTAATTTATGTAAATAGACGCGATAAAGAATGCGTCGACTATGTCTTCGTTACGTTCAACTTTTAAGAGTCCCCGGCATTGTCGAAATGAATGAAACAGCTGTTCGGCGAGGTTCGCACGTCTCGTTGGCCACCACGACCAGATATGGTCAGGCTAAATCTCATACTTGGAAAAGGAGGATTATAATGCAAAGTCGTAGAAAAACAACATATATAGATAGATAATTGGACAGTTTTCTAGTTTTATTTAAAAAAAAAAGCTTATAAGTCCTTCATAACTTCAAAGCTAAACTGGATGTTACCTACAATCACTTACTGGATGTCTCATGATGATGGTAACTTGGCTGTTTGGCATGTCGTATGAGTGAGTTTAATGCACTTTGGTGTGGATGGTATATATATATATATATATATATATATATATATATATATATATATATATATATATATATATATATATATATATAGCGATATGAGAAAAAGAAGACTTAAGTTTTACGGACACATCAAACGGATGAATCCGAATAGGCTAACTAGACAAATAGTCGAATTTTATGAAAATAGGAGTAGAGCTAAAGTAGAAATAATTAAATGGATTGCGGCGATTAAAGAGGACCTAAGATCAGCAAATATTACACAAAGTGAAATTCAGGATAGAGGTTGTTTCAGACACAAGGTTAACGTTTGGAAGGTTGGCCAGAGAGAAAAATGTAGGAAGACTGGAACAATTTGGTCTGACGAAAGGAAAAAAGCTCATAGCGAAAGAATGAAATTAGTATGGGCTCAAAGGAAGGCTAACAACAACAAACGCCTCTAATGGTACTTCGCGTGGTCCACCAGGGCCCATACGTGAATAATATATATATATATATATATATATATATATATATATATATATATATATATATATATATATATATATATATATATACAGGGTGCGGAAAAAGTTCCCGTACTTTTTTTAAATATTTGAACTGGCTGTAACTACCAGACAATTCAACAAATCAACAAAATTTAAAAACAAAAATCTTTATTAGACCCGTAAAAATAACAATAAACAAAAAATGTACAACAGTTGCTCAAAATTGCCCCCTTGGGCGTTAATACATTTACGAAGTCGCTTGCGAATGTTTCCGACGATGCTCGCACACTGATCCACTGTAATTTCGCCCCAGACGCGCCTCAAACCCACTTTCAACTGGTCAACCGTGACGTAGCATGTAGCCGAAATTTTTTGTTCCAGGATGGACCACACCGAGTAGACCATCGGGTTAAGATCCGGCGAGTTAGGCGGCTAAACGTCTTTGCCCCAAAAGCCGGGAAACAGCTCTTCGCAGACGGCAATTGTCGAATTGGCGGAATGCGCCGGCGCCCAGTCTTGCTGAAGCGTGAATCCAGCTGGGCCAAAGTCCTGCGCCGCCCACGGCTCCAGTACGTCGCGGAGGACACGCTGCTGATAGCTGGCAGCATTGATCTTGATGTTCCGCTCGATGAAGACCAGTGGCGTCTTTCCGGTAGCGCAGATCCCGGCCCAGACCATGACGGAGGCCGAAAAATGGCTGCGGCTGATGGTTTTTGCAACCGCGGTCTTCTGCTGACCTTTCCTGAGCAGTTGACGGCGATTCTGACGGTTGTGGAGCGGCTCGACGGTAAAGATCTTCTCGTCGATGAAGAGCACTTTCGTCAGGCGAGCACCAGCGAGCAGACGAAGCATCCGACCGGACTTCTCGAGTCGTTTCGCCTTCATCGCGTCGTTGAGGAAATGGACGCGAGCGATCTTGCAGCTGCGCAGTCCCAGCTTCCTCCTGACGATGTGACGGATGCTTTTCTCATCAACGCCGAGCTCTTTCGCCATCTTCCGCATCGAACGCTCTGGATTTCGTTGAATTTGGCAACGGACCTTCTGGATGTTCTCCGGAGTGGTCGCGGTGGTTGGACAATCGCTTCGAGGACGGTCCGCAGTCCCGCCGGTCTCCTCATAACGCTTCACGGCATCGTAGACGGTTTGCTTCTTGTAACCAGTCGTGCGAACAATGTCAGCCGTCTTCATTCCTTGTTTGTGCAATTCGACCACAGTGACACGCTGATTTTCACGAGACATAACTTCAACGTAACTGAAAGTAAATAAATAATTACGACACATTCTGGACCAAAATGTCAGAAATGACAAATAACTTAATTAACTAAGCCAAAAATGCATAAACAAAAAAGTACGGGACCTTTTATATATATATATATATATATATATATATATATATATATATATATATATATATATATATATATATATAATATTTATTTGTTCCCAAACCGAGGCATTGAACATCGTTAAGAAAGTGCATAATAAACACTTAATTCTATATATATAACAAAAAATGAACTGAAATATAATATCTATAACATAAGGCAAAAAAAGGAAAGAGAGGGGAAAAAATGACAATTGGAAAGAAAAGATGGGAGAAATACACAGTCAACATAGTATTGTTAACATAATTTATTTGAATTAGCCGATAACATAATTAGTACAAATTCACCAAAACAGGCTAATCTAATAATTTAATTGAATTTATATTGTGCTTTATTTTTAAAAAAGGTAAAGTATTAGGGTTAGAGGCGCATCAGCATCTAAGACTATTTAGCGACTGGACCTACAGCTTAACGTGGGTTTCGAACCACGGTCATCAGCTTTCGACAAACCCAGGCCATCACGCCCCTCGGGCTATGAACCCTTGGTTATGTGCCTACCCATAAGTCTATCAGGAAACTTACCGACTGGCGAGTGACCAACGTAGAACACTTCTCAGAAGGCATCCGGCCTTACCCAGCCTTTAACTAGCGTAGCTGAGGGGTAATTCATTGTCGGATTTTACACTCTTGCCTAGAAACAATCACAAACATTTAGGAAGTAAACAGACAGAAGAAAGAAAGAAAAACAACCATCCGGGCGCTGGAATCGAACCAACTACCGCTCCGATGCGGTTTCGGCACAGCCGCGACAGGCCGCTGCTCTTATCGTTCGCACCAACGCGACCGGGTGTCCCTTATTTCCCCAAGAAAATCATTTAATGAATAATAAGCCTTGCTCAACAAATATCTGCTTATCGCTCTCACAGACTGATCACGTGGCAGATCCCGAACACACACCGGAAAAGTATTATATATCTTCATAAAAGTATACTGCACATTCTTCTGCATAAAACTAAAATTACATCTTTCATTCACGAGATTCGACTTATACCTCCCCAAAGAGCTCATTGTTATTAAATACAAAGGTGTATGAATCCAAAATACACATGCTGACAAGTGTCAGAATTCTTTTGCCAATAAAAATATTTCTGCAGCTTTTGTAATGTTTCATTTGAAAAACACTTCTTATGCATCTTATTTCGAGCACAATTATCCTTTCTATATCTGGAGAATTTCCCCAAAAAACCAAACCGTATCTTACCCTCGACTGAACATTGGCATGGGAAGCTGACATTGCAACCTCAAAACCAACATTCTGAGCTATGATTCTCAGTGCGTAGCAATACCGAGATAAGCCTGCAGTAACTTTTTCCACGTGCCCTTTCCAATTCAGCTTTCTATCAATCACAAGGCCCAAGAAACGCACCTTTTCAGAAGACTAAATTTTAACGTCTTTATAGGTAAATGTAATAGTGTTATTCTTTCTATTGCTGAACACAATAGACTGGGTTTTAAGCACATTCAAGACAAGATACCCAGTAGAGAAGTATTCATTAAGAATTCGACTGTACTGTGTCATCGGCATAGAGTACCGTGTTCTGTAATGTTTGGAAGTTGATTTGTATCAATTATATCTAATAGTGGACCCAATATAGAACCTTGAGGAACTCCTTTTGTCACACAAACCTTATCAGACACAATAGCTCTACCATAAAAATCTGTCTCTACTACCTGTTGGGTTCGGTCTTTTAGATATGATTTTATTAACATGAGTGCTTTTCCCCGAACACTTCAAGTCTCAGGTCTTGCACAGAGATTACCATGATTCGCGCTGTCAAATACCTTTGTTAGATCAAGACACATGGCCATGGTTAACTTTTTACAATTTACTGAATTTAAAACATTTGTGATGGTTTGATAAAGAGCCCTAATAGTAGATTTTTCCTTTCGGAAACCATTCTGATTATTAGATATTACTAAATTAAAAAAAAAAATCTGACAATCTATGGTAAATCGTCCCTTCATAGATCTTGCTCATATTCGAGTGCAAGGATATCGGTCTATAGTTCATTTCCTCATCTATTTTTCCCTTATAAATTACACTGATTTCATTATTTCACTATGAGCTTTTTTCCTTTCGTCAGACCAAGTTGTTCCGGTCTTCCTACATTTTTCTCTCTGGCCAACCTCCCAAATGTTAACATTGTTCAATTCTTCTATTTTTTTAACTGCTCGACGCACATTTCGCTAACCATGTTAGCATCATCAGGAGATGATTTAATCTAATTTTAAAACTTCTTTATTTAAAAGATAATTCTAACAAAGAATTAAAATTAATTAGGGAGGTATCTGAAGTGAATGGTTATAATAAGAACATTGTAGATAAACTAATTAGAAAATTTCAAAAGGGATCAGTCACAAAGAAATTCGTGGTAATACCATTTGATGCCCAGTTGACAAGAGGACTAGACAAAATTTTGAAAAAAGTGGATATTAAGGTTGTGTACAAACCATATAATAAATTAAGAGAAGTTCTGGGTAATCCAAAGGATAAAGTAGAGCAGCATGAAAAGTCGGGGATTTACGAAATTAGTTGTCAAGACTGTGATCGAAGGTATATTGGGCAAACAAAAAGATCCATATTGACAAGATATAAAGAACATATTGCCCACATTAGATATGAAAGAAATGAAAAATCTTGTGTTGCCCAACATGCAATCAAACATGACCGCAGTATAGGTATTAGTAATTTAAGACTAATTAAAAGTGTTAATAATAATAGGGCTTTGGATGCATATGAAAGCATTCAAATAGAAAAATGTAAGACAATCATGAACCGAGATAAAGGGCCGATTCCTTTCAGTCAACTTTTTTAATTATTAATGTAAGGCTTAGTACACTTCACCGTCCATGATTTTTACACGCTTCGTTAGGTATGGTTTTCATATAAATAGAACATAGTTTAGTTTTAGAATTAGATTAAATCATCTCCTGATGATGCTAACATGGTTAGCGAAACGTGCATCGAGCAGTTCAAAAAAGTGTTTTTGTATTTAGTGGTAAATTTCTTCAAGTTTAGCGTTAACCTTGTGTCTGAAACAGTTTCTATCCTGAATTTCACGTTGTGTAATATTTGCTGATCTTAGGTCCTCTTTAATTACAGCAATCCATTTAATTGTTTCTATTATAGCTCTACTCCTATTTTCATAAAATTCAACTATTTTTCTAGTTAGCCTACTCGGTTTCATCCGTTTTATGTATCCGTAAAACTTAAGTCTTCTTTTTCTCATATCGTTATGTATATCTGTATATTGTTTGATTTCTTGGTTTTCTTGAAG
Organism: Cosmopolites sordidus; assembly: GCA_031761425.1. Lineage (NCBI taxonomy): Eukaryota > Metazoa > Arthropoda > Insecta > Coleoptera > Curculionidae > Cosmopolites > Cosmopolites sordidus. The sequence goes on along the minus strand of JARFXV010000268.1, from coordinate 821,905 downwards.
TCGGTATGTTGTGCTATTTATTTGTTTGGGGCCTACAATTTTTCTTTCTTTTCAATCTCCTCGATGTTTTTCTTTCTATTCAAAATGAGCGTTTCTGCACCATGTAGAAATTCTGTCTTAATAACTATGTTGTAATGTCTCAGTTTTGTGTTTTAGATATGCAGTTTTTGTTATAAATATTTTGCGTAAGTGTCAATGCAGTTTCCATTTTTTGTCATGTACTCTTATTGGCCGCTTTTTCCAACCCGTTTTCCATAATTATTTCACTCAAATATTTAAATTGAGAGACTGGTCTGATGTTACCATATTTTGTTTTTAGAAATGGTGTTCTTAGTCTGTTGCTCGCCATGTATTGTGTCTTTTCAAAAGAAATTTGGAGCCCTACCTTTTCTGCTGTTTCTTTTAGGATCTGTTTTTGTGCCGTTAACATATCTTGAGCATTTTGGATGCATGCTTAAAGACGTTTCGCCAAAATATCATTTGCCATTATCAACTGTTCGCTTCGAGTAAGACCAACTGGACTAAAAAATCAAGAAAAAAGTTGATACTTTCTTGACCCACTGTATATGTATTGCTTTGTGCTTTAAATGTAATCACTTTTAGTCGCATAATATTTGTAACGCAATAAGGACATTTTTTATATTTCTATACGGTATTGTACTTTCGGATGTTCAGCCTTTATGGTTTGTTTCAGTTTTAAGAATCTTTGTACTCTCGTTGGATCTCCTGGAATGTCTATAACTTTTTAAAAAGGAACAATGAAAGTAAAAAATGTTAAGAAACAGTATACGCACGTGTTAACTATGCATTAGAAACATTCAAAAGGCCAAGAAAGAATGCAGTGAGATGCCTCGCTAATTGTTTGTTTGTTTTATATTTGAGTTTACGAGGACTGCCCGAAAACTTCTCGTCCTGACACAGACATGGCGCAAGTATGGTCAAATCACAATGACATTTTTTACATATGATTTGTTAGATCACTCCACATGAGATTTAAATATAAATATCTTACTTTCGACGAAGTGGACATTGCAATGTCAGAAATAATAGGAATAATAGGATTGTGAAATGGTAGATAGAAACAATGTACCATCATCTTTAGCACAATTGATGCTGCCTGCTACCAATACTGAGAAAGAGAAGAAAAGTCTATGGGATACCCACGACATCTCTGATCAGATGCAAATAGATTCAGGATCAAACTTCAGTCTTTAAGCAGACTGTCCAGCGTTATTTATCAGAGCTTCTGTTACAACGCCATGCTGACATATACTCATATTGGAATTCTAGTCCATATCCTACTCTAAGAAAAGTCATGTTGAAGTACCTTTCTGCTATACCTACCAGTGCGGACAGATGTTCAGTCCGCTGGATACATTTACGTAGCAATTCGAAATAATTTACTCGGTGAAAGTGCAGAAAAACTTCCTTTCTTAGCTTACAATATTCCATTAAGTACCAGTACTTAAGATATATTGGCGCACGCCGACGTTTCAAAGCTTGAACATTCCTGGACTTAACGAAACCTAGTTTACCACGATCGGTTGACATTTGTTGATTTTACGACGCCTAGTTTACAAGCCAAAAAGTTTGATGTCCAAACAAAATCTTGGCACAAAGAGTTGTTATTAAATTTAACGCAAAATTCGGTAAAACGGCGTCAGAAACATTCCGGTTGATGTAGCAAGTATACGGCGAAGATTTTTTAAGCAGAACAAATGTTTTTCTGTGGCATGCACTTTTTTTTGGATGGCAGGGCATTGCTAGAGGATGGCAAAGGCGACGGCACACCAATTTCAGTTCGCACTCTTTCCGCATTGCTTCACTAAAAATGATGTGAGAGGCTTTGAATATCGACAGAGAAACGATTTGATTCATTCTTCACAAGGAGTTGGGTAAAACAAAGGTTTGTGCAAAGTTTGTTCCGTACACGTTAACGGAGGAGCAGAAATCACTTCGTGTCAATCATTCCAGAGAGGTCGTCGCAGCCACCAGAAATGATCAAAACTTAATGAAATCAATTGTTACGGGGGATGAAACATTTGCTTTCAATACGATCCAGAAACTAGGCGCCAAAGTGTGGAATGGAAGTAAAAAAACTCACCAATGCAAAAAAAACACGAAGAACTCCTTCAAAAATCAGGATAATGTTTATTGTTTCATCAATAGCAAAGGCATCATCCACAAAAAGTTTGTTCCAACTGGTCAAACTGTTACTGGTACTACTTAGAAGTCCTGAAACGATTGACGCACAGAATTCGTCGCATTCAGCCAGAATATCGCGATCCAGACAGCTGGAGTTTGTTGCATCATAATACCCCACACATCGTTAATTGTGCGTAAATTTTTGGCCCGAAACCAAGTCTGTGTGATCAATCACCCACCGTATTCACCAGATTAAGCCCCTTATGACTTCTCCTTGTTCCCAATGTTGAAATTAAAGTTGAAAGGGTGTTTTTTTAAGATATTCAAACCATCCAAACAGCTTCGACGCGTGCTTTGGAGGCTATTCCACAAAATGAACTGGAACACGCATTTCAATCATTATTAAATCGATGTAACAGATGTATCGAAGCGATAGCGAATAATTCATACAAAATACCAGATATTTCGTTTTAATCACATTTTCCCGGACCTGTAGTGATACTTAATAGACAGCATTGTGTAAGTTAGCTAAACATTTAAAGTATTTGATGTGCCTTCTATCTAAATATTTGTGTACTTTTGTTTTGTACGTTAATTCAATTTTCTTCCCTTCGAAAATATACTTGTTATCGTCATTTTGAGGATGTTAGTACAAAGGTGCCTCAAGCAAATTCTCATTAATTTAATTATTGACTTATCTTGAATTAAGACATTATTTTAAGAGAATACCATTCATAATATAATACATTAGACTATTAAAAGACTATTTGATTATAATAGATAACTAAAGACTTAAAAATTGATATAAGTTATACTTCAACTTGGAACAATAGTTAGTTTCAGGGTATAATGTAAATGTAACTAAATTTTAACTACATAAGTTTGCGTTTCGGCTGAAACAAGAAGAGTAACCGAGTATTCTGTTACGGTATCGATTTCGGCTGAAAATCGTGTTTCGGTCGGGCACTAGTTTTAAGCTTTGTGACTAATTCCTGGATGTTTGTTTGGAATAAGCTTCAATTTCAACCAACAACATATCCTTAGGAAACTCAACAGATCTTCCAGATTTTATACTACGGAAAGGGTTGATATCACCGTTCACAAACGGAAAAAGTGAAAGTTTTGGTCGGTGTCTGACATCTCATGTAATATATTTTGTATTCACATAATCCTCAGAAATGTCTTTGTATAGATTTAACACGTTTTATATATTTATATTAAATATTAGATTCTAAAAATATATCGTATCCTTCCTGTAACAAAAAAACTGTACGTGTTAAAATAATTAGCTTATCGTTTTCGTATTTAGGACTACAAAATAGATCAATTCTGCTATTGGAACCTTTGGTGTGAAACACTAAACTTGAAGAGATTTATCACTAAACACCAAATCACTTTTTTTGAACTTCTCGACGCACGTTTCGCTAACCATGTTAGCCTCATCAGGAGATGATTTAATCTAATTCTAGAACTAAACTATGTTCTATTTATATGAAAACTCTATCTAATGAAGCGTGTAAAACTTATGAACCGTGAAGTTTACTAAGCCTAACATTATTAATTGAAAAAGTTCGGAATAGGTCCTTTCCTTAAAAAACGGAATAGGTCCTTTATCTCGGTTCATCATTTTCTTACATTTTTCGATTTGAATGCTTTCATATGCATCCAAAGCCCTGTCACCATTAACACTTTTAATTAGTCTTAAATTACTGATATCATACTGTGGTCTTGTTCGATTGCATATTGGGCAACACAAGATTTTACATTTCTCCCGTGTCTAATGTAGGCAATATGATCTTTATATATTGTCAATATGGATCTTTTTGTTTGCCCAATATACCTTCGATCACAGTCTTGACAACTAATTTCATAAATCCCCGACTTTTCATGTTGATCTACTTTATCCTTTGGATTACCCAGAACTTCTCTTAATTTATTATATGGTTTGTACACAACCTTAATGTCCATTTTTTTCAAAATTTTGTCTAGCCTTGTTGTTAATTGGGCATCAAATGGTATTACCATGATTTTTTTTGTCTTCTGATCGTTTTGAAAAGTCGAAGATTCGTTCAGTAATTTTCTGAACTTATGTTTTCTAATTAATTTATCTACAATGTTCTTATTATAACCATTCACTTCAGATACTTCTCTAATTAATTTCAATTCTTTGTTATAATTATCTTTATTTAAGGAAAATTAATTAATCTATTTACCATAAAATTTAAACTAGCCATCTTATTTTGGAAACTATGATTTGAATCGTTAGGAATGTATCTCAAAGTGGTGGTGTTTTTTATATAAATTTCAAAATCTAACTGTTCGGTGATAAACTCAATCAAATTCGTAGAAAAAATCAAAAACCCATATCTACAAGAAGGTGAGGTTTTGGTTTCCATTGACGTTTCATCGTTGTTTCCGATTCCACATACCTTGAAATACCTGAAGGAGTTACTCGAGTTAAACGGTTTTAATAACAAGATTATTTCTGAATATATCTCCTTAACAAGATTATATATGAAGCAAAATTGTTTTCAGGTTAATAATAGGTTTTACGAACAACACGGAGGAACGACAATGGACAATCCTCTGTCACCGTTCTTAGCTAACTTATTCATGAGTAAATTTGAAACCGAGGCAAAAGATGAATTCAGTTACTTTTCGAAGGTATGGTTAAGATATGTGGATGACGTTTTTGCCATTTTCGATTCGAAAAATGTATTATTCTTATTATTAGTTAGATGATTTTATTAAGAACTTAAACAGTAAATCCTAAAATATAATATTCACTCATGAACTCGAAAACAACGATAGTTTACCATTTCTGGCTGTTTTAGTCAGTAGAAACAGTAAAAATAGGTTAGATTTTGATATTTTTAGAAAAAACACCACCACTTCGAGATACATTCCTAACGATTCGAATCAAAGCTTCCAAAATAAGATGGATAGTTTAAATTTTATGGCAAATAGATTAATTAATTTTTCTTTAAATAAAGATAATTATAACAAAGATTTAAAATTAATTAGGGAAGTATCTGAAGCGAATGGTTATTTACACAAATAAATTCATGGTAATACCATCTGATGCCCAATGAACAAGAGGGCTAGACAAAATTTTGAAAAAAGTGGACATTCAGGTTGTGTACAAACCATATAATAAATTAAGAGAAGTTATGGGTAATCTAAAGGATAAAATAGATCAACATGAAAAGTCGGGGATTTATGAAATTAGTTGTCAAGACTGTGATCGAAGGTATATTGGGCAAACAAAAAAATCCATATTAACGTGATATAAAGAACACATTGCCCACATTAGATATGGGAGAAATGAAAAATGTTGTGTTACTCAACATGCAATCGAACATGACCACAGTATAGTAATTAGTAATTTAAGACTAATTATAAGTGTTAATAATATTCATTCGGGCCGTCCAACTTTACTATGAACAGAATTCTGCGGTTATTAAAATTGGAACATCACTATCTGAATCATTCAATACAACAAAGGGGCTAAGACAAGGATGTTGTCTATCTCCCACCTTATTCAAACTATACGTAGACCAATCCATGAAAGGCTGGGCACGGAAGTGTTGGAACATGGGCCTTCGGGTGGGGGATGACACCCTATATACTCTTTATTTCGCCGACGATCAGATAGTGGTTGCAGAAGACCAACAGGATTTGAGCTATATGGTGAGGAAACTAAATGAAGAGTACACACTAGCTGGTCTCACAATTAACTTAAATAAATGTGAATACTTAGCGGTGAGTAGTAATGACAACGACGATTTACCCTTGGAAAACGGAACAATAAAAAACGTTGACAAGGCTAAATACTTAGGGGTGATCTTCAACAGGCAAGGTAATAGTAATGATGAAATTCAAACAAGAATAATAAGAGGTAGACAAATCATTGGAGCACTCAACTCTGTCCTGTGGGAAAGAAAAATTAGGCGAGAAACAAAACTTCGCATATATAGCTCAATCGTTAAGAGTGTTTTGACTTATGGTTCAGAAGTGTGGGATTTAAATAATACTAATAGAAGAAAACTACTGGCCACGGAGATGGATTTTTTGAGAAGAAGCTGTCGGAGATCGAGACTTGAGAGAATAAGAAATATAAACATTAAAAGGGACATGAACATCGAGAGAGATATTGTGGACGACATAGAGAGAAAACAATTGACTTGGTTCGGACATGCAAAAAGAATGAATGAGACAAGATGGCCACGAAAAGTGTTGGAATGGATACCTCCAGAAAGAAGAAAGAGAGGACGACCAAGAAGAAGTTGGAGAGACGGCGTTGACGAAGCCATGGAAGCAAGAGATTTGCAAGAGGACATGTGTCACGACAGAACGAACTGGAAACTGTGGACGGAGAGGCGGCGACAGCCGTAGATAATCCGAGAATGAATAATGAATGAATGAATATATATATATATATATATATATATATATATATATATATATATATATATATATATATATATATATATATATATATATATATATATATATATATATATATATAAATAGGCCTTTGGATGCATATGAAAGCATTCAAATAGAAAAATGTAAGAATATCATGAACCGATATAAAGGACATATTCCGTTCAACTTTTTCAATTATTAATGTAAGACTTGGTAAACTTTATGGTTCATGATTTTTGAACGCTTCATTAGATGGGGTTTTTATATAAATAGAACATATTTTAGTTTTAGAATTAGATTAAATCATTTCCTGAAGATGCTAACATGGTTAACGAAACGTGCGTCGAGAAGTTCAAAAAAGTGATTTGGTGTTTAGTGATAAATCTCTTCAAGTTTACACTACAAAATAGTTTATATACATCTATTTTCATCAATGTCACCTCAAGAAAGTTTAGATTTGTTGACATGTGTAATGAAACTCGAGAAAAATCAGTTAGTTTGAATACTTTTTCCCCTTTTTTTTATTGTGATTTCCAATAAATGGCTACTGTTATCTTTATCTGTAGGATTATAATGCAATCTTACTTTCAATCTTGAATCATCAACTAAAGCAATACCTGCATTTTTTGAATAATCCGTTCAAATATTTCATATGCATTTTTTGTCTAGACGTTGTTTGTACTCTCGGTACCCTTAGTACTATGTTGGTTCCGAAAATAGTTTAACTTTATTTTATTTGAAAACGTTTTGATGATAAGTAAGGTGTTTTTATTGACTTTAGATTCACTATAAAAAATAATTTATTATATTGGTATAGAATTTTCTGATTCGATCTTGTTTTTCTTGACATTAGACCTATAGTTTAAGAGACCTCAGACCTTAAGTTTTCTTTGATTGCATTTTTGGCTAACATTTTTATGTTTTGCGTAGCTGTGAAAATAGAGAAGATTACCTGCATTATCATTATAAAAGGTTATCCATTAAAAGTGTCAGAACTTCAAAATGAGGCAAGATTATAACTACAGGTGATAAATCGATACATTTTATTTTATATTGAAGAACAAATAATGGCATGTTTTGAAAATAATATCGTTCAAATGTGCCCCTCAGCTTTTTGGCAAATTTCGACTTTATTTGTCAATATATTCTCCTTTAAGAGCAATACATTTATTCCAACGCTTTTCTAACGTTTCTACACCTTTTTATAGAATGATTTGGCATTATCTTCAAAATATCCTTCATTGGAGTGAAATATCTTTCCAGCGAGCATTGTTTTGAAGTCTGATAATAGGAAATAGTCACTGGGGTCAGATGTGGAGAATGCGGTGGATGAGAAAGCAATTCGAAGTGCAATTCATGCAATTTAGTTGTTCATTTGGAGTCTTTTTTGCGCTCTTGTCCTTTAAATGCATCAATAACACCATGTAATATTCACTATTGGTGGTTTTACCTTTCTCGAAATAATCGATGAACAATATCCCATGCGCATCTCAAAATACAGAGTACCTACCGATGGTTGTGTTTTTGGTGGTTTTTGCAGCTGACTGCCGATTTGACTCCGAGATGTAGTGATCCATGTTTTATCCATTGTCACATACCGCTCCAAACCTTGCTCAGGATCATCAATACGTTATTGTTTTTATCCGCTCTGTCCCAATACCAATCCCAAATGTTCATGCAAAATAGTGTAAGTATTCCTTTTCGATTTCTTCATAATGTCACTATCTCCTACAGCTTTACTTTGCGGTTTTGCGAAATAATTTTGTGAATTTGTCTGATGTTGTCTGATATAATCACCTTACTTGGACGTCCAGAGCGTTCAGCATTATCGGTGCTTGTACGGCTACGTTTGAATTCAGCATACCGATTAATTATGGTTGATTTTCTTTGCGCAGAGTTCGGGTAATGTTTATCAAGCCATTATTTTGCTCCAACGGTATTTTTCTTCGTCAAAAAACAATGCTTAATCAATACATGAAATTATTTGTCTTCCATTGTTTTGAAAATAACAAAAAATATCGTCACTTAAAGTACAACAACTCAGAAACTAGTAGTGAGATTGTCCTAAAATTTTGTCACGTGAATTTTGAAAGTTGACACAGTCGACCACTTGTAAGGATTTTTCGTAAGTGACCTCTATATTCAAAACAGAGACTTATTGAGCGATGTGGTATATTTTCAATGGTGGCTTAAATGTTTCGTTTGAGCTCAAGCATTATTCGGTTAAATCTCTGATTTCCGTGAATCCCACAAAAAATAATCGAAGGGCGTGAGATGTCCAGAAAACTTTTCTTGCAATAAATCGATTGTCTGACTAAAAAGTTTTAAAGTAGTGTTTGAGAATGTAGTCGTTTTACAAAACTATAGTCACACAAATTTTGTTTTAAAAATAAAAGTGATAGATAACAAAGTAAGAAATTGTTTTATTCCTTTTTAAAAAATGAACTATCACAAAGTAACGGACAAATCAATCAATACTAATGTCTATGTTCGATTGCATGCTGGGCAACCCAAATTTTTCATTTCTCCCATATTTAATGTGGGCAATGTGTTCTTTATATCTCGTTAATATGGATCTTTTTGTTTGCCCAATATTCCTTCGATCACAATCTTGACAGCTAATTTCGTAAATCCCTGACTTTTCATGTTGATCTACTTTATCCTTTGGGTTACCCAGGACTTCTCTTAATTTATTATATGGTTTATACACAACCTTAATGCCCACTTTTTTCGAAATTTTGTCTAGCCCTCGTGTTAATTGGGTATCAAACGGTATTACTATGAATTTATTTTTGTTCTGATCCTTTTGAAAAGTCGAAGATTCTTTCAATAATTTTCTAAGCTTATGTTTTCTAATTAATTTATCTACAATGTTCTTATTATAACCGTTCACTTCGGATCTCCCTCCCTAATTAATTTAATTATTTGTTATAATAATCTTTGTTTAAAGGAAAATTGATTAATCTATTTACCATAAAATTTAAACTAGCCATCTTATTTTGGAAGCTATAATTCGAATCGTTAGGAATGTATCTCGAAGTATTGGTGTTTTGGTTTGTATTGGTTTCTAAAAATATCAGAATCTAACCTATTTTTATTGTTTCTACTTACTAAAACATCCAGAAATGGTAAAGTATCGTTGTTTTCGAGTTCATGCGTGAATACTATGTTTTGGGATTTACTATTTCGATTTCTTTTGTTCTCTTTTTTTCCCTTTTTTTCTTTGTTGTATCCTTTCTTTACACGCTTGCTTTACACGCAATAATCTCCTGATGATGCTAACATGGTTAGCAAAATGTGCGTCGAGAACTTTAAAAATTGTTTCGGTGTTTAGTGGTAAATCTCTTTGAGTTTAATGAAAATTGAATATGAAAAAAAAGGCAACTCCTATCTTGTTATGAAAATCCTAATTAAACTGCGTTTACCAAACTGACATCGATTGAACGTAATAGAGGGAAAAATAATAGTATTTTATTATCGATGGCTAAAACACAAAAAAAATGAATGAACTAAATGTACCTTTAAAAACACGATATAAAAATTTACTGTATTAAGGGGGTATTCTAGTGTAGAGGCATGAATTTGAGTGTTTTTTCTGGTGCTATAAATAAAAAACAAAAAATATTTTACTATCCATTTTTTGACCAGGCGTTTATTAATGTTTTAAGAATACAAAAAAAAAGAAAAGTCAAAAAATACAAAACTGAAAATATTATATGTTGTTGAAGTGGGGGGTACAAAAAAAATGGCGCGCCAACTTGTTACGATTGCAAGCTTTCTAATGATTTGAAACAAAAAAATAAAAAAGATTATTAATTTAGATAAATGCTGCTATCGTACTAACTAAGAAAAAGTGGAAAAAATTTTTTTTTGCTAAATTACGGGGAATGCTAAATTACGTCCGAAAAAATTATACATTTTTTTATTTTTTTTTTTGTACTTTTCTGAATTTTTTAAAAATAGTAAAAAAAATTATTTTGTTATAATAATAGTGCGATAGAGACATGTATTGAGAAGACTCATACCAAATTTTAAGTAAATCGGTTCACTAGAACTTGAGAAATCATGCCAAACGTTTTGAAAAATGAAGTTTCGAGAAAAACGCGTTTAAAGTTTCGGGTAAAATTACGCCCGGTGTCAACCATAAAATGACATTTTTTACTTACATTTCTTCAATCCGCGATTCTTGCTCCATACATGGGGCCTTCCTCTACTTCAAAAAAAGCATTTTTCGCATTTCTTTCTTCTAAACGAGCAGTTCGGGCTTCCTTTGAGGCGTTAGAAGTTCGGATTTCTGAACGATTAATCCGGGCATTATCTCGTTTGGTGGCGAACGCGTGAGCTTCTGGACCAATGTCCATCCCCATAAGAGACATCATTTTTAAAATAGGAATGAAGCCTTCATTAAATATGGAAACTGCAATAAAAGTTGCAATTTCTATTATGTGTTTGCCGTCAAGTATATGTTTTGGCGCAAAAGTCCAAATTAATGAATTCAGGGACTCATTATTATTCTGGGTCTCAGAACCTAAGCATCGAACCAATAACTCCTCTGACGATAAACTCTCGTAGATCGGCTTTATAATTTCTAATACGTTGTCAGACAGAGGCGGGTTTTCGTGGTCAAATTCTTCAGATGTACCTTCATGTACAGCTTTTTGCCATTTACACCAGCTTTCTGGACCAGGTGGGCAATACAAATGTTGCGGATTTTCAGTTGTAGAACTATTATGATAGAAGGTAGCCCAAATTGCATTTTTCATGTCCTCTATGGAATCCGGATGCCGGCGAATCGCTAATCCATAATATAAAGACATTTTATTTATCACTTTATCGGTTAATTTCCCTGGACCTTTTCCGCCAATTCCTTTGCCTTTATTTTCATTTTTTGCTTTCCGTAATCTTGCACCCATTCTTTTTTGTACATAGTATAGGTATTTACGACCGAAGGGGACCGCAGGTAGACAGATGATCCCTAACGTCTTTTGTTCGATTCTTTCCAGCCGAGCCAGTATTGAAGTCGTGTCACTAAAATAGCTATATCTCTGGAAATAATTAAAATGTTGACTAATCCTTTTGAGGACATATTCTTGAAGGGTTAAGCTTTGAAAATATAAAAAAAAACGCTAGAATACCCCCTTAAGTGTTCAAAATGTCCACCACTGTTATATAAACAAAAGTAAAATCTGTTCTCAAATTATTGTCGAACGTTTTGACAGATGTTCTCGATGAGTTTTGTATACAACTGCCTTTACATAACCTTAAAGAAAGAAATCCAGTAGCGCTATATCTGGAGATCTCGCCAGTCATTTCAATTTTAAGACCTTTAAAATGATATATTACAAGATAGGGGTTTGCATTTAAATTTTTTTATGTCCAGGTGGCTGGAGGTAAGGAGCTGAAACATAAAATATAACGGACATTGGTTTTGAACTTCTCCCTCGATATCTAAATTGACGTGTTTTTTGCCTAAAGTTAATTTTCATTGCTAAAAGAAATAATGGGAGTGTATGGAGAATGAAAAAATATTACACTTTTTTGTGTACTAATACCAGAGCAGTGTTTTTTAATGATAAGCAAAACAGTTTTTTTAACTTCTGAAGAAGTTGAAATTTGACTATTACACAAGTCATCAAAATGAAGAATAGGTGTATTTTTCCCCAAGCCCAACTTTTATCTTGATCTCCAATGTGGCACTTAAAATATAATAGATAGCCTTTTTTTTTTACTTCCTCGGATATAGATCTAGCTTGTAAGTTTAAAAGAAATCGTCCGCATATATAACAAAACTTATCCGCGGGATTTTTGCAAAATGAACGACTAGAATTTGTCATTATTATTTATTTAAAATCGACTTAAACGCTTGACTGTACTGTAAACGAGAAAGAAACAAACTATAGAAAACAATAAAACTACCCTTAAAAATTCGTAGAATACTGGGAAATACCCCCTCTTGTGGTAATTTCTACGTTGTTCAGTCCAAAGTCAGGTTCAAATAATTTCAAATACCCCATGATATAAAGAGGAAGCACGTTATTTTCTGTGAAAAGGTGTTGTAATAACTACCTAAATGAAATGCAAAAGGAGCATTCTCATCAATGTTACAAAAAGCATGTCGACCTGGGTTATTTTTTAATCATCGAGGTGTTGTACACATTTTAACAGACATAGGAAAACTGAATTTTTCAATAGAAATTCCATATAATTCCATAAAAATATTTGATGGAATTCTAGATTGAATTAATCACTAAAATTGAAAATCTAATCCAGTATTATAACCATTGAATTATCACATTTAGAGATAATGTTAATAAGCTCGTATAAGTCAACGAATATTGTTTATAAAATTATACACTTTCGTTATTTTTGAACCGTGCAAAATTAGGTATTTTGTTAATGGGCCATCATTTGTTGCTTTGTATTAAATGGAAACCACTGTGCTTACACTATTATTAAGTTTAACGACATTATTTTACGTTTCTCATCGCGACGTAAAATTATCATCAATGAATGTGTGTGAACGATGACTTGCTTGACTTAGATAATGCGGAGATAATTCTCTTAAACAGTGTCAACTATAAATCCACACAATTGTCAATTAATTGACAATTAAATTTATTTTGATATAAAATATTGAGTTAGTTCATAAGTTATCGCGGTTTTTTTCATTGAAAAGTTTTAGTGAAAAAAGCAACAATTATAACAACAAATCAAACAATGATGTAATCTTCGTCATTGTTCACGACCCACTTCCACCTCTCGACCAATTTATTGGTCTCATTGATGAAGGTTTCGCCCATCATTTGGTGGATAGCGAGCGGCAGAGATCATAATCGGTTGGCGCAATATCTGGAGAGTACGGCGGATGCGAAAGATCCTCCCATTCGAGATCATTCAGTGCTTCCTTGACGATGTTTGCTGTGTGAGGTGCATTGTCGTGAAGCAAGATGATCCTCATTAACACGGTGCAACAGGGCGAGGTAGCGTTCCTTGTTGATCGTCTTATTCTTCTCCCGCATTTCCTTATTCATGAGACTCTCCGAGTCCCACCGGTTTTCTTGGGAGGGAGATCTTGCTCGACTTTGGCGTGAGTCCTGTGGCCGCCCACTCCTTCCTTTGCTTCATATTGACGTAGAAACACTATTTCTCATTAATGTCTGAATGATTGTGGCGTGTTCATTTATTTTTTCTCCTTTATTTGGGTTTTTCGCCACTGTCTAAAATTCGAAAGATATCAAAAATACCTGTTCTTATTTAAAGATATTATTAAATTTATTTATTTTATAGATAAATCGCTTAAAAATTTTGATATTAGACAAAACAGACAAGTTATTAATAACAATAATAATAACTCTCAAACAATCAACCTCACAATCCCTTATATCCGCGGTATTTCTGACACAATTAAAAGAGTAGGAAAGATATATAAGTTTTATAACAGAATCATTTTTATTTTTTTCCCTATAATTAAAAAGTTATATCACGTTGAAAATGATTTTTTAAACTTAGTTGCGATGACGCGCCAACAGTTTCCGAAAAAGCCCGAACTTATGTGACCTCACAATAGTAACGAAGGCTAATATCGCCAATATCGTATCGGCTCGGAACAATTCGTTCCAACATGTAGCAACACGACCGATAGTAGTAACAATGAGAATGGATAGGATAGGAATAGGATACGAATAATAGTATTCAAGAAAACGCTAGTAGACAAGAACAAAATTCGACTACCAATTTGCAAGGTAATCGTATATGAAAAGTCTTATACTTGTGCAAGTTTTACAGGATAATCTAATTTGTAGATGGTCGAAGGGTACAGAAACTTGTGTGAGTAGTTGGATGAACATCAACTAATTAATTAAGGACTAGCCAAACGGTTTTCGATGGAATCAAAACAAACATCTGAAGGAGTATGCAAAAGAAAGAGATAGAAAAGCAAACCTACTATCCAAACAAAAGTAAAGAAAATAGTCTATGTCTGCTCTAAATAAAACAAAACACTTAAAATTTTTAGTGTTTTTCAGGATTTTGATACATTTCATCTATTGATTGAACATATTCATTTGATAGGGTGTGTTTAAACATAGGTTAGAAATTTATTAAATGCATTGAAGACTGAAGGTAGGCTGACAGTGGTTCTATGTTGTGATACACAGTGGTTTTCTAGTGGGTAGACCTTAACAGGAGAGTTCCACACTTCGACTATAAAAGTTTTCCACTAAAAAGGAATGATTTAGTAAAATAGTTTCTCTTATTTGGGAAATATCTAGCTGGTCATGCATTAGAGTTAGTTAGCAGCCAGATGATTTATTAATATTTGTAAATATTATTAAATCAGAAGTCTAATGTGGTAGTATGTAGAACATGTAAGGCGAAAAATCCCCATTGTTTTAAAAATATTGAAACCCTTAAAGCAATAATCTTGTATAAATGATTTTTTTTTTAAAATATTGTTAATCTGGTTTCAGTGTGGTTTTAAAAGTATTGCAAACTTCAATGAATGCAATCAAACAAATATGTATATAATTTTGGGTAGTGATGGATTTTTATTCTGAATTGATTATTAATGTAGTTGACATATTATAATCTACTGTAATATATTATCCTAGTTAGGGGAAGTTTTATTATGTAAATTTAACAGTGTATTTTTTATTGAAATAAAATGAGTTTGTATGTTTTTCTAATTATGATTTATATTGTTTTTTTATAAGCATATATATATTATAAGCTTTACTCCGAAATGTATGTTCTGGACATATATGTCCTTTTACCGCGCAAATACCATTTTTGCGGTTAATTTGAACAAAATATATAGCCTTGTCACCGCAACTTTCTTGTGTCACCCTACAAATAGTTTAATTATATTTAATAGAAATATTTTGTTTCTTATTTACATTATTTTTTTTAAACTCACATTGATGCTTTAACACCTCAAACTTCAGCTGAATTAAACCGAATGTTATTTTTGAGAAAATCTGTGACCATAAAAATATCCACAGCAGGTATATTATCAGAATTAGCCTTTATGAACCCTTTGTCACACATTACTGAACTAAATTAGTAACAAACAATATTTTATTTTGCACTTAACCAACAATCATTTTGACAGAATATATACAAATAGAAATCGTTGACAGTACTGACGTGAAAACATTTTAATATTATGACGTCACAAACATGGAAGCCAATCGCGACGCGTTTGTAGGTACGTGATTTTTGTATTAATTTTATAAATTTTAATTCATTAATAATTAATTGTAAAAAAAATGTTTTACATCGATTATTAATATTACTTATGATAAAGTTTTGAAATAAAGTAAAATAATCGATAATTATTTTTTATTCAAAAACCCAATCGACAATAAACACACACGTGTGTCAACTTTAAAAGAATGTTTAGCGATGTTAAAAAGCAATCGGAATGATTTTTGGCGACGGTTCATAACTGTTGACGAAACATAGATTCGTCCCAACACACCAGAGACCAAACAACAGTCAACGAACACTTATCTTGAAGGGTTGGAGCAACGAGTATTTTTTAGAGGGGGAATACAATAGATAGAAGTGTATCGAACTGAAAGGTGATTACGTAGAAAAATTAAATTAATTTTGCACTTAAAATGTTTTTCCTTGTCAAGACCAGGTAGTTATCTTGCAACCCTTGTATCTCCAATTTAAAGTTATCTATTTTAATGTCAACGACCAGAACTTATTTCCTAATTTACATAGGCATCACTGTTTTCCTCGATATTATTTTGCGAATAAATTTTAATTAAAAATAACGACTTTCTCGACAATTAACTGCGAACTGAAAGAGAAAATACAAAGAGCGATAGCTAATGGTCAACGCTGAAGCTAATTTCGGTTTATTATTTTATTTTTTTCTCGCTCTAAGACGGTCATTAAACCGACAATTAGGATTATAATGCAAAAAGTGCATAATGAATAATTTTTCCTCATCATAGTCTACTGGTCAGTCTGATTTTTATATCAGCAAATTCCGAGGCCGGACTAACGGTTGTTGGGGCGAGCGTCCGTATAAATAGGATTTTTTTTCTTTAATGCAATTGTGTAATTTTTCAAATAAATAAGTAAATTCTCCGTTGAAATAACAGAAGACGAACTACATAAAATAAATAAAAACTCAAGATCTTATGGATCTGGAAATATACGTCTTGAACTTGTGCAATATATGATGCAAACAACTTTAAATCTTCCAGGATTGGAAAACATCCTACAGAAGATCAATGTTTAAAAAACAATGTAGGGAAAATTCCATCTGTCACAGAGGACTTCACATAAATAGCAGTATAAGTAGATTTATATATATATATATATATATATATATATATATATATATATATATATATATATATATATATATATATATATATATATATATATAGATTTATATTATTAGGTGCGTATAGACCCGGTCGGATCACGCAAAGCATTCTGACTCATTTTCGAGTGTTCTTTCTGATCCTCCACGCCTTTCTCATCTTGTCCGTTGATTCTCTTTCTCTCCTCCGTCAACTTTGTTTCCGATCTCCTCGAAACTTCGCTCTCTGTATTTTATTTCTCTACGTTCATTTGTGCCTTTCCCAGATCAGCTCTGACATGTGTAATCCATGGTACTGTTGACTTGACTCCTTGTATGTATGTAAGAATTCTGTTGGTGAGTCGTGTCGGTGGGAGTCTACTGATATGTCCATAGAATGTCAACCTTCTTTTTGTTATGTCCGCCGCTACGTTGGACATTCTCTCTGTGGTCTTTCGGAATGTAGTCTGTTCCTTTCTCTGTCAGTTTTAGGCCGATAATTTTCTTCATAATTTTGCGTTCTTCTTTTAGTATGTTTTCTATGCCGCTTTTGTATGAAGTGTAAGTTTCTCGCTTGCGTATAGTACCTCTAATTTGATTACTGTCTTCTAGTGTCTTATTTTTGTGTGTGTGGATAGGCATTTCTTATAGTAGATATTGTGTGTCTTGCCGTATGCCCTCTTCATCTTCTGTAATCGAGTCTTCTGTGCTATCTTCTCTCCTCCTGTGGGTTCGAGGATCTCGCCCAGGTATTTGAAGTGAGTGACCCTGTTTATTTTGCCGTATTTTGTGTTCAAATTTTGGATATCTAATTTTGAGCAGAAGAATTCGATTATTTGAAAGGAGATTTGTAGGCCGACTTTCTCTGCAAATTCCTTGAGAACTTTGGTTGATCTGTTGGGTTGCCCTTTTTTCATTGTCTGCGAATATAGCTACGTCGTCTGCGAAGGCCAGGCATGATATTTCTATATTGTTTTTGGATCGTCCGAGTCGTATTGGTTTCCAGTGTCCTTGATTTTTCAGTTCTTTTTCCCATTCCCTTATGACTTTGTCCAGGACCAGGTTGAAGAGGAGTGAGGATAACCCACCTCTTTGGCGTACTCCAGTTTTAATCGGAAATTTCTCCCATAAATTTCACTTTAGAGTAGAGTGTCAGTCAGTGTCTGCTTGATCACTCGTAGTGTTTTGGGGTCGAGTCCTTGTTCTTCTAGGATGTTGCACAGAGATTTTCGGTCGATGCAGTCGTATGCTTTCTTGAAGTCCACGAACGTGCAGATGATTGGGACGTTCCTGATAGCTTTGCATTTCAGTTTTGTTTTTAAGTTAAATATTTGTTCAGTGCATGAGCGACCAGGGTGAAAGCCTGCCTGTTTTGTGTTCTCTGGAGAAGGAATGCTGAGAGGATTTTGTATGTGACTTACGTATGTGACTTATGTTGTTTACATCTGTTCTGTCTCCCTTCCTGTGCAGCGGGTGGATAAAAGCACATTTCCATTCATCTGGTAATTTTTCTGTTTGCCAAATGTTCGTGATAATTTGCGTAAGTTCCTGCAGTGAATTTGGTCTGAGGTTTTTCAATAGTTCCGCGGTGATACCATCTTCACCGGATGACCTGTTATTCTTTAGTTTGCGTATGTGCCTGTAGATTTCTTCCTGTGTTGGTGGTGGTGATTATGAGTGGGCATGGATACAATTTTCCTTGGGGAATCTTGTGTCGCGTTCGAGGCAATTGAGGAGATCAAAGAAATAGTGTGCCAGCTCCTGACAATTCTTCTGATTGGTTAGCGCTAATCTCCCATTCCGCTTTCTGAAGCAAAGATTTTGTGGTGTGTATCCCCGGATTTCTCTTGCAAAAGTCCTATAAAAGTCTCTCGTGTTATAATTGCGGAAATTCTCCTCTATAGAGTTTAGTTGTTCTTTCATGTACTTCCTCTTAGTTTGCCTGATAACCTTTGCGATCTGTTTTCTAGTCACGTCAAAAAAAACTGTTGACTTTCTGGGGTTTTTTATTGTTGTACTCCTGACATGTTCGTTTGCGTCGCTGCAATGCATTTTCCCATTCCGAGTTCCACCAAGGATGGTTTGTATTATTTTTCAATGGGATCAGTTCCTGTGCTTTTTGTGTAATTTTTTTGTGGAATTTTTTCCATGTACCTGCCTGTTCCTTTTCCCATTCCTCTGTTATGTTGGATTCCTTGATCTTTTTTGTGTCGAATTTCTGTAGATGTATTTTCTTGTGATGAATTCTCCTTGGGGTGAACTTCTCTTTGATTCGTGTTAGGTAGTGGTCTGAGTCAATGTTCGCGCCCCTGCGGACTTGGACATCTTGGATCTCTCTTTGTTGTGGATATGAGATCGCAAGGTGGTCTATCTGGAATTTCCCAACTGTTGTATAGGCGATCTCCATGTCTTCTGTTTTCGTGGAGATTTTCTCAAGGATGTTGACATGATCTTAAGGTATTCTGTTGGCATAGTTCGATGAGTTTTACGCCGTTCTTATTGGTAAATTTATGACCGGGGAATTTGCCTACTGTTTTCTGATGGATTTTTTCTTTACCGATTTATGCGTTAAAGTCGCCTCGTAGAGTTTTGACGTCATCCTTTGGAACCTTTGCCATATACATATATATATATATATATATATATATATATATATATATATATATATATATATATATATATATATATATATATATATATGAACATTCGTTAGTTTTTTGACCGGGAGGGCCCCACCCATCCCTTACATTGGAGGGCACATGTTTCGTTTGTTGGTGGTTAGACTCATCAGGGTACCAACATATGCTCTCTCGTCAAGAATAGGGAGTCCCTCTATACAATCAAACAACCCATATTTTCCGCAACTTCTTGTCGGATGGCTTATATATGCAGTTTTTTATTTTTTTGGACTGCGTCCAATGAGACAACAGTAGTCATGAGTTATACACCCCCGACCGTTGCGTTCCACAATCTCATGTGGAATGTACACCAACCTGCGTCTCCGCCAAAATGAGCATTCGTTAGATGCTTGACCGGGAGGGAGCCTGAACACTGAAAAATTGTGAAATTTGTGATCACAGTGTCTATACATATAGCCTAGGGTATCGAATCAAAGAGTTCAAATCGTTCAAGATTTTCAAAAATATGCCTTAATACGGTGGCATAGATTTTTGTCAGAACTGGTATAACCTCATTCACCGTCATTTCGCCCGGCACCCACTTGACGTTGAGTTAGTGAAACACCCGTATTACTGGTCCTTAAGACCAAGGTTAGTATCCACGCATCAAAAAATGCAGTGCAATAGTTTTTACATATTTTTTTGTTTCTGCATTAATACATTTACAGAATTAGTAAAATGGTATGTGAATATTATCAGAAAGAACAGGAGAGTCCTCTATGATTATCTGATGAAGCAGAAACAGTGTCAGATATCGACGATGATGACGAAAGTTTAGAAGATGATCAGATGGAAACTATCGACTACTATACTGAATGTGAAGAAGATTTTTCTGACAATAAAACTATATCAATAAATATATCTAGGCATAAAATTTTTATCTATAAAAGTATATTTGCATTTCAAGATCAAGCAACTCTTGTTTTATGTGTCCCCGAAATAATAAAAATGTGTTGCTTTTATCTACTATGCATTTCTCAGATATCATCGATAGAGTAAGTGGCAAACCGGAAATTACTATTGATTATAATAAAACCAAATGTGGGGTTGACGTTGTTGACAAACTTAGTAAAACTTACAACTGCGCCATACGTGTCGTTGGCCGATGGTTTTGTTTTATTGCGGAATGAATCATACATAAGTTCATATATTAGTTACAAAGACAATAAACAATGAATAAGACTATTACCAGGCAAGTTTTTTTAGAAAAGCTTGGAATTGACCTATTAAATGAACACATAACGAGACGAAGTATCAGAAAATATCCCGAAATCAATTCGTCTTAGACTAGTCGAAATATGTAAGGTTGAAAATGAAAATAAGTTGCCTAGCAAAAATACTTATGGTAGACGCAGTTACTGTGACAGTAGAAAAAAATAGAAAAACTAGATACAGTTGAAGGGGCAAGTGAAAGAAGGGGTTAAGTGACATTTTCTGAAAAAGTTGTGTCTTGTCACAGATGAAAGAGTTATGTGCATATGTGACTTGCCCCATCAGGATTTGGCTCTATTCTACAAATCTAAGCAAATACTGACTAGTAGAAGGGGCTAACTTGCATTAAATGTCAAAAATGCCATGGAAGTAGGAGCTATGTGCTTATAACTCCTTCATCCGCTCTAATATTTGAATTTTGAATATCACATGACCAAAATAGAAACCAAAAAGCTCAAGTAAACGGACCAAAAATCCAGAGACTTGGAAAAGACGTCCTGCAGAAATTTGTAGGGAAACAAGGAAGAGTTATATTTCTTATTCGGAGAATGTTGTTGCTTCCAAAAGCATCTGCTCAGGATGCTTATGTACAGAAGCGTGCAGATTAAATTGCAGTGCTAAATTTAACGAAGAAAAACGAAGTTACTTGCTAATTTTTATAGTCTTGATATAAATGCAAAAATTCATTGTTATTTAGAATTATCACTCTAGTGGAAGTGGCACGTCAGCGTAAAAAAGCTTCTAAACATAAATCTCATTGTTTCAAATACTCGCTCATTTTGGACAACTAATAAATTTATATATGATAAAAAGCATCTTGTGCTCTGTACCAAATTAACCGTAAAAAAAGTGGGCATTATTAAAGGTAAACTAAAGTATGGACAATCAGTTCCATCGCAAGATGCACGTGGACGATATATGACAAGGCCATATAAGATGAGCGATGCTGTGGAGTAAGCTATTATAGATTATATTAATCAATTTCCCATCGAAGTCCCATTCCAGAAACCATTATTCCAGAAACTGTATCCACATAAAAGGTATTTGGTATTTGGCGCCATATTTGAATATGTCGCACATGTATAGATTATATGTTGAAAATGCAAACAACAGAATAAACCAGACAATTTTTTTAATAAAAAAATCGATTTATGTAAACATTTTCTCGGCAAAGTTCAATTTCTCAAGCAAATCTGATTCTGGGAAATCAAATATGACACACGAAGATAATGTAAAACTAAGGTTTTAGTTGATATCTAAGATCGAGAAAAATCTTTACATACAGCAGACCATGCCCTTACACAAATTAGGAATCCACATGATCACGACTGAAAGGCACCAAATTATAGCAGAAGTAGTGCATAAGTTGTGACCTCTTTCGAATTTCGCACAAACTTGTGAAAATGTGAAGAAAAGAAAACGTCTTATAGTATGGTCCTACTCTTGCTCTGGCCAAAACAAGAATTTTTATGTAATTTGTTTGTGCGAGCTGATGATATTGAAAGGTAACTTCGAGGCGATTGACTACAAATTTCCAGAGGTAGGACATTAGTCTTTAGACTCAGATAGAGATTTTGAGCGTGTAGAAAAGTTCTAAAAAAACACGGTACCGTACTTACCCCGTACAGTCGACAGGTAATGATTTGGAACGGTACTTTCGTGATGTGAATAGCTTACCAACTAAAATCGGATTAGTGAATAAAAAGAAGAACCTACCGAATGAAAAAGTTTCGTTTAGAGATAGCATAAAATAGATACGTATTGAAGAGTTTGATAGTTACCTATATAAGGAAACATATGATGAATACATTCCTTTCAAAATACATTTCTTTAAAAATAAGCCATCAAAAAATTATATGCCCCCGGCAGATGTTGAATTCACCAGATAGATTACAAGACAGGAAACATATCACACAAAAAATTGACAATATTCGAGATCAGATACCCTTTATCCAAAAAGAACATGGAGGATTTTATAATAGTATTATTGGAGTGGAAAGTGAAAACCCAATACAAAAAAGAAGACGTACTAAATGATTTCGTTTCATATTCGATTACCTAATTGTATGATTTTCTCTTTATTATAATTTTCAATTTTCTGCATTACAATTTTATACTTTATTCATGCATTATTATTTTATGCTTAACATTTTTTCCCATGTTAAAAATTTCTATTAACGTACTTCACTTTATTTGCATGTGTATTGAACCTATTATTACTGTTGGTAAATGGAAGAAGAGGTTATGTAAATTTAAATTTAAAAAAATGGCAAAAAATTATTGAATAGCTAATATCTGTATATTCTACAATAGGGAAACGAATCCACCAACTACTCATATTAATGAAATAAACTAAATTTTAAAATTATCTTGAAATAAAAAGTGCTAATTAATTTTATTAAAATCTAATTATCTCATTTATATATTTTTGTAACATAACCCCTGACATTGCTTAATATTCACTACTCAATGTACCGTTATTGGAAGAATATATTTTTTTGGGTATAATTGTTTTCTGTAGTCAGTACTTTGTTCAGTTGGTACTTGCGGGATTATATGAAAAAAGGAGACTAGATTTTTTTTTATTTGTGTTATATTAAAAATGTATCACTTTCAGTTTCAGATTATTTTTTATTATATAAGAAATGGAGAATAAAATATGTCAACTTGGTAAAAAGTAATCTGTGTAGTTAAAAACAAACTTTGTTATTTGTTTTTAAAAAACTGTAAGACGCCCTTTGACAGCTTACATTTTAAAACCAACTCCGTCCCTCTGAAAATATTGGTCTAAGAGTCCGATATTAGTAACAATGGCCTCTAAATTCGTACTAGTAACGGAGAGTTAAAAAACGAAATGGTAAGAAAATTCTGTCCAATGTCAAGGACAGTCATGCCAACTTAATAAACAAATGCTTGTGTAGATAGATAAAGCGCACGAATTTTTTTAAACAAAAGTCTCCAAAACATAGTAATCTCAAAAAATCTCGAGTAAAATTAACGTACCAAAGGTTCCAATCTAAGAATTGTTCTACCTTATAGTTATGACCTATTCTACTTACACACAAAAAAAAGTCGATAGCAAAAATTAGAACGAGCATATCTACCAGGTGAAACCGTTACTGCAATGTGTTTATTCACGGAAAAAAAAATTACATGACTTATCGCGGTAGGAAAACAGCAATAACATATCAATATAAATACGGTCAGGTTTTACAACTGATAACGGACGTGTGTTGCTGTCGATTCACGAATGCCGATGTTATGACGAAAATAAAATTCGAAAACAATAGGAAAACGACGTTTTTTTCTTGACGAAGTGTTATGATTGTTCAATGTTAATGGCCTCAATAAAAAATGATGAGTCCAGCGCCATTGTTGTTTAATTTTGTCGAATGTTCGCTCGTGGTCGACAGGAGGTGTTTTCGATAACAATCGTATCAGCAGTTTATGTTAAAGAAGGAGGAATAAACCTGTTCTATTTTGATAGGATAATTATCGTAACTGTTACGATTGTATAGTATTATTCGGATGTCAACTGTATTGTATTATTTGAAACGTCTAGATTGTTTAAAATAGTCTTGATGGACTTTCGTATTAAATAAAGAGGGTTCCAATAGGTTTTTTAAATAAACAATTTAAATTAACTTTTACCAGCAATTTTAGAAAAGTAACATGTTTGTTTATTTTATCAAAAAGTACATGGCAGTTATGTTTTAAAAATAATATTCTCCAAATGTCCCTTCTCGGCTGTTTTTACAGATGGCTATTTGCTTAAAATGGTCAATAACAATTTCACCAATAACTCGACGCCTATTTTACTTCAGGTCGTTAATTGTCCACGGATTATTAGAATCGACTTTGTCCTTGAAGAAGCTCCACAGGAAAAAGTCGAGAGGAGTTAGATCGCATACTTTTGCAGGCCACTGAGTATCATCATTTCGAGAAAAGACGCGTCCGTATCTAAAGGTTCCAGCCGGCCGCGGTGGTCTGGTGGGTTAGTCGCCTGCCTGGCAATCCAAAGGTAGCTGGTTCGATTCCAGCGCTCGGATGGGTGTTATTCTTTATTTCTTCTGTCCGTCTTACTTCCTACCCTACACACACACTTATATACACACACACGCCCACACATATTCACACCTAAATGTCTGTGATTGTTTCCTAGGCAAGAATGCAGTTAAAGGCTGGGTAAGGCCGGATGCCTTCTAAGAAGTGTTCTACGTTGGTCACTCGCCAGTCGGTAGGCTTCCTGATAGACTTATGGGTAGGCACATAACCAAGGGTTGATAGCCTGAGGGGGGTGCTGGCCTGGGTTTGTCGGTAGCTGATGACCGTGGTTCGAAACCCACGTTAAGCTGTAGGTCCAGTCGCTAATAGCTGATGCACCTCTAACCGTAAATCCTTTCCTTTCCTTTATCTAAAGGTTCCCTCGCCGGAGGACACCTGCCACCATCATGTCGAAAGAACCTACTGTTAAGATACATAGTATTCAATTAGGGCTGAATTCGAATTTACAGAAAAATGTAGCTTTTTTGTACCGTATTCAATTTCCTTTAAGAATATGTATTGTATTTTTCCAAATATTGATTCGTCCATTAGTTACTAAATTTTGAAATTCGAAAAGTAAAATTGTAAAAACAGGTCAATGTTCAAGGAACGATTATATGGAAATGACTTGTTTGACGTAAATTTATAATGAATGAGACCGTCTTTTTATAAATAATTCAATTCCCTTCAAGAATACGTATTGCTCAAATGCTTGGTTTAGGAGTTTTGGACGAAAGATGCGATTGCTATTAAAAAACCAAAAGTCGCGATGATACACTTCTTAATATAAGTAAAAAAGGCTCTAACTTTCACAATATTTTTTTTTGTCATCACAAATAATATTTTTGGTATCTCTTTCAAAAAAAAATAGTCGATTTTTTTTGGCTCTGTCTATTATATACTTTTTATATTTAGCTGAGTTACCAGTAACTTGATGGAATTTCATTTTATATAAAAGAACTAAGACTTACACAGTATGTTGGAAAATAATAGAACTTTTTATATAAAAAATAATAATGTAGTCATTTTTCCAATATTATTTATTTTTAATCATCAATACATCGCTGCACACGTTCAACCAACGTTAGCATATATTTTTTATGTCGTTTTTGGAATAGTCTCAATCACCCTCATCACGGCTTCTTGGACTTGTGGAACACCGTCACGAAACGTCCCTTTCATTCCCACTTTGATATTCGAAAGGTGTGAGGTGATGCTTTATAGTGAACAAAAACCAACCTCCCGGCGCTCGATATTCTGTCCTTAATCGAACGATTCTCTTCCACAAACGCTCTGTAACACCCAGATAATATTCACCAGTGACATTTTGACCCTGTGGAACGAATTCCCGAAGTAAAATACCTTTAGAGTCGTAAAACAAATCAACATTGCCTTCCCTGGTGCAAGTCTCACCACCGGTTATAATCCATTCCAGGAATATGCAATTCCGTCTTCTCATTTAATAAGGTCCTTGCAATGTTTAACGCGAGCAATTTCTTGGTCGTCATTTAAGGCGTAAAGAACAAAATCGAGCACAGACTTTTCTTTTGTATACATTTTTTGTCAAAATTTCGTGAATCACGTCTTTGGTCGTATTTTCCACTGTCCATCTCACAATCGAATTTGCATCGTAGATTATTTCACACACTTTTTCCACCAACTCATCGCAATTTTTCTTTTTTGACCGGCCTGGCTTTGAAGCCCCTTCACGACCGTCTTGGAATCGCTTGATAGAATATCAAAATAGATCACAATAGATTAAAAAAGTTCCGTTATTTTTCTGACACACTCTGTATGTCTAAATTTCTCCTATATTAGGATCATGCCAAGCCATAAAACAATATTTTTCAATTGTTCTCTCCTTAACCATTTTAATATGGTTAAGGACAGACCACCGAATGGTACCAGCAAAGATTAGGATAAACTGCCGAAAAGAACGCGAAAGAATGATAAGATCAAAAAGGAACAAAAAGTTTTCTGGGAAGCTGCTGAAAAGGGGCAGCGATTTTGAGATTGTTTTGTTGAACCGCTTTGCTGTGTTGCAATACCCGAAGGAGATGGATATTACAGATCAATATGAAGGAATTCCTAACGATGTGCTTGAAACGGCTGCTTCAATAGCATCGGAAGTAAAATGTTACAAATAGACAAAAGTCTCAAATGAGACCGACCATTAATTTAAGGAAAAAACGACGGACAATGAAGATGCAGGCAGTCCTTTTGACAGGGTTACGTTAAGCTTTGCAAAACTATAAGACAACGCATTCGAGAGGAAACTCACAGATTCAACATGCAGTTAGTGCAGATAACTCGGGAAGAAAGCAGCAGGGGAATTAACAAAGCTAAACAGAAGCTGAGAAAGAAAAGGATGCATTTTTTAATGTGTGAGGATGGTACAGTGTGCAGTGAGTGGGTAGAAATGATAGAGGTTGTCAGAAGATTTTATTCAAAGTTATATGGGGCTCAGAACCAGTCAAAAACAGTAATGCCTACTGAAGAAATGCCGAATATCCTGGTGAAGGAAGTGACAAAGGCTATAGATTCGATGAAAAACGGCAAGGCTCGAGAAAAGGATAGTATAACTTGAAATGCTAAAAGCTGGTGGTCTGACTACATAAAATACTGGCAAAATTATACTCAAAAAGTACCCAACTTATGGGAAAATGCAGAAGTGAATAGGCAAATTTATTATTAAAAAAAGAATCACTGAGAAATTGGTCTCCGTTTGGTTTTTTTGTTTTTGAAAAACGCAAAAAAATATATGAACACACCACAATCATTCAGACAATACTTATCATAAAGTATATTGGACCCGAATGGCAGAGGAAATCTCAGGACCGGGAGAGTTAGAAGCGTGCTGAGGAGGCCTTCATCCTGCAGTGGATTGTTGCGGGCTGATGATGATGATGATTAGGAAATTATATGACACTAGGCATAAAAGCCTACCATATGATAAATTGGAAAAACATCACATCAATGAATATCATTCAACAAAAAGTATTACAGAAAAAATAAAATAGAACAATATATACTTAACAATATGGGTTCACACGTTCGATAATTTGGTAAAGTCATAATATCCACCAGCAAAAATGTTATCATAAATCGTAAAATAAAACTTGGTAATTCTCCTGCACTTGTAAAATTTTCCTTATCAGTTGCGATAAAGTAACCAAATGTTGATACTTTGAAACAGGTTAATATAAAAATGATAAAAAATTTAAAAATCGTTGTTTATCATCCACGTTGCACTGGTTATGTTGTCATCGGCAACTTTACCCCACAGGAAACAGTCATCGAGTTACAGTGAGAGAAAAAAATATTCGAACAAACTGATTTTTTTTCAATCGTCTTTATTTTAATACGACGGTCTTTCAATAAGTCTTTACAACAAATTATTTTAAGTAGATTTTTTTTTATTTTTCAACATAATCAGTTTTCGTTGACCTTCGACGGTCAGCGTCCACGCCTTTATTTAACGTTGAACCAGTAACGTTGAAACTTACGAATCCATTACTTAATCAACGGAAGGCTTGAACATTTCTGAACATCGCGCAAATTGAAATGTTGTCGAAATCTACGGCCGGATTGTTTTTGCCTTAATACTCGCGCACGCAAAACGAGTGCTGGTCTCCCGCGTAGCTCTGCATGGTGACTAAATTTCTCTGAGCCGAACTATCTTTTACGGCCGAGCCCAACTTTCTACCCCTCCTGCCAAATTTCCTACATCGTAACCAAACATTAACAACTCTTTGAACCACCCTGTAGTTTAATTTTGTATAGATTTTAAAAGCGTCACAATGTTAGAGACTCCCTCAGTTTTATGAGAAAGAGAAAAGTTAGCGAGAGGAAAACATAAACAAACAATATTTTAATATATTGTGCTCTTTTCACCAGCTTTTATTAAATTAAAAATTCTATTTGGTAATCAGTCATACAACTGTTTTAATGTTTGTTTTGGAATTTCTTACCATGAAGCCTGAATAGTATTTTTCAAATCTTCCATATTTGTAAATCGCTTCGATTCACTAAAAACTCGTATTGAAATCATCGGGAGAGACAGCAGGCCAATTAGTTCAATTTTGAAATATTATTCTGCACGAACCATTCCGTTATAATTTTTGTCGAATAAATGGAGGCGTTATCTTGTTGAAACACTAGCGAATCTTCACTTATATCATAAAAGAAATATTTTTTGTTGTGCTAGGTTACTTTTTTATAGTCAATACTCGCCTAGATTATCACACTTCCTCCTCCAATTTGCCGTCTCGATGTATTTTTTGTTCCATTCTGAAATCATGAAAAGAAAAATAAAAACCAGCAGGTCCATCCAAATTGAATATTTTTTCGTCAGAAAACATGATTTCCTTCTACGGCTCAGTTCATCGCATAACCTTTTCAACGAACGTCATTCGGGCTAATTTGTAGTCAGTATTTAGTGCTGTTTTTCTTTTCAATTTTTTTTCTTACAATATTTTTACATTTTTTTAATAATCCTTAAACATTCCTGACTCTTGTTTGCACTTTAGCTTCTTCAGCAGTTGTTCTTGGAGTCTTACAGGAATTTGATGCAATTTTCAGAGTGAGTCCATTCCTGTTCTTGGCAGAGCAGGTAACCTCCTAATTGAACGTTGAGTTCCGTTACTCCTCTGACCCTACGTTTCATCGCCCAAAGCCATGACCGTATAAATCGGCCATGTCGGGTGTAATGACAGACATCTCACGCTATTTTACGGCGGACGTTTGCATCAATCAAGACTGCGCTAAACCGTCCGTCCCCGCCAAATCCCATATGGCCATAACAATTCCAAGCGTTCAATTCGAGCCCGACGGATTGCGGCTACATGGCTAGAAACCGATCTTAAAACATCCAGAGATGATTAAATCTAGATTGAATCATCTCCTGATTCATTCATCTCCATGATTAGCGAAACGCGCATCGAGAAGTTTAAATAAAGTGATTTGTAGTTTAGTGGTAAAGAAGAAAAAAACAGATTTATAGTTGTGATCAACCTCATGGTCACTTTACGACTTTCTGTAGCTTTATATTTGTAATCTCTTGTGGTGTTCAATGTTAATATATCCATTTTTATCCTTTATTATGTATGGTGACACAAAACATTTTAAAGAATCAAAATTTTACATTAAACATAAATATATAAAATTAAAGATTGTAATATCATAGATTTTTGGTAAGATATGCATCGGCTGATCATATCTTATTGTAGTATCTAGAATGTTTCAGAAAAATAATTAATTTGCTCAAGTATGGAGCGGATAACCTTATTTTCAGATCCTCTTCCATGCCTAGAGTTCTCCTGTAATCTTTAGTTAGGGGGGCATACAGTTAAGATGTGTTTGATAGTTAATCGTGTTAAGCAGGTAACACATCAGGGGGAACCTCTCCCTTGAGTAGGTACTCATGGGTGAGTCTACTATAACCCGTCATTAATCTCAGTGCTCTCACTGACCAGGACCTACTGTGAAAGTTTATAATCCTATCTCGGTGGAATTATGAACAAAGCCGCATCCCACTCCCTCGTTCGTTTTTGATCCGTCTGTGTAGATGAATTCAAAGTGGGATTTGAAGATATTATGTTTCGGTAATAGTTCTCATAGAACTTATTCAGTAGTGAGCTTTTATCGTAATTTAGAAGTGATTTGTCAAGGAGGGACTCTCTAATTTACCATGGGGGCATGGAGGTATATTTGAAAGGAATTGGTTCGTCTATGGTTAACTGCAGGTTTTGGATTTGTTGATTGAAGTAATAAGATGAGCTGAATCCTCTAAGAGAAGAAGTCAGATGTTGTGGAATAAGGAACGGATTGAAGAACAAAAATGTGGAACGCGAAATGTGGAAATTGTAGTATATGTACCGCTGAAGCGAATACTTTAGTGGTAAATCTCTTCGAATTTGTACAAACCATATAAGTTAAAAGAAGTCCAAGTAATCCAAAGGATAAAGTCTTAGTTGTAAAGATTGTGATCGAAGGTATATTGGGCGAACTAAAAAATCCATATTAACCAGATATAAAAAACACATTGCCCACATTAGAAACCTCATACACACATTTTCAAATTTTAGTATTTGCACTTGGTTTTCATATTAATAGGCACACATATTGGTTTTCATATCAGGAGATTCACATATATACATTTATTCACGTGCACATTTTCAAATACTGCTGGCCTAATAGAAACTATTGTATTTCACTTCACTGCACCTTTAGTAACACCTAAAACTAACTGTTTGTAAACTACCTTCTGTAGAACATGCAAACTTCTTCGTACTGTTATTATCCGAGATTTCACTTCGAACTTTCCCGTCAACCGTTCAACCCGAACTCTCAACTCTGTGTCTATTTGAATTTCTTTCCCCCACTGGCCACGTGAAAACTATAAAAACCATCTGAACTGTTATTTTGTATTTTCCCAAGTGCCTCACTTAATTCCTTTACCCGCTCCAAAGACAACCGCCCATCCGTTTCTCCGAAATGCTATTATTAGTACTAATATGCGCTTTTTGAGTACTAATACATGTTATTTCAAGAACAATCCCTTTTTTAAATGCTTCTCCGAAATGCGGTTGCTTATTTTCTCTGGTGGTGCCTTTTTTCAATCTACAGTGTTGATCTAAACTTGTATTTATCGTATATACGCGGAAAATTGTTCAGTTTTGAATCTTTTCACAACACATTTGTTACCCAACGAGCACGACTATAATATAGATGTTAGTAACTTAAGATTTGTTAGTAACAGAGCTTTACATTTTAAAGTTTCATCCTTTATATGAACATGTGAGAAGTTTCAAGTCGATCTATCGATTCATTCTGCAGCAGCTTGAATAAACGTATCAGTGTTATTTTTGTAAATAGAAAATATTGAAAATCGTGAAAGGATTAAAGAATTTGTAAAAAAAGTTTAAATGCAATGCAAGTTCATAGTGAAATGGTAAATGTATTAGGGGAGTCTGCTCCAAAAATAATTTGTTAGTGGGCAGGTGAGTTTCGACGTGGTCGTACGAGCCTGAATGATGATCCTCGGTCTGGACGTCCAATAAGTGCATATGCTGCACATATAATTAATTCTATACATGACATGGTTATGGATATCAGACAATTGACTTTTGAATAAAATTACTAAGGCCATGGACAATCTCAAACAATCTCAACTGAACCCATGTTTCATATTTCGAAAATGGAATAGGGCTTGAGAAACCTATGTGCAAGATGGATGGCGCATTTGTTAAATTTTGATCAAAAACGACTTCGAGTAAAACTTTCTAACCAACATTTGCATCTTTTTTGAAAAAATAAAATAGATTTTAAACGTAATTTTGTAAGTATGGATGCGACTTGGGTTTATTATGATCTTGAACTGCGACAACAAACCGCAGAGTGGATTAAGCCCGGTTGTTCGAGTCCGAAGCTCTCGAAGTGGAAGTTAATTCCATCAAACCGGTAAAACAATAACAGGACAGTATTACTCAAACCTTTTGAATCAATTGGATGCAAACATTCGTGAGAAAAGACCTTGCGTAGTAAAGAAAAAAATCATTTTTCATCAAGGCAATTCACCGGCTCACAGAGGTGTTCTTGCAATGGCCAAATTGAAGGAGTTTTACTACGAATTGTTGGAACATCTACCACATTCACCAGATCTGACCCCCCTCTAACTTTCATCTGCCTCCAAACCTCAAAAAATCCCTACGTAGCAAACGTTTTTGGCCGGTCGCGTTGATGCGGACGGTAAGAGCAACGGCCTGCCGCTGCTGTGCCGAAACCGCATCGGAGCGTTAGTTGGTTCGATTCCAGCGCTCGGATGGTTGTTTTTCTTTCTTTCTTCTGTCTGTTTACTTCCTAAATGTTTGTGATTGTGTTTAAGCAAGAGTGTAAAATCCGACAACGTGTCCAATCATGTACTAATTGTAAATATGATCACACAGTGTTTGATAAAAATTGCGAATGTTATAAACGAGCTGTTGAAAGAATGAAGAACAGAACTAAGTATGCATAGCAACCACTTGATTGCTTCAGTGCGCCCACTAGCAATATAGATATATTGCATATTAATATACAGGGAATGACGACCCACATGTTGCAGCTGAGGCAGTTTGTAGAAGATAGAAACCCATCGATCTTGTGTGTTACTGAAACTCATGTAACACGAGATGTAGAAGAGAACGAAATTAACATAAGTAGATATACGGCTGTTGTCTGTTATTCGGATAGTCGTCATACGGGGGGTGCTATTATTTATATTAAATCTGGCTTGAAATATTTGTGGTGATTTCTATCGACACAGTTCTAACCAGTTACTGGGTCGTATCAGTTAAGATGCAGATAAATAAGCTGTTTTTCTTGGTAGCGGCCTGCTATAGATCGCCTAGTGCCTCTGTAGGTGACTTTTTAAACTATTTAGAAGACAATCTAAGTGACAATGAATTTCAAAGAAATAAAACCTTTCTTCTGGGTGATATAAATATCGATTTATTGAAGAACAGCAGTGAGTCTAGAAGGTTGAAAGACATTATCAGTGGAGCAGGTTTCACACAGATTGTTACTAGGGAAACCCACAATAGTGGTATCTCACAAACACTGATTGATCACATAATTACCAATGATTTTGGAGCTGTGGAGCTTATTAAAGATTTTCCGATGATAAACGATCATGAGATTATTGGTACCGAGTTTAAACTTCAGGGTATTGTATGTGAAACACCTCAACATACGTATGCTCGGAATCTGAATGAGCAAGCAGTCTCGAGGCTGATTACTGAGTTGATGGGGAATGATTGGGCCTACAATTCCATTGACGTTAGTAAATTATATGTTGATTTTATGCAAACTCTACATGATGCTATTGATATGGCTGCTCCCTTAAAATTAGTACAACCTAGAAAGTTCCCTTGGATGAGCAAAGAGCTAAGAAATGCTCAAGTTGAGAGGGACAGAGCGTATAGAAAGTTTTCTTTCACAAAGAATGAACATGATTGGAGAATTTATAAGCAGAAAAGAAATATTGCACTGTCCATGATGCGACTTGAGAGGAAAAAGTACCTTAATAATAATATCGATGCTTGTAGGGGGGACGGGAG
This sequence comes from Cosmopolites sordidus, assembly GCA_031761425.1. Classification (NCBI taxonomy): domain Eukaryota; kingdom Metazoa; phylum Arthropoda; class Insecta; order Coleoptera; family Curculionidae; genus Cosmopolites; species Cosmopolites sordidus. The sequence goes on along the minus strand of JARFXV010000268.1, from coordinate 787,979 downwards.
GAAGATGTGGAGAACAATAAAGGATTTGCTGGGCAATGGTAAGGGGCGTGCCGATTTTTCGCGAATCGACTTTGATGCTCACTGCGGACCTACGGAGGAGAACTTCAATAACTTTTACTCCGATAGTTTGAATGAAGTAGAACAGAGTATCGAAGAGCAGGACTGGAGCAGTGATGTAAAAGTATGCAAGACTCACGATTTTTCTGAGTTTAAACATGTTACCCTAAACAAATTAAGAAAAGTTGTGTTTAGTTTAAAAAGCCGAAGTACGAGTGACAATGAAATTACGATAAGGTTAATGAAAAAAATTTTTTGTGTCATCGGTTATCCTTTATTGTACTTAATTAATACAACTTTTGAAACGAATACATTTCCTGAGGACTTAAAAACCAGCATTATTGTACCAATTCCAAAAATACCAAAGCCTAGTATACCAAGTGACTTTAGACCAATTAATTTATTACCTGTTGTTGATAAAATCATTGAGACTATAGTATGTACAGAGTTGAAAACTTATTTTGAAACCAATAAATTGTTATTTTCTGCTCAATCAGGGTTTAGGACAAAACATTCTTGTGAGACGGCTATTCAGTATGTCTGTGCAACATGGAGAAGCGATATAAAGGTCGGAAAAACTGTGCTTAGTGTATTTATAGATTTAAAGCGAGCATTCGAAACTATTGACCGGGATATACTGTGTAAAACATTATTAAGTTATGGTGTAAGATCGAAAGCCTTAAAATGGATCAAGAGTTACTTAACAGACAGACATCATTGGACGAGGGTTGAGGGAAAAGTGTCGGCAAAGAGGGAAAGTGCGTGGGGAGTTCCTCAGGGTAGTATTTGGGGCCGTTGCTGTTTTTGATATATATATATATATATATATATATATATATATATATATATATATATATATATATATATATATATATATATATATATATATATATATATATATATATATATATATATATATATATATATATATATATATATATATATATATATATATATATATATCAACGATATTTCTACAATATTGGATAAATGTTTTATTAGTCTGTTTGCAGATGATACTCTCATATCTGTGTCTGGGTATAATTTGCCTGAGATCGTTGAATAGTGAATTGGCAATACTATTTAGATGGCTATGCAAAAATAAACTTAAACTAAACGAACTGAAAACAAGGTGCATGGTGATAGGGTCTAAAGCAAACTGCAAAAGATTTAATGAGTTAGGGTTAAAAATAAATATAAATATTGGGATATTGAAATTGTAAATGAAATTAAATACTTAGGAGTACTGTTGGATCCTCAGCTAACATTTTGTAATCATGTCAGTTATCTATGTAGAAAGATTGGGAAAAAAATAGGGTTCTTTAGTCTTATATCGTCACATTTATCACCATGGTCCAAGAGGCTTGTATATAATACTATAGTTTTACCCCATTTTACCTATTGTATGTCTGTGCTGATGTCATGTAATAAGGAGAGTATGGGTAGACTTCAAATACAGCAGAACAAGGCTATGCGTGTACTATTGAACTGTAATAGGTATACACCGATAGAGGTAATGTTGCGGTCATTGGATTGGTTTTCAGTTGCGCGGGCCATTGAAGGGGCTAACATTCGATTGATATATAAAATAAAACATAATTTATTGCCCCATTATTTGAATACTTTTTTGGTACAAAGAGTAAATATGCATTCTTACGATGTCGGTTCTAAGAACAATTATGATGCACCAATTGTGAGAACTACTGCTCTCCAGAAGACATTGTTTTGGGAAGGTGTTTGTCTCTTCAATGCTTTGCCCGCCCACATAGGGAGCGCTCCTAATGTGCATGTATTTAATAGACTGTTAAATTATTATTTGAAGCAATAGAGTGTTTTATCATTTGAACAATGTTGGTTATTGCCTTTTGATTGTATTTTCTTTTGTTAAGATTTTTTAGAATATTTCTTACTTTTTTTTTTGTATATTGATTTTGTTTTGTTACTATTAGCTGCATATGCTAAATAAAGTGTGTATTTATTTAATTACCCCTCAGTCACGCCAGTTAAAGGCAGGGTAAAGCCGGATGCCTTCTGAGAAGTGTTCTACGTTTGTCACTCGCCAGTCGGTAGGCTTTCTGATAGACTTATGGGTAGGCACATAACCAAGGGTTGATAGCCTGAGGGGGGTGCTGGCCTGGGTTTGTCGGAAGCTGATGACCGTGGTTCGGAACCCACGTTAAACTGTAGGTCCAGTTGCTAAATAGCCTAGTTGCTGATGCGTCTCCAACCCTAACACTTTACCTTTTACCTTTAAAACGTTTTTCATCAACAGCCGTAGATGAATATTTTGAAGGACTTCCAGAAAATCACTTCAGAGATGGAATAAATGAATGGGAGAACCTCTGAAAAAAAAATGATCGAGCTTAAGAGGAAATAAAGTAATTTTTTCAACTAAAAATTTGTTTTATCATTTCCGCTCCGCGAACTTTTCAATTAGCCTAGTAAAAGCATTCAAATAGCAAAATGTAAAAAATCGATGAACCGGGATAAAGAACCTATTCCATACAGTTCATAATTTTTACTTGCTTGATTAGGTACGGTTGTCATATAGATAGAACATAGTTTAGTATTAGAATCAGGTTGAATCATTTCCCGATGGTTAGCGAAACGCGCATCGAAATGTTTCACACCAAAAGTTCCAACAGAAGACATGACAATATGTTGTTTCCTCGTAGGACAAAACTTAATTTTATTAGACATGCGATAAATGTTCGGTTTACCCCCGTACAGAGGCATAACTATTCATGGGCCATAGGCCTAACTAATGTTCCTAGCGAAAGAAAAAAAAAATTATACAATATGGTACGTGAGCGTTACGATCAGCTGGCTAATTAAAAGCAGAAAATGCTAATTCGTAATTTTAAAAGCCTAGAAGCAATTACGACCACAGATCCCTGTTAGTGGAAAAGGAAAAACTGTAAACGGCATCATTAAGAGCGGCCATCCAGTGTTAGTTAACGGGGTCTCCACACCACGCGAAACCAACGATCTATTACAGGCGCAAGGGGCGATCGTACAGATGTGCACTGAAGACTGACGTGAGTGCGCTTTTTATAGCCAATGATGATCATCTTAGCACGAGCCAACTAATCAAGACGTTGGCGACATAACGGCCAATAATCTCGAGCACTAACATTAAAAAAAATATTTTCTCAGTTTAGGTGAGCACTATAGCTACTAAAAGAAATGTTTAAAAAATTCTACCCCAAATTTCGATTTCGATACAAGTACTAAAAAAGATAGGTGGCAAAAATAGTAGAGGTATTTGATACAATTAACAATACGCCACTAATATTTCACAAAATTACATGTAATTGAAGCAGGACAGATGCTTGTATATTATCTCCTGGTGGTTATTTTGAGTATTTCTTGTGAAGTGTGACGCTTTCTCCATGTTTGATTTTTTATACTATTAATTATTTGTGTACTACATTTAGTCATAGGGTAAATCTGGGTATTACTGCGGTTTTTAATATTGGGTCAACTTTGATAAAGTATATTATGAATTTGTTAAAAGCTATTCATATATAAATTATGTAAATGCATGTATGCCACTATTACGGCGTGTCAATTACTGCGAATGATCCAGTTACTGCGTGTATGCACGCAAAAAATGAATTAAACTTATTAGGAAGATAATTAATTATTTAATTCAATAACTTTAATTTATAAAAATAGAAACGATAACTTAACACAGTCTTAAGATATTAATAACTTACCAGAATATTGATATATTTTAAAATACTATATCTTATATTCTACATATTATTGCCTTATTGTAATTATGTTTCTTCTTTTTGAAGTTCGGCAATTTTTTTTTATTTCAGCAGTCTATTTTTTTTTTGTAATAATACTTTAGATTTTTATTTTCTCAATTTCTTTAATTCTTTGTTGTTGTTTAATAAACTTTTCTCTTTCTTTTTTAAGTCTTATTTGGTCTTTCGTCAGTCTTTCATCTTCCGAGCACGTTGTTTTTCTTTTTGTCAACTTGTTGCTCTACTTTAATATTTTTTTCTTTAATATTACTTCTGCTTTTAAACGTTTTTGATTTTTCTTAGTTTCCTGAACCTGTTGTCATTGAGAGCTAGACAAAACAGATCGTTTTTTATTATTTTTTGTTAGGCCACACTTAGGCCAATAACTTAGTTTTTTAAAGGGTTCTGAAAATGTATTTATGCTTGGATTAGTATTAACTATATTTTCAAGCGGAAGTTTGTCTTGAAGCTGCTGTGCGGTTGATTCTGGAGCACGGACATCTGATTCAACTGTTAAGAACGCATAATTCAGAATCTGCTCCAGGAAATAAGGTTCTTGAATATCTGTAACAGAAATAGTAAGTGTTTCTGGAATTACTTGACAAGTTCGGTCCTTTTCGTCAGATATTTCAGAAGTGGTCGGAATGTTTTTCTGAACAGTAGAATTAGAGATATTGACAGCAGCACGAGAAGGTGAAATTAGAATCAGGTCAGAGGCTTGGAATTCGTTTCGGATGGAGTGTTTGTCGAAGCAATGAAAATGGGTTCTAAAATTTGTTCAGAAATAGCCATTAAATTCTTCATGGACATCGACCACGTACTCCACTAAACTATTATCTTCAATGTTTGCATTTTCATCCTGAAAATTTAGACGAAAAGAAAATTGTACTTCTATTTCAAAAAAAGCAATTTATGTTGTAAAAAAATGTAGTTTATTATTTCGAGATAGCTTTATTCACTCAGAGTTTTTAGAGGTTAGAGCAGTATCGTTTACATTCACAGTAATGTGCACAATTTCATACAACTAGAGACGCTCGCATTACTGCGGTTGATTGAAAAAATTTACTATAATCGATCAAAATTAAATTTGTACTGCATTTTTGATATTAAAAAACTGATCTTCTACATGCGATAAATATGAATTTTTTAGTCTTTTAATGTCACCTCTTTTAACACGCGCACTGCCACAAAAAGCATAATTGTCTCCTTCTATAACCAGTCAATTTTTAATAATTAATAACAAATTAAAAAATTGTTGTACATGTCAAATTACTGTGCCGTATTCAATATCTTAAATTTATTTTAATCGTAAAACTTCTCATTAAATATTTTAACTTATATATTTTCATCATAGAATAATAATAGGGCATAAATAATTTATTTTATTGAATATTAGATCTTGATTTTTCCTCGCAATGATAATTACCATTGTCTTATATTTTCGTAAAAATATAAACTTTTTATCTTTTAATGTTGTTTTCAATTTTTCATTCTTCATAAATAAAGAAAAAAAACTATTAAAACAAAAATAAAGGTGCATTCATTTGTGATCAAACGTTTACTATACTATACATACTTAGCCAGCTGGGCAGTTGAATTTACTAGCTAAACGAGTTACTTTACTTCTCATGCAATTTCGTCTGCTGTTTACAAACACGCAAACGCTAATGCTGAGAAAGGTTTTTCCGTGACTTCTGAATGTTTAGTTGAGAATATGGAAAACGAAACTTTAATTGCCCAACGATTAATATATAACTATCCTAAATGAAACAAATGGGATCGTTGCAATTCTTGGTTTTCCAAAATCTTTAGTTCATTCTTTCCGGAATTCGCATTTAAAATTGTTAGAAGAACTTGAACGTCGAAAAAAAGAAGCTACAATAACTTAATCAGAAGTAGCAAACGTGTAGCGAATGAAGAAAAAAAAACATTTGGAATAAAAAAAGCTAAACTTTTAACTGAGATTCATGTTATTGAATTTGTTTTGGTCATACTAGTTTTTAGCTGATTATTGTCTTACTCATTTTAAATTACTTTTAATAACATTATTTAACTTGTTATAAAATACCAGCTATGGCAATATACTAAAAAAGGAATGCATTATAAAATAATTTATTCAAATAAACATAGTTGAACATGTCTTTTTAATGTTTGTGTGTTTTATACCAGATTTAATAATTGACAATCAAAATATAATCAAAACTTTAAGTATGTTAATGATTCGAATATATACATGGCTCTACATTCCATTATGAATTGCAGTCGCTCGATTCTTTTGAGTTCTAGAAACTCATTTCTTGTGGTGAGTTAGTCCACGTTCCTCTATTCTTGCCTTATTCTATCCTATTGTTTGTCCTTGTATTTCCAATTTCCTTTAGTCTTCCCGCACCTGATCCTCCCACCTACTTTTCGGTCTCCCTCTTCCTCTGTTAATATCTGGTCTCCACATTGAAATTTTCTTTACTACTTTGTTGTCTTCCATTCTTCTTATATGACCAAACCAGCGGATTCTTTGCACTTTTATGGTCTTCACTATATCTTCTCCTTTCAAAATGATTTTTATTTCAAAATTCATTAACTTTCTGTGTTCATCTTCTGCAACTTTCTTTAATCCATATATTCTTCTTACTATCTTTCTTTCAAATATTCTTAACCTTTCTTGTTCCAAGGTTGTTAAATTTATCTCCGCCCCATAGGTCACCACCGGTCTAATAGCTGCTTTATATACCTTCATTTTTGTATTTATACTTATGTTTTTGCTTTTCATAATGCTTTTGAATTTATAATAGGCTCTGTGTCCCACCTGTACTCTGTGATCGATGATTCGAATAACATTTATAAATCAGGGACAAGTATGACAAACTTTACTGGAAAATATGGAATTATCAGGGAATTTTGAAATCATTTTTTTGCGGCCACCTTGCGCCGCTTTTGCTGTTAGTGTGGATGAAGATCCAAATTTATCAATTCGTCGCCGTTCGCAAGAATTTTACCTTTGTTATTCGAAATGTGGTTCCAGCAGGACGGCTCCACATATACGAGGGCCATTTGTTGATCGGACCTGTACAAATGCTTAAAATGCCTCAAAATACTCCCCCCCCCCCCCCCTGCATCAATATATTTGCGGAGACGTATCTGCCACGCCTGGAAGGCCCCTGAAAGTTCTCGACGAGCATGTCTCTCCGGAACGTTGTAACATGCTTTTGGATGTTTTCCACGGTCTCCCAATGCTTTCCTTTCAGCGCTCTCTTCAGTCGGGGAAACAAAAAAGTCGCACGGAGCCAAGTCGGGACAGTAAGGGGGCTGAGAGACCACCGGAGTATTGCTCCGGGCCGAACGTGTGGCTGGGGTCATTGTCAGGGTGGAGCTTGACCGTGACTTTAATGTCAGCCCCCATGCACGCGACCCGGTGTTTCAATCTCTTGAGCACCTCCAGGTAAAAGGCTGAGTTGACAGTTTCTCCGTGCGGTACAAACTCAAAATGGACGATTCCTCGAACATCAAAGAAGACAGTGAGCGTCGTTTTGATGCGAGGCTTGTTCATTGATATGGTCAATATTGCCATTGATATGGTCAATATGATGGTAAGTCCGGAAGAAGCAAAAAAGTTGAAAACTATAGCACTTTCAAATGACACAAAATCAAGACGTATTAATGAAATGACCAATGATGTTCACGATCAAATAATTGAAAAGGTTAAATTAAATAATGTTTTTGCTATTCAGTTCGACGATTCAACAGACGTGTCAATCTTATTGTGTTTTGTCCGATACGAATGCGATGGGCCAATTAAAGAAAATATGTTATTTTGCACATCAATCCCTGGTCGTGCAATTGACGAAGGACTCTAAAGTTTTTATCGATGCAACACAAAACGAAAACCTGGAGTTTAATAAATGCATTGTGGCATGTACTGATCGCGAGAAAGCGATAACGGGGAAAAACAGTGGTGTGGTAGTAAAATTAAAAGACATTATGCCACATATAGAATGGACGCACTGCTTTCTTCACAGAAATCTGTTTGCTACAAAAAATATGCCAGATAGCTTTCCACATTGTGCGAAGTGGGTGCCAAATACAAATCACTGCTTTTCCAAATTGAAGTCAGGTGGTTGTCGCGAGGAAATGTTCTAACGAGACTTTTTTAATTGAGAGATCAATTGAAAATCTTTTTTCGAGATAAAAATAGCTCATTTTCAGAGTTTTTACAAGATAGAGAAACTTTATTACCGTTGGCTTACTTAAGTGATATATTTTTACATTTGAATGACTCCAGTAGGAGTTTACAAGACCGTAACAAAAACATTTTACTAATGACGAACAAAGTCAATGCCTTCATCAAGAAGTTTGGTATTTCGATTATACGCAGTTTTGGTGCGCGAGCACGAAAACGCATTTACGCGAATTGAAAATTCAGTTACTGGAATATTTTCCAGATGGCAATGATGAAATGTCGAATGATGTCGAAAAGATGGGTTCCCAATCCGTTTGATGAAAATGTTGTTGCAGCTGCTGAATTACCTATTGAGATTCACAACCAACTTATTGAAATATCGACTGACGAAACACTACAACTAGAATTTTTAACTCAAGATTTAAATACGTTTTGGCTTGCATGACGATGTGAATACGGAAGCTTCGAAAACATTGATCCCCATTACTCATTCTTATTTATGCCAAAAAAAGCTAAGTGAAAAACAAAATCAACCGTCGCTCATTTCAAACAACTCTGACTATTATTTTAAGTTTATTTTATAATTTTTTAATATTTTTATTACCTAGTATTATTTAATTTTCTAACAGTTATTTTTAAATTTAAAATACTTTAATAAAAGGATGTCTTGTATGCGGGTCTTATTTTTTGAAAACATTGCGACCCCCCATATTTCTGAACGCGACCCCCAGGTTGAGAAACGATGCCCTAAAGGGTCCTGACATATTATAAATTGTCGCGCCATTGGTTCCGTTTCCTAGCTTTTGTTTTCCAATTTGCTATTTTAAGTGTCTTCATATCACCTAATATTTGATGCATAAAACCTGAAAATAAGACATTACCTACATGATATGATAAAAATGAAAAATCTTATGTGGCCAAATATGTACTGGAGCATGACCATAATATAGATATTAGCAATTTAAAACTAGTTAAAAGTGTAAATACCTATTCCGTTCAGTCAACTTTTTCAAATATTAATGTAACGCTTAGTTAACTTCACGATTCATGATTTGTACACTCTTCATTAGGTATAGTTGTCAGAAATAGATTATAGTTTAATTTCAGAATTAAATTAAATCATCTCCCGATGATGCACATCATGGCTAGCGAAACGCGCATGAAAATTTGAAAAAGTTATTTGGTGTTTAGTTGTAAATGCCTTCGAGATTAAAACATTCAATGCCTTTCAGATAAATTTAGATGAATACATTCAAAATGTAAGTTTTATTGGAAGAAACTGAATACTTTTCGCTTCGAGTATTATTTTCAGTTCTTTTATGATGATAATTTAATATTATACACTTCTTGGTTGAGTTCACTGCTACTATCTGTTAGGCAAACGATAAAAACTTCTTTTGAAACAGTTTAAAATAGGAAAATTTCGTTGTTAAATTCAATTCACTTCCCATTCTGACCCCCTTTCCTTACCGGATCACAAAGCGTTACGAATTTGATTAGTTTATCAATTAGCGCTCGGTTTCTCATAACGTTTGAAACGGCGAAAAAAAAAGGTGCGTAAGGCTCATGGAGCTTATACTATTTAATGTACGGTGATTCTTCGTGTCGTTAACTTTGCCTTGGGATTACAATTGTTGGTTTTTTCTATTAGAACTAGTCCGAATCCTAAAGCTTAGAAATTCCCGAGAAATCTAAATTCAAAGAATGACGTTATCGGATTAAACCAAAGTCAAAGTGATAATTCTTCATTGAAGATTTATATATATACATATATATATATATATATATATATATATATATATATATATATATATATATATATATATATATATATATATACAAAATATATACAAAAGTAAATTATTACTAAAGTTTAATTTACACCCAGGGTGTTTCCAAAAATAATTTGTATTCTCGCTTAAGATTGTTTAATAAATAACTTGCTTACGATACAAAACTATTGAATCCACGTTACTAATAAAAAAAAAACAAATAAATAATTGTAGTTGTCCCAGGGATGTCAGGGATCTCTCGGTCGATAAAAAGCTTCTCTACTTTTATTGATAAATATAATAAGTATAAAATTTTCGAAAAACCTTCTGAAATCTGGCTTTAGACAACTAAAAAAAAGTCCAATAATCAAAGTTCAATAAATCAATAAAATGTTGACTCCATACATACTATTTTGATCAAAAAGTAAAGTGACTTTTAAAATAAATCACAAAATATGTATTTCTTTATCAAAATATATTTTGTTACCTTCAAACTAATCTTCTTTCACTGCAATACGCTTATTCTAACGTTTTTCCAGTTTTCGAAACTGTTCTTATACTCTAGTTCTGATATTTGCTTCAAAGCGCCCGGCGAACGCTCTTGAAACACTTCTGTGGACTCAAAACGGCGCCCACGAAGTGGTATCCTCAATCGAGGGAACAGAAAAAAGTCACACGATGCCATATCTGGTAAATGTGGTGCTTGTAGAATGGTATTTGTTTGATTGAGGGAAAAATTGACGATAATCATTGCGGCGAACTATATGGTTACTGCATTATCGTGACGCAAAAACTATGAAGTTTTACCACAGTAATATCTACAATGACTAATATTTACTCAGTACAAAATCCTTGATTTTGTTTATGTTTCTTTATTAGTTGATGTGGAAGATCTTCCTGAAGGAGGTTCGTTCGGAAGTGCTTCTCTACCATAACTAAAGTCCTTGTATCACTTGTACGTTTATTTTTGCATAACTTCATCGCCATAACAATATGGATGACCATATATAGGTATATACCTATAGACCATTGCCTATTTTAACCTTCTAATGCCTCTTCGGACGTAGATTTGTTTTCCGACAGAATTATTCAATTTCGCAAGTCGATTTCCTACATTCTACTTACCTGTTGTTAGTCCAGTATTTTCTCCCCTCCTTCCTATGTCTTGTATCTTACTTTATTTCAACCATTCGCATCATTTGCTATCTTGGAACTGTCTGGTCTTGTTTCAGCCGCGGATGCTATGAGTCTTGATTTATATATTATTATGGTACTGTCTCTATTGAGATATTTATTCCTCCATACATCACTTCAATTCATGCATTACTTTTATTTTCGTTCTGTAACGGCTATTGATCTCGTATATTAGCTTTATTATTGGTATCACGCATTATTCTGATGATGTCCGTTGTCCGCGGTCATGTCTACAAAACATAAACGCAAATTTGTTGTATTCTAAAGATTTCTCTGCTATTTGTGCAATGAAGATTGCGTCGATGGTGGATCTGTTTTTGCGAAAACCTTGTTCACCACAGATTTGTAGAGTTTTACAGATTTTCTCTAAAATTGTTTTGGTTTTTTGACTTTTTTTGAATATAGAATCGTAACTTTTCCATTCATTTGGTATTTTTTGTTCTGTTCTGGATTTCACATTTTTTTTGTAAGTTTTCTCCTCCGTAACCCTTTGTACCTGACATTATGACCCCTGATTGTCGGGACTTGAATCTTTTAGACTATTCTATATGGTGTAAGATAGAATATTTTTGAAAGAGTAAGAACAAATATAATTTTACACCAATATCTCGCGGGGAAGACGAAAAGCAGTCAAAATCAGCAATTTTTTTCGATCTGGAATTCGGCAATTGGCTGAAATGTGGCAAAAGTGTATAGAAAGTAAGGAAGATTAATACGAAAATTCAATTTGTATTACTTTCTTCATAAATTATTGTCAAAGGTAATAAAAAAAAGTTAAAGGCATTGTAAAGTAAAAACAAATACAGAAACAGATTATGATGCGCAAAACCAGCAATCCTACTACGAAACACCCCTTTCTCTAATCAATCTAGAAAATTTTATGCAAAAACAGCATTTTTTGAACCTTTGAAGCAACATTTCGCACATAACTAAATCCACAACACGTTTAAAATCAGATATACACGATGCAAGGGACGTAGTTTCGTAAATTTAAACGATTTTTCACATTATTTTTTTTTTATTAAGAAACATGTCCAACATCAGCCGTGAAGGATGTGACAATGTCGCAATATTGCCATGACAAAGATTGTTATTTCACATGCGAAAACAATTATTTTAGAGTTTCAGCGCGTGCTTTTAAGTTGAATGTAATATATTCTGTACGCGAATATCGGGATATGCTGCTGATTTACGGCAACGATACCCTAAAAGACCGCTTCCAGCTTGGCAACCATTTATCCACATTTCTCAAAAACTTTTGGACACGGGTAGTGTGGCTTTAAAATTTCAAGAATGTGGGCGGCACCGAGAAATTGATCCCGAAATCGAATAACAAATTAAACATTTTGTTGAACAAGATCCTACCAAAAATGTTGCGCGACAAGTTTTTTGAAACAAGAGTCTTCCATTGGATTGTACATAGACCACTAAAAGAGCAATTACTCTACCCTTATAATGTACAAAGGATATAGATACATTATTACTAAAGTTTAATTTACACCCAGTGAAACCGGCGGTATATACATTTTGATTGATTTGTCCGTTACTTTGAGATAGTTCATTTTTTTTTAAAGGAATAAAACAATTTTTTACTTTGTTATCTCACTTTTATTTTTAAACAAAATTTGCGTGACTATAGTTTCGTCAACGATTTTACATTCTCAAACACTACTTGGAATCGCGTGAATTTCAACTGATATTTGCTTGAAACATTTAATTTGGGTGGCAATGAGTTGAACCTTGCTTGTTAAGTAGCCACATAGGAAAAAATCAGCGGGTGTTAAATCTGGACTCCTCGGTGGCCAGTTGATGGCCCATCGCCGACTAATCCCTCTTTCATGGAACAAATCGTGAAGAGCTTCTAAAGAATCATTCGTGACGTGGCTCAATTTTGTTGGAAACATTTGTTGCGGTTGTAGCCAATCAAGTTTTGCATTTCTGGAACCAAAAAAGTCCGATTTACATGGCAATAACGATCGGAATTAACAATCTGAGCGCGACCACAGTTATCCTAAAAAAACTACGGGTCGATAATTCCTTCGCTTGATATGGCAGCCCAAACGACAATCTTAGGCGAGTGTAATGGTTTCTGGTGCAGTTCTAGTGGATTATCGGGAGCCCAATATCTGCAATTTTGTTTATCACGTGGCCTTTCATGTGGAAATTCGATTCATCAGAAAACCATATGTTATGGAAGCTCTAAAAACGATTTTTCATTGTCCTACAGAATTCGACTCGTTTAGCTGGATCATCGGGTACAATAACAATTTTTGTAGGGGTGGAAATGAAAATCTTGCGAATAATCGAATAATGCGATGAATCGTGGATCTGTGCAAATGTAGAAAAGCTACGCGGAGTCGTAGAGAGTGTCGTGCTCGTTCTTGATGTCTTTTTGCGCCCAGTTGATTAACCCGACATTGTGTTTCCAGTCTCTTGAAACTTGCGCAGCCAATGCTTGATTAAATTCCCACTTGGCACATTTCTCATGGTCGCTAAATTAAAATGTGTCCTGTACAGACGTTGAACAATAGGTTAGGAATCGATCTGTATTGATCGATGTAAATTGATCTGTTTACCATCCTGTTCCCAAATCTATATTACGGAACACTTCTTCAAGGTTAGCTGAGAAAATCATAGGCAATACTGCGTCACTCTGCCGTACACCCCCCTCAACAGGAATTGCAACTTCCAGATTATGAAGGTGAACTGTCGCTCTGACGTCATCATATATCAATCCTAATAGATTTGGATTCTAATATACTTTGTCAACAAGCACAATCGTATAGTGTATTCGTTGGGCCTTTCTACAGCCTGCTGTACAACCTGGATGTGATCCGTTGTACTGAATCCACTTTTGAATCCTGCTTGCTCTCTTGGTTGTGCGTCATTCAGTTTTCTTAATATTCTTTTAGATATTATCTTAGTGAAAACTTGATGGAAGTTCTTTAACTCTTCCTGTGCTCCTTTTTTATGTATATGAAGATCAAAAGACTAGTTCTGATCTTCATCTTAGAATTTTCTGATAACCTGTAATATTTCTGTACGCGTCCTGCACACTATGCCATCCTCACGAATGAAGGCATAAATTTACGTCCTGTTTTTCTCAGCTTCTGTTTAGCCTTGTTTTTGCACTAGCTGCATGTTGAACCGGTTTCCTATCTAATACGTTTTCTCATAGTTTTACAAAGCTCAGGGTACACGACCCTGCCAAAAGGACTCTCATATATATATATGAACACTTTTGTTGGTTGTTTGACCGGGAAGGAGCCCCACCTATCCCTTCAACTGGATGACATATGTTTCGTCTCTCGAGGTTCAGACTCTTCAGGGCGCCGACATATACCATACAATCAAGAATAGGGAGACCCTGTCCACAGCCAACAACCCATGTTTAGATTTTCTTGGACTGTATGTCGGCGCCCTGAAGAGTCTGAACCTCGAGAAACGAAACATACGTCATCCAGTTGAAGGGATAGGTGGGGCTCCTTCCCGGTCAAGCAACCAATAAAAGTGTTTATTTAGGCAGGTTGTTGTGTGTTCCACATGAGATTGTGGAATCTAACGGTTGGGTGTGTGATAACACTCAGCTACTGCTGTCTCATTGGACACAGTCCAAGAAAATCTAACACTACATATATACGCCATCCGACGGGAAGTCGGCAAAAACATGGGCTGTTGGCTGTGTTGTTGGCGAAAACATGGGTTGTTGGTATATATATATATATATATATATATATATATATATATATATATATATATATATATATATATATATATATATATATATATATATAGAAGCAAAGCATCCTAACTCATTTTCGAGTGTTCTTTCTGATCCTCCACACCTCTCTCATCCTTTCTCCGTAGATTCTCTTTCTCTCCTCCGTCCACTTTGTCCCCGATCTCCTCGAAACTTCGCTCTCTGATGCAACGTTCCACATGTGTATGGAATCTTCTATCCTCAATCTCTGTCATGCCAATTTGTGCATTTCCCAGATCAGCTCTGACTTGTGTGATCCATGGTACTGTTGACTTGACTCCTTGTATGTATGTAAGAATTCTGTTGGTGAGTCTTGTCGGTGGGAGTCTACTGATATGTCCATAGAATTTCAACCTTCTTTTTCTTATGTCCGCTGCAACTTTGGACATTCTCTGTGGTCTTTCTAGAATGTAGTCTGTATCATTCCGCTGTCAGTTTTAGGCCGAGAATTTTCCTCATTATTTTGTGTTCTTCTTTTCTTCTTTTAGTATGATTTCTATGCCGCTTTTTGTTTGGAGCGTAAGTGTCTCACTTGCGTATAGTACCTCTGGTTTGATTACTGTTGTAGCGTCTTGATTGATTACTGTTGTAGCGATTGACCCATTTATCTTTCCGTATTTAGTGTTCAAATTTTGGACATCTAATTTTGAAGAGAAGAATTCGGTTTTTTGAAAGGAGATTTGTAGGCCGACTTTCTCTGCACATTCCTTGAGGACTTCTATGTGTTTGATTGCCCTTTTTTTCATTGTCTGCCAGTATGGCTAGGTCATCTGCGAAGGCTGGACATGATATTTCTATGTTGTTTTTGGGTCGTCTGAGTCGTATTGGTTTCCAATACGAGTGAGAATAACCCATCTCCTTGGCGTATTCCGGTTTTAATCAGAAAGGTTTCGGAAATTTCTTCCAAAAATTTCACTGTAGAGACTGTGTCGGTCAGTGTCCGCTTGACCAATCGTAGTGTTTTGAGATCCTTGTTCTTCTAGGATGTTGAACAGAGATTTTCGGTCGATGAGCGGAGCTACCTTACCTCAAGAAGAAATATGTTAGATTATCTAATTAGTTCCATGTCTCGCAGGGTTACAAAGTGTTATGATAACCGAGGTGAACCTCCTCATTTTTAATGTTTTTGTATCCAATTGCAAAATTAATGATTATAATAATTTTCATAGAGTTTATCATTCAACTCTAAATATAGAGATTGCTTCTCTAAATATAAATCTTTGCCAAAAAAACATTGTTACATTGATTAGGATGATTTTTTTTAGTTGTATCATTTCATAAATATGTTCTAGAAATATCTAAAGCATTTCCTTATACGTCACATAGGCTTCCGACAATGTCCGAAAAGGTGGAAGTGTGTGTGTGCACCTCGACGACATTGTTTCCGCTTTTAGGAAACGGATGTGTCACTTGTGCCGTTAGGATTCGTTTTTATTTTTTGGCGACGTGAATACCAAATTTTATCGTTGCAAATTGATTGCGATGATAAAAAGTGAACAGCAATAATTAAAATTCATGATTGGCACCACTGGTAAGAATGATAAGCCTCCTAATAGTTCGGGCGCTATACGATTAATATAAAGAGTATAGTTTGATATTACAGAAAAATACATTTGTTTAAATAATAGATGACCAAAATTATTACAGATTGTTTTCATCATCATGCGCGTTTCGCGATTCGATCCAGCAGATTTTGCTCTGTAATTTCATGAGGGATTTAGATTGGGATCGTTTGAGATGATCAGAAACGTTCGATTTGCCAACATTTAATTTATCGGCTATCTCGCAGACCGCGGTGCGTAGATCTTCGGCTATTATGGCCTTTATTTCCTCGACATCAGTGCTTGAAAGACGGCCAGGCGATGCCGGTCTTCCAGGTCAAAATATCTACCCTTAAACTGACCAAACCACTTTTGCACCATGGTCTCCCCAGCAACACTTTCAAATTATCGATCGACATTTTTCAATTTACATCAACCTGACTAACTGAAGGCTAGCTAACTAAGGCTTGACTAACAGGAATTAACAATATGTCAACAAACATTTCTAATCGAATACAGACTTGTGTTGACCAGCGTTAAAAAAGCAAGTGTTGATATAAAATGAGGCTCTTCTAAAGATTCGCTGTTTTTTTTTCGAATAGTAAAATACGTACAATTGCAAAACAGTATGTTGTTGAAACTAGCAAAAAGAATAATTCAAATATTAGGCCTTGGCCGAAATGAAATCAGAAGTGCCCCTATGGGTTACGAACCACGATGGTTCGTTATCGACCGTGTTAAACCATTACTTCAAGGTCAATTAAAGCACCGACGTGAATGGGTTCGCCCATCTTTAAACATTATCGCCTCTGCTTCCGCTAAAAACGCGTAGTTGATATTCGGAGGCCCCGAAAACTCGCACCGAACTACACGTACGGGGTACATCGAACCTGGCCGATGCTTGAAATAACTGCAGAAAACAAAAATCGAAATAGTTCAAATAAATCGATCTTTTAGATCGGATATTGTATGGTGGTCACTCTATACTTTTTCACATTCGTATTTGAAAATATAGCTATCTCTTCAGCAAAATATAAACTATAAAAAATGTAAACAAAATATATATATATATATATATATATATATATATATATATATATATATATATATATATATATATATATATATATATATATATATATATATATATATATATATATGTACTAGCTGCCCGGACAGACTTCGTTCTGTCAAAAGTTAATAGTAAAAATTAAATAAGTATTCCCGAGTGATCACGTTATTTATGTCTCAACAATAAACGACAATTATTTACAAAAATAAATTTTCTATTTCGTAGACTGCAATACTTTATAAACTTGATGATATTCATTCTAATGCTTTATGATATACAATATTTTTTGTTTGGTATTGGTGTACTTGGCGCGTAAACAAATAAAGCTGACGGTTTTCCAACGCGAGACAACTTACAACTATCCATGAGAGAAGCATCGCTTTTCAAGATTAACGCTGCAAATACTTAAAGACTGACTCTGTGATTTATTTATGGTCATTGCGAAAGCAAGCTGCACTGGAAATTGCAGTCGTTTAAATTCAAATGGTACGTCAGTTGGTATCATTGGGATGCGGGGTATCAACACTTCTTCTCCCTTATATTTTCCTTTTAGAATTGTTGCTTCGATTACATTGTCAAGTAAATTTCTCACTGAAAGACGCGATGGTTTAACATTATGACTACCATAACATTATGACTTTATAACATTATGACTTTATTTCATTTACATCCGTCTTTTTGGCAGCTAATATAGCACGTTCGCACAACCAAAAATGATCTTTGTAATTTTGAGCGGCGTTTGGGTACACCATTTGTATGAGCTCGGTTGTTGTTTTAATAAACTGACAAAAATCGACAGGAAATGTAATGCAGCCAGTCGAATCATCAACAGGGATTTTGCCATTACCAACGTCAATGAGTTGTTTAGAAAATATTTCTCCAGATCGATCATTTTGTAATTCAACACGCATATTCTTACTTAAATTTAGTATCTTGACGTATTTCCACAAAATGGAGGACTTTAAACATGCATTGAGTTCATCCGCTGACGTTGACCGTGGAATCACTGGTAATGTTTGACGGAAATCTCCAGCTAATAAAATCATCGTTCCGCCAAATCGGTTTTGATTGTTTCGCAGATCGTTCATAGTTCTGTCTAATGCCTCCAAAGACTTTTTATGTGCCATCGTACATTCATCCCACACTATCAACTCACAGTGCTGCAAAACCTTTGTTTTTTAAACCTTTGAGTTTTATTGCTTTGAATATTCAATGGTAATTTTAGCGCTGAATGGGCTGTTCGACCGCCTTCCAATAATGTGGCTGCAATACCAGATGAAGCAAGTACGAGTGCAATTTCATTTTGTGAGCGAATTGTTGCTAAAATCAATGAAATCAAAAATTCTTTCCTGTACCATCTGGAGCGTCCAAAAAGCAAATTCCTCCAGTTCCATCATTTACAACTTTCATAAGTGAATTAAAGACATATTTTTGTTGTTGGTTCTACAGCGGAACATCTATTCTAACTGATTCCCTTAAAGCATCGAGATCATACCGTTTTTCACGTCGCAATTCTTGATTAAAAGCCTCATGCATTGGGCGATTAGGCACGACCATGCCTAATTGAGATAATACTTTGTTTGACATCATCAAGCACATGTCTTCAAGTATTATCAATGCCTCGTAAATTCCTTCTGTGTATTGCAAATATATATTCCCTGTTCTAGTGCGCATTTCATGCAAGATATTATCACACACATCATCTTTGTATTTGATCCATAATTCAATTGGTTTTGACGGGAAGCATGTCGATATAATTATAGAAAACAATGTTCGTATTTGCTGAGGTTTTGAAGAAATTACACCATCACTTTAAGGTTTGATCCCAATGGGAATCATTTTCTAACAGTTGCAAACGCTGAGAGGCTTCTTTGTAAGAGCCACATAATTCACCATTTACAGTTCGTAAATGTTGGAACGATGTTGGGCCCCGAACATTGACTAACAGTAATCGCAAATAGAAACACTCTTTATTGCTTGGATGGACTGAATAAATTAGACCAATGGCATCAGTGGAATATACATTGCGGTAGCCTGGAACTGGATTTCCTTGTTTCCGTCGTTGAAATTTTTTTGAGGATTGATTCCAAGTATAATATTTTGCCATTTCTGAGTATAGCAGTGTTCGAGCAAAATCATCATTCTGACACATATCAAAAAAACTTTTATTAAATTTAAAAAATTTTTTTATTAAAACTTAAAAAAAGGTGTATAGATGGTGGTTGAATAACTCGTTGTAGTACATTCTGTGCAGTAAAATATACTCTTTGGCCATTTTCTAAGTGGACTGCTAAGTGAACTACAGTGGGGTATCTTTCATGAATGGGAAAAGAAAAAATGCGCCAAATTGCTTCATTACTGCTAACATAACGGCCTATTTGGTATTGCTTAACTTCATCAATGGAATTCTCAGCACTAACTCCAATCAGAGCCATATCACTTCCTTTTGTTACATATTTGCAAATGTATTTTATAGATTTGACGGAATGGCATATTTGTTTTGTTTAGATTGACGTTGACAATTTACGTCAGCTGTTTGACAGCTAGTTTTTATGTGAAAAGAAAAGTGTTGTTTTTACTATTGTCTACGCATTTTTTTTTATTAAAACTTTCCGTGTGCGTTAAGGAATATACGAAAAAAAAATTAGCCGAATTGGTCGAGCCGTTCTTGAGTTTTACGCTTAGCAACATTTCATTTTTACTATATATATATATATATATATATATATATATATATATATATATATATATATATATATATATATATATATATATATATATATATATATATATATATATATCATCATCATCATCATCAGCCCGCATCAATCCACTGCAGGATGAAGGCCTCTTCAGCATGCTTCCAACCTTCACGGTCCTGGGCTTTCCTCTGCCACTCGGGTCCAATATACTTAACGATGTCATCAATCCATCGTGCTTTCGGTCTTCTTCGCGGACGTTTGCGATCAAGCGGTATCCACTCCAGGAT
Organism: Cosmopolites sordidus; assembly: GCA_031761425.1. Classification (NCBI taxonomy): domain Eukaryota; kingdom Metazoa; phylum Arthropoda; class Insecta; order Coleoptera; family Curculionidae; genus Cosmopolites; species Cosmopolites sordidus. Next base: position 767,665 of record JARFXV010000268.1, on the reverse strand, counting down.
TGCCTTGGTCCATCTGTCGTCCCATCGCCTCGCTATATGGCCTGCCCATCTCCATTTCAACTGTTTTACTCTTCCAATGATGTCACAGACTTTTGTTTGTTCCCTGATCCATGCGCAGGACTTTCTGTCTCGTCTTGTAATGCCAAGCATACATCTTTCCATTCCCCTATGTGCCACCCGAAGTTTTTGAATTGATAGCGATGTGAGTGTCCAGGTTCCGTATATCATAATGGGTAGAACGCACTGATCGAATACTTTTCTTTTCAGACAAAGTGGGAGTCTGCTCTTAAACACTATGTTGAGCCTACCAAATGCCTGCCAGCCACATTTAACACGCCGTTCCACCTCCCGGGCGGTATTCCCCTCCATGGAAATCCTCTGCCCAAGATATACAAAGCTGTCCACAATCTCTAAATCCCTTCCTAAAACTGAAATTCTTCTGTCCTGAGCGAAGTTATTGAACATAATCTGACTCTTTTTCAGGTTTATTTTCAAGCCAAATGGTTCGCCAGCCCTTTGCAGTTCTTGTATGCGTCTTTGCAGCTCCTCTGGGTCTGGTGAAATGAGAATAATATCATCTGCAAATCTAAGATGGTTTAAGTTTGCACCATTGATCTTTACCCCATCCTGTTCCCAATCCAGTTTACGGAATACTTCTTCAAGGCCAGCCGAGAAAAGAATAGGCGATATTGCGTCACCCTGCCGTACACCTCGTTCTATATTAATTCCCACTTCAAGATCATCAAGGTGAATTGTGGCTGTAGCTCCATCATATATCGATTCTAATAGGTTTACATAGGCTCTCTCTACACCTTGGCTAAGCAGTGCATCCATTATCGCATGCTTTGAGATGGAATCAAATGCTTTTTCGTAGTCGATAAAAGCCAAGCACAGTGGCATGGTGTATTCGTTGTGCCTTTCTATGACCTGCTGTACAACCTGGATGTGATCCATTGTACTGAATCCACTTCTGAATCCTGCTTGTTCTCTTGGTTGTGCGTCATTCAGTTTTTTTAATATTCTTTTAGAAATTATCTTAGTGAAAACTTTGTACATCACTGATAGGAGGCTTATTGGACGGTAGTTCTTTAAATCTTCCTGTGCTCCTTTTTTATGTAAAAGGATCACTTCTGCATTTTTCCATAAGTCAGGTACTTTTTGTTCTTTGAGGCATTTTGAGTATAATTTTGCCAGTGTTTTATGTAACGTCCGACCACCAGCTTTTAGCATTTCGACAGTTACACTATCCTTTCCTGGAGCCTTGCCGTTCTTCATCAATTCTATAGCATTTGTTACTTCCTCCACTAGGATATCTGGCATTATATATTGTTCTTCCGTGGGTATTGCTGTCCCTGACTGGCTCTGATCTTCATATAACTGGGAATAAAAAACCTTCTGACAATCTCTAACATTTGGATACGCGTCCTGCACACTGTGCCATCCTCACGCTTTAAAGCATATATTTGCGTTCTTTTGTTTCTCAGCTTCTGTTTAGCTTTGTTAATTCCTTTGTTTTCTTCCAGGGTTTTTTGCACTAGCTGCATATTGAATCGGCGCGTGTCCTCTCTGATACGTTTTCTTATAGTTTTGCAGAGCTCAGTGTACTCGACCCTGCCAAAAGGACTACCCGCATTTCTCATTGCTCGCCGTTTCTTCATTAAATCAATGGTCTCACTGGAGATTTTTGTTTGTTTGAGACATTTTTCCTCTGGTGCTATTGAAGCAGCCGTTTGAAGTACATTGTTGGCGATTTCTTCATATTGAACTGATATTTCCACGTCCTCTGGATCTTGTAACGCAGCAAACCGGTTTGACAAAGCAATCTCAAAATCGCTTCCTCTCTCCAGCAGTTTTCCAGAATCCACCTTGCCCTTCTTTGATCTTACCATTCTTTCGCGCTCTTTTCGACAGTCAATCCGAACCCTTGCTCGTACCATTCGGTGGTCACTTCCAACATTAAAATTGTTAAGGACAGTACAATTGGTAAATATTGTTTTATCGTTGGTCATGATGTAGTCGATTTCGCTTGTGAGCCCAGATGGACTTTTCCATGTCCATTTTCTGCTGATATTTTTCTTATAGAATGAATTCATAATATATAGTTCTTGTCCTTCAGCAAAATCAACTAATCTGTCACCTCTATTGTCTCGCTCACCAGTTCCATATGGGCCAGTTGCATTTTCGTCTGTTCTTGTTGTTCCAATTCTGGCATTAAAATCACCCATCAGGATTTTGTACCTACATTTCTCCTTGTATAAAAGCTGGGCCACATCATCATAAAATTCCTCAATTTCCTCATCTTTATGGCTTATAGTTGGTGCATAAGCTTGGACGATTTGAAGCCTAAACTTTTTATTCAGCTGAATGACGCATTGGGCTAATCGGTCGGATGTACTTTCAAATTTTGCCACACTGTCCTTCAGCTTTCGATTGATGAGGAATCCAATTCCGCCATATATATATATATATATATATATATATATATATATATATATATATATATATATATATATATATATATATATATATTTATATATATATATATATATATATATATATATATATATATATATATATATATATATATATATATTTATATATATATATATATATATATATATATATATATATATATATATATATATATATATACATATATATATATATATATATATATATATATATATATATATATATATATATATATATATATATATATATATATACCGGGTTTCTCATGGTAACCGTTCGTTAGAAGTTTTCGTGGTTAGAAAAAACTTTTAATTCTGAATATTTGGGATCTGGGGATCGCGGAGGCCACTCTATGGGACCATGAGAAGCAATTAAATTATTTTGAAAGCGGTCTCTCAAATATTCCATACTATTTCTGGAATTATGAGGAGCCCCATCTTGTTGAAACCACATATTATTGGTTACCGCTAAAGGAAGATTGTTCAGAATATTTTCGATATCGTTTCTTAAAAAGCGTACGTATCTTTCAGAACTATTAGTGTTCCTTTATAAATTATGGGTCCAATAATTCGTAAAATACCGCACAACATGTTTATCCAAAACGGTGTTTGATGTCTCAATATTCGAACACGATTTTCATTTTGTGTTCACCAATAATGACGATTTTTTTTGTTGAAGATGCCATTGTTGAAAATGACTTTCGTCCGTCCAGAGTAAATTATTAGGAAAATGACGATTTTCATAGCATTGCCATTTCATAGTCTTTGTCGTAATGATGCGTTGCCAGTAAGAAAAAACAAATGAAAATGTTCAGTCTTAATTGCTTTATATAATTTGTTTTTTTTTTGTTTATTTACCCATGTCTAGGAGTTATTCTGAAACATTAACTCCAAGATTTTTTCCACATGGTAATACAAAGGTTTTAATAAAACCGAGATTTTACGCCAATTGATCTGAAAAAATCATTTTATCTGATTTAAAAAAAAAATAGAAAAATGAGCGCTGCATAATACGGATGTAATAAGCGATCTCTTATTGGCAAGGTCGATAAGTTTATTGCAAAACGAAAATGATGTTTCCAATGCAAGGCTTATGATTAATGTTTCTGCTGCGTATTTTCTATTTATATCACGTAAAATGCATAATTGTTGCACTTATGCACGTCGATGATGCAACCGCGAATCACTAGCAATTGAATTTATGATTGTTCGAATTCCGCTAATAATACATGGTGATTTCCTAGCAAATCCTAATTTCCTAGCAAAAAACTACTGCCTAATCTAAATGTTACTATAGTTATTTAGATTCAGAGAAACTACAGGGTGAACAATAAATAACTGATGAATTCGAATTTCGAATATCTTTACGACAAATAAAATCAGCCATTAGCTCTATGGGACTGAAACTATTTCAATTGAAAATATTTTTATCATAAAATGATTTTTCTTTTGTATTAGTAACTATGCCAGGCCTGGCGGTTAATAATTGTTTTTTTTTAAGAAACACTTTAAATGGTTTATTCAAAATATGCATCATCGCTAGCTGCACATTTTTCCCATCTCTCTGGCAATTTTTGTATGTCCCCCCTCCCCCACCCCCCAGGGCATGAGACATTGATGAAAACTAATGGTAGTCGGAAGGGGCCAGGTCTGATGAGTATGGCGGGTGAGGCAAGAGTTCCCAGCCATGTGCAGTAGTGGTGTTTCTGATCACTTTTGTGTGTGTGATGGGGCATTGTCTTACTGCAAAATCACTTTTCCGTGTCTTGTAACCCATTCTGGTCGCTTTTCGATCAATCCATGGTTTAAATTATTCATTTGTTGACGGTACCAAACGGTATTAACTCCTCGTTTCGGTCACCTCCTTTCGAAAGCTCATGGTACACGATACCTTTCTGATCCCACCAAATGCATAACATTGTCTTCTTTCCAAAGCGATTCGGTCTTGCGGTCAATGTTGATGGTTAGCCTGGGTCAACCCATGATTTTCTGCGTTTTGGGTTCTCGAAATATATCAATTTTTCGTCTCTAGACACGATCCGATGCAAAAAAGTCTTTCTGTCGTGACGAGAAAGCAAAACTTCGCAAACCGTTTTTCACTTTTCCACCTATCTGTCGTACAACTCAGGTGGGACCCATTTATCTGCCTTCCGGATCCTTTCTATAGCACCCAGACGATCACAAATGGTTCGGCGACCAGCATTTACCTCTCTGTCATTTGTTGTCGAGTTTGCATATCGTCATCTTCCAACATTGCTTGCAATTCGACATCTTCAATTTTTTTTCTTTGTCATTCAAGTCAAAATCACTACTTTTGAATCGTCTAAACCAACGCCCACAAGGGTCTTGCGTTGGGACATTGTCACCGTAAATTTCCACAAGTATACGACGGATTTCACTCGTGTTTTTCTTTTGATTCAACAAGAAAAGCGGTACGTTTCGCAAATGTTCTTTATTTGGCTCGAAATTGAAAGGTACACACACTCGTAGCAACAAAATTACATATGATATTAGACTGTGAGCTGAATTGAACCGTAATTTTTTCCAGTGTTACACGTAATAATTGCTCATTTCTTCAGCCGCCCCTCAAACGTCAGCAATTGTTTCCCAAGACAGATTTCTAGCCTAAAGCCGCCATCAGTTGGGCTCGAGCTGAACAGAAAGCGGGAGAAAAATGTTTCTTGTTTTTTGAAAATTTTTAATGTAATCTCCACAAGCCTACTTGAAACTTTTTAGTAATGGAGGATATGAGAGAAGGAGCTGGAAATGGTGAGGAAACTTGCAAGGAACAGACAGAAATGAAAAATATTTACAAGGTTACAGGCCTATACTTTTTTTAATTGCATTATTTATTATATAGGATAGAAAAACAACTAATGTAGTGTAATAATATATCTCTCGCATTAATCTACACGTGTTAATTTACAATTTGGTGTCAAATATTACACCATCATGTAAACTATATGTTTTAGTGCGTATCAGTGCTGTTGGAATGTAGATCATCAAATTATCACCTCTTAAATAGTAGATCATTCATCCTGAATCGTGTTACTAAAAATAATGGTAGTATCAGGTGTGGCAGTTTGTAATTTTTATTTTTTTCTTAAAAAAAAAAACGTTTAATTTGGGAGAAAGGCAAAAAATTATCTATATAAAGTTTGCGCCATCGCTAGCTGCACATTTTTCCCATTTCTTTAGCAATTTGTGGATGCCCTCTCAGAAAAACATTTTCTTGTAATTGTTTTGCCATTGTTTGTAACAATCTCCGTAATTGTTGAAGTGTTTCATGGAAAGTGCGTGAGGCATCGATGAAAACAAGTGGTAGTTGGAAAGGGTCAAGTCTGATGAGTACGACGGGTGGGGCATGAATTCCCAGCCAAGTGCAGAAATGGTCTCTCTGACCGCTTTCGATGAGTGTGATGGGGCATTGTCCTTGGTCCATGGTCTTGTAACCCATTCTGGTCGCAATGCATAGTTCAATGTTGGTTCAATATAGGTTTTCTGTTGACTTGGGCGTTCTTTGTCATTTTAAATTACCACTTTTGACTCACCCAAACCAATACCCACAAACGTCTTGCATTAGAACATTGTCACCGTAAGCTTCCACAAGTATACGACGGTTTTCACTTGCGTTTTTCTTTCGAATAAACTAGAAAAGCAGTATGAACTGCAAATGGTCTTTATTTGGATCGAAACTCAAAACCACCCGAAAAAAATATGACGCTAATTCGAAATCGTTTAAATATCAACGGCGTTTTGAAAGGTGCTGTCATAACAACAAAATTACATGAGAGATCAGGCTGTGAACCGACTTGTTTTCCAACGCCATCTGTTAAAGAAATGAAGAATTATTTACCGCCACACCTGGTATTAACACGTTTCAAAATATAAATGGAAAACTTTTGATACGTGGTACATCCCAAAAGCGTTCCTTTTAACCGTCGAAAAAAAACCCAGAGCTATAAATGCGGTGTATATTACAAGAATTAATTGTAAAAATAACAAAGCTAATATTGCTAACGATTCGTTTTCGATATTATACATTGTTTTAATGCCTATGAATAAGTTATATTTTAACAGTCATAAATAAAATCGAATAATATTGCACTTGCATAAAAATTCGTCCAAGGTTTCGAAACTATTAGGTTGATAAATAAGTCCGTTAGGTTTGTTTCTTTGTACGCTATTGTGTAGTGCATCGAAAATTCTGTGAATCCTAGACATATTGTACGCGTGCTTCAAGTTCATTTTAAGTTACTGGAAACCGGGGTAATCGCTCGAGAGTTCGAGCTATACCATCCCAAACATTTTCTATCGGTGTAAAATCGGGAGACTTCACCGGTCAGCCAAATGTCGTTTTCGCAAACTTCTAAAAACGGCACTTTGTGACGAATTGATGAGACTTGAACTAGCGTACGGATACTGCCTAACGATGAGCTGCAAATAAAATTCCATCCCGGGTCTCATTCAAATCTGGCTCGGCGCCATCCTCGAGGAATCACCTAATAAATATGTTAAGTAACTCTATACAAGTACATATCAATTAACAATCATTTTCTATCCTCAATTAACAGTCCAGTTTTGAAAACAATGCCATTTCGATGTCCCGCTCAGCTTCGTAAACCAGAGATTTAACTAAACTTCATAAAATATAATCCAAGGATATGAGCTTTATGATCTTGATGGCTAGTTGACTTGTCCATTTCGTGAAATAACTCGTTTCGTTTAGGAAACATTTCTTGCAATAAATCGATTGTCTAGCGAACGGTGTGGAAGTCGCAACGTGTTGTTGAAAGAGAACGTTGTTTATATCCAGATTTATTAATATTGTCATAAGCATTAACAGTGTCACGATTTCCAACATCGTCTAGAAAAATGAGGTCATATCACTCCTTTAGCTCAAAAATCGCATGAAATAGTGAATAGTTGAGAATGAAAAAGTAACTCCTGAACAGTTGCGGCTCGTGGATTTTTAAGGTGGAAGGGCATAGAAGAAAATAGTGCTTCTGAAGATTTTTTTTGCTTTCCCCTTCCTCCTTTTTATTTTTCGTGCTATTGAAACCTTATACAGGAGATGACTAGAAAAACATAAAAAGTTTGTATTGTTACTACTTACAAGGACATTGGAGGATGGGTTGTTGCTTGTTGCGCAGATAAAAGAATGAATAGTAGGTATTTACCGTTCCTCGAAGAGTAAACCATTCAAACAGTTTATTGTAACTACAAATCAATAGAGAAAATTCGAAAAAGTTCACGAGAAGTTCGAAAAGTTCAAAAAAATATCAAAGTTTTATAACAAAAAAGGGTTATTGTACATGTTTTTGTCGGTGAATAGCACCTCGCCGTTTCCTAGTTTTTAAAGTGAAATTCCATTCGCCTGATTTCGTTCAAAATAAATTTTTTAATAACTTCTTCATTAAACTCCGGAATTAGTTCGACCATAGCACTCTCAGTATTTATCATATCTAAAGCATTTAGTCTATCTATTCCTTAAATATGTTTTAATCAAATTCAAAGTCGAAAAGCACCTTTCGGCTTCGACTGTGATCATCGATATATTCACTAGTATTCTCAATGTCTTTAATGTCTTCATTTTGACAAATCGCGGGCCTTGAATAAAAAATACCCAATTCGGTCTTCAAACCTTCTTTTTCTATCGTCGGAAAACTTTCATATATAGTTTACTGTCAAATTTTCGCGTAAAACTTGCCCTATTTTCACATTCTTTCAAATTTGACTCAAATTCAACATGGGCGTGAGACGACCGTTAGTTTTTAATTCAACTTTCTCCTCCAAACTTAAATTAGTCGTTATTAACTGTTTTAAATCAGACACCTTTATGTTTGCAATTAAAAGTTAATTATTTTTATTTAAAAAGTACTACTCAGTGTGTACACACAGCAAATTCCAAATCAAAACAAGTATTCTCTAAGCAAGACATATCAAACGCTCCGTACCCATCAAATCTGCGTTTAAAACTAATTACCGATATGCTCGGTCGCAGGGAATCTACGTCCAAATCACATGTTTTAGAAAGCAGTTAAACTCCCCAAATTCTGGCAACCAACAAACTATGTAACACCAACGATGATATAAATTGACGTGGCGTATGGTCGCTGGAGATAAACGTCCGACCAACGATGTAAAAATTGTGGCGAGAGAATGAAATTTTTATCCGCATTATTTGGTGATGGATCGACAGACGTTCTTCGATATTTGGAGATTTTAATTTTTAATAATAGCTTAAAATGCGTTAAAGGAAAAAAACTGAACGGAAATAAAATATGGTGTTTTGCTCTGAAAAATTGTTTACTGGGATAAATGCTGGAGGAGCGGCGCCCCAACGTCCTCCCTCACGAGCTGCCACTGCTCCTGAATCGTTTGAGCTAGAAAAACATATTATTAAACCAGAGGTGTTCTTCGTAGGCAAAAATAATTGGTTACCCCAAAGGGAGGCGAGGGGGGTCACCTTCCAATTTCTACGCGATGTTGAATCATATAAATTTTCCATGGTGAATTGACACGATATATTGAATTATAATGTACTGATATACAGCAGCTTTACGTTTCAAAGTTCTGACACTGGATAACTTAAATAATAAATCATCATATATCCCGTTTATAGCGCTATCCGCCTTTGGGTTCCTAATCGCCAGTTATTTCTGTCCTCCCAGTCATCCTCCGAGAGATTCCTTGCCGACATAGCTTTTGTTATTCCATGCAACCATGTTATGGGCGGTCTTCCTCTTTTCCTCCTTTCCGTAGGCATCCACTCCAGAATCCTTTCAGGTAGTCTTTCCCTTGGCATTCGCCTCACATGTCCATACCAGCCTAGTTGTTTCCTTTCGATGTCATCAATTATTGTGTGTTCTACCCTCATTAAATTTCTGACATCCTCATTTCTAACATGTTCAAGTCTAGATTTACCTGCCGATCTTCTCCAGAAATCCATTTCCACTGCAAGTAGGCTGTTTTTTTGCTTGTTTGTCAGCTGCCATACTTCCGAGCCATAAATCAGTGTGGGTTGTAATATAGAGTTATAAATTTTCTTTTTTGTCTGTGCTCTAATATTTTTTTGCCATAATATTGAGTTCAATGCTCCGATAACCTTCTTTCCCTTTGTTATTCTGTCTTTTATTGTTTCGTTGTTTCGGCCAGTCTTGTTGAGTCTTGAGCCCAGATATACGTATTCCTCGCAGCACTTGATATATTCGTTGTCCAGAATCAGATCTCCTGGTAGTTGTTCTTGTCCAATGTTCAAATATTGTGTCTTCTCTGTGTTAATTTGCAATCCCCATCTCCTGTATTCTTCGAATAGTTTCCGCGCCATATATTCCAGGTCTTCCTTATCCTGGGCGATCACCACCTGATCATCAGCGTAGTGTAATGTATATAGAGTTGTATCCTCTATTGTTATTCCCATGCCATTACACTTCCGTTTCCATAACCTCAGCGCTTCATCGATGTATATATTAAATAGGGTAGGTGACAAAGAACATCCCTGGCGTAAGCCTTTAGTTACGTTGAAGCCTTTTGAAAGTTTATTACCCATTTTTATTCTAGATGTTGTGTTTCTATAGAATTCCTTAATGGCATTTGTAATAGTCACATTAATATTAGATTTCTCTAGGACTTCCCATAGTTTCACAATAGGGACCGTATCGTATGCTTTTGTTAGATCTACTAGAAGTAGGTGTACATCTTGTGACCGCATTGTCTTCTTTTCAATAATTTGTGTTAGGCAGAAAATATTGTCTATTGTTGATCTACCTGCCCTAAAGCCGTTTTGTTCTTCAGATTCGTAGGGATTATATTCTTCACATATGAGATCCTTTAATATTTTTCCATAAAGTCGACTTAATGTACTCGTCACCGTTATACCTCGATAGTTGTTGCAGTTCTTTTTGTTGCCCTTTTTATGTATAGATATAAACCAGCCTTCTTTCCAGCATTGTGGAACTGGTTCCCCATTTAAACATCGGTTGAAAATTTCTGTCAGGATCTTAAAAAGTTGTTCCGTTCCATTTTTTATTAGTTCTGCAGGGATACCTTCCGGGCCTGCGGCCCGACCATTTTTTAATAAGTATATGGCTTTCTTTGTCCTGTCCAGATCAAGAGCTATGGGTTCTCCAACAATTCGGATTTTCTTGGGAGACTTGTTCATATATTCTGTTCTTTGCTCTGTCAGAAGTGATTTATAGTGCTCCTCCCATTGTTGGGCTGTAATTGGGTTTATCTTTATTTCATTTCTCGTTTGTGACCTTAGATTCTTTATAAATCTCCATGATTCACTAGATTTACGCCCACCTATATATCCATCTAATTCTTGGCATTTGTTTTCCCAAATTTGATTCTTTGCTTGAACCACAGCCTGTTTGAATATCGATGTAGCTTCTTTGTATTTCTGTCTGTCTTCTTGCCTCTTTGAACTCATCCATTTTTCATGGAGCTTTTGTTTTTTGTAATAAATAATAAAATAAATAAAATAATAAATACATTATTTAAAAGAAAAAACTTTAGACAGTGTGTTCAAGTTCATTACTGTATTTTTAATAATTTATCAATTTTCAGGAAATTTTCATTATTAATGATATGGTATGTTTATTAATTTATATTATATGTAAATTTCGAATATTCTAATACTTTATCACAGTATAAATATTCAATAAAGTCCTAAGTGATAAAAAAAAAGTGGATAAAAAATAAAAATACGGTTTTCGAGTCGCAGGTTATGTTATTAATTACCATGAAATGGTGTTGTTATTATTAATGCCTATTTAGGTCATTGCTACCAATAAAACTGATAAAAAGTTTATTTTAACGTTGCACAAAGGTCAGTATTTAGAACAGGCCATTTTCCATTTACATTGTAAACAGTCTCGTATGTCGTCGAATGTGTATGTGTTATTTTTAATTTGTTTTTTCTCGTTCTTTCAGAAAAACATATACCAAAACGACAGAACACCGATGAAATGCCAAGCTAGTCCTTACTCCCTTTCACCTTTGAGCACCAGCAGTCAGAGGCTGCTGAGATCACCCCATAAAGCAACCAGGAAGATTTCCCGAATACCATTTAAAGTAATTTACTAGAAAATGTCAGTTTTAACAAAATTATTTCACGATGGTGTTTTCTTTGAAGGTATTGGATGCACCTGAATTGCAAGACGACTTCTACTTGAATCTAGTTGACTGGTCAGTCCAAAACGTACTGAGTGTTGGTCTAGGAAGTTGTGTATATTTATGGAGTGCTTGTACTAGTCAGGTATGGTATATTTAATTGTTACATTACAAGGGTGAATTGATAAGTGTACTGAATGATAAAGAAAACCAAATTAATGCGAAAAAAATTTATTTTATCATTTTACTAGGATGTAAAAAAAGTGTTTGTTTTTTTCCTTTGTTTATAAACCAAAAATTTTACTTCGCTCCTTAAGGGATTAATCAAATTTTAACTTTTAGCTCCGACAAATAAACATTCCTTCTTCATTATTAAAGTAATTCCAATCCAAAATGTATTTTAGCAAAAACGTAAAAGAAAGTGAAATCGCCACATTAGGGTAATTGTAACATATTATTTTGTAAAAAGTGACTGACGCAGCTTGTGAGATTTGCTAAATAGAGAGGAAGGGTGCCGAAACAATCTCTGGTTGAAAAAATTCCTAGAGGGAAACATGAGTTTTGAAGGTAGGGCAAGATTAGATCGTCCACGATTTCTCGAACTCGACGTTTTTAAGAGCAGCTGTCGATCACAGATCCTAGAACAAGCCCTAGGAACCTTCTCGGGGGAATTAAAAGTATTCCATTCTACCGTTAACCGGCATTTACGAGGTATATGAATCCAAAGAGTTGAAGAAATATCCCTCATGTCACATATCAACTGTGGCCGCAGCAACCCACGTATAGTGTTGTATAAAATTCTCCTCAAAACGTTGCAGGAATAATTCACGAGTTGGTTCCTGATGGTAGGGTGATAAATTCAGAATTCTACTTAACACAACTTCAGCTTTGGTGATTCATAAAAAAGTCCTGCACCAAGACAACGCAAGACCACACACTTCACATTTGATCGTTCGTGGCTCACTTTTTGCGAGGAAGACATTCAGGATTAAAGAAGAAATAAAAACTGGCTGAAAAAACTCATCGTGATTCCGAAGAGGAATAGAGTTACTGGCTCAAAGATGGGTTGAGGGGGTGGGTTATAAACATTGAATAACTAAGTACCTCAAAAATTCACATGCTTCATTTGTACACATTAATCCAGTTACGCATAAAATGGAAGATAAATAAAATTCATATAGGATACATTTTCTATTAACTTGGCAACTTTACTTACGATATGTTGTAAGTGTAAAATAGAATATGCAAAAACTATGCTATTGGACAGTTTTTTATTAATGCGAGAGTCGTAAGAGTTGTAGGAGACCTACAAATAAGACCAAATTACTACGATATTTGTCAAGTATGATTCGTTAGATGGCGCGCTGTAAAGTTTCAACGCAAACTTGTTAGTAGTGATCGAGTAAAGCAACACAATTTTTTTACACTTTCTGAAAAGTGGATAAAATTGCCTTTCAACTTGTTATTTTCGTTAGGTTTCATTTATAACAAAATTGTAAATATATTGATAATTCGTGTCTACATTTTATAAGATGTTTTGCGTATGAAAAAACTTTCTTTTCGATGAATGCCACCTTTGTTAACTGTGGACCAAAAAGCATACCAATGAACACTTCTCAAGAGTGTTTGACTTATTTAAACACGAATTAACTGAGCTTCTGGGTCGTGTTATAACAATAGTTGAAACGCGGATTCACCATTATACGCCAGAGCCGAACAGTGAACGGGAGTAGATGAAAGTGCACCGAGAAAGCGAAAGAAGCTTCCATCTGCAGAAAAGGCCATGTGTTCGATTCAAAAAGCAGGGCCATCACCGAAGAGTATTACTCTTCATTACTGGACAATGTGAAGGATGCTCTTCAGACTAAACGGCCACATCTTGCTAAAAAGAATAGCGTAAGCGTTACGTAACGAGTTAAAAGCGATTAAAAGTTGTTACTGCACAATTTCATGACCTTCGGTTCGAAGTGCTTTCTACGTATGCGGAATTCATCGAATTTAGCTTCCAGCGATTATTTCACTTTCCCAAACATGAAGAAAGGACTAGCCTGACAGAAATTCACTTCAAATGGTGAGATCAAAGCTGAGGCAATCACATATTATGCAGAGTTAACCAAATAGCCTAATGAGTTCTTGAGGGCATTAAAAAATTGAAACTTCCTTAATCTAAATATATTAAATTGCGAGAAAAATTAAAATCTCAATATCTTGTGTTTTCTTTATTGGGCTGAGAACTTTTTAAATAACCCTCGTATTAGTTAAAATGAAGAATAATTACAACTTAAAAACAAATGTATACATAAAACTTCTTACTTTTTGATCATAGTAAAATAGTATATTTGATTAAAAAATAAATTAAACTAGGTGTTATATCTTTCAGGTAACCAGATTATGTGATTTATCCAGCGATGGCAATGTAGTTACGTCAGTTTCATGGAGTGAACGCGGCAACTTAGTAGCTGTAGGAACCCATAACGGATATGTTACTGTGAGTTAAATTTGAAAGGATCAGTTTCTAGCAACAACAATGTATTCTATTGAAAAATTACTTTACAGGTGTGGGATGTGGCGGTGAATAAACAGGTTAACAAATTGATGGGTCACTCAGCCAGAGTGGGAGCCCTAGCGTGGAATGGTGACGTTCTCAGTTCTGGAAGCAGGGACCGAATGATACTACAAAGAGATACTCGAACACCACGTAAGTTTCCTCATTTATCAAGACCGCCATATCAATATATCAATACTATTTCCTTTTTATAGCAAATGTAACAGAACGACGACTGATTGGTCACAGACAAGAAGTGTGTGGACTCAAATGGTCCCCAGACAACCAGTATTTAGCGTCAGGTATTTTTCAAGACTTACATTAAGAAGGGGGCGGATTTTTAAAAAGTATATTTTAGGAGGTAATGACAACAGGCTGTACGTCTGGAACATGCAATCATCGAGTCCTGTTCAAACTTACACAGATCACCTGGCAGCTGTGAAAGCCATAGCTTGGTCGCCCCATCATCACGGTTTGTTAGCATCAGGAGGTGGAACGGCAGATAGATGCATACGGTTTTGGAATACACTGACAGGACAACCGATGCAGTGTGTTGATACAGGTAGGATACAGCTGTTCTTTTTTTCACACAATTTTTTTTTTGTTATACTATGACATTTTTGTGCACATCATGTGCTAATAAAGAGTGTCCCAATAGGTACTTCAGGATTTCCTTTTTAAATACAACCAACAATTTTAGAAAAATAATATTCTCCAAATAAAGTTAGAAATAATGCTCAAGCTCACTTCCACCTCACAGGTTATGTAATCAAACAAAGGTGTAAGATCTGGAGAAGTGAAAATTCTGGAATGATTACAGAAAAACCTGTATATCTTCTTTGAATGACAGTATGATTGTGAGCTGGATATGTTATAGGGTCATTTTTGATGAAAATAACGATCGTGAAATGGTAAATGTTAATGGCAAGCGCTACCGCAATATTTTAAGAAACTTTTTATGGCCCCAATTGGATAATATGCACCTTAACAGTATGTTCTTTCAACAAGATGGCGCCACGTATCATACAGCCAGGGAGACTTTGGATAGGCTCAAGTTTGACTGACCGCGTCATTTCTCGAAATGGTGATATTCAGTGGCCCGTAAGATCATGCAGTCTTAACTCCTCTCGACTTTTTCCTACAGGGCTTCCTCAAGAACAAAGTCAATTCTAACAATCCGCAGACGATTAATGACCTGAAGCAAAACATGCGCCAAGTTATTGGTGAAATTGACTCGCAATTGTGCCAAATTGTGATTGGCCATCTGTAGAAACAGCCGAGTTCATCTTTACTCTCATGTCTTTACTTTTTAATAAAATAAATAAGCATTGTTTGCACAATTGGACATATGGCTCTGAAATGTGGAAGCTAAATGAACATCGGAGAGAAAATATACGGGTCTGTGAGATGGGAGTATTGAGAAGAATTATAGGACTAACTCTGCGGGATCGCGTATCAAACAAGGAAATTGGGAGAAGATTGGTGGTAAAATCTGTAGAAGAAAGGATAAGGGAAAATGCATTGCGATGGTTTGGACATGTATGCAGAATGCCTTGTACGAAACTTACCAAGAGAGTGTGGAAAATGGGAAAAACTGAAAGGAACACGAGGGGTAGAGCACGAAAGAAATGGAACGATGAGATTGACAAGTATCTTAGAGAAGTGGGACTGGACAGGTGAGGAGCCGAGGAATTTGCGAGGGATAGAGGGGAGTGGAGGAAGCGAGTGACACGCGATTAAGAAACCTTAACTCGACACTGGCAATGACCAGTAAACGAGTATAGATCATGATGGTGATGTTTACACAATGACGGTTAATATTTCATTGTATTCCCACCCTATTTCCCTCATATATTACTGTCCTTTGTATACGCGGTCATACGCCTGTCAGAAGTTTATGAACGTCTGGTCTGGTCTATGGAACGTTCTTCTCTATTTCTAAAACTTTTGTGATTCTAGATCCTCTACTTCTAAGTTAGTTAGAATTTTACAGGTTGTACAAAGCATTGATATGCCTCGAAAGTTTTTGCATTTCCATTTATTTCCTTAATTATTAATCGGGTATATTACCACCTGCTGGCACTCTTCAGGTATCTGGTCACCATTCCAGGCGTTAGCTATTAATTCATGAATGGCTTGAACTAATTCGTTGTCGCTAAACTTGAGCAGTTCTAAAAATACAACACACCTTCAGAACTACTGCAGCTTGGAAACAAAGAATTAACTCAAGTCATATTCATCAGTTAATAGTCGACATCTATATTAGTGAACAGATACCTGAAGAATTGCAGCAGCAGTTTTATTGCTTTTGAGTTTCCTTTAACTGTCCTCCATATCCTGCAATGATGGTACTTCTAACAGTAACTGGGCTGCATTCAGAAATTTTTGGACCACCATTTTGATCTTCATGGTGGTTCTTTTTAACACTGTATCAAAATATGCCTTCCATCGCCCTAGTCTTATGCTCTCCATGTTGGTAAATATTTCACCATCTGTAGTCTTGATTAAAGTGAAGTGAGGTGAAAGCTTTTTATTGCCTTAATGATCTAGTAAGATTGTCTTGTCTCCTGTTGTTTCATTTTTATTTTTCCTCTGTTTACGTTTTTAGTAAATCTCGTTTGTTCCTCTTGCATAGACGTTTGGCCTTCCTTCTCAGTCTCTCGTATTTTTCTTTTTTTTCTCGTTGGTGTTTAAATGCTTTTTAGTCAGAATTTGTATTCTCCACGTTATTTTGCATTCATCGTCTTACCATTCGCTTCTTTTATTTTCCCTTCATTTGGAGTTTCGGTTGCCTTCTCAGTAACTTTCTCTTTTATATATTTTATTATTGCTCATCCATCGTCTACCGCTCTATAAGTCTCTCATTTCTCTAACTCCTTCATTCCACATTGTGACTTCTTCCTAATACTCAAATTCGTAAAATTTCCTGAAACGTTGGGATGCACGAATTAGTGATATTTTAGGACTTTTAAGAGAATTCCAAAAATGCTTAACATGCATGATAAAAAGAAAAAAATCATTTACTTTACTGCCTTATGTGTTAAGTTTAATTAAAATATGTATACTGGGCGTTGCATTTTTTGTTTCCCAGTATATGTACAGTTAAAGCTCCTTATTCATGGTTCCGTTATTCGTATTCGCGAATCAAAAAATTGTGGTCACTCCTTGTATTCACGGCTGAAAATGTCTTTATTCGCGGATTCAAAACAATGATGATTTTAGAATAATAAGTATTTATTTACCAGTTACCTTTTAAAACAAATAAGTATTAAAGTATTTATAAACAAAAAATCTTATTGCTGCTTCGCCGAACAAGCTTCACAAATACGTCGCTGCCGCCTGGTTACGCGTGAAGCTATGAGTTTTAATAAAAGCTGTCTTCGCACGGTCGGTGTCGAATATTTTGTTTTATTGCTTCAACTTGTCATTCGTCGCAGTAATTTTCAGTGAATAGCACGGGTCTCTTCTGATTTGTTCGGAATTTATAATTTCAAGTAAAAACATAGGAAAATTAGTCGTTTGCATACGATCCATCAAGAAATCATAAGACCAAATAAGAAATTCTACAGCTTCAACCTGAAGAATCCATTGAAAAATGGAAGCTGCATTAACAGTATGGAATAAAAACTGTAGCCAGAAGAGAGTGCCTCTAAATGGTGTTATAATCCCGGAGACAGCTAAGCGTCCTTACGCACATTTTAAAGAACCTGGTGATAAACATGTGGATGGAGGATTTCAAGCATCGGATGATTAGTTCAATAAGTTCAAGGTGCGACAATCACTGCATAACATCAAAATTGTTGGAGAAGCCGCATCTGGAGACACTTCAGCAACAGCAACATATCTAGAAGAATTTTCAAAGTTAATTACTGATGGTGGATACAAACCTGAACAAATGTTTAATGCAGACGAAACTACCCTGTTTTAGAAAAGGATGCCAAACAAGACTTTTATATCCAAAAGTGAAAAGTCTGCCTTTAATTTTAAGGCAGCAAAATATAGAGGTACACTACTCGTAAACATTGAAGTTGAAATTTATTTCAAGAAAATTAATTTAGATTTCAAGGCAGTTCTAGTTTTGGACAATGCTCCAGGTCATCATGATGAGCTTGAAGCTAAGCATCCAAATATAAAAGTGATATTTTTTCCTTTAAGCTTTATGTTATGCAGTGCTGGGAATATTTTAACATAGCAAAGTGCATTGTAAACACAAATGAATCATTGCAAAAGTTGAAGCCATACACATTGAATGATGCTCAAAAAAACTGTAGCCTGATCTAACTGTCGGTAATGATGAAGAATTCATGTTAATTCAAACATTTACTGAAAACATTGCTGAAGTTACGAACGGCATAGGACGAGATGGGTTCGAACAGATAGAATCCACTGACATTCAAGCATTGCTTGAATCGCTAAATGAAGATTTGACTGAAACAGTCTTGAAGGAAATGCTTAATCCTCATTCTATTGAAGAGGAGCCTCAACGAGCAAAGAGTGACATTGAACTTAAAAAACCTGAGTGACGGTTTCCGAATTGATCCGTCTATGGAAAAGAAGTTTTGTTTTTATAAGGAAAATTGTTAATGCCAAAACCGAATATCATTCCGAATTGAAAGACCTTTTATAAGTGGCAAAACAAGAAAAAATCCATCGCATATAACAAATCACTCAATAAGTTCGTAGGATGACATATAGATGACGCCACTATTCACAAATCCATGTGATTTTTAGGAAGCCCTACCCTTCAAATGATACGTGTCAAAATTTTATGACAATCTGAGATTTAGTTCACAAGTTACAGTGGTTTTAGTGATGCTACTTTTGTAATTTTTAAAGCAATG
Organism: Cosmopolites sordidus; assembly: GCA_031761425.1. Classification (NCBI taxonomy): domain Eukaryota; kingdom Metazoa; phylum Arthropoda; class Insecta; order Coleoptera; family Curculionidae; genus Cosmopolites; species Cosmopolites sordidus. The sequence goes on along the minus strand of JARFXV010000268.1, from coordinate 748,691 downwards.
GAAATATCTCAGATTCGTGTTTTTAATGGGAAAAAATACCGTTCAAGCAAAGCAATGGCTTGACAAGTGTTTTGTATAAACATTTGTCCATGAGAAAACCCTGTTTGAAGTCGATCAAAAACAGCAACGCGTCGACAATTCAGCTGTTTCAGCGCAATAAAAAGGATTTTTTCATGCGGTATGTGACAATGGATGAAACATGAATCCATCACTACATTCCACAGTCAAATCGGCAATCAGCTGAGTGGACAGCGAAAGCCGTCCAAAGCAACCAAAAATGCTAGTAAGGTTTTGGCGTCCGTATTTTGGCATGCGCAAGTTATTTTATTCATTGATTACCTTGACAAAGGAAAAAACGGCCCCAAATGAAGAAGAAAAAAGTGCTCTTTCATCAGGATAATCCACCGTGTCACAAGTCGCTCGCAACAATGACAAAATTGCAAGTTTTACTTCACCATCCGCCGTATTCTCCGGATCTGGCTCCCTGCGACTACTACCTGTTTGCAGACCTAAAAAGTAAGCTCCAGAAAAAGAGATTTGGGTCCAGTGAAGAAGTGATTGCCGAAACTGAAGCCTATCTGAGGCCAAAGATAAATCGTTCTACAAAAAAGGCATCGAAATGCTTGAAGGAGACTATGTGGATGAATAAAATTAAATTTTGCCTAAAAGTTGTATTATTAATCATTCTATGAACTTATTGATTGATGTGTTATGTGACATCTGCAGTGAAAGAGTTAAATTGCTTTTATTATATATTTTTTATTTTTATTTTGTAACCTCGGAACATATACCCTTTAATCCCGAGCACATTACCATTCCGTATTCACGATTTCTGTATTCGCGGTATTTTTTCGGAACGAACCCCCCCCCCCCCCCCCCCCCAACTAACTAAAAATTCTTTTAAACATCTGGAATATTCAGAATAAAAATTAAATATATGTTTTTTTTATAGGTTCTCAAGTTTGCAATTTGGCCTGGTCAAAACACAGTTCAGAACTAGTCTCGACTCACGGTTACTCCCAAAATCAAATTTTGGTTTGGAAGTATCCTAGTCTGACACAGGTAGCCAAGCTGACCGGACATTCATACAGAGTCCTATACTTAGCCCTCAGCCCTGACGGCGAAGCCATCGTCACCGGCGCCGGTGACGAAACGTTGCGTTTCTGGAATGTGTTTAGCAAGGCGCGCAGTCAGAAAGAAACCAGAAGCGTCCTGAGTTTATACACTGGCATTCGCTAATAATTTAAGAGATATATTGATTGTTTTAGTTCTACCACCGAAGAAAATACAGTAAGATCTTTTTGTGATATAATGATGAGAATGTGTAGCAAAACAATACACTTTCCAAAATTTCAAACATTATGAGTTTCTTTATTAATCATACCTTGTTACTTGGGTTTTAAAAATTTTCCATTATTTTAAAATATTTAAATAATTATTTTTCCATTATTTTAAAATAATATCGCAATGTCTAAATCAACAATATCGCATAGGACTAAATAGTCCTACAAAAGGTCATCTTCCAAGTAGATTTACTTAAAACTAGGGGAAACCCACTCAACAGTAAACTGTCATGTCTTAAAAGAAACCCATAATGTTTTAACTAGCCTAATATACGAAAGAGTTTTCAAATATTTTGTACAGTAAATTTCTGCATTAACAATGTGCTAACAGTAATGTTAACTTCCGTTTAAAAGTAACGAAACTTCCCCCAAAGTGCAATTTAAAAGTAAATCTTGTAGAGGGTATTCAAAGGAGAAAATTACAAAACAAGTAGTCTCTTAAGTCAGTATATTTTTTGGAGCGATTTTAAGGGAACACCTTTTGGATACCTTGTATGAAATTCCGGTGCCATTTTTTTCGTAGCTCGAAATAGAAAATAGTTTTTTTCGTTGCAGTAACAGCACAGCTTAATAAGACTTCTAGCACTACATCTAAGATTCTGAATTATGAAGTATTAGTGTATTTATATTCGGAATTTTAGATACATTTATATATCTCGTGTTTAAAATGCGAAATATGGTTGATATTTACACCAAACATGGACCTAGTATTAGATAAATCTTTTTAACGTAGTTTTCAAAGTCTGTCGTATGAATTAAATTTTATAAATAGCATCATGATTGTTGACCAAAGCATGTAATTCTAATTATACTAACACATACGGAGCGTGTCACAGTCAGTGATAATAAACAATTTTAACACTGTAAATGAAAAAGGAGTAATTTTTCCTAAGTTTAATGCGGCACGCCCCTTACAAAAGAGCCTTTGTTATACCTAAAATAGGATGCTAGTCACATTGCTTCCAAGAAGCAACATTTTCAGATATTACACGGCTCTTAAGAATTTAAAATTATTTGAACTGACTTTCTTTTTATACAGGATGTGGCTAAAATCTAAATTAACCGTACTGAAATGTACAGTACTTTTTAGCGACTTGCTGTATAATGTTTGCCCGCTCGACATTATTTAACATATAATTTCCTTGTTACTTCTATGAAGTAGTGATAGACAATATTTTATTTTTTCTTTATTTATACGCTATAAATTTTTACTTCGATGTGATATCCGACTTTATTATATAATTGTTGTAATTTGAAACTGCTCTGAGCAAATATATCGATTGGGAGAAAGATTATTTTTCTTTAATAAAAAATAGTATTTATCTTTATTTGAAAAAAAGTAATATATTTTCTAGAAAAGAAACTTTTTAATTTTTATTCTGATACACTGTAAGTTGATATTTGGGATTTTTGATTATAAATAATCAATTTAATACGTTTTTAGATGTAGTAGAAATGTGTGAAACTTGTCTAACTGGGATGGATTAAACATGAGCATTAGCGATGTTCATTTTGTTGCAATATTTATTGTATAACTTACAATTGTATAAAAAGGCAAAATGAAAAAATAAAGGTTTGTTGAAATATGACTTTTTTATCACATTTTTAAAGTTACCTAACAGTGAATTACCATGCGACAATACCAAACACCGCATGCAATTCAACTTATATATTACCACTTTTGAGGCAAACTAGTCATCGAATAATTTGCGTACAATTTCGTAAGAAGTGACGTGTCCCATCGAGGCAAATAAGTAGTAATCGGACGGAGCCAAGTTTGGTGAGTAAGCCGCAAGCGAAAGTATTTCCCAATTAAATTGCTTAATCGTTTCTTTGGCCAGTTTTACTGTGTGTGATGGTACATTGTCATGAAGCAAAATCATTTTGTGTTGCCTTTTTTGATATTCTTATCGTTTTTCACGTAAAACTTAATTCAAATCGATCACTTATTGTCGATAGCGTTTAGTATTAATGGTTTCACCAGGTTTTAGCAGCTCATAATAGATCACACCCTTCTGATCCCACCAAACACAGAACATTGTCTTCCGTCCATAGCGATTTGGCCTTGAAGTCGATGTCGATGGTTCGCCTGGAGTTACCCATGACCTTTTACGCTTAGAATTCTCGATCAGAGCTGCTCGCCAGATACAAAAGACTTTCTTTTGTATCTGGCGAGCAGCATTTCCCAAGTTGTTTTTCGGTTTTCCTGCTTTCCTTTTTCATTCAGTTTATGTGGAACCCATTTTCTCATCTGAATCTTTCCTATGGCTTTCAAACGTATAGAGACGGTTTCTCGTGTCACATTTAATTGACCCGCGAGTTGTTGCGTTTGGGCGTCATCCTCATCCAACAATGTTTGCAATCTTCTTCAGTGTCTTCAAGCTCTCTTCAAACTTTTTCGGAGGTCTTCCACGTTCTTCATTTCTCACGTCAAAATAGCCACTTTTGAATTTTTTAAATCACCCAAAGCGCTTTGATTTACCAAGAGCATGCTCACCGTAAACTTCGACAAGCATTCGATCCGATTCTGTAGCAGTTTTCTTCAAATGGTAACAGAAATCAATGCTGTCCGCAAATCGTAGTGCCCAGGCACAAAATTAAACATGTCCAACGCTATTACAAGCTATGCTGTTGTATGAAACTTGTATTGTTGTGAGTTGAAACTCTTTGTCAGATATCAACGAGGAAATAGCGCCAATGACGCGGTTTGACAGCTAGGGCCATTTATGGGCAAATTCCAGTTTCATATTTACAGATTATGCCGATGGTAAAGTACTTGTCCATTATATTTTAAAAGATATAAAACTTTGTTTCTAAAAGGTATAAAATTCGCGATTAAAAATGTCAGTTTATGAGCTAAATGCTCGTCATTTGCGATGGGGTATTAATTTATTTCTTTAATATAAAGAAATCTGCGGCTGAGGCTCACTGAATGCTCTCATACACTTATGGTGAGGCCGCTATATGTGAAAGAACGTATCGTGAGTGGTTTCAACGCTTCAAGAGTGGTGATTTTTACGTTGAAGACCGGCATAGCAGAGGAAGAGCGAAAGTTTTTGAAGATGAAGAATTAGAGGCATTGCTTAATGAAGACTCGTGTCAAAGTCAAGAAGAGTTGACAAAATCATTAGGAGTGACTCAACAAGCAATTTCAAACTGTCTCAAAGACCTGAGAATGACCCAGAAGCAAGGATATCGGATGCCATACGAGTTAAAACCGAGAGATGTTGAACGCCGTTTGTTTGCTTGTGAACAGTTGCTTGGAAGGCAAAAACGGAAGGGATTTCTGCATCGCATTGTGACTGGGGACGAAAAATGGGTTTTGTGTGTCAAAAATAATGGGGATTTCCCTTCCACGCCGACGGCCAAACCGAATATTCACGGCTCCAAAGCCATACTCTGAATTTGGTCGGACCAACTTGGTGTAGTAAAGTAGTTGGAAACGTTGAAATGGCAAGTCCATACCCCCCCATACCTATTTCGATCGTTGGTACACGGCCTGTCTGACCAGCACTTTCGGTCTTATGAAGTCAAAAATTGGATCGATTCGTGGATCGCTTCAAAAGATGACCAGTTTTTTCAACGCGGGATTCGAATGGTGCCTGAAAGATGAGAGAAAGTAGTAACCAACGATGGACAATACTTTGAATCATAAATGTATAACCAGTTTTTTACATCAAGCCTCGAATTTAAAAAAAAAAAAACGGAGAGAGTAAAGTTGTATACCTTATACACAAGACTTGAGATAAATCCATAATTAATTGTAACTGTAGCTCAAAAAGATTTTCTGCAAGGCATCTTGATTGCAGTTTCATTACAAGCATTGTGTTTGTGTTGTTGAGTGGAAATAACTTACTTGAATATTCGCAGGAAATCTGTTTGAGCTGCAGATAAACAATAGACTTATTTTGTTATGAAATTGCCCTTAAGTAAATTTTTGACATGTTTTATATTCTCAAGTTAGATATTTGTGATGTAAATTATGAATATTGATAGTCTTCTTCCTTCCATTTGTGGAAGTAAATCGTTTTGTGCTATGTGGATCATATTTTCTGTATTTCGTTAGTCTCGCTCTAATTCTTTGTTGTGACGTTCCAGCTGCTCTGATAGGATCGTAGGGGGGCACTCCCCACTAATATGTCTGATGGATGTTTCAGTGCACCACAGTCACATCTCGGAGACTTCGCTATACCCCATTTATAGAATGAGTCAACGCATCGACCACATCCAGTGCGGATTCTATTTCATTTGACCCATAGTTTTCTGTTAAGTTCGATGTCCGCAGTATCACAGTTGTATCTCTCAAACCAATCCCACTGTTGGTAATTTTCAAAAAATTTGCAATTTTGGTTCCAAAGAGCTTTTACTTTGGTATTACCTGTGTCAAGCTGTTCAACATACAGTAGTGGCGGGTTTCTTGATCGAAGTCTATTTTGTCGTAGGATAGGTGAATGGGTAGTTCCAGGTTCTCTTGTATATTATGGTATTCTCTGAGCAGGGCCTCAATTCTATGAATCGGAGGTGGATAGATATTGCTTAGTAAAGGAAGCCAGTAGGTAGGAGTCGGTCTGATTGATCCAATGATTATGCACATTGTATTGTTAAGTTGCGCTTCAATGAGGTTGTATGACAACTGTTCAGCCACACTGGAGCACAGCATTATGCAGCTGAGAAAACCAGTGTGAGAGATGATGTATGCAAAGTCTCCATTGTTTCTTGTGCTTAATCTTGGCAGATGTATTTTCAAGATGTTTTTTTACGATAGAGTGCGATCGAGCATGATTCCAATATATCTCGGGTACTTGTTATGATGGAGACTGTTACCGATAAATTGTATCTGTTCAGTCTTAGCTTGCTTGTTATTAAGATGAAACGCACATACTTCATTCTTACTGACACTGGGCTTTAGTCTTCATTTTTTTAAAGTAATAATTAAGGACAGCTAAGTCCTCTGAGTGTTCTCTACGTCTGACCAAGCTCTTTCGATCTAGAAGTAAGAGCGATATCGTCTGCGTAGCAGAATTTCGTTGAACTAGTGTTTGGAAGGTGTGCGGGAAGTTCTCTGTTAGAAACCTCGTCCGTACATTGAGAGATATAATATTTCCACAGGGTTCGCTGGTTCGTGAAATGGATCTTGGTTATTGAATTAATAAGCAAACGATACACATATACATTTATTCACTATAATTTCCAAATGCTTTACTACACTTTTAATGGACAATTTTTCACTTTTGTCTCGAGTTTTGCGAGATTGGGCGCAATAAAATACTTATTTAACTAGACTTCGGAATCGACAGGGAACTGACTCTAATGTGCAATTTTAAAATGGTGCTTTCTACTCTTAATCTTCGCGTGCAACTCTTAAACTCGTGTTTTCAACTCTTACTCTTTTCTCGTGATTTATCTCCAACTCTTCACGTGCAACGGGTTAACCCGAACTCTCTTCTTTAACCTTTCAGTTCAAACTCTCGATTTGTACTTTCAACGTGAAAGTGCTAACGTGTAACTTTCAACTCGCTTTCTCTTCTCGTGATTCACAGCGAACACTTCACGTACAACGGGTTAACCCAAACTCTCTTTGCCAACCTTTCAACTGAAACTGTCGATTCGTACTGTTTTCGGACTTCTACCTCGAATTTCCACTTAGCCCTGTCCACGTGATAAGACTACAAAAACCATCTGTTTCTGTCATTTCTTGAGTTTTATTCAAGTGCCTCACTTCGCCCCTTTACCCGCTAGAAGGCCTTTCACTATCACGTTCCTCTGAAAGGATGTTTGATTTTTCTGGTGCCAAATGCCATTACCATCAATATCCACTTAAGGGTACTTGTAAATTTTATATTTATAACTAGTCCATTTTTTATGATTTTCCAGAAAAATGCGGATGTTTATTTTTCTCTGATGGTATCATTTTTCAATTTCAATATGGGTCTAGACTTTAAGTAATTTTGTATACATCTACAGAGTGATTTTTTTTTTTTTCAGTTGTGAATGTATTCACAACAGAAGGCCAGAAATATAAAGACTGAAGAGGAGAAGGGCCAGGACTATCCTTGTCCTTTTACTTTCACCCAAGCCAACCTGAAAGTATCTGTAATTAATATATTATCATGTTATTAAGAAGAGCTGCAGTTGTTCGGCACCCAACCACTTCAAGTTCTAACACTCTTATATTCTTAAAACGTTTTATATTCCTGCAGTTCAGGTCCCAGCTGCATATGCTTCCAAATCTGGAAATAAATTTCTTAATAAATGTGTGCTCTAACTCTCTTAGACTGTTGTACTCTGTAGTTCAAGATATTTGTACATGTCACCCTCCTGTATTAGCTCTATGTGTTCTTGTTCTATAGTGTAAGGAAACATAGACTGATATAACAGGATCTGCATTCTTTTCTCATAATGTACAATGGATGATGGGGATTGGATGGAATACACACATGGTATTATTTTAAAATAAAATTAGTTACATTTATTACAAATATTTTATTTGTTGCACATACTGAGTATTGTTTATATTTCCTCCTCCGTTTTACAAGCAGTCTATATAAGTGACTCTGCATCCAAAGAAGAAAGCCAGAGTAAGTGAATTATACATTCAAAATATCTCGGATTTTCTTTAAAAATAAATTCAGTAAAAATGAATAAAATACATCACGAACTGAACAGTTACAAGATCAAAAATTCAATATTTATAAAAAAATAGCGAATAATATTGTTAATAGTTAATATTAATTTAAGTTAATATTGACATTTTCCTACTGTCTTCTGACTTGCTTCTAGGTATACTCGGCTCACCCACTATATTATTCTACTAAAATAACACTTAATTTTTAAGAGATATTATTAAACCAACTGAATTTTTGCAACATTTTAATCTTCTTAATAGGAACAAAAAATTTGACTAAATATAAAGTGATGGGTGAAAAAATGTTTCGAAAAAATACATTGTTTTCTGGAATAACAATATATCAATTAGAAAATACTGAATTATAAAATCTTAACTGTTGAAATTTTACTATTGATGGACTTGAAAAAAAAAATATAAAGGACATATATATACTATACATATATATATATATATATATATATATATATATATATATATATATATATATATATATATATATATATATATATATATATATATATATATATATATATATATATATATGCTGCATATACTCAAAATGCCTCAAGAACAAAAAGTACCCAACTTGATGAAAAATGACGAACTGATTCTTCTACATAAAAAAAAAGAACATGAAAATTTAAAGAATTATCACCTAATAAGTCTCCAATTGATAATGTATAAAATGTTTACCAAGACAATAGCTAAAAGAATATTAAGAACACAGAATGACGCGCTAAGAGAGCAAGCAGGATTCAGAGTTGGGTTCGGTACAATCATATCCAGGTTGTCGAACAGGCCATAGAAAGGCACAATAAATACACCATGTCATTGTGCTTGGCTTTTAGAATCTCTGGAAAAGCATTGGATTCAATCTCAAAGCAGGCCGTAATGCATCCATTGCTTAACTAAGGTGTAGACAGAGCCTAAGTAAACCTACTGGGATCCATGTATGATGAATCTTGTTACAGTTTACATTGATGATCTTGAAGTTAAAATCAATGTAGAACAGTTAACGAAATATCGCACGTTTTTTTTTCTTGAAAAGTCTTTGATCACTGCGTCCTGCCAATTAGGATATATGGAAATGAAACTTGGACACTGACATTATAATCTGTTCAGAAACTTTAAGTAGCGCCGAGGGGAATGGAAATGTATATGCTAGGCATTACAAGGCGAGACAAAAAGATCAGAAAACAAAAGAATGTGGCATAATACGAACAGTAAAATAATTGAAATGGAGGTGGGCAGGCCAAATAACGAGGTGATATGACGACAGGTCGACCAAAATAATCCTGAAGTGGATACCGCTTGATCACAAACGACCATGAAGAAGATCGAAAACACGATGATAAAGTATATTGGACCCGAATGGCAGAGGAAAGCTCAGGACTGCGCGAATTGGAGACATGCTGAAGAGGCCTTCATCCTGCAGTGGTTGGACTCTGGCTCAGTGTGGGTGCTGATATGTGTGTGTGTGTCTATATATATATATATATATATATATATATATATATATATATATATATATATATATATATATATATATACATACATACATGGTCCGTCCCACGGAAGACAGGACATTTTCAAAATAGCTATTTCTGGTGGCGCCATCTTTTGATGGGGCTCCATGATGGAATTTAAGCGTTGGAAAGGTGCATCCTTCACTAACGTTTTGAGAAAATTTCATGATATTCGGATCATCACAAGCCAAGTTATCACGTTTAAAGTGTCAGTATGTTTATACCATCGGTCTAAAAATGAACATCGAACAAAGAGCGAATATTAGGTTTTGTTTTAAATTTGGTAAAACATTCACCGAAACGTTTCAATTAACGACGCAAGTGCATGGTAAGCATTGTTTATCCCGTGGCAGAGTCGACAAGTGGTTTAAATGCTTCAAAGAAGGACGTGACGGCATCAAGGACGACGAGCATCCTGGTCGGAAAAATTCCGTGGTTACTCAAAGTAACATTAAAATTGTGCGTGCGTTTATAAAAATTTATCGAAAATCTTCGTTGCGATACATAGAAATTGAATTGAACATATCCAAATATTCAATTCATCGCATTTTGGCCGATCATTTAGGACTTTGGAAGGTTTGTGCACGGTTTGTTCCACACAAATTGACCGACGACCAAAAATGCTCTGAATAAAACATTGCAAGGACTTGATTAAAGAGTCGAAAAAGGCCGGAAAGTTCAAGTACAGCATTGTTACTGGAGATAAGAAGTGGTGTTTTCAATATGCTCCAGAAAGCAAGCGTCAAAATGCCGAAATGGAAGCACCCGAGCGAATCAAATCCGAAGAAAAGCTGTCTCATCATAAATCAAAATAATGTTGATTTGTTTCTACAATTCGGAGGGAATTGTACACAAGCAGTTCGTTTCACTTGGTCAAACGAGTAATGCTGTTTTATCTTCGTGTTATGAAGCGTCCGAGGTAGCGTATTCATCGTTTGCGGCCACAATACCGTCAACGATAAACTCTTCAATAAACTTCATTTGCCGATGAAAGGACAGCGTAACCGACATTCAAGCCATTCAAAAGGCGTCGACCGCCATCCTGAAGGACATATCTTTGGTCGAGCCCAAAAATTCATACGTCAACTTAATCGACCGTTCAAAACGTTGTATTGACGCACAAGGGAACTAAATATGGAAATAGGAAAAAATAAATACGTGTTTTTTTGAAAAATCCTGTTTTCGGTGAGACGCACGTGTTTATATTATATATATATATATATATATATATATATATATATATATATATATATATATATATATATATATATATATATATATATATATATATATATATATATATATATATATTCCTTCGTTGATGAACTTATTGCAAACAAAAATACTTTCTGATATGGCAGTTAAGTATATTTAAGCTTTAAATCAAAATATTTCCTAATATAAGTGAGACAAACTGCACCAAAGAAAAAAGGAAACTTTACGTTTTACATTAAAATAAATATATTTATATTTAAATACATTACACCACAGCCAAGAAAACAAACAGTTCTGTTGTCTTGTTAAGAAATGAGGAGGTCCAGTGCTTTGTCTCTATCATTGTCTTTTTTAATCAATGCCTCAGAAGCCATTTTCTCAGAAAATCCCAAATCCAAGAGATCAGACAAAGCTAGAAGATGGTCGACAATCTAAAAATTTACGCCATAGAAAACAGTGATACTTCATTTTTTGATACAACCATACCTTTTTCTGATCATTTCCTATAATCAAACACACTCTTGCCACCCTATCTAAGGGAAAGCCCATCATGCTAACGCCAGTACAGAGTTCCTTTTCTTCAGCTGATAATCTTTCAAAAGGGTCAAAAATATCTACCCTAGTTTTAGTTTTGGGATATACAGCATCGGTACTTTTAGGTCTTGCTGGTAATTCTACATTGTTACTTTTATATGATTGACTTTTTTTAGATCTTGTTTCAACAGCATTAGTTGAACTATCAGTAATTTGGGAATTTTCTAAGGAATTAACTAAGTCAGGAACACTTTTACAACTTGTCTTCTGGAGATTTGGCTGTGATATAATTGAACTACTAGGAGCATAACTAGTTGTTGGTCCTAGTTGTATTTGATTCAAAGTCTGAATGGGATTCTTGTAAACATAGTCATTAAAATTGCTATAAGTTGTATTTTGTGGGTTATAAATGTTGTTATAATGACTGAAACTGGGGGGTAGTTGTGAAATAGTAGTATTTACTTGACTATAACAATTTGTCATCTGGCTATAGCTTCTAGTGTCTTGAATAGTTGACCCTGCCAACACTCCAGATACATTTCCTCGGTACCCCCCGGAATTATTTGCTGAAGCTTGTGATAGGCTATTGAAACTTTTAGTGGTACATGGTGGAGTATTGTAAGGTCTGGCAGCTTGATTAAAACTGCCTGGGTTTATAATAACATTTGTATTTTGATATAACTTTGATTGCAAACTGTTATGATCACTTTTAAGAACAAGTGCTAACTCTTCTAGATCATTAATTGATTTCAATTCCATGTTATCAAAAGGACTAGATGTATCCGATTCAAAATCTGACAAATTAAAAGGTTTAGCTGTAGTTTGGACTTGAGTTTGAAAATTCGTATTTTGTAGGGAGATTGGTTTTAAAATATTGGCATTAGCTAAATGACTTATCACCCGTGTTGGCATTAAAATTCCATTACTAGTTATAATATTTTCAGAAGGATTTTCTATTTGTTTTGGAACTGGTTCTAAAACAATATTTTTTGAAGATTCCTCTAACATTTGGGCTTGCTCTTTTTCAAGCTTATCTTTCTGAATTTTTTCATCAAATTGGATTCTAGCTTGAACTAAACGATCTTTCCTTTCTTCACTCTAAAAGTACACAATCTACTGATATTGATAATTAATAAAATTAGTTTTACTAAACAAAAACTTACCAAATTATTTCTAATGTCTTTCCATTCTTTCATTTTATCTAAAACTGTTCTCTCTAAATGAAAATCATAGATAGGCTGGCTGTCCTGTATTTGTTTATTTATTGTTAGCCTTTGAGAATAGCTCATTGGCATGCTTATTCTAAAGGGTGGTTTATATTTTTCAGATATCTTTACTTTTATATCATCCACATATGTGTTTGCCATATTTGTTCCTAAAATAGACAAGATAATTCTAAGCTTTATATCATTCACAAACATATATTCACCGAATAATTTTGATAATTTAATTGTTTCAAACAATTACTCACCTATTTAAACAGCTTTAACCTACCTTGTTTTCTTTGATAACCTTTCTTATATCATAAAGATTTATATGTATATATCCATAATTTATTCAACAAGGTTTGAGAAAAATGTTGATTTTCATCTGTTTATTATCAACTGTAGTAATTATGTGTGTAAGTATTTCTTAAAAAACATTTCCTCACAACAATTTAATATTTTTTTCACATTTGTCAACAATGACAGTGACAGTTCTCAAAAATAAACATTACCGATAGCCAAAACTACTTTCTAAACAGCAAATAGCGATGAGGTAAATAAATTACCCTATTGCACTATTTTAAAACATATAACTGGGATATAACAATGTATTCATGTACTTATTTAATTATTTTATATTAAATTTTATTTATTAAACTATATTAAAAATCCAATATAAAAAATAATTGGTAGAACTGTCCTATAGTGTAATTGGATTTTTAGGCATTGGCAACACTAAGGGTTTGACAGTTCTTTCTTGTCCTCGACAGACAGTCGTCAACATGGGTGAGTGTTACTTTAAAAAGAAATTATCTAAATTAATGTTAACTATAGTTTATTAAATGAGTTTTTATGATATTTTATTGAAAATTCAGTTTTTCTACTTCTTGCAAATGATTTGTAGTGATAAATTTGGATGTTGGGAATAAGTGTTTGTTAAAAGTTGGGCGGGTACAGTGAACTTAACCATTAGTCTAATGCCGACTTTTATCTATAATCATCTCAAAAACTGTATCAGTTTTTTGTGAAAAAATTTGATTTGTTAGTTATTTACTTATTTTATTTATATGTTTAACGAAATATTTTTATGTTTAGCTAATTGGAAATATCTTTATTTTAAGGTAAGCCCCGTGGATTAAAAACTGCCAGGAAACACGTTAATCACAGAAGGGATCAAAGATGGGCCGATAAGGATTACAAAAAGGCCCATTTGGGTACAAGGTGGAAAGCTAATCCTTTTGGAGGTGCATCTCACGCCAAAGGAATTGTCCTTGAAAAAGTGTAAGTTTCCACACAAATGCATCATATATATATTTCACGATTTCTGGGCATTGTATTTTATTCTAAAAGTAAAGCATATTTTTAAAGCTTTTCTTATATAAACAATGCCAAATAAAATGGGCCCTGAACCATTGGGTAGCTGTCTCAATTGGCTAACCACTCTGATATGGTCCCTATAAGTGAAGTAAATTTATAAATTTGGATATCACGCAGAATTCCCTCGTGAATGGTCGCATCTGATAATCCAATCACAGGAGAATTCTGTGCGATATTTAAATTAAATACGGTGTGGATTTGTTTACTTTTAAGGTGAAGTCTTTTTTGAATAATTAATATATGTATAATATATGCCCTCTTTTATTCCTTTGATATAAATTATTTTTATATTTGGTATATTCTTTCAGAGGAGTAGAAGCCAAACAACCAAACTCTGCTATTCGAAAGTGTGTTAGGGTACAATTGATCAAAAACGGCAAGAAAATAACCGCTTTCGTACCTAGAGATGGTTGTTTAAATCACATTGAAGAAAATGACGAAGTTCTCGTCGCAGGTTTCGGCAGAAAAGGTCATGCTGTCGGTGATATTCCTGGAGTAAGATTTAAGGTAAGATTGAACATTATGACAAATATGGGAATATAAATTATGTTTGAGGTTGTTGAGTTATAAGACTGATTAGTCTGTGAGCGCACATTTTTCTTTTACTATATTTACAGATCCTTCATTTAATCCTATAACCCACGTGACTAGTGATTTATTTACTTGGGAATTTTCATTTCTTTTATGTTGAATTATGAAATATTACTATAATTTCCCCTAGATCTGAACAAGAACAAACTCAAAATGTTTAGTAGTTTCTATGCTTTCTGAAATTTAATGAAAGAATTTTAAAAGGGAATCTTAAAAACATTCTTACTACAAAAGAAAAATCTGAAAATATTGAATACGTTACCAAAGAGCTTCGACGTCTGTACAATTTGGAAAATGTTGAGACAATTGGTCAGAGATGTGGAAATAGTTTTTAAGGGGTTTTTACTTTTTGCAGAGAAAGGTACAAGCATTAACGTCAAAATATAAGAAATTTTGTATAAGAATCTTAAATGGAAAAATTCTGATTTTGTTGTTAACAGTCAAACTTGCTCATGCTTAACATAGTAGTTTGAGGGGGGATATAGTACATAGTATTGAACAAAGTCAACAATGAAATAGGCATAGGCGTAAACGGAACAGTAATAAATAAAAAAAGAGTAGAATATGCAGATAACCTAAATATATTAACACAATTAAAAAGATTATTAAGGGAAACATATAATGAAATTAAGATGAAAACCAAAAGAACCAACGTAGAAATAAATATAGACAAAACAAAGGTGATTGAAAAAATAACCAATTCAAGCCAAGAACAGAACTGGATTATCGACGATTACAACATTGAATTTGTCAAGGTATTTACTTATCCAGGAAACAAATTAATTGAAAACTACGTACTCCCTGTAATCTGTTGTAAGATGTAAACTTATACAAATGAACATGAAAGTTAAGAGATGCTTGTAGCATTTAAAAGAAAAATAGAAATAAGAATTTTTAATGCCGAAAATGGTAATGAAAATTGGAGGATTAGGTATAACTTTGAACAGAAACAGTAATACAAAGATCTGGATATTGTAAATTATGTGAGGGTTCACTGAGATGGCGAGACACATGCGGAAAATGCCACGAAAGTCGAATACAAACGAAAACTATGGAAGGACGAACAGTAGGTATCAGAAGGAGAGGGATACAAAGACCCGATGTAAGAAGAGATGCTGAAGCACTATTGCGTATCAAAGTCTGACAATTTTACTAAGTTCACTTAAAATGTCATTTGTATCCTGGATCTTTAGGAATTTTTGTTATAAACCTCTTGTGTAGCATAACCCCACAGAAAGTGGTTCTATGGTCTCAAAACACAAAATATCAATGACCAATCTTCAGTCTTATAATTTTATTGTTTGCCCTTTTTTATATGATGAAAAATTTCAGAGCCAATCCCATGATTTTGCTTTGATTACAACCTAAATTTTCTGATGTTTTTGTTACAATTAATGAGATTCAATATATTAGAAAGACTAATTTATTAAAGCTGTTTTTTTTTTCAGGTTGTAAAAGTAGCAAATGTATCTTTGTTAGCATTATATAAGGAAAAGAAGGAGAGACCGAGGTCGTAATGTTGTAAGGCTTGTGTTTTTAATAAAAATACAGGTTTAAAATAATTGTTTTATTTCTCTGTAACTTTTTTACTCTATTAAAACTGTTATAATAAAGAACGACTTTTTTTAATAGAAACTGTATTAGTTAGAATAACACATAGAATGAATAATCAGTAACAACGGCTAACTAGGATCGGCGGTACCCATAATTAATGTCGTTGGTGGTACAGTTTTGGAGATGTCAACTTTTGAAAAAATGCATACAATCCAAAATGTAAGCAATGTTCCTTCATACTCACCAATACATTTTCCATAATCCATAACAATGTTATGTTGTTTTGAATCGGCGGTCTGACACTGAAATGTTAGATAAGGATCTTCGTATAATTTTTTAATACCAACTTAAAAAGAACAACTACATTAAATGTCCAAAAAGTGAGCTAGTAATTTAATTTTCTCACAATTAGTGCTTTTGGAAGGGCACTCTACATGTATATTCATCAAACAACCGGATTTCCACTTATATTATTTGCAACAATACTAAACAAATTTCTTTCCAATAATTCGCTCCGTTGTGGTGGTGTAGAAAAAAAATACATCCAGAAATTAAAAAACTGGAGGGGGCAAAAAAATAGTTGAATTAATATAATTGATCATAGATGACTCCGATCTCGGAATAATATGTTATTTAAGTTGCTGCAAATGTTCGCTTTAAGGCTGAATTAGTGTATTATTCAGCTATCAACGGAGAGATGGCGCACCATGATAAAAAAAAACTCGTTTAGCTCTCAAACAGATGACATGACGTTAGGAATAATACAGTAATTAGTATCACGGGTCAACTAGAGACCCCCAAAAATATAAAAAGTGCTCATCTTAGGGTTTGAATCTCATTAGACACTAGTAGGAGCCTCCGGGCTAACTAAAAAACCTGGCTGAAGAAGTGCAGTAGTTAGCTAGTGTCCAATTAATGGCATTTTCTAAAGATTCACACCCTATTTTGGCTGATAGATGGCACCACATCAATATATACTTTTTATTTGTATAGTCGATCATAGATGTCACCACAAATAAATTGTTTAGTTTTCGTAAGAAATATGTCGTTCATAAATGGAAAAAAGATACATTTGAGATTGTGGTACACTAAAAAATATAGTCACCTATAATAACTAACTTAACATATATATATATATATATATATATATATATATATATATATATATATATATATATATATATATATATATATATATATATATATATATATATATATATATATATATATATATATATATATATATATATATATATATATATATATATATATATATATATATACCGAAATACACAACAGGTAAAATTAATGAAGCTATAAAAATGTTTCCAAAGAGCTGATTCGGTTTATTACAAGCAAAATGTATATTAAAAACCAAAAAAAGCAATTTAACTTTTGTGGCCCAGTGTTAACTTTTTTCTTTGAATATAAAATATTCAGACTTTTTTCACCCACTGTATTTCGTTCAGTATTTGTCAATGTTGTGTATAGCTTTTTATTGTTAATAATATGCATGTAATTGCAATTGCTGGTATGTAAAACATTTCTATTAAAACAAATCAACGAATTCAAAGATTTTAAATCAATATTAATACAGTCTTAAGATAAAATTATGAAGAATGATGTTGAAGTCATCTAATAATATATCTACAATGTTGCCAAAATGTTCTAGTTTTTGAATAATAGTTTTAAGAATATATTAAATATGATTATTTTTAATTATCAGGTAATTTTAGATTTGTCTATGATTTATTATTTCAGAAAAATAATTTACGTTGGCGATAGTGTGGAGTTAACTTCAATTACGTTTTCGGGCATGCGTACCGTAGACGTCTCGAGGTGTTTGCGTTCATGTGCACCGAGTCCTTTGTGAAACGGCCGTGGAATTTTTCACAAATTTAAAAAATATACCAAGTTAATATATAAAATTCACAAGGTATATAGTTGTGCAGTAGGTAAACTGCATTCGCAGGCGAGTTTTGAACAATTTACGAAACGTAAGTGGTAATTTAGTGTAAGTTTTTGGTGTATTGATTTACAGTTCTGCAGACAGACAAATATGGACCCTGACGCTGTCTCAGGAAAAAACCCGTCGGTATTTTTTCGAGATGTCGTCGCTTTTCGGTCAGAACGTACGAAAATCGCGAAAACTGGTTCGAATTCCATCGTTACGTGGAAATTGCCCTTTTTCACGTCTTCGCAAAAAAAAAACTTTCACCGTTTATATCTTATAACGTGGACACGCCCCGTTTAGCAGCGATGTCCGACGCTTCGGCAACGTTTCTATTCGTCGAACAGAAAAGAACGTCGGTTGACCTTTGGCGGAGTTAATCGAAACGTGAATTGATACGTCGATGAGGATTCTGGTTTCTATGGGCTGATTTTGTAGAGAAAAAATAGTAATTAAACAAACAGTTTTTTGGCAATTAATTCAGTTGATTCTTCAGTTAATTCAATATCAATATAAATTATAAACTTTAATCCGGCGATTGTTGTATGGGATTTGTTATTTGAACACTTCAAGACAAAGTAAATATCAAAAAAAACTTTTAATTGAATTTAAATTTGATTAACAGTCAATGAGTGAGTTGGGCTGAGGAGAAGATGAAAATCAAATATTTCAATGTGTCGGATTAAATGCAGTATGCCCATGTCTTCAATTTTCCCACTTTTTTTACTGGGTCTGTTCCTATATATTTTCCTGTGTCTGAGGCCAGGAGGATAAGAGTTCACTTATGACATACATTCTCAAACTCACCTTTCTAATTCCCTTAGCAAATATTTATTTATGCTCCTCGGTCTTTCGCGTTTTTTCCATTCCATTCTCAAGATATATTTCTGCAGGTGTGGCATTGAAGGTCAGTATAGAAGTTATCCCTTGAATTGATTCAAAATTATTATTAAGTATCTTTCAAGGTCTGCAAGGTATTCTAGTAATATTTCAGTTTACGTTTGTGTACAAAAGCTCAGCCTATCAGAACACCCAAGAATATTTTTTCAAATCCCTTGCTGTATGTATATTCTGAATTTTTTTTCAGACTTTTGTTGTGTTTTACTTTTCAGTACTTCACATTTTGAGTACTACCTTAACCTGTGCAACTGAGTTTGAGCTATTTTGTCTCTAAGAAGGATGTGTTTGTAATGTCAGGTTGTTTAGTTCTTATAAGCAATCAGAATGCATCTTAATTATCATTTGGTAATTATATATTTTTCAAGAGCCATTTTAGATTTACCCAAAATCCTCTTAAATTTATAACTTATATATACGGTTGATAAACAATTTTTTAAAACTATTTTTGTAGTACTACAATTTTTTTTTTTTTGATTTCCTATGTTAATAAGAGTGTTTATGCTAATATGGCTGGTATGTAGATTTCATCATCTCATGATAATGTCGCGAATCTATACAAGGTGTAAGAGAAATAACTTTCGTAAGTTTCCTTCAAACATGTATTGTCTATTTTTATAATACAGAGATAACTAAAACACTCACGAACATTTAACACGTTTAATAAGAATAAATACTACAAAAAGGGTCCTCAAATATATATAAAATATCTTAATTGGACTCTCGACTTCTCGCAGGTGGACGCAGGACTCTATGTTTCTCTCGTCGGCTTCTAACTCTTTTTTTTATACTGCTTCCCTGATGATCTTCGACTCTCTTCTCGGTTCTACTTCTCTAGTGAACCTCGACTCTCTACTCTAGCCCCCTCGATACCCCACTTTTTGTATCGTTTCCGTTTCGTCATCCCAACTAATTGATGGTTGCCTACCTATACTACAATTTATGGTTCCTCGAACAAAATCTAGGTGGCGGGGCTTCTTTTGTCTTAGAGGTCGGATATTCCCATTCTCTATTCCTGCATCTTTCCCTTCTGTATCTGAATTTGGTTTTCAACTTGTAGGTATCTTCAGCAGAATGCTTTTCTCCTCTATACATTCTGTTGTCAAGGTACATTTTGTATTTCTTTTTTTCTTGGGTTACTTTTTCCCTGACTTGTTGGAAAATTTCTTCTCTGTCTTGTTCCTCTTCAACGCTTTTTCTTTGGATTCTTTCGTTCATCCTTTTCCACCTACTAGGTAAATCTTCCACTTTTTAAAAGGTTTTTCTAATAGCAGTTTCAAAATCCTGAAGGCAGTAGATGTGATTTTGTCTTGCTAAATACCACTATTGTACTCCATCAGTTAAATTAGACTGTACTGTTTCTAAAATATAAGTATGTGGCTATTGATGTAGTGTTTTAATACTTACAATTTTGTCTAGCCACATCCTCAAATCCTCCTTTGCATTTCCACTAAATATGGGTACTTTTTTGGTTAAATCTGGTAGAACATGATAACAGCTTGACGTTTCTGCTCTATTCTATTTGTGTCCATACGGGCTTGCTTGTTGATTACTAGTCTTTCAAACATTTCTCTTGCCGTTGATTTTCTGCAATAAACATTTGTAACATACGTTCAAGGGTAGCTTCTTATGGTGTAGAGCTGACTGACAAGGCTAATTTTAACAATTATTAAATGTATAAAACCAAGTGTTCAAATATCCTTTTCTGATTTTTCTTCTACAGATAATTCAAATAAAGTAGAAGATTTTGTTGAAAACTTGAAAATTTTAATTTTTACAAGCACCGTTTCCAAAAAGACCGTTTGTTTAAGTACTATATCACCCACTGCATGTTTGTGATAAGCTGCGGTAGCTTATTCGTTGATCTGCAGTCGGATTTAATCAACTCTTAACCGATTGTTCGATTCGCGTGTCTCGGCACTACACCGGTCACCCTCTTTAGGGTTGTTTATGACGTCGCGGTCGAATCGTCGTGGCAAATGTGGATATTTTCTTGGATCGATGACAGAATATTCTGTTCTATTTTGAAGTTTTACGGAATCTTATCGTCGCACCAACAATATTTTCCTCATAAATGAACCGTTTTCGTTAAGGAAAGTACATTTCTTTTTCGATATGTCGCGTCGGGAGATCATAATATGGTTTTGGGGTTGGTGATATTAAGATGTTGATGGATTATACCAAGAAAATATTACTCAGAAAATTTCCGCAAATGGCCTGTGTTTTGACACTATTTGATTCGATGGATTGAGGTATTTTATTCAGTCATTATTTGGGTGAAATGTAAAGATGTTACGACAATAAAATATTATTTTATGTATATAAATCACTATACTATTTTTAATTTTGTTTAAGCAAGTTCTATCAATTGTAGATAAAATATTTTGTATTATTCTGTTTTAGATGCCTTATGATATATATACTTTTTTGTACAATAATATTGTAATGTAAAAACTGCAGTAAAATGATTGTTTAATGAAATTCATTTCTAATGGATTTTGTAAGCGTCAAAATGTTAGACAAATCATCAGTTTTATTGGAAACAGGACAATTAACAAGAGGAAAACATACACAAACAACCTTTTAATAGCTTGTGATCTTTCCACCACCTTTAATAAATCAAAAATTCTTTTTGGTAATGAATCATACAATTATTTTATTACTTGTGCCTGTTACTTTATTCCCATGAAGCCTGAATAGCACTTTTCAAATCTCTATATTGTCTTGATTCCCTATAAATTCGTCTTGAAAGCATCTCCCATATGTTTTAAGTTAACAAACCTGCTTTTTATTAATAATTTAAATTTGTGAAAAGGTCTATTTTTCCACTAGTAATTGCAGCGTATTAAAAAGTATAGTGATTTATTTACAGATATAAATTAAAGTTATATTGAATTTAATATACTTGGATTACAATTTTTTTGTTAATAATAATGTTGAGGGTGTTTTAAAATATACAATTTTTACCAAGTTTTTTCTTCAGTTGAAAATTGCAGAAACGAATATTTTTAAAATTTAACTTCTGTGGAAAATAAATAAGGCGTGTCCTTCAAACTATCTGTCACTTCATCATAAATGTTATTTACTGTTAAGTCTGTGAAGCAGAAATAATTGTCGACAATATAAAATTCAACTCTATGTATCTCGTCAAAAAATCACAGCAATCTGCAATTTGAGAGTTGGTCTGAAAGAGTAGACTTGCCTTTTTTACCATCTGACAAAATTTTGAATCCATCTTCTGAAAAATTTACAGTATTTAAAGAATCAAGTTAAAAACAATGCAAAATGTCTCACCGTTTCATCAGTTTCACCATTAATTAACCCCACCAAATTAATTTTGCATGAAATTCGTCAATTTGATGATGATGGTTGTTTGATGATGGTGGTTGTTTGATGATAGTGGTTTATGATATATACTGTGTGCGATTATTATTGTCTTTAAGCAACAGGTTTTCAAAGAATTTGAATCTTATAAGGAAACGTGCAAGTCATTTTCCAAATTCGACGCACAGTGCACATGTGCAATAAGTGCTCCAAACACCTTTAGGATATTTTCGTCCAAATTCACGTTGAGTGGCAATTTAATTATTTTCTTGTAATGAAAATTGCGTCAGTTTTACCTAATCCTTTTAGCGTGTTTTTATCCATAATAAAGCGTGCGCGTCTGCGCCCCCAATAGCCCCATTGTCACAAATATCACAAATAAAAAATAGTACCATGATACTTGCCCCATCCTTTACCCATGATACTTGGCCCATCCTTTACCCATGATACTTGGCCCATCCTTTGCAGCAGACATTTGTTGACAGTAACTTTATTTCTTTTTGTGATATTTTATTGATGTTTAATATTATTTTAAAACACTCTAATCATTATGCATAATAATATCTCATGTATCTACAATTGATATTATTTTTGGCTGTATTTGATTTCCTTGGACCAAAATTTTATAGCTTCAAAATGTCGTCTCGTCGAAAAAGTCGAAGTAAAGAAAGGAAAAATGTTGGTCCGAAACTAAGGATGGATCATAAACCGACCGCACCGAGAATTACAGGTATTTTATCGTAAATTGATTTAAGAAAATTGCTCTACAGCCAACAGAGATTCATAACGATATTGTAATCTAATCTTTTTATTTTTTTAATTCCTGCATCTGAAGATCCGAGTTTGCCAGCAGGAAGGCGGCGTGAAATTGACAACGTGATGAAGAAAGCTAGAGCTCAAACGTCACCCACATCCGGTGCTTTTTGGGATAAGAAGTTGTTGGAGGTTGAAGCAAAGGATCCTAATAGGTAATATATCAGATTTTACATAAGCTTTAAAAAGTTTATCATTAAAATATGTATCTTATACCGCAGTGCTGAAAGCCTGTTGATAAATTATTAGGAGAGCAAGAAAATCGTGAGCATTTCTTACAGGATTCAGTATTTATTTATAAACAAACAAGAAAATGATGTACACTTCATTTGATCTTCACACTTCATTGATCTGGGCTATACGCCACGTGAGAAGGCAGTTTTCTTTCTAATGGATATGGTCCTGAGTTACTTTTGCAACATGTGGTCGGATATTGTCATGACCCTGCTTCATGACAATATCCGACCACATGTCACTTTATGTCTTCTTTTGTTCTAACGAATCGCTCAAATTCATGTTTCATCCGACTGTAACAACTCATTATGCACCACATCTTTTCAATCCAACGAAACTTTGTTAGTATTGATATTGGACTTTGGAATCGATGTAGAATGTTGAGTAGGGTCAATCTTCGACTGTTAAGGGGGTAATTCTAGTCTAGAAGCCCGAATTTCGAGTGTTTTTTTTAAGGATTTATAAAAAAAAGCAATTGCATTTTTTATGGATTATTTATTCATATTTCGAGAGTACATAAAAAAATATACAAATTTCAGCAAGTTATGCGTCGTTGAAAAAGAGGGGGGGAAAAAAGCCGTGTCCCGGTCGTCATGATATCTACCCTCCTGGTCATCTGAAAACTAAAATTATGGATACTTATTTATCAGTATAAATTCCAGTATCGTATGAACCAGAAAAAGTGTCAAAATTTTTTTTTTTTCACAAAATGGTGGCTATTCAAAAATTGAGGTCGATTTTCCCATTAATTTTTTAACTTTCCCGAATTTTTTAAAAATATTAAAAATAATAAATTTAAAGTTTTTATTGGTTCATACGATAGAGGAATATATAAAGAATATTCATGCCAAATTTTAAGTAAATCGGTCGACTAGAACTTGAGATATTATGTCAACAGCATCGAAAAAAGTAGTTTCGAGAAAAACGCGTTTACGCAAGACGACGAGCAGTTCTTCCTTCTTTTGAAGCATTTGACGAACGAACTTCAGAACGTTGAATTCTTACTTCATTACGCCTAACAACAAACCCATGGGTTTTCAGACCAATTTTCATCCCCATAAGTTTCATTATGTTTAAAAGGGGATTAAAGTCTTCATTGAAAATACTGACTGCTAAATAAGTAGCAATTTCAATTGTCTGGACTCCAACATGGATGTGTTTGGGTGCAAATGTCCATATCAAAGAATTTAGTGATTCGTTGTTATTGAGTTTCGGAACCCAAACAATGTTCCAATAAAGAATCATCTGACAGGTTTTTGTAAATAGGTTTTAAAACTGTTAAAACTTTATCAGTAAGTGGTGAATCTTCGTGTTGAAAGTCATCCAAAGTTCCTTCGGCTGCTGCTTTCTGCCATTTGCACCAACTGCATGGTCCAGGTGGGCAATTCATGTGCTGAGGCTTCTTATCAGTTGAACTCTTATGATAGTAAGTTGCCCATATTTCGCACTTCATATCCTCAACGGAATCAGGATAACGACGAATAGCTAATCCGTAGTACAAAGATAACTCGTTGATCATCTTATCAGTCAACTTGCCAGCACTTTTAGTCTTCCGAAGTCGCGATCCCATGCGCTTCTGGACATGCCAAACACACTCGTTTTTTATAACAACTGGATTATCATTGTAAGGATTCATAGTAAGGACACCTTTAAAAGTCGTCGAGTCACCATCCCCGATATACTTCACGAACTTTACTCCATGATTTTCTTCGGATCTTCCAAACATTTCAACCACTGAGTCGACCTCCATTTTTCCAGCACTTCCTTTGTGGTTAATCGAGCAAGAGTCGTGATGTTGATCATACCAGTCTACGTAGGAACCGATGTCGGTATTTTTTTTATTCTTCCATAAATTACAGCCTTGGCAAAAACTCGACTTCACGACTGTATCAATAACTTTTTTACTGAATTTACCTACAAACGTAGTAACTCCAAAAAGTGAATTGAAATCTCTCTTCTTCCACGTCCCATCACCAGAAACTGTGAAATGTGTAGGATTAGCATTCGGATGAGAAGCTAAAATTAACTCTTTCTCTTCCTCCACAGCTTTAGAAATAACCAGGTTATACACGGCCGATGCAGTCAGATGTAAATTATCTAGACAAATATATGTTCCGATAGCCAAACCCACACCAATATCTATGATGCTACAAAATCTATTAACTCCTTCTCTCCCAACTCCTATGAACCTCATAGCTGTTACAATTCTGCGATTTATTTCATATGCCTTATTGACAAATGGGCATGACTGAATATAACGGGTATCTTCGCAGCCACATACCACTCCAATTTTAAATCCTAGTTCACGTGCAGCCGACCGAGAAAATGTGATTTTTGTCCTTACAAGTAGCACATATAATCATTAGTGCAAGAGATGAAAGCACAGAACAAAACTCTAAATACAATATCCGAAATTATAATCAATAAGAACTTCATCGTCAGCTGAATTTTTCAACTTTGCTGCGGATGCACTGGTAAAAGATGTATCCTCTTCAAGAGTATGTTGATTGCCACTGAATCTCCGTTTGTTTGATCTGTCGGGATGACAAGAACTTCCTTTCTTAGTTTTTCGATTCATTATACCCACACAAATAAAATATTCACTCCAAATTTTAAAAAAAGTTCACAGAGACTTTCTCACTTATTTGTACGTCTTTACAGCTTCGAGGTTAAAATCCGCTCCGCCCAAACCAATGTGGGTGCTACGTCACTAAAATGACTATAACTTTGAAAATAATTCGAATTTTGAAAAATCCTTTTAGGGAGATATTCTTGAATATCTAAATTATCGAAATATGAACAAAAATAGAATATTTCAAATTTCAAGACTAGAATACTGCCTTAATGTTTGAGGTTATCACAATGAATCAACTTTTAAAGTCCTGTAATGATTTTCGTTCGCCCACAAATCTTTTTCATCCAAATTAATTTTGTCTGTTTCAAAGTGATCCCTTTTCACTACAATACACTTTGTAGTGAGAAGCGCTTTTCCAGTTTTTGAAACAGTTTATATAGGGTGTTTGGTGCATCGTTTGCCAAATTAAAATGGCCGATAGGAGGGGTATTTTTTGCTATCTCCTCAGCCTCCATAAAGCGTTATTGGACCCACAGGTTTATATATATATATATATATATATATATATATATATATATATATATATATATATATATATATATATATATATATATATTGAAAAATTCCAAAAATCAGCATTGAAACGAATTAAAAAAAAGTTTTAGGTATATCCTCCAAATTATTTTTTTATTTTGTTGTGTAATGTTATGAAAATCAAAAAAATCAAAATTACATGCAAGAGACATCTAGTTTTTTTATGGACACGCAAAGTTTTTGGAAGAAGTAAAAATAAATTTAAAGATCAACTTTAAATTGCATATAAAAAAACCAAAAGGTATCATGTTCTTCGAATTCTTTAAAAAATTCCTGGTTGATCCTTTCTGATTGTATGCATTCGTGCCATAAAAACGTTTTACTAACTTCACTAATTTGCTAACTTTGTGTATCGGCACGCATTAAGGTGATATTCGATATGTAGGATAAAAACTAATTTTTTGTGTAAACAACACGCGCAAAGCAGGTAAAAACTGTTATCTGCCTCATACACAGCACAATTGCATCATCTGTCTCTCTCTTTCATTAGGTAAACGGAAAACCAGCTCAAAAAACTCGCGCCGTGGTTTCAGTTTTTTTAGTCGAGATTTGACTGTCTTTGCTGATTAACGCATTTGTTGTTCCAACGCAGTGCCACTAATATTTTAATTCTGTTACTTGTGTTATTTGTTTTTGTCGAGTTGTGTTAGTTTTTGTTTAGTTTTATTAGTGATTTTGTGACATTTTGTTGATTTGATAATGGCTGCGTTCTCTAATGAAGAATACGGGGGCATTTTGATGACATGGAAGCACCAATGGTGTTGCACGAGAAAGCAAAGAATCTATCCAGAGCGCTTATCTAACAGATGCTTACTTTTCCGCCACTTGCGCGCGTGCATACGCAACGGAAGTCAGCAATTCGGGGAAGATTTGTGATTAATGAAAACATTGATTATTAAGATTTTATTTTTGTTTCAAGCCCAAGGAACATTAGTACACTGTGTAAGAAAGAAGTAGCAGCCAGACTTCGCTGCTTAAGAGTGAGATAGCATTTTCTACCTACTTAGCGTATGTTATTTACGCAAATAAGTAATATCGAATATCAGCCTAATGCGTCCCGATACACAAAGTTAGCAAATCAGTGAAGTTAGTAAAACGTTTTTATGGCATGAATGCATACACCGTTAGAAAGAGGATAAGCCAGAGATTTTTTTTAAAGAATTCGAAGACCATGATGGCTTTTAGTTTTTTTTTAATATGCAATTCAAAATTTATTTTTACTTCTTCCAAAAACTTACAAGAAGTCATACAGTGACTAATATCTTTTTTATTTTCAGATGGCGCCACTCCGGCTACAAGTCCCTCTATATAGACGGTTCCTCTCCCTCCCGGTCTCGATCTCGCTCTTTCTCGGACCGTCGCGGTTCGTTGTCGCCCCGCAGAGCTCGTTCGCCTCGCAACCGTTCGCCCCGTTCACCCCCGCCGAGGGTACGGTCGCCACGGAGCCCACCGCCGAGGGGCCGGTCACCTAGATCGCCGCCGGTCGGGTATCGAGGAGGTGGGAGGCCCAGAACACCACCTTCGCCCAGAAGAAGGTAAATTACTTTATTACAGGACTAGGGAAAAACGTTTTCAATAAAGTGCAAGTACACAAGTACTTGTATTAAGATTTAATGTAATTTTCTTACATTGAACTCTGCAGTGAACACTCAACTCTTCATAAATGTTTAAAATTGCCTCTTTTAGTGTTGGTCCTTTTCTTAAAATTGCGAGTTGTTCATATCACTCTTTTTATAATAATTTAATATCTGAAGCACGACTGAAGACTCTTATTGTATTTAACTGTAGAATTATTACAGCTTTAATTTAAAATATAGTCCCCATCGTTATTGATAATCTTCACCCATCTCTCTGGCAAACTTTCTATCCCTTTTTTATAAAATGAAGGTGATTTTGAAGTAAAATATTCTTTGGGTGCAATTTGGACGCAGTGGGACTTTTTCCATGAAGAGGATGTTTCATAGGTCTGAAAAAATAGTAATCTGTCGATGCAGCATCAGGAGAATACAGTGGGTGAGAAAGTACTTCCCAGCCTAACTCTTTGATTTTTCGTATGTGATTTTGGCACTATGAGAATCCACTTTTAATCTCCAGTAACAATTTCTTTAAGAAAAGGATCTCTGTCTAACCTGGACAAAAGTGCACTGCAGATGGTTATATGTTAAATACTGTTTTCAACTGAAAGTTGAGATGGCACCCGTATTCCTTCTCTTTGCACTTTGTACAGTTGTTTTAAATGTTTTAAATACCGTTCTATTGTGAACCATGAATTTTTCAGTTTTGTAATAAATTCCAGGATGGTTTGTTTGGGATTAGCTTCAGTTTCAGCCAACAAAACTTTTTTAATCAAACATAATAGATCTCCCAGATTTTATAGAGTCGAGAAGATTGAAATCACCGTTCTTAAATTGTTTAAACCAACGCTGACATGTTCTGCAATCCAAGGCAGTAGAATAAACAAGATTTGCGGCATTTTCATGCTTTCTAAACTCATAAAGCATCAAATGTCTATTATGGAACTTGTCTATATTTTGCCTTTCTATTCTTATAGAGTTAACCTAATTTTTAATAAAGTTAAATTATTTTCAGTAGGCGGCAATGTTTTCAAAATCATAAAAAACATTACTTATGGGTATTCAAACTACTAATTTTTATCAAATAATTAGTAAAAACAGTATGCTATTGAGGCAGAAAAATGAAAACATTCTTAAAACTCTTTATGCAAATCTTATTAAAACTCATTATGTTATTTTTTTTTTAATTTCAGATGTGGAAGAAGATCAGCCTCAGCAAGCAGCGTGAGCAGTTGTTCAGATGATTCTTGTTCGGTTTGTTCTCCAAAAACCAGGCGTCGTTCCAGGTATGGGTTTTTGTGAACTGTTTTTTTATCTCATTAATGACAATTTTTTCGTAGATCCCGTTCATTTTCACCACCACCGAGGCCATCTGCCTCCAGCGCAATTCGCAAACCACCACCACCGAAACCTAGCGCTTCCCGCCCACGTCCTCCCAGTCCATCTCCCTCACCTCCGCCTAGAAGGATGCCCAGGCCGATGACGCCACCTGTAGCTAAGAAAATGCCTAGGCCGACGACCAGCGACAGACCCACGGATCCAAGAACGAGACCACCACCTCCTCCACGTCCTGTATCCAAACCTGGTGGTAAAACAAGTGATAAGGGTGCTTCTTCCAACCAAGCTGTGAGTAATAGAGTTACAAATTTTTGCCTCATTTGCCTTGTTGCCATCGATTAGTTTGTGTGGCATCCAAGCTCCAAATTTTTGAGTAAATCCCATAGATTGAAGATGTCAGGAGATTGTCGTAAGGCCGGACTCCATCTTAGCCAATTTTCGACATGTTTGTCGGCCGTCCTCCTTCAAAAACGTTTTAAAATGGGTCCTCGTCGAAGGACGGAAAAGGTCGACCAGAGCGGGTAATGTCGTCCAGGTCGAAGTTGTCATTTTTGCACTTGGCAAACCAATCTTGAACAGTCTGATCGGCTATAGCGAGCGTCCTATCGATATATGGTACAAATGGCTAGAACCGCATATGTAGCTTTTTAACCACGACGAAAGGCGATATATATTGCTTGAAGGTAATTAAGCCTGAAAGTTAATTCAGAAAAATGATACCATAATAGTTTTGGTAAAGTAAAAAAATGGGCTTTCAAATGCATATGTACACTTGGACCAAACAAAATATAAATGAAGGAAAAACAAACGAATATATAATATTTTTCTATTTTAGCCGCTATTGACTCGCATCAAAAAGGAAGGTGCACCGAGAAAGAAACGTCCAGGTTCACCTGGAGGAGAGTCTTCTGGATCAGAAGACAGTGGAATATCTGCTTCAGTTCCCATTGTCGCTACAACCACGATGACTTTATCAGAAAGGTAAAATAAATACATGTTCTTTTCTTCATTATGCATAATCTATTTGAAGGTTTGGAAAAATTGCCCAATGGTCAGCCGATAGAGAAAGACGTGACATAGAAAATATGAGGATCACTAAGACAGGCAGTAATATGAAGGTGATGGTCGAGGAAGATGAATTTTTGTATGGATCGCCTCCAAGAAGATACAGGTAAATTTTAACTAAAACCAAAAGTAGTGCTTCATTAATTTTCTTTTCAGTTTATCTCCAATTCCTGCTGGTCATTATCCTGATGAGCTTCTGCCTTCAGGACCCTCTAGATTGGCGGCATGGGATGATGTGAGAGTGCGGTATCAATATTATAAAGATTTAGGTATGTATATCTTACGTCCACAGTCACACAGAATATTTTCACAAGTATTTTTCAACAGGTTATCTAAGAGACTTAACATTGGAGGATTACGTTAAATGGGAGGAATGGTGGTACAAGTATCAAGATTGGTTAGCAAACGAACGACATTATGAGCACTGGTTAGCGACGCATGGCAATTCAGGAAGGCGAAGAAAGAAGAGAGTACCAGCCAGCCAGCGTTTAGGAACATAAGAAACATTCACGAGGACGTTAATTATCACAACTACAGAACGAATCTTGAACTTAGTCTCACCATTACGAAATTGTTACTATTAATTATATAAATAAATAACAAGGATATTTATTCATATTGTGACTAAATTTAAGATTTCATCGATTGCAATGGACGTGAGAAATCTCATCAATTCTTTTATGATTAATTTATTTCTGATATATCGTTTTGCAGAATCAGTTGTAAAAATTGACCTTTATTTTTAAGTGTAAATTACATATGACGGATATTCGAAAGAAAAAGGATTCATTCTTTTTTTGACCGTGTATAAATAAAATGTTTATTAAGATATGTTTTTATTTATTTTTTACTTATCACACAATCAAACAAGATCAATTCTATTGCGGCCTTTGGTTTGAAATAGACTCAAAGAGATTTACCACTAAACACCATATCACTTTTTTAAACTTCTTGGAGCGTTTCCTTAACCATGTTAGCATTATCAGGAGATGATTTGGTGTTAATCTAAATCTCCGAGATTAGTAACCAGAACAATAAATCAAAGGCATTGAGATGAATTATTAAAGCTTCAGCCGAACATGGAGTAGGAGCACTCGAGAACCGGCGACTGGACGCAATCACATTATTAGGAGTACAAATAAGTTTCCGCTTTTCTATCACAAATTAGGAATTTATTGTGAAGGAACGGTACATTACGTTTTATTCAAAATATTGTCCATCACTAACTACTACTTCTTCCTATCTTTCTGGCAGCATTCGGATACCACGTCGAACAGACAGACCATGTGCCCATCGACCGGAACATGTGATAATCGGAAGGGGTAATGTCATGAGTACAGCGGGTGGGGTAGGACTTCCCAATTAAGTGTTTCCAAATAGAGAGTTGCGCAATCACACAAAGAACAATTGAATTCGTATCCGGTAGTGACATCGTCAAGTTATTAGTCATCGTATACAAGTGACTTTTTAGAAAAAAAAATCGTCGTGAACAAAATTGCAAACGCGGCTAACTTTGTTAATTGTCGTGCTACAGTTATAAATGAGGTGTTGTTGTAAAGTGCATTAAATAGTTAATCTATTGATATAATAAATTTAAAAACCGCCTCGTGAACTTTGGAAACTATGAGCCGTTGAAGTTTTGAAAATTGCCATGGCGCGCCCAAAATAATACTAAGAGGGATGCATCAAAAATCGAAGCAAATAAAGCTAAAAACAGAGAACAGGTTAAGAGGCATCGATTAAGTCAAAAATCATTGCAATCGGCCTACGAGAACCCAGCCAACCAGGCCTCCGAAGTTGCTTTCTGCGACGAAAATTTAGAACCGCAACCCAGTACAAGTGGGGTGACGTCATCCTGGCCATTGCAAGTACTAAAGGAGGCAAGAAGAATTTGGCTGTCGATGCTGAAGCATGGCCAGGCGGTCCCCATGATTTTCTCTTCTTTGGGTTATCATAGTGGATCCATTTTTCATCACCAGTGAGTATATGATGCAAAAAATCCTTTTTTAGGCCTGGTAAGCAGCATTTCACTCATGCAATATCGTCGTTTAACGTCTCTCGGCTTCAGTTCATATGGAACCCAATTTCCTTGTTTTCGAATCATTTCCAACGATTTTAAACGATGTGAAATTGCTTATTTAGTCACTTCTAATATAAGTTCTTTTTGCGTTTGGAACAAATCCTCCTCCAATAATACTTCCAATTGCGTGTCTTCGTAAAGTTTCGGCCTTCCACTGAGCTCTTTGTCTTCCACATCAAACTAACCGTTTTTGAAACCACTCATGACAACTTCTCTCACTTAAAGCAGCCTCACCATATGCTTCTACAATCAATCGATGCCCCTCACCTGCAGACTTCTTCAAATTAAAGAAGTAAAACAAATGTTCCTGCAAATGACGCTTATTCGGCACAAAACTTGACATTTTCGCACAAAAAAAATATGTGATGCTGATACGGAGTCACTAATACTTTAAGGTTATGTTATTACCAGACGAGCAAACTTACCATATTACGTTTTACATCTGACAATTTTAACATAATCTTCTGGTGGAAATTCCTTCAAAGGAAATTTGCCACTATTATAGAACCACTGCTATTAGTCGCGCCGGTAAGATCATATTTATAATACAAGAACGATTGAAACCTTACTTCCATAAAGTTGCAAGAAACGTAAACAGGGCCGGGTCTTATAAAATAACAGGTAAAAAGATAAAATAAATTTTATACCTGGTTTAGTAGTTTCGAAATTTTTTAGTTTAGTTCGCATTCTTTTCTTAAACAGTGTAGTTCTATAACTTAGATCGCATTTTTTTTTTATTCTAAACGTGCTAAAAGTGCGGCGTTCTTGGCAAGATAATGATCATTGTGGCTCCGGTAGCGGAGCTAATTTTAAAAGAAAACATTTATCGCCCGATGCTAAGCAAATTGTTAAAAGTGTGTATGATTCTTTATTGAATAAGGGTCTTAATATAAATGTAGCCGCAGCCGAAACGTCTCCATTAACGAAAACTCCGTTGCCTGCAGTTAATGATATTGTGTGCGCCAATTTAAGCCAAAAAAGTCCGTAGTGATTCTGGTAAAAGCAAATGTGTTGACGAAAGCAACAAAGACTTAATTCGAAGCAAAATGTATGCTATGTATGAAGGGCAAACTGTGCCTGTATTGTATTCATTGCAACAGCGGTTAAGGAAAGATGAAACCAATATTCTTTGGGATTTGCATATCGGACCATTAATAAAAGACAAATATTAATGGAATCACAACGATTGCGACGATGGCAGTTTGACTACTTAAACTCTATAAAAAAAAATACAGATTAGAAAATCGTCCTATTA
Source organism: Cosmopolites sordidus (assembly GCA_031761425.1). Lineage (NCBI taxonomy): Eukaryota > Metazoa > Arthropoda > Insecta > Coleoptera > Curculionidae > Cosmopolites > Cosmopolites sordidus. Next base: position 715,018 of record JARFXV010000268.1, on the reverse strand, counting down.
TCTACCTTGATGAAGCATGGTTAGATACATCAAGAAAATGCCAAACCAAAGCCCCAGCAAACAGGAAAAATAATCACAATTTTACATGCTGGTTCCGAAGATGGATCGGTTCCAAATTGTTTACGGTTGTTCTCCAAAAATATTAAACATTCGTCTTTGAACTACCATGACGACAGCACAGCAGAACTTTTTGAAGATTGGTTTATAAATAGCTTTTTGCCCCATAAGCCCAAGGAAAGCGTAATTGTAATGGATAATGCTAATTATTACAGCCGGCAAGAAAATAAAGTCCCTGTTGCAAATAACACTAAATGGGAAATTCAGAACTATATGTCAAAAAACGATGAAGGCCTCTTCAGCATACTTCCAACTTTCACGGTCATGGGCTTTCCTCTGCCACTCGGGTCCAATATACTCAACGATGTCATCAATCCATAGTGCTTTCGGTCTTCTTCGCGGACGTTTACGATCAAGCGGTATCCACTCCAGGATTGCCTTGGTCCATCTGTCGTTCCATCGCCTCGCTATATGGCCTGCCCATCTCCATTTCAATTGCTTTGCTCTTCCAATGATGTCACAGACTTTTGTTTGTTCCCTGATCCATGCGCAGAACTTTCTGTCTCGTCTTGTAAAGCCGAGCATACATCTTTCATATATATATATATATATATATATATATATATATATATATATATATATATATATATATATATATATATATATATATATAGAAAATACATATAAAAAATGTGATATTCTAGAAATATTAAAGATATTTAATATTAAAAAGGAATATGTCTGTGACACCATTGTTGCCGATATGGGACATACGGTTTTATGCCTTCCCCCGTATTACTGTATTTTTAATCCAATTGAGCATATCTGGCATGAGGTAAAATTGAATGTTAGAGCAGAAAACATTTCTCCGACTCTAAATGCAATTGCTGCAACATTAATTAGGAAGATTGTAGATAGTATTCCCAAAGAAAGTTGGATAAATTCGATTAACCATGTTATTAAAATAGAAGATTCCTATGTATCATTTACTACTAATATAGAACCCCTTAGTATTAATATAGATCAAAATGACAATGAGAGCGAAACCGAATTAAATGTATAATTGAATTAAAGTTTTTTTTACTAATTAAAATAAAATTAGTACAATAAAAATTATAATTTTTATTGTACTAACAAATTAAAAATACACAAACCAATAAACAATGTTTTAGTCATACATAATAATAATAATAAGGAGAAGGGTATATAATAATAACAAGGAGATTTGCTCAGTTCTCTCTGGTTCTGTATCGCCATGAACGCATTTTCAAACCGACTGAAGTCCACCAAATATGGTTTTGGCTTGAAATACAATGGTGAACCTATATGGCTAAACCATTTCCTCTACGTAGACGATCTGAAATTATTTGCCTCATAAAACAGTCACCTACAACAAATGTTAAAAATAGTGGAAGAATTCTCCAATGATATATGAAGCCAATTTGGACTGGACAAGTGTCGTATATTAAACATCAATATAGAAAAACTGCTGAACAATGCTTCTGAGACACAGAACGGACAAAAGATCGAGATAATAAGTGCTGTAGATACATACAAGTATCTGGGTATGAAGCAAGCATGCCGAATTGATCACGGCTTACCTGTCAATTTATCAAAAGAGTGAGACAAGTTTTGAGCAAAGACTTAAATAGCAGAAACATGTCTAAGGCAGTCAACATCTATGCATGTTCGGTGCTAAACTATTCGTTCGGGATAGTTAACTGGAGCGCAATTGACGTACAAAATTTGCAACGTAAGATTAGGACACTGTTCACAAAATCGCAGAAACCCCACTCTAGAAGTGCAGTGGAACGCACAACATTACCGCGACAACAAGGAGGGGGGATTAGTCGATATTAATAAGCAACTGAACCAACAAATAGGAAATCTGCGGAAATAATTCTTGCAGCAGGCGGAAATGTCTATGCTACATAAAGCATAAAGCCAAGCTGATAGATCAACACCACTGCGACTAAACGAAGATCAAGTCCAAGTCTATGTAAAAACAGAACTTGAGAAATTATAATAGTGGAGGGAAAAGCTTCTGCTCAGGAGACAATTGAATGAAGTCACCCAGGAACAAGTTGACATATTAGCGTCGAACTATTAGCTGCTGGACAGATGATTTCTACTGGCAATACAAGACCAAGTTATACCTGCCAGAAATTGCCTCAAGTACATAGTTCGGGACGGGTGTGGTGGATGATCGATGTAGATATGGGTGCCTGGTCTCCGAGACAATCCAACATATGACGGGGGGCTGTAAAGCATTTGCAGCAACATAATATAAAGAAAGGTACGACGCAGTGGCGAAGATCATTCATCAAGAATTGGCAATAAAACTGCAGGTAAAGGAATCAGAAAAAGTCCCATACTACAATTACAATCGGCAACCAGTTCTGGAGAACAACCGTTATAGAATGATATTGGGACCGAACAGTGCTTACCGAGCAGAAATTAAATAACAATAGGCCCGATATTGTTGTGATCGATAAAATTTCAAGAAAAACATTATTTATAGATATAGCTATTCCAAAAAAACAATAATTTAATTCAATTCTTCTATTGGAACCTTTGGTGTGAAACACTAAACTTGAAGAGATTTACCACTAAATACCAAAACACTTTTTTGAACCGCTCGACACACATTTCGCTAACCATGTTAGCATCATCAGGAGATGATTAAATCATCTCATCAAAAAAGTGTTTTGGTGTTTAGTGGTAAATCTTTTCAAGTTTAATAATTTAATTGCAAAACATACTGAAAAAATTCTGAAGTATAAAGAGCTTCAAGAACAGATGAAAAGACAATGTGATATGAAGTGCGTCGAAACAATACCTATCATACTGTCATCAAGTGGAATCATACCAAAGAACTTGGTAAGGAATATTAAAATATTTAGCCTCAACGATCACCTTTTTAGACCCATGCAGAAGTCTGTATTGCTTGAAACAGCTCGAACCGTTCGAAAGTTTATGGATAACAATAGGAAACCAAAGACATCCACCGTCACCACTACAACCGTGTGGTCCGAAAACATGTAAAGGGCCCCCATAGAGTTTAATCCTTCAGTGCGGGGGTGTGGGCTGTACTCCGGTTTTGTTCGGGTGTGACTTGTGCCTGGTTTGTTCTTGTGTTGTAGGGCCGGTCCTTAGGAGTGCAAATGCCTTTAGGCTAAATCACAATAATAATAATAATAATAAGGGAAATGTTCAGAGTCAACATTCAACACTTTGTAACATACAACAACTAGCACCAGAAGAATCCTACAAATATTTAGGAATACCCCAAAAGCATAAACTTGATCATAACCAGTTAAAGAAGGACTTTTCCACTCTATACCAAAAGAGACTTACAAAACTTTTAAACACCAAACTGAACAGTGGAAACCTCATTAGAGCGATCAACGGTTGGGCAGTGCTAATTCTGACATATTCTTTTGGCATTGTTAAATGGTCAGAAACTGACCTTGATGAATTTGATAGGTTGACACGCCGAACATTAACAAAGTTCCGATGCCTGCATCCAAACTCATCTACGAAAAGATTATACATCCCAAGAAAGCTGGGGGTAGAGGCCTTGTAAACGTAAAAAATCGCTGTCTCAATCAAGAAAATAGAATGAGAAAACACTTCATTGATTCAAACAATACGTTAATTAAATTGGTTGCAAATGAGGACCGGGGTTTCACCCCACTGAACCTAAATAAACAAAATCGCATTGATAGTAGAACAACACTCACGGATTGCGTTCGAGAATGGAAAGGACAAACATTGCACGGAAGGTTTCCTAAGTCACTCGAAGATGACAAACATTGACGAACAATTGTCTCTGAAGTGGTTGACCGATGGACTCTTGTACCCAGAAACAGAAGGTTTCGCGATATCTATTCAAGATAGGGTAACAAGAACAAAAAACTATGAAAAACACATACTGCATTTGGACGTAGTCGATAAGTGCAGGAAATGCGGTACTTTGGGGGAAACAATTGAGCAGCTTATTGGCGGTTGCCCGATCCTTGCTCCTAATGCTTATTTAGGACGGCATAACCAGCTGGCAAAAATTATACATCAACAAATTGCAAAATAATACTCGCTATTAGAAAGCGCACCTCCTCCATATTATAAGTACTCGCCTTCTCCTGTACTTGAATCATCCGATACCATTCTTTACTGGGACAGACCAATCACTACTGATCGAGCGGTTGATTATAACAGGCCGGATATTGTTCTAATCAACAAAAAGGACAAGAGGGTTTTTATAATTGACATCGCAGTGTCGCTATCTCACAACATTAGAAAAACTGAGATAGAAAAATCCACAAAGTATGAAAATCTGGCATACGACTTGAAGAACCAGTGGAAACTGAGTAAGGTAGATGTAGTGTCCTTCGTTATATCCGCCGAAGGCCTGATAAGTAAGAGATTTTCAAAGAACCTCGAGAGCCTCGGTATCTCGAGATCGATTGCCATAGTGGGACAGCGTGCCGTGCTCTTGCAGACGTGTCACATTGTTCGTAAAATATTATGCTAGGGTGAGAGGAGCTGAATTGCTTTTTCATCTTGGCATTGGAATATCGGCCAGCATGAGCTGAGATTCTACAGTACGGATGAGCAGAATAATAATAATAATAATAATTAATCGCTGCAGCGATGATCCACTTCCAGGGTGGAAATCATCTCTTTATAAGGAATTTATACGAAGACACCCAGAACTAGATATCACTGAACAAAACATAGCAGACAGAAAAAACGTTATAATCAAGAAATGTTATCTAACCACCACGCGATGAGATAAAGAGAGAAGTGGCTAAAGCCATACATCAAACAATGCCATTAGGCACAGAAGCGGTTGAGGTTCTTGAAACTATTCCAGAAAACATCAGAAGCACAACAGCAATACCAGAAACATTCAGAAACACTCCACCAACAATACAGCAAGATAAAAGCCAAAACCGCAATTTGGATACATTAAAAGATATTAAAGAAAAATTCTTCAGTAATATGGTATTTTACGAAGGAACTGATCCCCTTAATAGACCTGTTATTCCGGTCTTGAAAAATATTCATAAAGCCAAAGAAAATTGTACCGGGAATGAATCTAGATTGAGGGAGTTTCTTAAAACAAATTCTGATATATATGACACGCAGTTAGCATTGTATTGTTCAGCTATTACTATAATAGAACTTAACGGACAACATACATATTATCCTAGCACAGTAAGACAAGATCATCTTAAGCAAACCCCTCAGTGGAAGAGAAGATTGGAAAAAAACAGAAGATTTACGTGGCAATGCAGATATAATGAAAGAATACTTGAAAGGCCAGCCATTTAGAAAAGTGACCGAAAAAGCCAAAGCCATAGCCAAAAGGGCAATGATAGATATACGTATTAAGGAACAAGTAATTTCATATATAGACCAATGTAGACAAAAAGCAAAAGCTAAAGGAGCAAGGTTGCGTAGATATAATGAGAATAAAAAAAAGGAAGGAGCAAAACGCACACTTTTATAAAAATCAGAAATAATTTTTTCGAGATCTTGAAACGAATGAACTTAGTAAATCTAATACCCAAAACATCGACCCAACAATATGTTACGAATTTTGGAAAATAACTTGGAAAGTATCGGAGGGGTACAACACATCAGCAGCCTGGATCTCAGATATCGAAAGCCTGCAAGAAGGCTTACGGGAAATGAATGTGGCTGAATTTACAACAGAAGAGGTCCGTAACGCCATTAGAAAAACCCAAAACTGGAAAGCACCAGGGCCAGATAGAATCCACAATTTCTGGATCAAATATATAGATGCCATACATGATAATTTATCACGTTGCTTCAGTAAAGCACTAACTAACCCCGAATCTATTCCGCAATTTTTATCTGAGAGTAATACATATTTACTACATAAGAAAAATGACAAGATGCAGCCAAATAACTATCGACCTATAACTTGTCTTTCAGCACTTTATAAGTTACTTACATCATTAGTAAACGAAAAAATATATCATCACTGTTTAGATAATAATATCCTAGAAGAACAACAAAAAGGATGTGTAAGACAATCTGCGGGATGTAAACACCAACTTACTATAGATGCAATTGCCCTGAAGCACGTCCGGAGAAAAAAGCGTAACCTTAACTTATGTGACATTGATTACAGTAAGGCCTTCGACTCTGTCCCTCATGATTGGCCAGTTAAAGTTTTGGAAATTTACAAAATCTGCCCTAAAATCAGAGCAATGCTTACTCACTTAATGAAGTCTTGGAAGACAAATATATGGATATCGGGAGAAAATGCTGGAAGAGTCAACGTTGAGAAGGAAATTTTCCAGGGAGATTCTTTGTCGCCAATCTGGTTTTGCCTGGCCCTAAATCCTATGTCCACGATTCCCAATCAGTCTGCAAGCGGGTTTAGGTTCCAGTTAACAAACAGCAGAAGATTATCACATCTGATATATATGGATGACCTAAAACTGTACGCAGAGTCCCAGGGCAAACTCCAATCGCTTATTAAAACCGTAAAAATATTCAGCGATGATATTAAGATGTCCTTTGATCTAGATAAATGTTCTATCGTCAATATACAAAAAGGACAAGTTAAACAAAATCAGGAGTCATTCTGTCATATTCACTCATTGAAACCGGATGATACCTATCGGTATCTGGGAATAGCACAAAATCAAATGCTAAATCATACGACACTCAAACATGAGTTTCAAGTTAAATATAAGAAAAGAATAACGAAACTTCTTAATACAAAACTCTCAAGGGGGAATATGTGTAAGGCAATCAACACATGGGCAGTACCGATGTTAACATATTCATTTGAAGTGGTCAAGTGGTCAAACACAGAACTGGAAGAGCTAGACTGCATGACTAGACGACTTTTAACAAAATTCCGTTGTTTGCATACTAATTCTTCTGTGTTGAGATTATACATTCCTCGAAAATATAGAGGTAGAGGGCTTATTAATATCAAAGAATTATGTCTTAGTCAGGAAAAAAAACTTCGCCAACATTTTCTAAGTTCGAAAGATCAACTTATGAGACTTGCAACTCAGTTTGATCACAATTATACACCACTAAAACTGAGCCATGCAAACTATACTATCGAAACAGGGACAATACAAAACAACATAAATCCCTGGGAACATAAATCAATCCATGGTAGATATGTAGAATTATTAAATGGCAATACTACTGATAAGAAAGCTTCTCTGCTCAGGTTAGACGAGAATCAACTATATCCGGAAACGGAGGGTTTTGTTATTGCTATTCAGGATAAAGTCATCAAAACTAATAATTACAAGAAATATATCCTTAAAGAAAACACTGAAGATGTATGTCGAATGAATGGTAAAATAGGGGAGACTGTTGAGCACATAATTGGTGGATGTCCTACTTTAGTAGAAAATGCATATTTAGGAAGGCATAATCAGCTTGCTAAAATAATCCATCAAAAACTGGCACTTAATTATGGTCTTTTACCAACATCTACTCCGCCGTATTATAAATACAGTCCTCAAGCTGTTCTGGAGTCTGACGATGTGCTGCTCTACTGGGATAGACCGATAACTGACAGGGCTTACAATAGACCAGACATAGTCTTAATAAATAAAAAAGAAAAGTGGGGAACAATTATTGATATTGCCATACCACTGTCTCATAATATACATAAAACGGATGTGGAAAAGGTTTCTAAGTATGAGAATCTTACTTACAGAATCTTCAATGAATTGAAGAACATCTGGCAACTTGAAAAAGTGAACATCGATCCTTTTGTAATTTCCGCAGAGGGATTGGTGAGCCACAGGTTCTCTAAAAGTTTAACAAATTGTGGACTAAATAGAAATATCATAAAAGTGGGACAACGGGCTATATTGTTGCAAACCTGCCACATAGTTCGAAAATTGTTGTCTTGATGCCAACGGAATACTGGGTTATCATAAATGTATCCCCAGGCTCCGAGCCGATCCAACATCGCGAGGGAGGAATCGGTTTATGGTTTCCAGCTTTTTGAGCTGAGAGAGTGATACCAAGTCGATGAGAATAATAATAATAATAAGCATAGGGCAGGGATAGGCAGGGGGCAGATACTCCGCAGGAGGCGGATAATCCGCTTGGTGAGTGGCGCCACCACCTTCCCGAGCTGAGAGGAGTAAACCTCTGGAAAAAAAAATCCCCAAGCTCAAGGTGGAAATCCATCGTGCCGAGGAGCTGAATGGCACAGGGTTAAAATGTCTCGAACGACGTCTCCGGATACCTAGCGCCCTCCGGTAGTAAATAGCTTTCCTAAGGTAAATCGGGGCTCTGCCTTGGGTGACCGTTTTTCCCTTGAACCCAAAAAATTTTTTTATGGCTTTTTATGGACTGAAACAGATAATGGTATTATACAAGACGGTAGGGTTTTGCGGACAAGAACCCTTCGGAACCGTCGGCAGAATTTGTCCGGGGTTGGTGAATCTGGAGCGAGTGGCAGTTCTCAACTCTATGGCACCACAAGAATGGCAACGAAAAAGGTACCCGAGCAACAATTTGAAAATCAAAGACTCGCACCACCGAGCACTTCATCACAAGATCAATGCAGAATGCAGATTAATAATGAAATGGAAGGTAGAGAGAAGGTAGGAAAAACCAAGGTAGAGATAGTGCCTTTCGTTATATCCGCCGAAGGCCTAATAAGTAAGAACTTTTCAAAAAATTTGAAGAACCTTGGTATCTCAAAATCGATTGCCATAGTGGGACAACGTGCAGTACTCTTGTAGACATGCCACATTGTTCGTAAAATTTTATGCTAAGTGAGAGGAGTTGAATTGTTTTCTCATTTTGGCATTGTAATATAGACCAGCTTAGGCTGAGATGCTGAGTTCAGTAGGAGGATAACCATATAATAATAATAATAATAATAATAATAATAACTCGGCTGTCTGAGCAAAACTTAGCCGACCGTAACAATCTAATTTTAAATAAAAAGTATCTCACCGAAACAGAACTAATGAATGTCAAGAGAGAAGTTGGTATTGAATTACACCAGAACGTTACATATCAGCAACATGAAGAAGATAATATAGGCGTACTCACCTTAACCACAGAGGCCCAGCCTATAGAACAAACTCCTAATTTTCCACCGGAGGCCTCACCGTCTAGCAATGAGGAAGTGACCTTACAACAGAACTTGTCTAATGTACGAGAGAAGTTTTACAGTAATTTGGCCCATTTTATTGGGTCAAATCCACTAAATAGACCAAAAATTCCAATACTGCGAAATATTACAAAAGCTCGTATTACTCTAATGCAGATCAATAAAGTTCTGGAATCACATCTGGCTGGGATACTAGATCTGTGTGATATACATCTTGCGTTGTACTGTGCAGCAGTGACTGCGATCGAAATTTCAGGCCAAAAAACATACACCCCCAGTGCGAGCAGGCATAATTTCCAGAAAAATACGCCTGCCTGGAAAACACGCCTTGAAAACAATATCGATGATTTCCGAAGGAAAGTCAACGTCATCTCAGAATACCTTTCTGGTAATCGATCAAGTAAAGTAATGAAAAACATAAAAACAATTGCCAATAAATCTGGCATTGGCTTCGACGATCCAAACTTCTCCGAAAAATTATTGGATCTTAAAGATCGGTTTAGACAGAAAGCTAAATCTAAAGGGGCTAGGCTAGCAAGATATAACAAGCTAAAAAACGAAAGTACCAAAATTCAGAATTCATAAATAGTCAAAAGAAATTTTATAGAGAGCTCGAACAAGGCAGTAGTAGGTCAGAACTTGAGAATGTGGACATGTCCTCCTTTGCAGAATATTGGCAATCGGTTTGGAAAAGATCAGATGACCATGAAAAAGCGGCACCTTGGATTAAAACAATTGAACAGCACACAACTGCTCTCCCAGAAATGGAGTTTAACGATTTCACGGCGACTGACATTTGCACCGCCGTCAAGAAAACTCATAACTAGAAAGCTCCTGGACCAGATGGACTACATAACTTCTGGATTAAAAACTTTACGGCGGCCCACCGCCCACTTGCTAGTGCATTTAAAGAGGTAATGATAATTCCCGAATTTTTTAATGGAAGGCAATACATATCTTCTGTACAAAAAGGGTGATGCTAAGCAACCCAATAACTACAGACCCATCACGTGTCTGTCAGTATTTTATAAATTGTTGACAGCCCTAATCAATGAAAAAATTTACAAACATTGTGATGAAAACAATATTTTTGAAGAAGAGCAGAAAGGATGTATAAGAGCAAGTATGGGATGCAAGGAACAGCTAACGATCGATGCTGTAGTTCTCGAACAAGCGCGGAAAAGAAAACGCAACCTAAACATCTGCTATATAGACTACAGGAAAGCCTTCGATAGTGTTCCACACGATTGGTTACTAGAAGTCCTGAAGATTTATAAAATAAGCCCTCCCATCATTAACTCCTTAAGGTGCCTGATGGGGAAATGAAAAACAAATCTCTTTATCGATCAACAATGTATTACAACTGCGAATATCGAGAGAGGAATTTTTCAGGGAGATTCCCTTTCTCCAGTTTGGTTTTGTCTAGCCCTAAACCCTATGTCTACATTACTGAACAACAGTAATATAGGATATAAACTAAACATGAGGAATCCACGAAAGCTCTCGCATCTACTATATATGGATGACCTTAAACTCTAGGGAGAAACTAGAGAAAAACTAAACTCCTTAATAAAAATGGTCGAAGAATTTAGTAGGGATATCAAGATGTCATTCGGACTTGATAAATGCTCTACCATTAGCATTCAAAAAGGAATAGTCAACAATCAACATTCAACACACTGTAACATACAACAACTGGCACCAGAAGAATCCTATAAATATTTAGGTATACCTCAAAATGAGAAATTTAACCATAGCCAGTTAAAGAAAGACTTTTCTACTATGTACGAAAAGAGGCTTACAAAACTTTTAAATGCCAAACTGAACAGTGGAAACCTGATTAGAGCGATCAATGGATGGGCACTGCCAACTCTGACCTATTCCTTTGGTATTGTTAAATAGTCAGAAACAGACCTTGATGGACTGGATAGATTAACACGTCGAACATTGACAAAATTCCGATGTCTGCATCCAAATTCATCTATGAAGCGACTGTACATTCCAAGGAAGTTGGGAGGCAGAGGCCTCGTGAACATTAAGAACCTTTGTCTGAACCAGGAGAGTAAGATGAGAGAACGCTTCATTAATTCAAGCAGCACGCTAATGAAGTTGGTTGCTAAGGAGGACCGGGGTTTCACCCCGTTGAACCTAGATAAATTGAATCGTGTTGATGGTAGAACAACACTTACGGATTGTGTCCGTGAATGGAAACAACAGACGGTATCCAAAGTCACTCGAGGATATACCATTGTCTCTAAAATGGCTGACCGATGGGCTATTGTACCCAGAAACAGAAGGTTTTGAGACATCTATTCAAGATAAGGTAGTAAGAACACGGAACTATGAAAAGCATATACTACACATGAATGTTGTCGACCGATGTAGGAAGTGCGGTATAGTGGGGGAAACGATTGAACACCTTATCGGTGTATTATAAGTATATATTATAAGTACTCACCTTCTCCCGTATTGGAATCATCTGATTCAATCCTATACTGGGACAGACCAATCACAACAGATCGAACGGTCGATTATAATAGACCAGACATTGTTCTAATTAGTAAAAAGGAGAAAAAGGCTTTTATAATTGACATCGCAGTGCCACTCTCTCATAATATCAGGAAAATCGAGTTGGAGAAAACCACTAAGTATGAAAACCTTGCGTACGATTTGAAAAACCAGTGGAAACTTCATAAGGTAGAGATAATGCCTTTCGTTATATCCGCCGAAGGCCTAATAAGTAAGAACTTTTCAAAAAATTTGAAGAACCTTGGTATCTCAAAATCGATTGCCATAGTGGGATAACGTGCAGTACTCTTGCAGACATGCCACATTGTTCGTAAAATTTTATGCTAAGTGAGAGGAGTTGAATTGCTTTCTCATTTTGGCATTGTAATATAGACCAGCTTAGGCTGAGATGCTGAGTTCAATACGAGGATAATAATAATAAACTGTAAATGTGTAAAATTACAACAGATCGGACGGTTGACTATAATAGGCCGGATATTGTTCTAATTAACAAAAAGCAGAGGGGAGCTTTCATAATTGACATTGCGATACCACTCTCTCATAACATCAGAAAAACTGAAATGGAAAAGGTGACGAAGTACGAAAATCTTGCAATTGATCTGAAAAATCAATGGAAACTCCAGAAAGTGAGGGTGTTACCTTTTGTTATATCCGCCGAAGGCCTAGTAAGCAAAACCTTTTGCAAAAATCTGGAAATTCTTGGTGTTTCAAAATCGATTACCACAGTAGGACAACGAGCAGTTCTCTTACAAACTTGCCACATTGTTCGTAAGGTACTAAGCTGAATGGGAGGAGCTGAACTGCTTTCTCATTCTGGCATTGTAAACCCGACCAGCCTAGGCTGAGATGATCGATGAATCATGTTTGTGATAATAATAATAATAATAATTACCACTCTCCATAACATCAGAAAAACTGAAATGGAAAAGGTCACGAAGTACGAAAATCTTGCAATTGATCTGAAAAATCAATGGAAACTCCAGAAAGTTGAGGTGTTACCTTTTATTATATCCGCCGAAGGCCTAGTAAGCAAAACCTTTTCCAAAAATCTGGAAATTCTTGGTGTTTCAAAATCGATTACCACAGTAGGACAACGAGCAGTTCTCTTACAAACTTGCCACATTGTTCGTAAGGTACTAAGCTGAATGGGAGGAGCTGAACTGCTTTCTCATTCTGGCATTGTAAACCCGACCAGCCTAGGCTGAGATGATCGATGAATCATGTTTGTGATAATAATAATAAGTCACTCCTAAGTCACTAGAAGATGACATCATTGGCGAACAATTGTCTTTGAAGTGGCTGACTGATGGACTCTTGTGCCCAGAAACAGAAGGTTTCCCGATATCTATTCAAGATAGGGTAACAAGAACAAAAAACTATGAAAAGCACATACTGCATTTGGACATAGTCGATAAGTGCAGGAAATGCGGTACTTTGGGGGAAACAATTGAGCACCTTATTGGCGGTTGCCCGGCCCTTGCTCCTAATACTTATTTAGGACGGCATAATCAGCTGGCAAAAATTATACATCAACAAATTGCAAAAAAATACTCGCTGTTAGAAAGCGCACCTCCTCCATATTATAAGTACTGGCCTTCTCCTGTACTTGAATCATCCGATACCATTCTTTACTGGGACAGACCAATCACTACTGATCGAACGGTTGATTATAACAGGCCGGATATTGTTCTAATCAACAAAAAGGATAAGAAGGCTTTTATAATTGACATCGCAGTGCCGCTATCTCACAACATTAGAAAAACTGAGATAGAAAAATCCACAAAGTATGAAAATCTGGCATACGACTTGAAGAACCAGTGGAAACTGAGTAAGATAGATGTAGTGCCCTTCGTTATATCCGCCGAAGGCCTGATAAGTAAGAGATTTTCAAAGAACCTCGGGAGCCTCGGTATCTCGAGATCGATTGCCATAGTGGGACAGCGTGCCGTGCTCTTGCAGACGTGTCACATTGTTCGTAAAATATTATGCTAGGGTGAGAGGAGCTGAATTGCTTTTTCATCTTGGCATTGGAGTGTCGGCCAGCATGAGCTGAGATTCTACAGTAATGATGAGCAGAATAATAATAATAATAATAATAATGGGTTGGAAAAAGCGGCCAATAAGAGTAGATGTCAAAAAATGGAAACGGCATTGAGACTTACACAAAATATTTATAACAAAAAATGCCTATCTAAAAACACAAAACTGAGACATTATAACACAGTTATTAAGCCAGAATGTCTATATGGGGCAGAAACGCACATTTTGAATAGAAAGAGAGACATCGAGGACATTGAAAAGAAGGAAAGAAAAATCATAAGAAAAATCCTAGGCCATAAACAAATAAATACAACAACATACCGACTTCGAGAAAACCAAGAAATCAAACAATACACAGATATACATAGCGATATGAGAAAAAGAAGACTTAAGTTTTACGGACACATAAAACGGATGAATCCAAATAGGCTAACTAGACAAATAGTCGAATTTTATGAAAATAGGAGTAGAGCTAAAGTAGAAATAATTAAATGGATTGCTGCAATTAAAGAGGACCTAAGATCAGCAAATATTACGAAAAGTGAAATTCAGGATAGAGGCTGTTTCAGACACAACGTTGACGTTTGGAAGGTTGGCCAGAGAGAAAAATGTAGGAAGACTGGAACAACTTGGTCTGACGAAAGAAAAAAAGCTCATAGCGAAAGAATGAAATTAGTATGGGCGCAAAGGAATGCTAACAACAACAAACGCCTCTAATTGTACTTCGCGTGGTCCACCCGGGCCCATACGTGAATAATAATAATAATAATAATAAAAGAGCAGGGGGCGCCACCACCTTCCCGAGCTGAGAGGAGTGAACTTCTGGAGTAAAAAAAAATCCCCCAAGCTCAAGGTGGAAATCCATCGTGCTGAGTGGCACAGGGTTAAAGTGTCTCTAACGATGTCTCCGGATACCTAGCGCCATCCGGTAGTAAATAGCTTTCCCATAGTAATTCGGGGCTCTGCCTTGGGTGTTTATGGAGAAAAAAAAACAGATAAAAATATTATACAAGGCGGTAGGGTTTTGCGGACAAGAAGTCTTCGGAACCGTCGGAAGGATTTGTCCGGGGTTGGTGAGGCTGGAGTGAGTGGCGGCTCCCAACTCTATAGCACCACAAGAATGGCGACAAAAATGGCAACATCCCAACCAATAGCGTCCGCTGAAATTGTTTCGCCAGTAAGTAATCCTTTACTATCTGCGACCACCCAGGCTGGAAGGAAACGAACACGCATGAAATAGACACTTGATATAAACACATTCATCATGCGTGCGTTTTACAGAATCACAAAATTAGAAACAGATCTGACAGCATACCTTGCAGTATCCAGATATCCCAGTTACTGCACAATGCATAAAATAAGGGTCATAATAAGAAATAAACTCATTCCAGAAAAGGCTCTCGTATTGTTGCACCAAGAGGTTGCAAAGAAATTACATTTCACAGAGTCTCATATTAATGAAGATATTCAGAATTATGGAGCAAGCACTTCCACCGACGCTTCACATAATATAATCAATAATATTATATCAGAACACACATATATTTCAAATGATGTCGAATTTGATAGAAAACTAGTTCGCTCAATCCGCGAAACTATCACTACAATATTAATGGAATACCTAGGAACTAACCCAACAACAAGGCCTTATATACCAAAACAAAGTTCCACCAGACTGGCAAAGATCGTTAATATTCGAAATGACGAGATTCTCCCTGAAAAAGGCAACATGCTCAATTCATTCGAAGACCACCTACATACAGTTGTCTACTGCGCGCTTCAAACTGCAGCAGTTGTAAATGGATCTAAAATAATCAAGCAACCTTGTGAGAAAGTACCATCACAGCAGAACTCTAAAGAGGGATGGTAAAAAAAAAGATTAGATCGCAAGATTGAAAGTATACGGGCGGATACAGGCAGACTTATGGAATTTAGACGATAATCCCAGACGAGATAATCCCAGCAGAAAATTAACGATTAAAACAACCAGAATATCAGAAATATTTAGAATTCATGCTAAATATGATAAAATGAATCAGCATGTCAAAGAGGTTATCGATTTCCTAAAACTGAAACTTAAAGTATATAGTTCCCGTCTAGATCGATATAAAAAAGCGATGAGGCGTAAGCAGCAAAACTGTCTTTTTAGAAAAGACGAGCGAAAATGTTATAGAAACCTAATAGATAGAGGTTTTAACAAAAATCTTGTGGGGAGTCCTAGTACACCATCCAGCTAAGCTATACAGGTATTTTGGTCCTCGATTTGGTCAAATAACGGCCAATATTACAATCAGGCCGGTAGGCTGCGTGAGGAAGAAGCAAATACGAACACAACTGAACAAATGACTTATCCTGAAATTACTATAACTGTACTACAGAATATTATAAAGAACCTGCATAATTGGAAGGGCGTTGGAACTGACAACATTCATAATTACTATCATAGTAAGGTATTTTAATGAGTTATAAGAGAACCAAAAGAAATTCCTCAATTTCTTATTTAAGGTAAAACATATTTACTCCCCAAAGGAAACGTCTCTAATAACCCAGCGAAATACCGGCCAATTACATGCCTTTAAACGATATATAAACTACTGATATCATGTTTCACAGTACTACTCACAGGACATATAGATAAACATGATACACTAAATGAAGAGCAAGACGGTTATCGACAGGGAATGCAGTGATGTAAAGAACAACTTATAGATTCAGTTATATTGAAACACGCTCGGAAGAAAAATCGAAATGTATTATGCTGTTATATTGATTATCAGAAGGCTTCCGACTCAATTCCACACTCTTGGCTAATTAAGATACTAACTCTATACAAAGTTCACCCAGGTTTAATAAACACACTTCAAGAACTGACGAAGGAATGACGCACCACCAAGACTGAGGAAATCAGGGTTACAAGCGGTATATTTCAGGGGGACTTGCTGAGCCCTCTGTGGTTTTGCCTAGCACTAAATCCACTCTGTACTATTATTAACAGGACGCAAATCGGATACAAACTACAAAATCAAAATATATCGCACCTGCTGTACCTGGATGATTTAAAATTGTATGCATCATCGCCACCGAAATTGCAACAACTCATTCAGGTTGTAGAGAACTTTACAACTGATATTAACATGCACTTTGGATTAGATAAGTGCAGAACCATTACCATAAAGAGAGGATCTAAATTAGAGATGACAGGGTTTGTCACTGCATAAAAAGAATATATAGAGCCAATGCAGGAAGGCGAAGTATATAAATATCTTGGAATACAACAGTCCAAGAGAGTTGAACATAAACTCATTAAGGAGAAACTAACGAATTAAGAATTCACGTCCAGACTTGAAAGCATCTGCAGGTCTGATCCGCACAGTAGAAATATAGTAAAAGCTATAAACACTTTTGCTATACCAGCCTTTACATATTCGTTTGAAATTATATCTTAATCAAACACATACACCGGAAGGCTGCAACGAATAATTAGAACTACACTAACGAAATATAGGAAAAACCACCCGCACAGTAGTAAAAATGACATATTACCAAGAATTAAAGGAGGGAGATGAATTATAAATATATGAAATCTACATGAAAAACAAATATCCAGTTTAAGAACATATTTCCATCAGACAGAATGCCTGCTATATGCCAGTGTGTGTTTACCTGATGATAATTATACGCCTGTGAATCTTAAACTAATGGAACGACAAAGTGAGATCATTCAGATAACTGGAACAATTATACAAGAGTGGAAATATATGTCTCTATACAGTATACATCCCCATGATCTTGACCGTCATGAAGTCGACATGAGTGCGTCGAAGGCCTGGTTGATTTGGGGAGGTCTTTTTCCGGAGACTGAAGGCTTTATGTGTGCAATTCAGGATCAATACGTGCACACTAAGAACTACCAAAAATATATCATTAAGGATGCACGAGTATCAAATGACACGTTTAGAAGATGCCACGAAAAAGCCCGAGATTATCCAACATATTGTAGGAGCATGTGGCAGACTCTCCCAGATAGACTATCTTCACCGTCATAATCAGGTGGCCAGTATAGTCCACCAGGAGCTTGAAATCATAATAACCCTATAACAGAGCAAATTCCCTATTATAAATACACGCCGGAGGCCGTACCAGATTCAGCCGATTTCGGGTTATATTACGACCGAACAATAATAACCGACAAAACCGTGCAGTGCAATAGGCCAGATATGGACAAAAAGAAGAAAACAGCATTCCTAATCGACATAGCTGTTCCAAACACACACAACATTCAAAAGACGGCTGAAGAAAAAGTACACAAATATACAGACCTCAAGTTAGAAATAAAGCAGATATGGAAGTTGAACAACTGGCATTATACCCAAGAACCTGAAAAATAATAACATTTCTGAGACTAAAAGAAAACCTTTGTAAAATGGTTGTAAAAAAATTTAAAAAAAGTTGTTTTGGTTACGGCCCGCATTTTATTGAAAATCCAGAAAATTCTTGGAGGATTGCAGATGCATTTAGGATAATTTAACAATATTTTATTTTTCTCAAAATGATTCAGAAGTTAAACCACTCCGGTTTTTTTATTGAGATTTATTCAGGCAATTAACATTTTGCCAAAGGGCAACGAAATATCTTAAAACGGACTATACGTTTTATGATTTTAGAACCATGTAACATAATATTTGTAGAATTTTTATGATGAGGGATTGTTCAAACAAAAATACTTTATACCTACCGAAACTGCAAAGAAAGTTCCTTTTTTTCCATCTAATACAGCGTTTTGAAATCTTCTGAATCGTCAATTTGATGGGGCCCTGACAATAATGTTTTCTGTTTAAGATGACAAGATACTTAACATCATTTCGTTATTTAACGTTGATTATCAATTTTTGGTTATTTAGATCTATCCCAATTCAGTTTTTGTATTATTATGTAGGCCTCTGAAGGTATTATTTAAACATAAAATATATTTTTACGATCATATATTCTTACGTTACCGCATAAATTGGGTTTGTTTTGTTACAAAAAAAGAAAACTTACATATTATTCTCATCTAATGTCAAAGTTGAAATTACTGGAAATTTTTCACATCATATTACTTTTTGCACATCATTCAAGTCACCCCGATGGATTAACTCTTTAAAATGTCTACCGTCCAAAAATCAACGGGTAAAATTGCTCGTATCCTTTGTACATGATAAGGACTAATTGCTTTTTTATTGTCCTATGTACAATCCAATGGGAAACTTTAATTTGTCGAGCAACATCTCAAGTATTTCTTGTAGAATTATCTTCGAGTTGTAAAATTTGTTCTTCTCTTTCAGGATCGATTTTTCGTTGAGGCCCATATTGTTGAAATTTTGGAACCACACTACCCTTATCCAAAAGTCTTTGAGGAACTTGGACAAATGTTTGCTGATCTGGAGGCGGCCTTTTGGGATTTCGTTGCCTGTAAATACGTTTAGCTCTATATATAACATTTGCTTCCTAGTACATTTTTGGATTATAAATCAAACTTAAACACACTCATTCACTAAAATAATAATGAACACTGAAATAACTTTTGTCGCAATTTTGAAATAACAATCTTCGTCGTGGAGATATTGTAACGTTGCCACATCCTTCAGGACTATTCTAGGGCATCATTCTTAATTAAAAAATAAATAATAACAATACTCATTAGCTTATTTGTACTTTTTTCCTTAAATAATAACCAATTAATATTTGCCAAATGGGTTTTTCACATATTTTCTTAAAATGTTAATTCTTATCATAGCTTTTCGGTTGGTGATTTAGTAAATATTTATTTATTTTTCCCAGCAATTTGGATCCTTGTTGTACGGTACTTTTTAAGTTTAACTTTCAGATCCCACGTTTCTATATTTCTTAGTTTCAATTTTATCCATAAACTATGGAACTGAATTCATTTTAATCACCGCGATGATGCGGCGATTAAATATGGTAAACGAGATATCTCTACACCTTTAAATCTTGATAACCAGGTCCAAAGCTGTATTATATCATACTACTATAGCTTGTATGATTCAATATGAATTTTATAATTTTTATTCGATTTAAGTATGCTATTGTTTAATCACGATAATATTAACAATACGATGATAAGATATCCGTTACTTTGTTCTAATTTAATGAAAAAATAAAAATTGATTGTTTAAAATACTCGATTATAAGCAAATGTTGTTGCCGGTTTTTTTTTAACGGCAAGTTTTTTGGATATGATTTATTAAAAGTAATAAATTAATACCAAAGAGATTTATATATCCCAACATTCAGAAGCTAGGAAAACCCAGGAGTTCAATGCATTCACGAGATCAACACAGTTTCCCACAGCCTAAAGAACATTTAATGTATAAAAAAATTGTTTTTAATCTCTGTGGTGCATATTAAACATTATGCTGGGTTGCTGCATACCGTTAAAAACAATAAATTCCTGTGCTGTAGCTATATATTGGCAACATTGTAAAACGATACGAAGGTTACATATATGTCAAATTTTTGCTTTGGACAGCATTTTTGTTATCAATATTTGTTTCCATAAGTTTTCTTAGAATTTTTCACAATTAAATTTTGTATACAAAAGTTTATTTAGTGTGTTATACAGTTAATAATAGTTATTATTGTTAAACTGTCCAATGTTTGTGATAAGTGCTTTAAACTTTAAGGTTAGAATTTGGTAAAGAACATATTTCCTTTGGTCAGGATTTAAACTTTAAAATGGTTTATGTAAGTATTTTTAAAAATATTTTTGAACTTTAGCGACACATTTATATTAATTTTCTCTTCATTCAATTGCAAAATACCGCATAATGAAGTGACTAAAGATTGTTAACTGTTTTGAAGGTATGTGATATTTGTATCACCGAAGAAGAAGCTGATGACTTCCATTTGTCCAGCCCTGAACATAGGTTCAATTATGCATTAAAGGAATTTGAATGTGCCAAGTAAGTTAACTTTTATTGCCATTTTATCACGCTTGAATAATATTTTATATCTGGTGTTATAGAAAAATAGTTCACTTCATTGTTGTTATATCTGTCATTACAATTGATAGTGAAACTATCTATTTTATTTGAAAATATCTTTCTTCTATGTTTAGCAACTTCCATGGAGATTGACATGATTAGTTACCATATTCCTAAAAATGAACCGTGTTTCAGATTTCTTATAGTATATGTAAATATTTGTAATTACTTTATGTGCAAGAAATGTGGTAATGTTTCGTTTCAATCCACAAAAATGGGTTGTTTATGAATGTTATATTTATACAGAGGTATATATCTCACATACACATGGCTTAGCATTCCATAGTCTCCTAATAGATTACAAGAAAGCAGACAGGGACACTGAATGGAGCACTATTGGTCAATAGGGTACTAGTAAAGTTGTTGAAATCATTTAAGATGACTTTAGGATGCACACAATTGAACTACTAATGCAAAGAATACATGTTGCCAAGTTTTGCAAGGAGATATGATTTAAACAAGGTAATCCTTTCATTGATCCAGAATCACTGGATCATCACAACCTTGGTTTATACTTTAATCAGGTTATCAGAAGGTATCTGACATTAGCGTGCTTGTTGATTTTTACACTATTGCCTATTAAATTGCAGTGTACAAATGTATTTATAAAATGTCCTGTTTTAAAATGGTATTTTAACTTCAAATTTTGAGTGGTAAAGTTTTGTTGAATCAAAGAATTTTTCTAGGTTAAAATATTAGGGACAATTTCAAGTTATCACGAAATTTTATGGAAGGAGTCAATTAATTAATTTGTTATTAGTCAAAATCATCACTTCATTTATTCTATAAATATTATTGCCAAAACTAATTTTTATATGATGGAAACATTATCAAGGTATGGGAATATACAGGTCTTTAAACAATTGCATTACACAATTATTTCAAATATCATTTGAAATATTTCATATAATTATATAAAGCATACAAAAACACCTGTTTAAACCTAGTGTTAAATACTGAGTACTTAATACATAAATGTAATAATACATGAATAAAAAAATGTTTCTGATATCTAAATAATTAGGTATAGTAATAAGTTTATTAATTAACCACATTAACTACATAGTATATATATCTTCATCAGATTTAGATGAGGAACTTTCATTTGTGTTGATTATTATAGGCTCAACTTCAACATAGACTATGTGTTGTTCTCATATAAACCATTTTCTGTTCTGTCCCTTTATTCACTTGCAGTTTTAATATTATTGGCGTTTAAAAAAGCAGTTATTTCAGCCTTTGTTGAGGAACTGAAGGGCTGTTTTTTTTTAAGTATCCTATGGTGGCTCTTTTAAATTTGAGATTAGCTGTGTTGACATCCATTTTTGAAAAATGGTGTTGTTCATTTCACCATGGTAATTGGATATCAAAGATTTTGAGGCAAACACTAAACTTGCACCTTGAACAAACCCTTTCAAAGAGTCTGCATGAATGACTATAAAACATTTCCCATCATATCCTTCTGGCTTATGGGCACTATTAACACTACTGACTTGCCAAAAATTTATTTTGTTTCATTTTGAATAAATTCAGGTCTCATCTAGGAATATAATTTAGCATCTGAATGGGCTATTATGATATTCCATATATTTGCGAAGAAAGCAAGGTCTTAAGGCAGAAATATTGTGTTTTTCGATTAATGATTTCCTATTCTCATCCTTTTTGTACTTGAAGTCTAGCTCCTTCAGGAGAGTATTGAGTAATGTACAATCCATACTGATAATTTCCTTTCTACTTAACTCCATATTGAGACTTTTGATACGTGCTTTCCTGCAAATGAAAAAATATGTTATGAGATATAAGTAAGTGCTATACTTGTATTTTCAGTTTATGAAACTGTTTATTGAAAATTAAGCTATATCATATTCTAGTTTTAGTTAACACATTTGTCTGTACAAGTCGAAAGAACATATTCCAGAAAAGAGCATCAATATAGTAGAAAATTTTTCAACACAGACGTTCGACAATCCAGAACTAGATCTCTTAAATAAAGGCCTTAATTTTGCTTTGCCGGCACCCTGCTATGGAGGATATGATAGCCGGTATTGAAACTGGTATTAAACACTTACCGGAGTCATCAAAAGCTTTCGTCAGAGAGTCATGTAAAAGCAGAATTCTAAAAATTATTTCAAATAAAAATCAAAATATGCCAAATGTTCCTAAGATTGTTAAGCATTCGCGAGAGGATTGTTTTTATTTAAAAGCTGAAAAGGGAAATAAGGTTGTAGTAATGGACAAATCTGATTACTTTGAAAGCGTTGAAAAATTAATTCAAGATGGTCCATATAAACAATTACCTAGGAATCCATTATCAAAAGTGGTTAACGAAGTCAGAAACACTTTGAAATCTTGCAACAGCCCTATTTCTCCTTCTCTGAAAAACAAACTACATATTTCAAATCCAAAAGTGCCAAGATTGTATGCTATACCAAAAATGCATAAACCACGAAAATCAATGAGATCAATTATATCAGCTATTGATTCTCAAACATACAGCTTGGCAAAATGGTTAACAAAGAAATTTAAAAATCTACCAAACCAACTACCTTCCTGTTCTGTGATAAATTCAACAAAATTCATAGATAGGGTCAAAAACACACATCTACAGGAAGGTGAGGTCTTGGTTTGCTTTGACGTATCATCGTTGTTTCCCAGTGTCCCGATTCCACATAGCTTGAAGTACCTGATGGAGTTATTCGAGTTAAATGGTTTTAATAACAAGATTGTTTCTGAGTACATCTCCTTAACGAGATTATGTATGAAGCAAAATTGTTTTCAGCTTAATAACAGGTTTTGCGAACAACAAGAAGGAACGGCAATGGGCAATGTCACCGTTCATCACCGTCACCGTCAAGCCAACCTATTCATGAGTAAATTTGAATCCGAGGCGAAAGATGAATTCAGTTATTTTCCGATGGTATGGTTAAGATATGTGGATGACGTATTTGCAATTTTTGATTTAAAAAATGAAAACTTATGAAAATGACTTATGACTTATGAAACTTAAAAAAATGAAAAGATTATTTTATTAAGAACTTAAATAGTAAATCCCAAAGCATAGTATTCATGCATGAACTCTAAAACGACAGTTTACCATTTTTGGATGTTTTAGTAAGTAGAAACAATAAAAATAGACTTTGATATTTTTAGAAAAAACACCACCACTTCGACATACATTCCTAATGATTTGAATCATAGCCTCCAAAATAAGATGGCCAGTTTAAGTTTTATGGTAAATAGATTAATCAATTTTCCTTTAAACAAAGATAATTATAACAAAGAATTAAAATCAATTAGGGAGGTATCCGAAGTAAATGGTTATTATAAGAACATTGTAGATAAATTAATTAGAAAACATAAGTTAGAAAATTATTGAAAGAATCTTCGACTTGTCAAAAGGATCAGAATACAAGTAAATTCATGGTAATACCGTTTGATGCCCAATTAACACGAGGGCTAGACAAAATTTTGAAAAAAGTGGACATTAAGGTTGTGTATAAACCATATAATAAATTAAGAGAAGTCATGGGTAATCCAAAGGATAAAGTAGATCAGCAAGAAAAGTCGGGGATTTACGAAATTAGTTGTCCAGATTGTGCTCGAAGGTATATTGGACAAACAAAAAGATCAATATTAACGAGATTTAAGGAACACATTGCCTACATTAGATATGGGAGAAATGAAAAATCTTGTGTTGCTCAACATGCAATCGAACATACCACAATATAGATATTGGAAATTTAAGACTCGTAAAAAGTGTAAATAACAATAGGGTTTTGGATGCATATGAAAGCATTCAAATAGAAAAATGTAAGAAAATCATGAACCGGGATAAGGGACCTATTCCGTACAGCCAACTTTTTCAATTATTAATGTAATGCTCGGTAAAATTCACGGTTCATGATTTTTACAAGCTTCATTAGGTAGGGTTATCATATAAATATAGCATATTTTAGCTTTTAAAATTAGATTAAATCATCTCCTGGTGATGCTAACATTGTTAGCGAAACGTGTGTCGAGAAGTTTTCAAGAAGTGATTTGGTGTTTAGTGCTAAATCTCTTCGAGTTTAGTGTTTGACACCGAAGGTTCCAATAGAAGAATTGACTTTTCCTTGATATTTTTAATGCTGCTGCAACTCTCTAAAAAATATATTACAATGTGATAATGCAAAATATGTAAAACGTGATCAAATGAACTATTCTTTACCTCTTGAATTGATGAAAGAGATTCTAAAGGTCCCCGATTCCTTTTTTCCATTTCAAAATACTCATAAACATTGACCACAAATTGTAGGGCTTGCAATTTTAGTGTTTTTCTCGACATTATCTGAAATCGCACAAAATGTTAATCTAAATATGGATACCTTAAAAGTTCACATTTCTATATTTCCGTTATTATTTCGAAACGGTTGTTTATCTTTCAGTATGTTTTAAGAATTAATGAAAATTCGGTTTTTGTATAACATTTGTAATAAAATGTCTTTAGTTAGGTTAGAATTATTGAAGGAAATAAAACTTAATGAATCTTTATAAACACTTACTGATAACAAAATAATTAATAACAGTAGTTCTTGTAATAACTTATTTTACAATAAAACTGGACTTTATAGCACAAAATTTCACTAAAACAAAATAACAAAACAAATGGAATGACCTCTTATGGTATACGAATGAATGAATGAACTTTTATGGTATATGAACAAACGCCTTTAAATTATTTGTTACTTTCTCTTTCTATCCCCTGTAACGCTATCGTAAGGAACTGCTTTTACCCGAAGACAGACGTATTGATTTTTATGTCCTTCTTTCTCGTTCAGGAAAGAAAAAGAGCGTATTGAGACAATGTCTATGATATAGGAAATTCATGACGCCATTCGATAACGCATGGGTAATTTCTCGGCGGTTCAACTTATGACTAAAATACTATGAGTATATTTTTTGAGAAACATTTTATTTACTAAAAATTTCATTTGGTCAACGTATATTCCTAAGTTTAAAAAAGTTCTGAGGTTTATGGCTAAAGAACTGATGGAGCCACGTTAGCTGTGGTGTCTGAGGCGTTATTTTCAATTTTTGCAGTCAATTGATCAAAAAGGTTTGAGTAATACTGTCCTGTTATTGTTTACCGGTTTGAAGGTAATCAATTAACAAAATGTCTTTGGCATCCGAAAAAATTGATGCCATAACTTTTTTGGTTGGTTTTGACCACTTTGGTTGCTTCGAAGCTGAACAACCTGGCTCAATTCACTCTGCGGTTTGTTGTCGCAGTTCAGAATCATAGTTGTAAACCCAAGTCTCATCCATAGTTACAAAACGACGTTTAAAATATATTTTATTCTTTCGAAAAAGGTCCAAATGTTAGAAAGTTTTACTCGAAGTCGTTTTCGATCAGAATTTAACAAAAGCGGCATCCATCTTGTACATAGCTTTCTCAAGCCCAATTTTTTTTTCAAAATATGAAACACCCGTTCAGTTGAGATGTTCATGGCCTTAGCAACTTCACTCAAAGTCAATTGTCTGTCATCCATAATCATATCATGTATAGAATTAATTATTTGTTCAGTAGTTACACTTATTAGCCGTCCAGAACGAGGATCATCATCCAGGCTTGTACGACCACGTTGAAACTCACCTGCCCACATACAAACCATTGTTTTTGAAGGAGCATGCTCCCCTAATACATTCCATTTCACTATGAATTTACATTGCCTTTAAATATTTTTCATTTTATGAAATAACTGTCAGCTGCTGTTTTTGTGCAAATGAATTGACATATCGATTTGGAACTTCGCATATATTCATACGAAGGATAACATTTCAAAATGTACTAGATTATATAGTTCTTTTACTGCTCTATAGGTGTCGCTCCGCGAACTTTTTAATTAGCCTAGTATAGCAGAACCTTCTTCAGATGTAAACTGGCTTTTGCTCTGGTTGAAGGGGCGTCTCTGCACTTACACCATGGTCTCTTACGTTTATTATTATACTTGTAACGGTGTACCTGTAACGTTGTGCTTCAATATAATTGCAAGCAGAAATTCCGTTTATCATTTTTTTTGTCGTTAACCCACGCGAGACCCATATATCGGCATTGATTGTATGATTGATTCAAAGAGTTTCTCCGATCTCTCCGAGTTGTTCTGTGCGGATCAGTTTCAATTAGCGTCAATATTTCATTATTATCAGCCTTCGGCTTCGTCCAGAATGTGGTGTATCACTCAGATTAAAATTGTTTTCACGATACTTTCTGAACCACATCCGGCATGTCAGTCCAATCGTTAAGGGCACCCACTGTACACAGCAGACACAGTTGTGGCCAATAATATAATAGTGGCGGAGCCTTATTAATATATTTTATTTAAATTCATTTTTTACAATATTTCTAAAACAATATTAACCGTCCAGAATTAATTTACCGAGTATTTAAAAGAAAGGCATACATCGTATTAGCCTGAATATAAACAGTTATTTTATTCATAATTATACGTTGATGGATATTTTAGTAGTTTTAGTTTTAGTAGTTTACTAGTAAGTAGTATAGTAGTAAAGAGTATTCTTGTTACAAACCATAAAAAACTAAAAGATGTAATTCTTTAAAATTGTTTAGTGTATATAATTTCCGAAGCTTAGAACTTTGAAGCATGGCCTTATTCTAATTACTGATTGACATATTCTTGGCAAGGAGTCGTCTAGATGTTGGCATGCTTCTACAGTTATTGAAAACCAAGTTGTCTGAATTTCTTACAACGATGTCTTCTTGTTTGCTATTTTTTTACCGGCAAGATGTCGTTTTAGAGGGTATTCTGGTCTAGAAGCCCGAATTTCGAGAGTTTTTTAAGGATTCATAAAAAAAACAATTGATATTTTTACTGTTCATTTTTTATGGCTTATGTATTCATATTTCGAGAGTGCATAAAAAAAATATATCAAAATTTCAGCAAGTTATGTGTCGTTGAAATAAGGGGGGGGGGGGGGAAGCTGTGTCCCGGTCGTCATAATATCTACCCTCCTGGTCATCTGAAAAATAAAATTTTGGATAATTTTTTATCAGTATAAATGCCAGTATCGTATGAACCAGAAAAAGTGTAAAAAATTTTTTTTTCGCAAAATGGTGGCTATTCCAAAATTAAGGTCGATTTTCCCACTAATTTTTTAACTTTCCCGAATTTTTTAAAAATATTAAAAATAAAAAATTTAAAGTTTTTGGTTCATACGATAGAGGAATATATAAAGAATATTCATGCCAAATTTTAAGTAAATCGGTCGACTAGAACTTGAGATATTATGTCAACCGCATCGAAAAAAGTAGTTTCGAGAAAAACGTGTTTAAAGTTTTACGTCAAGTTTCAGGCGGTGTAACTGATAGATGCGTACATATAACTTACATTCTCTTAATCAGCCATCCCAGCTCCATACATCGGGCCTTCTACTTCATATTGCTGATTTTCGGCGTTTCTTTCCGCAAGACGAGCAGTTCTTCCTTCTTTTGAAGTATTTGGAGATCGAACTTCAGAACGCAGAATTCTTATTTCATTGCGCCTAACAACAAACCCATGGGTTTCCAGACCAATTTTCATCCCCATAAGTTTCATTATATTTAATATGGGATTAAAGCCTTCATTGAAAATACTTACTGCTAAATAAGTAGCAATTTCAATTGTCTGAACTCCAGCATGGATGTGTTTGGGTGCAAACGTCTATATCAAAGAAGGGAGATATTCTTGAATATCCAAACTATCGAAATATGGAAAAATCGATTTTTTCAAATTTCTAGACTAGAATACTGCCTTAACTCCCTCCAAAGATTTTCGTTCGGGTTTAGATCCGGGAATTTAATATGTTTCCTCGCGAACTACTGCTTCAGCACATGAGCCGTATGTTTAGAATCATTGTCGTATTGGTTGGTCCACTGTAAAGGCATATTCTCTTTAGCGCAAGGTAGCATAATTGTCTTTAACATTAAAGTAAAGTAAATGTCTTGCCATATTTTTTTTTATCCAAAATATTGGGTCTACTCCGTTATATGAAAAGCATATTTTGATGTTACCACCACTATGCTTCACTGTGCCCAAAGTGTAACGTGGATTGTATTCTTCGTTAATACGTTTTCTCATATACAGGGTGGTCCAAAGGGTTGTTAACTTTTTGAGATGAAGTTAAAAAAAGTTGATCAATTTTGACACATTTAATCTTAAAATTTACAAAATTTTTTGGAAATTCATGTTCTGAAGATTCACTTCACTTAATCCTTCCTCTTAATACCCGAAGGTGACGAGGTGAAATTACATTTGGTGTGTTAATGAAGTTTCTCCATAATTTACGGTCCTTGGCCAGTTTAACTGCTTCCTGCCATGTTTTTCCTCTTTGAATTGTTTCTGTGATGTCCTTATTCCATGTCTTACACGCTCTTCCCCTTTTGTTCTTTCCCATCGCTCTAGCTTCCCAAACTTTCTTCGTTTGTCTGTCTTCCATTCTGTTTAGATGACCGAACCATCTCAGTTTTTACTCTTCTATTTTTGATATGAGTGCTGGTTTTTGCAAGTTGTCCCTGACTATGTTATTCCTGACCATGTCTATTCTCTTTATTCCCTGTACCTTACGAAGATATCTCATACTCTGTACCTCTCCCTGTACTCTTACGACCACTAGTTTATGTCCTTTAGAAAAGGTATTTTTAGATATCGTTGGACCTCTACCTCTTACAGAGGATGGTAATAAATATATCTTATCCCTACAAGATGATCTCACGAAATTTTCTCAAGCTTGCGCTGTTCCAAATCACGAAGCGATTACAATAGCAGAAAGGTTTACTCAAAGTTTTATATGTAAATTCGGTATCCCTAAAACAATGGTGACTGATCAAGGTAAAGATTTTACATCCAAATTACTAAGTCAGGTAGCGAAATATTTTAAATTTAAACAAGTGAATTGTACAACTTACCACCCTGAAAGTACCGGAGCATTAGAACTGAGTCATGCTACGTTAACCGATTATTTAAAACATTATATCAATAGAGATCAAACTGAATGGGATAAATGGATTGAATTCGTAATGTTTTCATACAACACAACCCCTCATACTACTACAAAATTCTCTCTTCACGAATTAGTTGAGTTGAAATTACGAATGCAAAAAGCGCATGAAATCGCTAAAAATCACGCAATTCATAGCAAAGAAATTAATATGACTTATTATGACAGAAAAATAAATAATGTAGATTTTAAAGTAGGTGATCTAGTGTATGTATTAAATGAAAAATCAAAAATAGGCCAATCAAAAAAACTAACCCCACATTATGAGGGACCAATTTTAGAAATAAATTCACCAGTAAATTGTACAGACCAAATAAAAAATAAAAAATCTAAATTACACATAAATAAATTAAAACTAGCTTTTATTCCAGATTAGTGATGGGAAATACGGATCTTTTTGAAGAGTCGGATCACCGGTTCCGAATCAATACCTGAGCCGGTTCTCGGATCCCACTGAATTTTTTCTCGCATAACTGGTTGCATAAGTTCAATAAGTTATCAGTCAGATAAACAAATACTTGGCGATAGGCTGTAGTATATATTTTTCGTACGAATTATTACAAGGCATCGGTATATCATTGAGATGAAAAAGCAATAATACACTTTTTATTGTAGTTATAGAATTTCTTTTTCATAGTTGTTGTTTGCTAAGTAGGCATAAATATGAATGCGTTTGTGTAAACAGATATGCGTAAGCATTACGATAAATTTATTTGTATTAAAATATGTCAGTAATAAAAGATATTGTATCTATTTTAGAAATATGTAATGATGTGACTGTTCAATTCTTCTATTGGAATCTTTGGTGTGAAACACTAAAGTTGAATACATTTACCACTAAACACCAAATCACTTTTTTGGAACTGCTCGACGCACGTTTCGCTAACCATGTTAGCATCATCAGGAGATTATTTAATCCAGATTAATCCAGCAGTTCAAAAAAGTCACATACGATATTGAAACGCTACAATATTAAGTAAATAATTAGAAACACGTTTTGACGTTTTGCTCAACAACATTACTAGCCGATTTAAAAATTATAAAAGTAATGAGGATTTGTAGACGTAAACAAAGCAAGCCAAGCCATAGAGAAATTAAAATTAAAAATTAGGGCACGTGCTGCAGTAAATATTCAATGTGCAGAAAATGAACAAACAGTTTTAGGAAGTGATAGTTGTGGCCTGTCTTTTCTATCGAAAAATCTTGAAAACAAAGTAATAAACATAGAAAGTTCCAGAAACCCTACATCAGCAGCTATTAATGAAATTAAAAAATATATTTAAATGAGTCCTTAATAGATCGACACGAAGACCCCTTAATATGGTAGTTGCAAAGGAAAAAATATCTGTCCAAGACTATATGAATTTGTATAAAAAAAGGATCTGTCTTATCTCTTTGGTACCATGTAAAAGAATTTTCAGTAATACTAGTTACATTGTGACAGAAAAAATAAGTCGACTGAAAACTAAAAAGATAAATGAAATCAAATGTTTACATGTGAATATGTAATTATTTAAAATTAAATTAATCTATTTAATTAATATGTGTATTATTTTATATATTATTATTCACGTATGGGTCCTGGTAGACCACGCGAAGTACAATTAGAGGCGTTTGTTGTTGTTAACCTTCCTTTGCACCTATACTAATTTCATTCTTACGCTATGAGCTTTTTTCGTCAGACCAAGTTGTTCCAGTTTTTCTACATTTTTCTCCCTAGCGAACCTTCCAAACGTTAACCTGAAACAGCCTCTATCCTGAATTTCACTTTGTGTAATATTTGCTGATCTTAGATATTCTTTGATTGCAGCAATCCATTTAATTATTTCTACTTTAGCTCTACTCCTATTTTCATAAAATTCATCCGTTTTATGTGCCCGTAAAACTTAAGTCTTCTTTTTTGATTTGATTTCTTGGTTTTTTCGAAGTCGGTATGTTGTGCTATTTATTTGTTTGGGGCCTAAGATTTTTCTTTCCTTCTTTTCAATCTCTCCGATGTCTCTCTTTCTATTCAAAATGCGTTTCTGCTCTATATAGACATTCCGTCTTACTAACTGTATTGTAATGTCTCAGTTTTGTGTTTTTAGATATACATTTTGTGATTTAGATATGATTATTCTATATATTTATATATTTAGGTATATAAAACAATGATGGATTGCAAATTTTAAGCCGCAGAACGGCGACTTTGAGCGGTCTATTTTGCATTACGGGTCCACGGATCCTTTCCCCACGGATTTGGTCCGATTCCCACGGTTCACGGATCAACGGATCTAAAAAAGACCCGAGACTCGTGCGACCCGACTACTATTATCTTTTTCTATGCGATAGGTGCGGACGGACGCAGGCAACACACACCACAAGATACAATGCCATAGTCTCTGCGTTATAGAACATAACCTTTCTGTCCTTGTTTAAGATCCAACAGAACCGAGAACCGTCTGGGATCCGATATCCGTTTATCGTAATTTTAGAAACCGGTTCATTCGGCTCTTTTAAAAGATCCGAATCTAGAAGTCGGATCAGATCCGATCCGGACATCTCTATTCCAGACACAATCTTCTGGTTCACGTATGTGTCAACTCTCAACATGTCAATACGCCTATTATATAAGAAAAATTATTTAATATTAAAATTCCATTAGTAGATCAAGCACGGTATTCTTTATATAGCTTAATTCCTTTACCAGTTTTAATAACAAAATTAATACTTTAGAAATTGCTTCGACATGTGATACAATAATATTAAATCAAAGAAATGAGATATGGAATTAATTAATTTCACTTAATTCATGGTTTCATGTATTACCTAAACCTACGGATATAACTATCACTTGTGAAAACAAACAATCGATTATTTCTTAGATAAAACTGGAATTTTTAAAATGAATGAAAACTGCAAACTCTATGCAACTTCAACTATAATATTTACCGAATCTGTTGTTGCTGAATCAAACTTTTGATCGTTCACACCCTCTATTGATTTTGATCTGGAATATTGTTACAAAAAATAACACTTCCGATAAATTACATCTAAAACCTATTGTCAAAAATCTAGATATCGATTCTTTAAATATCGCAAGCGAAAAATTGAAGAGATTGAATAAACTGGCTGACAAATTATCCAAACAAAGTATATATGACTATGTTAATAATAATTCCTATGTAGTTTATATTATTTTAACCATAATAATTTCATTCGTATTTTCTTATATTTAGGTTATAGATTATTTTTAAGATTAAGGAATTATTGTAAAAAATCGAAATCCTAGTATTAAGGCTATTGAACACTATCATACCCCGTGTCAAAAAATTATTAACTGCCTAACTTTAAACATTTGTAAAAAAATCCACTTAACATTAATGTAGATAATGTCTGAATGATTGTGGCGTGTACATATATATTTTTTATACTTTATTTGGGTTTTTCGCCACTATCTAAAACTCAAAAAATATCAAAAATACCTGTTCTTATTTAAAGAAAGAATCACTGGGTAAAAACAAAAAACCAAACGGAGACAAATTTCTCAGTGATTCTTTTTTGTAATAAATTTGCCTAACGAACAAAATTTTAAAGACATAAAAATGTTATAAAAAATTTTACAAACTTTTAACGTTAACGTTTCGGAGGGTACTCTCCCCCCGTTTTCAAAACTAAACTAAAAAATAAATTATATTAATTTGTAATATATGAAGTAATGAGTGAAAGTAAATATATTTTTTGTATATGTCAACGATACTTACATTGACAACAATAGATTTTCATGACAGTGTCATACTACCAAAAAATATATATAGGTAATGTTTACTGTGTGATTGTTTATTGTACTGATTGTGTATTCAAATATTTAAATGTGTTTAATTGTATTCTTTAGAATCGGGAACCATATTATAAAAAATATATTATATAAAAGTTTATATGACAGAGCAAAACTTGTTTGTACCGACAGTGATACACTACAAAAAGAAACAAATCACATAAAAGACAATTTAATAAATACAATTACCCAAAAAAAAAATTATAGATAAATCGTTTAAAAATTTTGATACTAGACAAAACAGACAAATTATTAATAACAATAATAATAACTCTCAAACAATTAACCTCGCAATTCCTTATATCCGCGGTATTTCTGACACAATTAAAAGAGTAGGAAATAAATACAACATAAGAAGATTTAAAACAAAAAATACTACTACTAAAATAAACTAATAAATAAAACTACTAAACTAACTAAACTAACTAAAACTACTAACTAACTAAACTACTACTACTAAATAAAAAATGGATATCTATTAACAAAGACTAAACCAAACAATATACAACAAAATACCAAAAATGTGGTTTATAATTCCCTGCGAATGGGGCAAATTCTATAGAGGTGAGACATCTAGACCGTTAGATGTTAGAGTAAAAGAGCATAAAAACCTTCTTAGAAAAGGTCGGTCGCGTTGGTGCGGCGGTAAGAGCGTCTGCTTTGCCGAATCCGCGCTGGAGCGGTAGCTGGTTCGATTCCAGCGCTCGGATGGTTATTTTTCTTTCTTCTGTCCGTTTATCTTTCCTAAATGTTTGTGATTGTTTCTAGGCAAGAGTGTAAAATCCGATTACGAATTACCTCTCGTCACGCCAGTTAAAGGCTGGGTAAGGCCGGATGCCTTCTGAGAAGTGTTCTACGTTGGTCACTCGCCAGTCGGTTGGTTTCCTGATAGACTTATGGGTAGGCACATGACCAAGGGTTTATAGCGCGAGGGGGGTGCTGGCCTGGGTTTGTCGGAAGCTGATGACCGTGGTTCGGAACCCACGTTAAGCTGTAGGTCCAGTCGCTAAATAGTTGCTGAAGCGCCTCTAACCCAAATACTTTACTTTACTTCTTAGAAAGAGCGATTTTAATAAATCTAGTATTTGTCAACACGCATGGGAATCGGATCATAAAATCAATTGAAATAATTCCAAAACGGTATTAAAAGAATCGGTAACAAAATATAGAAGATTAAAAGACACCGCTATAATTAATTTATATAAAAATAACTGTATTGCTATGCCTTCGGTAGATTTAAATTCAATATGGTTCCCGATTCTAAAGAATACAATTAAACACATTTAAATATTTGAATACACAATCAGTACAATAAACAATCACACAGTAAACATTACCTATATATATTTTTTGGTAGTATGTCACTGTCATGAAAATCTATTGTTGTCAATGTAAGTATCGTTGACATACAAAAAAATATATTTACTTTCACTCATTACTTTATATATTACAAATTAATATAATTTATTTTTTAGTTTAGTTTTGAAAACGGGGGGAAAGCACCCTCCGAAACATTAACGTTAAAAGTTTGTAAAATTTTTATATCTTTAAAATTTTGTTCGTTAGGCAAATTTATTACCAAAAAGAATCACTGAGAAATTTATCTCCGTTTGGTTTTTTTTTTTACCCAGTGATTCTTTCTTTAAATAAGAACAGGTATTTTTGATATTTTTTGAGTTTTAGATAGTGGCGAAAAACCCAAATAAAGAAAAAAAAAATGTAGATATAGAAATGCCTAACGTATCTGAATACGAAAGAGATGTAGCGATAACACCCCCGGAATCTACACGTCTAAGACGTAATAGAATTGCCAAAATTAAAAGTTGAAATTTACATTTATACATACAAAATCCCATTGCAACTTTTAATTACTCTAAGGGGGAAGGTGTAATGTACCAACCCATATAAATATTGTGTCATTTTTAAACATACTGTATATATTTATTTATTTTTGGTTTTTGAACCATTGTATAAACTTTCCCACGTTATATAAACGAAATAACGAATATAAACGTAATATTTCTAATTGAATTTGTATTTGTAAGAAGATAAGAAGGGTTGTAAACAATAACACTTGAATAAATAACTAACAATATGTACTCTTGAAACTAATGTATAGAGAGGAAAAATACAGTTTAGAAGTTGTGTTCAAGCGGAGAACTTGGCAGTAGTAATACTTTAATAAATACAGTGATATTTGACAACGCTCCAGAACGCTCCTTTTATTCCATCAAAACTATTACAAATACATCCATTTAATTATATTATTATTTAATTTATGTAGTAATGTTTCTGCTGTTCTTCAATAGCGTAGTTAGTTTCTACTGTTCTTCAATAGCGTAGTTACATAGGATTTTCTAGAAATAAATCTATCATCACCCTTAATGTAACCCTCTTGAGATTTGTTTAGATTAAGATAAGTATATAAGTGCCCACAGGAGCCAGAGAGGACATTCTGTAACTTGTCGTAGACAGTTCGACTTCGGTCTTTCTGTATCGAATACTTAGTTATTAGAGTCATAAGGAATTTTATAACACTTAATTGTTAATTTAAAAATAAAGTTTTTAAAAACAAAGATTACTTAAAATTCCATTCAATTGCGTAATGAAATGGAATTTTAAGTAAACTTTGTTTTTAAAAACTTTATTTTTAAACTAACAATTAAGTGTTATAAAATTCCTTAAGACTCTAATAACTAAGTATTCGGAATCGATACAGAAAGACCGAAGTCGAACCGTCTACGACAAGTTACAGAATGTCCTCTCTGGTTCCTGTGGGCACTTATATACTTATCTTAACCTAAACAAATCTCAAGAGGGTTACATTAAGGGTGACGAGAGATTTATATCTTAAAGCTAGGAATATCCTATGTAACTCCTCCCTCCCTAAGTTTCGAAAAATGCGGTACGATTTTTTGAAATTACAATATTTGGAGGATTAGTTTCTTGCAATTCTATATTTATTTCTACATTATTTCGTATCCTATGATATATTACAAAGTATAAAGTAAAAGCTACTCCTATCGTTAAAATTAAAAATACAATTACAATCTCTCTCCAATAAGAGTATTTATGATATGTGAGAGATTTAAAGTCATGGATTTGGAGGGCATTAATTTCTCTACTCGCCTCTTTTATTTGCGAGTGGTCAAATTTTTCTACTTCGATTGGGATTTCCATTTCATTATGGGGTATATTGAATGGTAAAACAGGTAGCTTGAGTCTAAAGTCAATGACCTCAGGATTTTGTTTTGAAAATATAAATTCATTAATTTTTATTTGGCAGCCTCTTGGAAATACAATTGAAGGCTGATTAATTATTTCTATGCTGTTCTGGTTAGGGCATTGAAAGTTGACCCTTTCTGCTTCTTTCGGAATTACTAATAAGGAATTGTCAGACATGGAAGTAATTGAGGTATGTTTAAAGGAAACTGGAACAGTTGGGCATTGGCCTTTTATATTTAACATTTGGTACAAACATGGTTCATCTTTCAAAAGCTTTTCCTGCGTACATAAGTAAAAATTTTCTATTTTTCGACATTCTTCGTTCAGCCTATAGTAGTTACTCATAGAGCTCAGTAAATATGCATTTTTTATATTGATAGTCCTATTTAGGATAGGGATAGGGTAGATTTTATATAATAAGAACGGGTCTTCTTTAATTAGCGGGGTGTGTATCGTGAATATTATCAACTAATTCTGAATGTTAACCTGTGTATGCATAGTTTGGTAGTATTTCATTATCTTATCGAATGGTATTAAATTATCACTATCAAATTCTTTTAATATTCTTGTTAAATCTTTATGTTGTAGGATTGAATGGTGCATCACACCAATCTGTGCAAAATTAATTGCTGTTTGCATGTTGTTACAGGTAGTTTCAATTTGTGAAAGTTTTAGGTTGATGTCACAAAAATAGGAAAGGTATAAAACAGTAAAAATTGATTTTTCTTTTAACTGGAGGTCCCTAAGTTTTTCTAATATTTGGGCTTGATTATGTTCTATGGTCTTTAATTGTGAATCTAAGGTATGAGATAGTTTTTTCATTACTAATTTTTGTGAGTTTAAGTCTTGGTTAAGAATGTCTTGGTTATTTTGTAGTAATTGTAAATAATTCTCATATCTGATACCATCTTCCGCATCTAATGTTCCGAAAACCCATTTTTGCGCCGAGCCTATCAAATTAATTAAACCTCGTTTATTCCTGGGTATGGAAGTTGGGTTTACGTAGAGGTTAAGAAGGGTGTTTAAATTTTTTATAGTCTCGAAAGTGCGATTTAATTTAGTTGGTATAATTGAGAGATTTCGATATTTCTAATTTCGTGGAATGTTTTGTTTAAAAATGCTGTTGTTTTCTCAAGTTGTTGAAGGCATAGTATGATGTTAGTAACATTTATGTGGTAGTGCACTGTGTACCGATTATTGATAATAAAGCTGGTCCCCTTTAGAACAGGTAGCATAGGGTTATTTACAGGCTCGATTTCGTAACTGAGAGTTAGAGTCCATGTTAAGAGCATAAAGAAGATTGTCCATCTTCGCATTGTGAATTACTAATTCGTTTTGGTGCTGGTCCTATGCTGCTTGGTTTGATTGGAACTCCAGGGGTCGAATTTGCTATCTGTTTCCAACGCTGGTGTCCAAACTGGTGATCCACACTGGTAACCAAACCGAATTTACTTTAAGGTACGTGTTATAATTCGTGTACCAAAGCTGGAGCTAAAAGTAAGGTTTTACTATACTGGATTGCCGGTTAACTGTAGATACAGAAGCGCGTTTATTCTGGTCAGTCCAAATTTTTTCGCTTTAATACTTTTTATTATTTGCGATGTTCCGGACATACAAATACACACTCCGACAATCCTACCGACTGCGCCAATTAAATGGAATTTTAAGTAAACTTTGTTTTTAAAAACTTTATTTTTAAACTAACAATTAAGTGTTACAAAATTCCTTAAGACTCTAATAACTAAGTATTCGGAATTGATACAGAAAGACCGAAGTTGAACCGTTTACGACAAGTTACAGAATGTCCTCTCTGGTTCCTGTGGGCACTTATATACTTATCTTAACCTAAACAAATCTCAAGAGGGTTACATTAAGGGTGACGAGAGATTTATGTCTTAAAGCTAGGAATATCCTATGTAACTGCATCATGGATGATGTGCAACTTTTTTAGTTTTGTACAGGTTATAGTAAACGTCGTCTTATGGTTTTGGTGCTGATTTTTAGGTAAAATTTTGTTTTATAGAGATAGCGACAGAGATAGCGAAAGGATCCTGCAAAGCCTCAGGACAAATACGATTATTCACTTTTTTACTCGTTTTTCTTGGATGGTCTTCTTTTTCTGGTTGTTTTTGAGTTATATGTGATTCTTTCAAAACTTTAGTAATTACACATGGTGTCCGTTTAATTGCTATTGTAATAAATGTATAAGATTTGTTTTGGCTTCTCAATTGCAAAATTAAACGCCTTCTTAAAGCAGTAAAATTTCTAGCGCTTCCTATGTTTGCTTTAATATAATGGAAAACGGAATAACTGTTGTATCAGTTAAAATTTTTTGTATTTTTTAAACATTATATACATATCACGTAGAGTTATATATACATATCTCCCCAATAATAAGTGACATGGCGGTAATTGCTCTAACTGGGCGACTAGTTGGGTACATGAGTTTGACGAGCATGATGGTGGCTTCCAAGCATTGTAGCTTTAACTACCTGAAATAAAACTAACCCAGTACACTCTTAAATCAATAAAACTATTATCTGTTTACTATCTTGTAACGATACGACAAAAGAATGAAAAGATTTTTTTTTGTTTGAATAAACATATAATATAGAAATAGATATACATATCTACCTAATATTAACTGGGATGGCTTAACTAGAATTGCTCTAACTGGGCGGCTAGTTGGGTACATGAGTTTAAGCAGCATGGTGGTGGCTTTCAAGCATTGCAGTGTTAACTACCTGGAAATAAAAGTAACCCTGAACACTCTGAATCCATCAAACTATTCTCTATGTACAATCTGTTACTTTAAATTTATCAGATCGATACAAATCATATTTTAATACTAGACTGTTCACACTCGTAACGAGAGATACTTATTATAACCTCAGTTATAATGCATGATAGCAATCAACATGTATTCACATAGAGACTCTCTACATAACTCAAACCATGATACTATTATCGGCTAATAATCCAATATCAAACTGGGTACTGTTCCTGACACTGAGGGGCAAACACGCAACAGTGCCAGCTTCGGGTATGAACGGGGTATCAAGGGAAAACCGCACGAGATATCCACTCAAAGAGCTTAACAAAACATAATGAATATCCAACCACACCCTACGGTGTAACCTCTAGTACTGAGTTGTGCAATGGGTACAAAGGGCAAACTCGCGATGTACCCGCTCCAGATACTAGAAAAGCAAAACAGCATTTACCCACTTCATAGTATTGAAGGGAAAACCGCGCGACAATACCATGGAGATCTTTCAATATTTATTAAATTACAGATCATATATTTTCCACAATGATATCTCAATATTTATTAAATTACAGACCATATATTTTCAACAATAATAATATTATCAATCAATAATAAAATTATCATTCTGGGTACTGTTCCTGACACTGAGGGGCAAACACGCAACAGTGCCAGCAGTCAACAGTGCCGTATATGAACGGGGTATCAAGGGAAAACCGCACGAGATACCCACCCAAAGAGCTAAACAAAACATAATGGATTATCCAACTACACCCTACGGTGTAACCTCTAGTACTGAGTTGTGCAATGGGTTCAAAGGACAAACTCGCGATGTACCCGCTCCAGATACTAGAAAAGCAAAACAGCATTTACCCACTTCATGGTATTGAAGGGAAAACCGCGCGACAATACCATGGATCTCTCTCTCAATTAAATCATAAGTCATATCAATATGCTGATGCCACTACTCAAACAATGTTTGGATATTCACTTAAATAGAAATCATTTAATATTGATCAAAACATTAATCCAGAAACACTGTTTTAAATATTATTTAAGATGGACAGTGACAGATTTAATTCAATTGTACTTGAATATTTGATAATGATCAGAACAGTATTCAGTGAGAAAAATAAATAGAAGTAATATTTAAATACTTAAACTACTAAAATACTAGAAGACAAAGCGTTCAGTGAAAAACTCACTTTCATGGTAATCATTTAATATTAATGAAAATATTAAACAGAAATAATAAAGATAATAGAGTTTGAAATACATCTGACAACTTATATAAATCGATAGAAACCAAGTGTTCAGTGAGAAACTCACAACTAATAAAAGTTAATAGATAACAAACTGTTCAGTGATACACTCACCCTCGGAATTATTCGGGAACGACACTACACTTTACTTGTTCACAGTATAAATGAAAACGTTGGTTTCAAATACTGAAAATGAAGCCATCTCTAAAGATGCCCCACCATTATCAAACATCTGGCGGTTAACTACCATTAAGTGTTATCCAAGCTTTTAGATAGAATAAGCGAACTTATATTGAGTATAAACACAACACAACCCATTGTCAATTAAAATTCGAAAAAAGCGAAAAATGCAATGTAGTCGGCATCTGGTCCAATGTGATAAAACCATCTTTATCAAGAAAAAGGCGATAAAACTATTGTTTTGAGATGGGACAAGAGACCGGAAGACCGGTAAATTAAATAAACATATTTCTTACATTTTTATGCTAAAAGACCGATATGCTAAGAAACCGATGTCTTAAAAATAAATACTAAACAAAAATATTTCTTACAGGTATTAGATTGAAAAATAAAAAAAAATAATGTAAATGTATTATTTAATGATGTTATTATATACATATACTACTTAAATTATCTGTATCATTTCTGAAATTAATGGTATTAATTGTTTTTTTTTATATAAATCATTTCCTTTATATTTCTTTTTTTTATATTGTTTTTCAAAATCTAAAATTTTTATGTCGTTAAAATTAAGGTGGTTCTAGGTTTCTAATGCTTTTTTATGTTTATTTATTCTATTTTTTAAATGTTGATAGTTTGGCTATATGAGCTTGGGCAATTTAAATAATCGATTTTGTAAATTAAATTTGTTTGTTCCCTTTTGGGTGTTTGTGGTTTTAATTTTGTAAATATTTGTTTAGTGTTATTATTGGATATTTCTCCTATGTTTATATTATACGGTTCAAGAAGTTTTTTCATTTTATTTATTTCTGGTATGTATGGCAAAGGTATGTCATTTTCATTTTAGGTTTATTTGTTATGCTATGTAGTCGCACGTTGACTGTTGACCGGTAAACATTGGGCCGAGGCGCATATTTTTTGAGATATATCGGATAGCGTATACGTGTTTTTAACGCTATGCCTAAGAAAACCATTTGTGCACCAAACGTGGTTTGGCCGTACCGAGCCCGCAGTATAAACAAAAAAGTAAAAGTAATAAAATATTTTCAAATTAAAATAAAATAGGAAATGATATCAGACGACCCGTGTGCGTGTTAAGATGTTACGAAAATATCAAGTTGTCGGCGAATAGACCTGGTGTGCCGGTAACAAATAGTGGTGTAAGATTACTGAGCTTATATCACAAAGAGAGGTCACTGAAAAATTGCAGAAACAACTGGAGTATGCTATGAAGGAAATTGAATAACTAAGAAATCAATTGACGGCCTTGAAACCACAAAGCGAGGAAAAAAATCATAATTCAGTTACTTGGGAAGAGGAAGAAGGAATCATGGCCAGAGAAACAGACTGGATATTAAAAGAAAAGAAAAATATTAATATATTATATAATAAAAGAATATAATATATAATAATATTAATATATTATATTATAAAATAAAAGAATAATATATAAAGTACTAGTGTTACTAAAGCTAAAACAGAAAACTATAAAACCTCCACCTATAATACTAAGTAATGAACAAAACTACGGAGATGTGAAAAATAAATTGCAAATGGAAAAATTCTATTGCAGCACCAGAGTGATGAGCCATAAACAAATTAATATCAATGTGAACAATAAAGAAGAATACAGAGAAATAACCAAACAATAAACAACAACGGTCACCTACGAAAATAAATACAACACACGTATAAGAGTTATGATTAGAGATTTACATCCTTCCTGTGAACATTCTTGAAAAAGTAAGAGGATAAAAAAGGAAATAAAATAAATCTCTAAGAGAAAATAAAAGATTAATTAATAAACAAGACTTGAAGAAAGCGATGAAGCCCAATGGCATTCTCAACAAAAAATCTCAACTAGCAATATTTCTGAATATGCAACAAATTGATATGTGTCTCATTTCAGAAACGCATCTCACAACACAGTCATATTTAATAATAAAACAATATAAAGTATATCATACCGTACACCCAGATAACAAAGCTAGAGGGGATAGTTAAAGGATCTATTAATCATTATGAAGAATGTCATCAGTATGTCGTGCGACGTGAACGTATGTGATCGTTGTTCCGATAACTTTATTGTTAATTCTAATAGCATACAGTGTAAACTTTGTCAGAAAAGATTCCACCCTTTCTGTATTAATTTGAAGGATGAGCTTAATAGACTGATTGCAAAGTGTGATAATGTTTATTGATTTTGCGATTTATGTAAAGCTAGTGCTTCCGAATGTGTTGTGCATTTCCAAGGCAATAAAACTGATATCATAGTCCTCCGAAAAGAAATAGAGTGTCTGCATCGCGAAAAAAAATTAATGAAGAAGTTGATCGACGAAATGGACTGTTCGAATAATCTTCTAAAATATAAAGTGCTTGATTTGGAGAATTGTTCGGTTGTAAAAAATCAATCGAAAAGTCAGCCAGCATATGCCGTTAATAAAAGTGCCTTAACGTACAGTGAATCGCTGAGAAAGAATTTAAATAATTCACCTGTTTTGATTGTTAAATCTACTAGTGTTAATTCCGATGAAGTCGTCGTGAAAACTATTAACGAGTTCAGTAAGTTTGGTACGGCAAAACATCTGTGTGGATGGGACGAAAAAATCAAGAATGGTGTTGCTGTTTACTGTAAGGATTCGGATAATTTGAATAAGTTGAAAAATGCGTTAGATACTAAGTTTGACAGTAAACTAAATGTTAATCCTGCGTGTAAAATGTTATTCTCGA
This sequence comes from Cosmopolites sordidus, assembly GCA_031761425.1. Taxonomy (NCBI): domain Eukaryota; kingdom Metazoa; phylum Arthropoda; class Insecta; order Coleoptera; family Curculionidae; genus Cosmopolites; species Cosmopolites sordidus. The sequence continues at coordinate 671,190 of JARFXV010000268.1, read as the reverse complement.
TGATGAACTTTCTGACAATAGTGCTATTGTCGAGGTATTATTTGCTCTTAACGACTTGAGCAGTTTCTCTTCTATAAATGACATTAAATTAATAGCCAAATTACCTATAAGAAATGTGTATAATGTTATAATTGAAGTTTCGCTAGAAGTTAGAAGCTAGAAGAAATATTTAATTCAAGTGGGCCATGTTTGGTTAGGTTGGAAAAAATACGAACTATGCGATTATTTAAATGTTATCCAAAGTTTTAAATGTGCCTGCTTTGGTCATTTCCAGAAGGATTGTAAAAACGATGCTATTTGTTTTAAGCCTTCTCAAAAACACGATTCTAAAAATTGTAATTCGGATGTTTCTTTATGCAACAATTGTGTTATTAATAATAAAGCTAAAACTAAACTTCCAGCAAACCATAGCGTCAGAGATCGAAATTGCCCTGTATATCAAACTTTTTGAAGTAACTCACAAAGTAGAATTATTTATGGCTAAATTCTATAGGAATTCTATTAGAATATGCTCTATAAATGTTCGTTCTTTGTTGAGTGATTTTGATGGATTTATTGACATGTTCCTGGCTGATTCTGCTGATGTTTTTGGGGTAACTGAGACTTGGCTTGCCGATGATGTTCCCAGTGAACTTGTTCACACTGATAATTACTCATTTTTTTGTGCGGATAGACGATGTAGGGGGGGGGGGGGATTTTATATAAAGTCCTTTCACTTGGCAGAAGTATTGGATTTTACTCACCATTTAGTTCACTGGCTTTGGAGTTCTTATGGCTTAAATTGACATTACATAGTTTTCGATTTATTTTAGGTGTTTTATATCGACCGCCTTCGCAGAGTCTGTCTGAGGGGATTAAGGTTTTAGAAAATATTCTTCCGTTGATTTTAAGTGAACATAAAAACGTCATTTTTGGTGATGTAAATGTCAATCTTCTATTAGAAAATAATTTACTGACGCGTTGTTTAGAGTTTTACGGCCTTAGTGAAATTGTTAGACAGCCTACTATGATTACTAGTACTTCATCAACTCTGTTAGATCCTATTTTTATAAATATCCCTGAGCTGTTTAGTGAAATACTTGTGTTGGATGCTCCAAATATTACTAATTATAAAATGATCACTTGTAAATTGGAGATTCTAAATCGTATATTTAAATAGAAAGTAATAACTTTTCAAAATTTTGCCGATTTTGATGTAGATCTGTTCCTGTCGGAGTTATTATCAAGTAATTTAGGTCAGATATATAATATTAATTCTATCGATGATAAAATGGAATACCTTTCAAATAAAATAATTTCGTTGTTCAATATTCATGCTCCTTTTAAGTCAGTACGTGTAGGTAAGCCCAGGGCGCCTTGGCTGACTTATCCTATTAAAGAGATGATTAAGCAAAGAAGGAGACCATAGGGTAATTACAGGCTAAGTCCGTCACCGGAGAAATATAGGGACTATTAGGATATTCGTAATTTGACTCTCTCTTCAATTCGAAAAAAAAAGCTTATCTGGCTTATCTTGAACAAAATAAAGATTCAAGAAAACTGAATATTAAGAAGTCGACTACGTCTGAACTTCCATCAGGCATTCGCGATCCATCTTTGATTAACGACTACTTTATGTCTGTTTTTCATACAGCAAATGTTAACCATGACATTTTAAACTTCTATTACACTACAACTTCTATTTTACACTTTATGGGCTTGCGACCATTTCAGATTTATTAAAATGTATTAAAGCAAACGCTTCTGGGGTTGACGGCATTACATTGTCTATGATAAAAATATGTTTGCTGGTTGTCCTGCTACATATAGTACATATAGTTAATAGGTGTTTGGAAAGTAATTACTTTCCAATAAAATGGTGCCAGGCTGTCGTTGTTCCCATTCCCAAAGTTACTCGCCCACTTGCCCCCTCAGACTTAAGACCAAAAGCCTATTACCCATAATGTCAAAAATACTAGAGCGAGTTGTAAAATGTCAAATGACCAGTTTTCTGGATAACGCTAGAATACTCCCCGCTGGACAGTCAGGGTTTCGAGCCTCGCATAGTACAAACACAGCTTTGTTAAATTTGACTGATACTTTGATAAACAGTTTGGACTATGGAATAGCAGTGACTTTAGTTTCTATAGATTACTCAAAAGTTTTTGATCAGATAAATCATGCACTTTTGTGTGCGAAATTGAATTATTTTGGTTTTTCCACTAATGTTCAGCATTTCTTTCAATCATACTTGCATGGTAGGAGTCAATGTACGGACTTGGAGGGGCATCGTTCTGCATTTCAGCTGCTCCAGTCCGGCGTACCGCAGGGGTCTGTATTGGGACCATTGTTATTTCTAATATACACGGCTGATCTCCCTTCCTGTATCAATCATTCAGTTATTCAATCCTGCTGATGATACCCAAACTTGTTCATTCTTTTTCTCCACTTAGACCTGATCTGGCGGCTGGGGCATTGAATGCCGATATTCGCAGTCTTTGTGCATATTCCGCCGATCACAACTTATAAATAAATGAAAGTAAATCAAGTATTGTATTATTTTGTTCCAATAATGTTAAAAATCGTATCAGAAATGTACTAAAGATTAAGATCGGTTCTCATGATTTGCAGTTCTCTTCAGAAGCAAAGATATTGGGACTTACAATTGATGAAAGGTTGAGGTCTACCAGCCATGTAAAGAATATGTTATTGAAAGTCTATCTTAAAATCAGAACATTGTATGCTAATCGGTATCTAATGAACTTTAAATTGAGAAAAAAACTTTGCGAAGTGTTAATTTTGACAATCTTCAGCTATTGTAGTATGGTATTTTATCCTTGTTTAGACTGTTTTACTAAGCATACGTTACAGATAGCACAAAATAAGTCTAGTCAGATTCATTTGTGGAATTAGGAAGTTTGATCATGTCTCACATAAATATAAAAAAATAGCTTGGCTAAATATTGAATTATTTATGAAATACTACTATCTTGTTTTCCTGCATAAACTAATAATATGTTCTGAGCCGGCATACTTGAGGGAAAAATTGGTTTTTCGTGGTGAAATTCACAGTGTGAGCATCAGGCAGGTCTCAGTTTTATCAGTCCCCCAGCACAAGACTTCGCTTTTCCAGCTTAGTTTTTCTTATTGTAGTCCTAAATTATACAACAGTGTTAGTAATAAATTGAAATCTTTGAGTGTCACCTCCTTCGGGCTTCAGTTGAAGGGAATATTTTTACAGCAATGAACAGTTTTTTATGATCGTTTCTTTCGCTTTGGAAATTGTTTTTTTTTCTGTTAGAATTGTAACTTGGTTAGGTCGTTGTTTTGTTTGTTTTTCCTACTCTAAGACTTTTATAATATAAAGCGTTCGGCGGTTGAGTGTAAGAGTAGCATTTGCTAAACTTCGCCGCCTTATGCTATCTATGCAATGCACTTATTCTACGTATTTGATGCAATTTCCAAATAAAGACGATTATTATTATTATATTATGTAAGTGAAGAAATTCAATTAGCCCCGGTTGCTATTAGATCCATAAAGCGAAGCTTAATAGTGGGAGCAGTATATTGCCCACCTTGATATAATCTTAAAATGGGAGACTGCATATCCCTTGTAGAGCATTCTGGCGAGAGATTCGGTGGAGAGGTTCTGGTTCGAGAGAGTTGGTGGAGATCTCAATGCCAAACACGTGGATTCGGAATCCAGTCTGACCACTACCAAAGGTCGTGAATTAAGAAAAGCCATAAGCAAAAGAGGCTGTAATTGTTATTTCACTGCTAAACCTACATATTGGCCGATTGGACTTCTTTATTACAAGAAAAGCATCAGCAAACTTTGTTAAAATAGAAGAAAACTTTGATTTAGATTCTAATCATTCAGCAGTAATAATGGCACTGAGTGAACGAACTATCAAAAAGGAAGCTCGACCCATATTAGTCAATAAAACTACCGACAAGGAAAGCAAGTGTGGCACGAAGGCCTAATATACAAGTTAAAGAATATGCTACCTAAAGAATATGTAGAAAAACTGACATCATGTATATCGGACAGACTTTTCAGAATAAAGCAAGAAGACGAAGACCTAATATACAAGTTATACAATATGCTGCCTAAAGCATATGTAGAAAAACTGACATCATGTATATCGGACAGACTTTTCAGAATAAAGCAAGAAGACGAATACTCTGACTTGAAAGAAATAAGAGCGGGTTCTTCTAGGAAGCGTTCTTGATCCCGTCATTTATTATATACTAGCGACCTAACAGTTCTGAAAGACCCTGCAATAGCTACATTTGCTGACGATACTGTTCTACTAACAGTGGACCAAAACCTAGAAACCTCAACTAGAAAACTACGATCAGCAAGCGATAAAATACTAAATTGGACTAAAAAATGGAAAATCAAGCTCAATGAACTAAAATCTACACATATTTTACTTTTACTCCTCGAACACACACTATAACGGAGTCATATTTACTGAAAAGTAACGGTAAGTCTATACAGCAAACATTCTGTACTATATTTCTGGGTGTTCATCTCGATAACAGACTTTGCTGGGATGAACACAGCTGAACTATGCAAGAAATTAGCTGCTGTCTCATATGCTGTTTATAGGTTGAAACGAGTTGGTACCACGGATATTGTGCATTCATATTACTATGCAGAGTTTTACAGACGCGCTAGGTACGGTTTGATATTTTGGGGTGGGTCGCCTCATCTGATGCGTGTTTTCAAAATACAAAAAAAGATAATTCGAATGATGGGTGGGGTGTCACTACTGGCAACATGTCGACCAATTTTTAAACAATGCAGGATTTTGACTCTACCATCACTATATATTTTGGAGATTATCATCTTTGTTAGGCGAAATTTTATAGCATACGTAAAAAATAGTGACATACGAGGCTCTGATGAACTAGTTTTACCAATACATTCATGTAAGATAGTTGAACATAATGTTTACTATAGGGGTGTGAAGCTGTATAATAAGTTGCCACAACGATTTAAGCACGTTCAGAATGACAACGAATTTAAACAATTAGTCCGCGAATTTCTTATAAGTCAAAGTTTTTATAGTTTAGAAGAATATATGTCGTATCAATAATTAGATTCAATGCTTATTTATGTATACAATGTTTATTTGTGCAAGATTATCATTTCATGTATTATTTCTGAGGTCGTGTCACTGAACATTCTGTCAATTCTGTCAATCCGACTTAATCATGGATATTTGTACTGTTGTGGGGATTGAATAAATACTTTATTAAATTATTAAATTATATACCTTATCAAGAATAAAATATTTATATGTAGGTTTAAATGTTATATATTCTTTGTATGCACAGAAGTGTGGTAATGTGCATGCTCTTGTTTTGACTTGATCCATGCATATTTGTATTGTCTTGAGGATTCAATAAATTATTATTATTATTATTATTATTATTATTATGTCAACTTTATCAACAAGAAAATAACAGAGCACCTCCCTTGAGATATAAATGGCACAACCGTTCCATATGTGCTGAATGCCAAATACCTCAACATGACTTGATGCTAAACTAAGGTGGAAAGAGCATGTAAAAAAGAACTGAAACTGAGAAACTGAGTTTGATCTCAAATATAGAAAATACTATTGTCTAATAGGAAGAAATTCCTAGATGACCATAAATAATAAGATACTGATTTATAATGAAATCCTAAAACCAGAGTGGCTGTATGGCATTCAGCTGTAGGAATGTGCCAGCGGTAGTAATATTAAAACAATACGAATATTCCAAGATAAGGTGTTGCGAAGTATAGTCAATGCACTGCGGTATATTCGTAACTCCGATCTTCATCGAGGCCTTGGAATTCCAACGGTCAAGGAGGAAATCAGGAGATTTACAGGCAAGCACGAAGCCAGGCTACGCCTTCATGTTAATGCAGAAGCTCAACTTGTGGACAACCAAAATCATGTCCGAAGACTGAAGAGAACTAAACCTCATGACTTTGTGCAGTGTGTTGTGTGCAAAAGCAGAGCATAGTGCACACATAATCATTAGAACAATCTCAAGGACATCATTGGGTTTACTTTAGTTGATAAGTATTTAGGTTAAGATATGTTAAAGAAAAATTAATGGTTAGTCTTTTTGACTAGTTTTAATAGACTTAGAAACTATCAGTAAATAAATACTTGCAGTTAGAGACAAAAATCCTAAATTTCTATAGACC